>CM036246.1:32395320-32995320 GCA_020698575.1 Bostrychus sinensis | reverse complement strand
CAATAAAAATAAAGTGAAATATAGAATACTACACAGTTGAATAGTGGGGAGTTGTATCTCCTACAAAATATTTAGCAATGTTCTTGAAAAACACACTGTAGTAATTAGAGAAGGAGTAAGTGCTGAGTAATTATTTTCGTCTTATTAGCTGCAACACACTGAAAAAAACAACAAAAAAATTCTGTGAGAACAGTTAAGTGTGGAGATGGAGAAAAGGCAGGAGGCAGCGATAAGAACTGAGCAGCTTCAGGGCATTTTTGTATTTTTTTTTATAATTGATGCTGTGTGGCTCTGTAACAGAAGCTGTTCAGTCTTTTCAAATCCTGCACAAGGACAAGGACTAAACCGAGACTAAACCACGACAAAATCATAACAAATCTAGAATGAAACCAGGCCAAAACCAGGACTAAATGACTACCACTGGACTAAACCAAGACTAAACCAGTACAAATTCATAATCAAGGACTAAACCAGGTCTAAACAAAACTAAAGCTAGACTAGGACTACAACTGGACTAAACCTAGACTAAACCAGGACCAAACCTGAACAAATGTAGGACTAAACCAGGTCTAAACCAGGTCTAAACCAGGTCTAAACCAGGTCTAAACCAGGTCTAAACCAGGTCTAAACCAGGTCTAAACCAGGTCTAAACATAGACTAGGACTAAACATGCGTATTTAGGCCAAAACCTGGTCTAAACCAGGTCTAAACAAGGACTAAAGCTAGACTAGGACTACAACTGGACTAAACCTAGACTAAACCAGGACCAAACCTGAACAAATGTAGGACTAAACTAACACTAAACCAGGTCTAAACATACATATTTAGGCCTAAACCAGAACTAAACAAGGACTAAAACTGGACTAAGCCATAAGACTAAAAAGAATGGTAGTCAATTAACTATATCCATGCATTTTATTTCCTCAGATGTAGATTTCATGTGTTCATAAATTAACTGCGAGGTCTTACCCAGGCTTTGGTGTCAGAGAACCACTGAGCCTTTATACTTTTAGATTATTTATGAAGCGCCATTAGCACAGTGGTAATTGTTAATTCACTGTAGGACTGGGCAGCTAAAGGCAGATAACAGGGCCTTGCAATGAATTAAGAAATCCCTCGCTTATAAGATGTGTGAACAAATGGTTTACATGCAATATAACATAATTTTACTTAAGTCAAGATAATACTGAAAAGAGACGTACGGATTAAAATATCAGGCAGTATCTTCATTTTCCGCTGTAAGGGTGGAGAAAGCCCAATAGCATGATCAGCCTTATTCTGTAATTGTAAGCTCTCTCCCAGTCTGAGGAAGCAGACAGGAGCAAAGACATTGACTTTGTGGCAAAAATGGCTGATAACTAGACCAGTGAGCAAGACTTTTAACAACAAACAAGGTTTCTTACAGAAACCAAAGCAACTTACATCAACAAGGAAGCTGCATTGATTTGTGTGTGAAGTGATAAAGTTGCCTTTAAAACAATAGTGAGCTTTGTTATAAGGATTCAATTTGGAGCAATACTGGAGTTCCAGTTCAGGACCACGGAGAGCTCTTAGTCACTGTCCATGGTCCTTGTGTAATAAATGAATACAGGACAACTGCATTTACTGTACTGCCACAGGGGGCCACAAGCAAGTGCCCTTTTTGTGCCAGTCCCAAGCCTTGATCAAAGGAGAGGGTTGGCAGATTGGCAGCCACGTCTCCATCAGTCTGCCCCAGGGCAGCTGTGACTACAGAAGTACAGTATCTCACCACCACTGAGTGAATAATTCTGGTTTATATAAGACTAATGTATTATTATTATTATTATTATTATTATTATTATTATTATTATTATTATTATTATTATTATTATTATTATTATTATTACACATCACAAATGTTATTAAATTTGTCTAAAGCAAAGCTGCTCATGAAACCAGTATTGCCAAACTTATAAAGAAGCATATTCCAACTCCTTCATTGTCATTTTCTACACATTTCTCAGTAAAACCTTCCTCCATATTCAACACTGGAAAATGTTTAGTTTTTATTTTTTACATCTAAATTGTGATCTCCTGGCTGCATTGTGGACCTGCGACGCTCGCAATCTCGCAGACCTTTTGGCACAGCGGAAACCGATTCTAATCTTCACCGGGCTTTGAAGGTGACTCGTTTAAGACCCAAGACCGGGGCCTAATCTGTCCGGATTTCGTCAAAGTCTGTGTTCAGAGATAAGAGTCCGGTCCAGGCAGGAAGCACGGATTTGGAGCTTGAGCCAGTGCAGTTTAGAAGAAGAAGTTTCACATATAAAAAATAATAATAATTCCCCAAAAATCAACACGGTACATCTTTTAGCTTTGACACCAGTAGGAAATTCTCTGGGACAAATGCCACCTCTAGGTTTTTCCTCTTTTGTTGTGTTGCGTTACAGAGGACGCCTGGACTTTTCACTGGAGCTATAATTGCACACTGGAGTTCCTAGTTGTGTCTTTTAGGAGGGGGGCTGGTACTTCCCGTTACAGCGTTATCAGAAAATTACAAGCCAAGAAACTGCGTGGGAGACGGAGATAAATCCACACAAGAGCTGCCCGCCTTTCACTCGCATAATGCCGATGTAAAAAACCACCCCGCATCAATAGATTAGACTCAGCTAACGTGAAATATAAGGGAAGTGCTCTCAATAGAAAAAAAATCCTATTCATTTTCTGAGTGTACTTTCCAGAATTAAAACTTTTCAATGTCCTGCCAAACAGTATTTTTTTTTTTCTGCTTCTAAATAATACGAAAGTTTGAAAATGATGAGTTCAGAAGCGGTGCGTAATCTCGGACTTTCATGTGTTATAATCAGTGTTAATTGCTCTGTCGCGGAAAGTCAAAATGATTGTTCGGACGACAATGGGCTCGTGTGATGTTTGAAACCCATTTTGCCAGAACTTGATTACACAAAGAGGAAAGTGGATCTTGTCTCTGAAAGAAAAGTCTATTATCCTCAAAAGGATGTCATTTGGAAGACTTTCATTTTCACCGTGGAAGACTCAGTTTGATCTCCTAAGTCATATTTTAAGAAAAACCCAAACAAATAAACAAAAAAAAATAGTTTCTGAGTGAGCTTAGTGCAGTTTGATTTGGGCAAAACTTAAACGAGATGTATTTTCCTTTTTATAAACCAATCTTGGTCACGTCTAGAAAAGCATTTTATGTTTTCAAACCTTTAAAAACATTATTTGACAAAACAAAAACAGGGCAGCTTTGTTTGTTTACTTAAATTTTTTGTATGATGCCATTTTTCCTTTAGCCGTACACAGGTTTTTGGATAAATATAGCTAATATTTGGATAAATTGGCTTGTTCTTGATTGGTCAGTGCTTCCTGGAGAGGGTGGAGGTTTATGGAAGCGAGCGTTCTGAGGCCTCAGAAACTCTGCGCCAGAGAATACAGGATTACTCAAACAAATGTGAATGAAGCAAAACACAACTCCAGCTCTGTTTTTGATGAGGGACCAACCTTAAAACATGATAGAAAGCTAAAAAAAAAAAAAAAAGCCTTAGTTCATGGTTTTATTCAGAAAAGTTTTAAAAAAAAGTGTCACTACAGCCTGAAAGGGACAGAAATCTTAAAAAAAAATAATAAAAAAATAAAAAAATAAAAAAAATAATAATAATAATAATAATAATAATAACAATAATAACAACAACAATAATAACAACAACAATAATAATAATAACAATAATAATAATAACAATAATAATAATAACAATAATAATAATAACAATAATAATAATAACAATAACAATAATAATAATAGCAATAATAATAATAATAATAATAATAATAATAATAATAATAATAATAATAATAATAATAATAATAATAATAATAACAATAACAACAACAATAATAAAACATTTAAAACCAAAGTGATGGAACAGAATATTACAGTAAAAATGGTGCATTTATGGAACAATCTAAAAAATGAAATCAAAGAATCAAGAACAATTGTATTTAGAAAATCGATATAGTCTAATATATTAAGTATGAAACTGGTAATTAAACTGATGGTCTGTGACACTGCTCAGATCTTGTAATGAACTGAACTGTAAAAAATTAAATTGTTATGCAAACTGTGTCTGGAGCTGATGCTGTAAATTCAGTCGGAAACAGCTTTGTAAGAATGAAAGTGCTACAATCCTTATGTCAAAAAGGGGCAGATGTTATAAAATCACTCCTTTTTTTTCTGCTCCTTTTCATTCATTTTTCATTTTGCTGACATGAATTGTCTGTGCTTTTTCTTTTAGATTATGAATGCAATAAAAAGTATATAGTATCCCAGTTTCTATGAGATTTTTCCAGGAAATCAGGATATGATGTTTACATGCACAAAGACATAACTGGGATACTCTCATGCATGTAAACACACACATTTAATAAACTACTAATGATGTAAATTGCAGTAAATAGTTTCTTTTCATACAACACATGCATTTAATTACCCACATTAATCTGTAAAGAAGAATGATACTTCAACCTGTTTTATGTTCATAGCACATCCATCTGTACAGTGGTCAGTGGTGTAGGCCAGGGCTAGGCAAGTTTGATTGCAGTCAGGCCAAATAATTTTTGAATCGTCAGGTGGTGGGCCACATGAATGGACATACAGTTCTCTGTCATGGTTCAGTGGCAGTTTTAAATTAACATATCAGCATGTTTTATTACGTATATACAAAATATATAGATTAATAAATAAATACCTTTAAATAAATAAATATCCTCACCCCAACCTTTTTACACGGCAAATTAGATAAACATTGGATACTTATTGGATAGAGGCAAAGGTAACCATGACAGAAGGAGGTCACATGATAGAATGCTTGCTATTTATTGGTTGGAAGTAACTAAAACCATGACAGAGAGCTGTATGCTTGGGTCTTACAGTCACTGATGGCCCCATGGGGTTAAATGCTATCAAGTAATAGCAATTAATAAAAGGGGATATCAGCTAAAGAGTTTATAAGGGCCAACTTTATCTAGCCGAGGGCCAAGTTTGGCCCATGGGCCAGGGATTGCCTACCCCTGGTATAGGCTGTAAAGAATGTTGATAGTTTTGCCTTGGCTCCCAGTTTTCTGAAGTTTAAATTAAGAGCTGCACCGCTTTTTAGGAACTGGTTTTCAAGTTAGGTTTGTGTTTAATGCAATGTAAACAGACGCCAGACCTACACTATTGTTAATTCATAAGGGAAGACTGTAACAAATCTAAAAACTGAAAGCTGTTTGCTGTTGATAAATGCCTTCAGAAGTGTTTCATATTATTCCTTCTTGGAATATGTCTGTTTATCACAAGAACAAAACCAGCTTCTTGTGAGGAAACAATGCAGTCTTGTTTTTTTTCTGTCCGGCTCCATCTGCTCCATCTGTTCCTCTCAAAACCGTCTGAACCATCTCCGAACCACGGCTGTTCTGGACCAAAGGTGTGCTGGTCCTGTCATGGGCATATTTCAGGTTTGTTAACAAAGATACTATTATTCAGAATTGTGTTGTTTATTGTTAAAAAATAGAGCTGTGTGGAAAGTAACTAGCTGTTATTTTTAAAAGAGAACAATACAACCTTGCTTGTTTCTTCTCTGTTTTGGTTGCACTTTTCTCTACGGAGCTCCCCAAAGGTTTCATCTGTGCCTTTTGGCTGCTGTGCCATGATTCATATCTAAGAAATAAAGCCATGGCTAAACTGGATGAGTTTCTTTCTTGCAAGACCTGAGACTTCAGGAACATCAGGTTGTTTCTCCCATTCTTACAAGGCTGTTTTTGGCCAAGATACACCAGGGGGAGATGCAGAGGGCTTCCTTTACCTTAATTAAAGTAAAAAGAAGTTATATTCTTCCCCTTTAACTAATTTACTTGAGGACATTTTTAGAAGAAAGTGTACTTTGTGAGCTTTCTAGAACAGTGGTGATCACCAGGTCTGGCTTTGGGACCCATCATCACCCTAATAATGACAAGCCACAACCCAAAAAAAGGGATATTTCAGAAACACAAAGACAAATTTAGGAAAATTACGCAGCACTCACTTCAACTTTAGGTGAACAATAACACAACTAAATTTTTGCTCTTGTTGGGATTCTTCTAATGTCCCACACTGCCACGTTAAGGAGTGTAAAGTTTTTCTGTTTTTCTTTAAAAAGTAAAAATTTTTTTCCCCTGGCAAAGCCACCCTCTGAAAACAGCTCTGTAACCCACTTTTGTGTCCCGACCCATTAGTTGAGAACCGCTGTTCCAAAAGTCACTTTTACTTGAACAACAATGTGGGAAAATTATACTTTACCTCCAATAAAATTTTCAAAAGTACTTTAATATTTCTACATTTTCCCACCATCTGAATGTTGAGCGGTTCAAATCTCTCACATCGCCTACTTCATTATGTGGATGGCTTCCTCACAGCTGGGTTTTTTAGGAGTTTTTCCTTACCAAGAAGGAGGGTCTAAGAACAGGAACGTTTTGTTTAGTGTAGTTATTGTTTGTTTGTGTGTTTTATATCGATGTGTCATGTTGTAAAGCCCTTTGAGGTGACTGCTGTTGTGATACTGGGCTATGTAAATAAAACTGAATTCAATTGATTTGGTTGTGACAGGAAGGGCATCTGGCGTAAAAAAAATGGATAGCACTTACCTTGCAATCAGAAGATCCTGTTTTTTTTTTTTTTGGACAGTAGTTAAAATAGTAGAAACAGTAGTAGTAGTTGTAGTAGTGATGGTAGATCTTAAGTACTTAAGTGGAGTTTACATTCAATATTTTGTTACTTTTACTCAATAATTTAGTTGTAGCAGAAGTAGCAGTACTTTTTTACTTGTGTATAGATTTAGATTTTGAGTTGCTGCAGCTTGTTCACCCAAAAAGCTTCATCTAATCATTATTCACAATCAATAAATATTAAATATTATCCAATAAGTATTCCCCATCCTCCAATTCAAACTGCTGTGTTTAGCTCCTCCCATTTCGTACTGGACTGACCTAGAAAGCTGAAGTATTTCTAAAGTAGTACTGTCGTCTTTCCTTCTGGCTTTTTCTTGTCGGCGTCACCCCAACAAGTCGCCTGCCTCCCACTGAGAAATACTTTGCATTTAGCGTCGAATGCCTTTCCTGATGCAACTCTCTCCATTTATCCGGGCTTGTGACAACTCGTGGCTGGATTACAGAAGTAGTACTTTTATTGTACACTCATTTGTGATGTTTCATAGTATTTTGACAACATACAGTGGCAAGAAAAAGTATGTACCCCCCCCTTAGCATTTTCCTTTATTGTTGCCTTACAACCTGGAATTTAAATGGATCATTGAGAGGTTCATGTCAGTCACTTTACATTAAAAAAAAATGATTGTGAAGGAAATTAGAAATATGACAGAAAAACAGAAAACTTAAGTGTGCCAAAGTATTTACCCCCTTTTTAAAGAGGCCCCTAAATGAGACCCAGTGTTCCTCACCCTCAGAAGTCACAGAAATAGTTAGATAAGGTCGGCCTGACTGCAATTCAACTGTCATTATGCCACAAAACACCATTTAATTCATCATTACAACATGTAAAAGATAAGGAACCACACCAAACCTGCCTAAAGAGGACCATCTAAAACTCACAAACCGGGCAAGGAGTGCATTCATCAGAGAGGCAACAATAAGACCAAAGGTGACCCTGAAAGATCTGCAGAGCTCCACAGCAGAGACTGTTGTATCTGTCCCAGGACCACTCTGAACCATACACTCCACAGAGCTGGGCTGGGTGGAGGAGTGGCCATTGCTTGAAGAAAATAATAACAAAACATGTTTTGTGTTTGCCAAAAGCCACGTGGGAGACTCTCCAAACGCGAGAAGGTCCTCTGCCCAGATACAATTAAAATGAATTCATCAATGAAAGATCCTATGTGTAGCACAAACCTAGCCCCTGACTGTGGCCCCTCTCTAAAGTGAAGCCTGATGATGGCAGTGTCCTGCTGTGGGGAGATTTGTCATTGGTAGGGAGTGGGACACTGCTCAGGACTGAGGGAATGAAGAATGGAGCTAAATGCAGGAACATTTTGGAAGAAAACGACTCAAACGGTGCTGTAAAATGCATCCAATCTGAAGAAGCTTGAGCTGTTTTTAGATGAAGAATGAGCACAAATCCCAGTGATTTTATGAACCAAGCTCATAAACACTTATCCTAGAAAAGTTGGAGCTGAAAGTCCTTCAGAAGGTGGTTCTACAGAGGACTAACCTGAGAGGGTACATACTTTTCTACGCTCAAGTTTTTTCTTTTTCTGTGATATTTCTAATTTGCTTCACAATAACAATTTTTTGGCATTTTCATAGTTGTTGTCATGTGATGTAAAGTGACTGACATGAACCTCTCGATCCATTTAAATTCCAGGTTGTACGGCAACAATAAAGCACATACTTTTTCTTGCCACTGTATATGATCACCTCTACCCCATTTGGGACATGCCTTTGCTGTCTCCAGCCTCCCCAGGAGCTCTCTCTCTCAGCCGCCATTGTGTTGTGGAGGTGCCAGGCCAACTGTATGCACCTCTAAAGTATTCAGGCCTCTCTGGTTTTAACACATTCAGGGCATTGCCTCTCCGACCATCGACTAATGAGCAGGGACTTCATAAGACATGAGGCTCGGTGCGACTCCGACTGTGACAAAGGCTGCACATTCGTCCACTTAAGCAGAAATAAGCCATAGATACTGACTTTTTTTTTCCTTCAGCGCTGCATGGGGAGAATTTTTTGTGTCCGTGCTTTCACTAAACCTGGCAGGAGGCAGATCCCGAGCCTGACACTGAGTTGTTTTATTCATTATGGCCTTCCTAATAAGAAGACACCCAACTATATGCTGTGGCCTCTACACTAGTTATTATATAGTTATATAGTTAACGTTATTCATAACAATGTGATTATTAAAATAAGTTAATCCTAACACATGTTGGGGCACTGTGTAAAATGTCAATAAAAATACAATGCTTTCCCAATCTCATGAGACCATATTTTATTCACAATAGACCATAAACAACACATCAGGTCTCCCATTTTACAAAAGATAATAGCAACACGTCTCAAAAAAGTTGGAAATGGGCAACAAACCTAAAGTGGTTCTTTTGGTTGCTCCCTTTATTCATTCGGTATCACCAGAGCACGGTGTTTTGGCAGGTTTTTTTTACACCACATGACCTTCCTGCCACAAGCAGTAGCCAATGTGAGAGAAGTGTCTTTATGAAAGCTCAAACATGTTCATTATTCCCTTTAATATTAAGAATTTAATAGCAGCTCTGTTGTATTTGACAAAAAATGCTCAGCACTGATTTGTGACAACAAATAAAACTTAAAAGAAGTGTCTATTCCAGCACTGGCTATGTTTACTTGCACAGAAACAGTGTAAAAAAGAAAAACATGATTTGAGAATGATATGGGAAGCAACGTGACACTGGTAAAGGATTTATGCATTTAACACACTTTCACAACTGTTTAAGAAATAAACCTAGAATGATGTGTTTTCTTCTGGCTGGCAGATAGATATTGCTCAAGAACATCATATGATGGCAGCAAAAGTGTGTTTTTGTTCAAATGCTATCAAGGATAACATTTCCCAATCATTCTAACGTCGCTATTTCACAACAAACAACTGCCTTTATTCAACACAGTGAGAAAAACAAAAAACATCGCAATCATACACAGGAGCCTCTCCACATGATAGTGCATGTTGCAGTGCCTCATTTCACACTTACATTTTATATTTTCAACCTGTGAACACACAACAACAGACCAAGTTTAGTTCAATACCATGGACAGCTCAGTTCAGAACCAAGGACAGCGCCATGGCACTTCCCAGTAAAAGCATCTCAGTGTGGCTTGTGTCTGAGACAGAACATGGGACATTTCTCATATTGTGAAAATATCTCCCCAACCTGGGGGTCAGGGCTCCCATGAGGGGTCGCCAAAGCTTCACAGTGGGTCACTTGTCACATTCACTCTTGAAAAAGAGGTCCAAGCTAGGGCTGAATGATAATGTAAGGACTGGGTAATGTATTGCATGTCAGGGTATGCGGAACACAGGAAGGACGGACCCAAAATGCGGACAACAATGAACTTTAATGTACTCACAAGAAGACAAGGAGACAAGCCACAGGGGTACCAAAAAACACGACCGAACTAGACAAAACTTCAACGAAACTCAACAAACTCAATGAACCGACAAAAACTAGGGGAGGACACAGGACATAAATACACAAAGGAATGAGGCACAGGTGAAACACATTAAGGCGGGGCAGGCAATCACACACGCGGGAAACACAAGAGGCAGGAAGTAAACCAGAAAAACATGGAAACTAACTGGGAATACAAAATAAAACAAGGGAAACAAACACAGAAAACAAGACAAAGACATGGGACATGACATTGCAACAGTCACAGAAAATGTGTTTAGAAATTGTTAAAAAATAGCTTAATAATACTGCTGTTATGATTTTGTTATAAGGTGAAATTTACCCCCAAGATTACTTAGTTTTTCCTAATTATTAGGGTCAGGATGTGAAGAAACGGTTGGGAACTACTGCTCTATAGGGCATACATTTATATACACAATGAAGTAGTTTACTGGAGTTTAAAGCTTCTCTAGTCTGCTAAATGTACCTTTTTTTTTTTTTTTTTTTTTTACTTTTACCCATGTTATGTTGTTTCCACCTCAAAAACATAAGATCTGAAAGTGCTCAGTCTCATGACTCTACACCAGGAAGAGCTCCTGCACATTTCTAAAGCTCATACACCGTCACTGGACTCATTCTGATCATTTCAGCGAAGCGGTCAACACATTTATATATCTGCTAATAGCCATGCTAATTAGCCATTTTGTGCGCTGTCCATTTCCCATTGTTGCCAACAGGGGGCGTCACGCGTTCTCTGTAAAGTCAAAGTAACAGCTTTCCAACAGAAGAGGTTTTCCATACATATACATTATTTTAGGCTATAAAATGTGAAATACTAATGCAAATGCCCAAAACTATTTCCAAAACCCTGAAAAATCTGAAATTTTACCTATGGCATCAACCGAGCCAGAGTATACTTTTTAGTTTCTGTGTCATTGCTGCTGCCTGCTTCTCCAAACTGATAATGTGCTGACATCTACAGCAGGAAACCATTAAGCTATGCATACAGAGATTATTCTGATGGAGATAGCGAATAACATGAGCCAAAGATTTGGCTCTGTGACTGAACATTGTCCAAGGTTTACCACTGCTTCAGCCCACAAATTGCAAAATAAACAAAAAATAAGTACAAAATGAATGAATCAAAACATAACTACTTCAAGAAATAACAACCAATCAAACAAGTACCATTTACTGTAGGAAAAACATAATGTGTTAACTAAAAGAGGTCGTTTTGGCGATGCAAGTCATTTCAGAGCCTGTTTCAAGGTAACACCTATTTCCCAAACCAATTTGTTTGGTTTGTGGCATCAGGTGTTTTACCAAATGAAGCTCTGTTTTTTTCCTCTGACTGACTGTACACCAGGGGATCCTCTCTAACCACGACGCTCCTATAACGCCAAGATTTACCAGACCAAAGCGTGGCCCAGAAAAAACTACACCACATCTCCTGCTGGGACTCATTTTTTCCCTCTGATTTATGATTGATAGACACGTAAAAACATCGCCGCAACCCAGATTTGGAAACATAGGGAGCGACTGTGAATTTAATGGCAACGACAGGCGCTGTGATGAATCGAGTCCATTCCATAATTTATCCTTTAATTAGACTGGCCCGTGTCTATCCATCATCGCTGGGGAGAGATGGATGGGGCGGCCGTGGTTTATTGATGAGGAGGTAGTTCGTTTTGATTGCTTTCATATTTGACTAAAATACAGCCACTGCAGCAGTCGAGCCCGAATATTAATGAGAGACATGAAGCCTGTCTTATTGGTATGAAGAGCGTATAGAAACCAAAATATAAAGGCACAGAAGTCATAGATGAGAAAGTGAAGTTCAACAGAAAAATTAAAAGGGTTAACCCATATTTATCAAAAAAAAAAAGGATGATATTTGACTGACTGAGTGTGATGAATTAAAATTTCATGGACAATCTTGTGTTGTAGGGAATTTGGCTTTTTGTACGTACATAACCAAAATTTCATATCGCGGTATAAATTTAAGGTTAAAAATTATAATAAAAAGCTAGGGCTGGCCGATATGGCAAAAAATTGGTCGATCGATTTTTTAATTCAATTTTATGTTTACAATTAAAAATGATAATCATGGCTGTGATTCATCCTTAGATTTAGATTTTATTGTAATAAGACAGTGAGGGATTTAATGTAAAATCTTTCATTGCAAGGCTTTTTTATACAATAATAACTGTAATAATTTAAACAAATAAAAGACGCAAGCTGCTAATTTGCTCTAAGTTTTAAACAACTGAAAAGTTCACTGCAGCTCCAGTGATGAGAGCAGAAAAAACTCCTGCCTGTTTCTACAGAGCTGACCTGTCTCTCCTCACGCAGCCTGGACCTACTTCTCATTTTATTCTCAAAGCTTTTTCAAGTGACAAGACACAGCACTGAAGCGCGTCACGTGATGCACCGCAGCTGTGTGCTCCTTTGGCTTTACTGCAAAACACAGCATGCGCGCCCTGTTTCCGGAGCTCTGGCGGCGTTTCCGCGGGGTAAGGATGGGTGAAATGTATATGAATAGTTTTGCCCGTTTGTCCTATGGTTTAATTGCGCTGTAAAACAATCGGTTGGACTGCCGTTTTTGTGCAGCACAGCAAATGCTAATATTAGCTTAGCACCTCTTTTTTGCACTGTTGCTGCAGTTGTTGATGTCGTTGCATGTTTTAAATGCTTTTTTTTTTTTTTTTTTTTTTTTTAGGTGGATATATATATATCCTCTAAACTCCACTCGTGTTCTCTGTTGTGCTCTAAGCTTCTCGCCGAGATCGACCCTATTTTTTTAATCCAATTTCAGTTTTAAATTCAATTTTTGAATGTGCCCTATGCTCAGCTGTCTCTGTGCTTGCAGCCATGTTGAGGCAGGTGCGATAACGTCAGACGATAGGACGGTAGAGCACAAATCTCTACCGTAGGCCAAATTTATATCATTTCTACCGCATATACCGCGCAGCCCTAGTACATTATGAAATATGATTATACCCTTTTATTGTTTGAAAAGTGTGTGCACTTTTTGGCAACACAAGTTAAGGATGCCACAATACAATTTTAATGGAAAGAAGAAATTCTATCCATTTGAAAATTTAAATACCGTATTTTCCACACTATAAGGCGCACCTAAAAGCCTTTAATTTTCTCAAAAACCGACAGTGCGCCTTATAATCCGATGCGCCTTATATATGGATTAATGTTGGTTAATTATGGCTACCGTATTCAGGGGGCGTCGCCGAAGTGACAGCGGTAAAAACGATAAAGGGGAATTCCAGTCCCAGCTGTTCATGTGTGCCATAGGTGTGTTTATGGATCCTGCCACAAAGAACAAGGAGGCCGCCTTTGCTCATCAAGGAGGCGCGGCCTTTGCTCCATCTCAGTAGAAGAGTTGCGACATTGAGGGGACAGAAAACTGAGCGCTCGAACGCTGTTCATGTAGCTTTGAACTGTGACAAATGGAGTTGGAAATACATTGTTTTCAACGAGGGAGTTGTAAGAACGCTGGTTTGTATTCTATTAATAAAGTTTGACTGACTGACTTATCTGACTGTTTTATTGACATTCCCTTTAGCGCAGCGCCATCTAGTGGATGCGCCTTATAATGCGGTGCGCCCTATATTTGAAAACAGTTTTAAAATAGGCCATTAATTGAAGGTGCGCCTTATAATCCGATGCGCCTTATAGTGCGGAAAATACGGTAATTTAGATAGACATAGACATAGATTAGACAGAAACTTTATCAACCCCAAAGGAAATTCAGGAAAGGATATTAAATAGTTGTGTTGTAGTCAAAACCGTACTAATCAAGACTGATACTGATAGAGTGAACCGAGGCTTTCAGGGGTCAAGACCAAGACTTTTAAGGACCTAGACAGAGTCGAGACTGTGACCAAACCCTGTGAACTAACACTGAAAACAGAAAAAGTCATTGATGATAATTTTAATGATCTAATGCAACAAACTCTACCATCAAACAGAGACAGATCTTTTCCTGGGTCTGATGCTTTTCTACATGGGCTTGTTTGGCCAGATATTTCCTCTCATTGGCTTATCAAGATTTATCACTTGGATTTATTGACTTAGAGTTACTACGGAAGCAGTCTCTGATAATATTTCCTGAAGTGCAGATTTTGAACACTTTTTCTTTCACATTTACTGCAACGGCTGACATCTGGAGAGGGAGCCGTCCATCATTTTACTCACCATAAAACCTGATTTATGTGAGAATAATGTTCACCGGAGCAGACATTAGATAGTCCTTGTAATGTGAATGAGCCATTTCTTCAAATATAATTATCAAGTATTTTCTGAACAAGTCCACTGAGGCCAACTCTGCTTTTACACCAAACAGATTTACTCATAAATGACACACTTTTCATTCTGGTCTGATCTGAACACATCTGTACAACAAGGCACTTAATGGACCCCACAAAAAAGATGTTTACCAGTTTGTTAGTGGTTCTTTGTATGACTCAGTGTAATAACCTTAGGTAGATTATCGGCAAAACACTCCTGCAATTGAATGAAGTAGGGTCAAACTAAGGACAAATCATTTATGGTGTGAAAAACAGGAATTAGTGAAGAGGTTTTAAGAATAGAATGTTTTTTTTAATGGGGAAGTGTTTAAGTGTTTTCTATACTCTGTTTAAATTCAATGTTGTCAACAAGTACTTCAAAGTCCTTTTATTTATGAATACAAATAGGTATTTATGTATGGGCAACAAAAACTGCATGTTGCACTGCTTAAATGAAATATATATAATATATATATATATATATATATAATATAATATAATATATATATATATATATATATATATATACAGCAAAATCGACGAAAATGAGCTTTGTAGCCATGTAATAATGTTCCCTCATCAAAAACAGACCTGGAGTCGTGTTTAATCCTGTATTCTCTGAGTTTCTGAGGCCACACTGCTTTTTTTCATTTTGTAGTAAAATGGCGTCATACCTTTTTTGTGTAAGGTAGTAAAAAATATGTTTTGTTCAAAAGAACGGCTCTGTACGCTGCCTTCTGCTGGTCTTTTCACCTGTTCTGTTAGGGCACAAACAAAACAGATGTTAGGGTAAAGCATTAATGTTGCATGCAGTGTTTTTAACAGTTGTAAAATATGCAATGCTGTTCAATGCTGATGACCCAACACTGGTTTAAAAGCATAATATATCCCCTTTAATATGTTTTTAATTACTTTTCTTCCTAATTCTGATGCTCAGCCTGAACATGTCTAATTAAATGCACTGAGTGGCTAAATGCTGCCATGTGATTGGCTATTTACATTAAAAAAGCAGGTGGGGGGCGTCTTGGTGGCTCTCCTGGTAGAGAGCATACCTCATCATATCATTATTGTTAATATTATCAAATATTCTATATCTTTAATCAGTTCATTGCTATTCACAAGTTGTCCCTCTGTCCCGCTCCCCTCTGGGGGAGTGGGGACTGTTTCAGATGCCTGGCTGCTGGCAGATGTCCCAGTGACGACTGGATCTTAGCTGACCCCATCTGTGCTCCTGTCCTGACCTGTGGGCCCTTACGCCTCACCTTCTATGGACTTCCCAGACCCCTACCTCACCCCCACTCCCCTGCCTGGATGAGGCCCACCTGCTGCATCCTTACAGAGCTGATCTATGATCCTATAGATGAGCCAATGGACTAAGTCCTGACACATGTTGCCTGTCCGTCCTGGGAGAGGATCTCTCCTTCAATGTGGGCTCCATAAGGTTTCTTCTATTTTTCCTTACAGCTGGGTTTTTGTTAGGAGTTTTTCCTTACCGAAAAGAAGGGTCTAAGGACAGGAGTGTTCTGGGTCTGTTTAGTTTAGTGTAGTTATTGTTTGTGTTGAGTGTGTGTTAAGTCTGATTGTGTGTTTATGTTTAACTGTTTGTGAAGCCCTTTGTTGTGATACTGGGCTATACAAATAAAACTGAATTGAAAATGTAATTGAATTACCTGAACAGCCTGGGTTTGAATCTGGCATCATCTACACTGTCTTTATTGAATAAAGGCTAAAGAAAACCCGCAAAAATGTACAGAATAATATATAATACTTAAAGAAGCAGAAAAGCAGGAGGACAGGTGTACCTAATGAAGTCGCCATTGAGTAAGACGACTGCTGAAAACTCATGCATCTTAATGTTTTTCTATTGAGTTTTGGGATGACAGAGCTCAAAATCTGTAAGCAGCTGCAAGAAATCTGATTGGTCCACACCATTCGAGGGCGGGGCTTAACAACAGTCCAATTTCTTTGTAAATATGTTTCTTTCTACAACATTAGCTTTGTAAATCCTCGCACAGTGCTCGCTGTCAGCTC
The DNA here is from genome assembly GCA_020698575.1 of Bostrychus sinensis. Taxonomy (NCBI): domain Eukaryota; kingdom Metazoa; phylum Chordata; class Actinopteri; order Gobiiformes; family Eleotridae; genus Bostrychus; species Bostrychus sinensis. The sequence continues at coordinate 32,978,843 of CM036246.1, read as the reverse complement.
AAGTCCACCATCCCATACCTCATATCATTTTTTTTTTTTTTTTTTTTTACCCTCACATAAGCAATAGTTTCATATGCAGCGTTATTTTTATATGTATTTCTTAAAGGCGGCGCATCCATCTGCATGTAAAGTGGGAAATCTATTATCGTCTGGAACAAGGTCTAGTTGCCCACGACACAAAAGTGAGTGAGCAAAGCAGCGAAATGCCTCTGGGCGCAGACACAGGCTTGTATTAGATTAGGCCGGGCTGCAGAAAGAAGCAGAGCGCAGCACAAAGGGCCGCAGCAATCGCTCTCTCTCTCTGCTCTCACCAAATTATGCAGAGCGAAATGGGCTCCAATTCTGATGTTTTTCACCAAGCTAACAGCGTGAGGTTTTGTCGAGGCAGGGCAAGATAGCTTTCACTGGCAGCACACAATGATTTTAATGAAATATTGGGACCTTGCTACAAGACTGTGCTCCTAGAGAATAATATTTGTGAACAGGTCAGAACTGTTTAGGCTTATTTTTACTTCTGGGTCTGGATACTGGGCAATAATAAAGTGGAACTCAGGAAACTTTCTTGTTTTCTCACCGTTTTAGGCTTATTTTCCTCTATGGAGCTCCCCCGATACAAGGTCAGTTAACTTCTAATATCTGTACAAAGTTTTTCTCCCGTCTGGTTGTTTTGCCATGACGAAAATCAAGAAAAAAAGCTATTGCTATTGTTGATTTTCTAACTGCGATGGGCGGCTTTCTCACGAGACTTGAGACTTCTGTGACCCTGGGGTCAGCAGCGCTCATATTTGCAAGTGTAGTTTTCAGCAAGGCACATTATTCACCCCACAACTACTCATTTAATCATCACACGGGCTGCTAAACAGTTTATTTATGGTAGAAACAAGTTATTGAGTTCCGCTTTAAATCAGCACAAAAAAAGAGCAAAACTGGCTTTGTGTCCATCAAACAAACTTCCACTTAACCCTGCACTCAATGGACTCTGTAGATGCTTTTAAAGAGCAACTAAAATGTTCTTTTTCAATCAAATGTTCTAGTTCAGTGAGTCAAGGGCTGACTGATTGATTGTGTTTTTGTATTTTATTATGCCTTTTTTATTGTGAAGTACTTTGTGACTGTTTGAAAAAGGTGCTATATAAATAGACTTCTTACTTACTTTCTTACCTATGTCATCAGGGTCACAAGCCGTCGTACTTTTTGTGCCAAGCCCAGATAAATTGGGACACGTGGAGTGCTAGAAGGCCGATGATTAGCTGTGGCAACTCCATAAAGGAAAGCAGAAAAAGATATTTTCTTTATTACTTATGGTCAAGGCTAAACACTGCAGTCTGATGACAAATAAAACCCTTCTTTAAAACTCAAGAAGCTTCAAATAAGCTATGAAATTAAATAAATTTCTTGTCTCTAGTAATCGTTTATAGATAACACAAGACTTTACCCTTGGATTGATTTTCTTGTTAAAGGCAACATTCCTGATTTTTAAGATTATAATTGGTCATTTGTGTCAACAGTGGCTCAGAGGTGGTCGGTTCAAATCCTGCGCGCTCCAGTTAATACTGCTGTCGTGTCCTTGGGCAAGACACTTCACCCACCTTGCCAGTATGAACATATGAATTGTGGCTGTGTCTTTTTATTATCATTATTTCATTTTTCTCCATACGTGGGCACTCAAAACACTTCACCCATTCACACACTAACAAGCTCTCACACATTCAAGTGTCTTGTCCAAGGACACAACGGCAGTACACAATGCTGGTAGTGCAGAATGAACCGCCAACTTTTCTGGTTTGTGGGCAGAAGACTCTAAGTATTGTGCTACTTTAAACATAATGTATCTATTGTGTATTAAACACTACTCACATCATTTTCAATATTACTGTCACTACTTACATTGCACCAATATTATAACAAACTTTTCCAAGCCATTATATAACCCACTATATAAAGTTTGTTTCTTATGTAACTATATCATCGTCCTGTTACTTCACTGTCTTCACATTGCTAGTTACACCCTCAAAACTACAGATAAATAGTACCAAAACCTGAATAAAAAGAGGAGAAGCATCAAACAGCATTTGCCAAACCGCTGTCCCATTTAGACACCCATTTCACTAATTGCATTTACAGAGAAATTAGATGCAATAACTGACCTGTGACCCGCAGCCATTAAGCAAACTTCCTCAAATAGAAACCATAATCAATTATGTTTGAAGAAAGCATTAATTAGCAGAGATCCTTACCTGGTGTTCGTCTGCGGCTGACGTGAGGCAGGTAATGAGAAGTAATGGCATCATCCATCAATAGTTTAGACTTAAATTTAGCACTGGCTCTAAGAGAACATTATTAAACATGAACTTCTCTGTAGTACTTAATGTAATTCATTTAGAGGTTGTGTCCTAATATGCAAACTGTATGGTGATTGCATCTCAAAGTACACTTACCACTTCTTTCCTTTTGGCCTTTTCTTTCCAGGGTTGCAACGGCTAATTACCTGCCTGCTAGAGTGGCATATTAATTTGGCATAGGTCTTAGGCCAGATGCCCTTTCATCCCCTTTTTTATTTATTTATTTGAGCTTAGGACCAGCACAAAGAGTACATTAGCTTGTGACCTCTTGTGGCTGGATTTTATACCATTTCAGTGACCATTGTAGTCTCAAAATACATGGAAAAGACAGAGACAGAGAGATTTACTGCCTGAATCTCATCTGTAGTCCCTAAAGCTCAAACATATATAGCACTGTGCTCTATAGTGGACTATACAGGGCACTTAGTGAATGATTCAGACACTTTTTTTCCTTGCCAGTTCTCGTGACTCTGGCGTATGTGTAAAAAAAGTGTGATGTCCTCTGATGATAATGGACTTGTGTAATTAGCACTTGACTTAACCCTCAGGCCCCCCCTGGCAGCCTTTTAGGGTTTTTTAAATGTATTTGTTTGCTCTCATTTTGACATTTCTTCTGCTAGGGTGATGGCATTTGACAAAAATGTTCATTAATAAATGAATTTTAGAATTTCAGCGTCAAGTTATAAAAAAAAATACTCTTAAAGCCCCTTTTCGTCTCATTGACTCACATTAAAATGATTTATTTTCATTTTATAAATCATGTCAATTCCTCTGTAACCCTGTCAGTCAGAGGCTAAAAAATATATACACACAGAAAAAAAAAAAAACACCTCCAGGTCCATAATTTTCATTGCATTGTGGGAAATAATTTTCTCATACTAATTCCCATTATGTGGGAAGTTTCATGAGTTTCAGCCCATTTTTTTTAGGCACAGACATTAAAAATGTATTAAAATCAGTGTTAGGATTAATCAGTGTCCTATCCAGGACTTGTAATCCCCGTACTGATAAAAACACCTTGCATTTTTAAATAGTAAATAATTCATGTTTTATTTACAACAAAAAATATTTAAACAAACTAGCATTTAGAGAGTTAAAAATATGAAAATGAATTCACTTTTGCTCTCTATGATGAGGACTGGTTTTATAGTTTTAAATGTGACCCAGTGACCTAAAACAGCTCTAAGAGGAAGAAGTATCATACATATCATACCTGTTATATTTAACGTGTGTTACCCCATTTTATTCATTGATGAGTCATATTAGCTAAGGTAAGCTGACTTGATTTTACACCATACCGTCTTATTTAATGGCAATTTAATCATGAATACAATGCAACATAAAGTTTAAAAAAAATAATTAAAAAAATTCAAATGTCTTGTGCAAAGCTGATAGACCTGACGCTGTTCTCCTTTGAAACTCACAGAGCATTCTGGTCTATATTGACTGTGACCATCGTACTCCAGTACTATTCACAATGCATTATGGGAAATGTTGAGTGCACTACTTTCCATTCACTCAACATTCAGACACCACTACAAAATGGGCTTGACCCTTATCTAGTGCTCTATTCAAGGATTATGGATGACATTCAGACATCTTGTTTTTTCCAGCATCCGTTATTTATTTATTTATTTTGTTTTTTCAGTTTTGGATATTTCCCCTCCACAAAAATGTCAGCGATTGATTATTAAACATTATTTTTTTAAATTTATATTTATATTATTTATTATATTTATATTATTATTATTTATTATTATTATTTTTTATTATTATTATTTATTATTATTATTTATTATATTTATTTTATTTTTTTATTATTATTTTATCGTTGTTGTTGTTTTTATCAAAGATACAAACTCCAGCCACAAGGGGTCAGTACAAATTATCAGTTTCAGTGGATTCTTTACCATTGTGAGATATAAGGGCTTTGTGGCTTAATAGATAAGGCATTTACCCCTGAACTAAAAGAGCTATGACTTGGTGTAGGTCTTGGTCACTGCCTGAAATTGTAATGCCTTGGCGGAGGCCTGCGCTCTTCAAGTACTTCAGGTGACAATGTATATTAAAACAATATTTAAATTGCATTGTATATTAAATTTATTGTTTCTTGTATTAATAAAATTATAACTTTATTCAACACTGATACATGGTAAAAAAAAAAAAGAAATGTATCTGAAAAGTTTGGTAAAATAAACTTTTCACTTCCATCAAAGTCATTTTTTTTTTTTTTTTTTTTTTTTTTTTTTTGCTCAAATCATAGCAATTTTGGCATTTTGGTCCTACATAAATGACAAATCAAGGCAAACCACTAAAAAAGATTTTCTTCTGTCAGCTTTCTCATTTCAGATCTGTTGATTTTGGCACACTCATCATCCTGCCTCACGTCTTATTTGTAATCAGCAGATAAAAGAGCACATTTTAGATTCCAGAGTCTAAAAAATGAAGGAAAAGCTAATCACAGGATTTATCATTTATCAGTTTTAGATGGGAAACATACAAGGAAAAAAAACAACAACTGTGTAACAAAGGTAGAATTCAGGTATGAAGCATGATAAATGTGTGGTTTATTTCTATTTAGTCACTGCACTGAGACTTTAAACTTCTTGAGTTCAGGCATAGACTAAAATCAGCTATAAACGTCTTGTTCTAACGTCGATGGTCAAACTCAGAAATTAACATGACTGCACTTCTCATTGTGCACGGCTTACTTTGTTTTCTGTGTTAAAACAGGAAGTAAAAGACATTCCACAGGGATCTATTTTTAAAACTCCTCACCAACACTCTCCGAAAACAACACATCGCCGCTGTTCTCCCTGCACTGGCTTCCCGGTAAATATCACATTGATTTTAAAATTTTATTATTGACTTTTAAAGCTCTTAATGGTTTGGCTCCACACTATTTATCTGACCTCCTCACACCGTATGTCCCCTCAGGACCACTAGGCTCTGGGGAGGGAGCCTTGTTGGTTGTCCCGAGAACCCTACGGGCCACTAAAGGGGACCAGGCATTCTCAGGACAGGCTCCCTCCCTGGAACTCCCTGCCCCAGGACCTCAGGCATATCAATCATCCCAGCACTTTTAAAAATCACTTTAAAACCTTCTTTTTTATTGAAATTTTGTCAAGGGGTCTGTATGGGTTTTATGTACCTTTGCTCTGTAAATCACTTTGGAAATTGTTCAGAAAAGTGTTATATAAATAAAGTTTAATAATAATAATAATAAAAAAATAATAATAAAAATAATAATAATATTTTATTTATTATTATTATTATTATTATTAAAGCATTAGCTCAGGGGTCATCAGAAAAAATTCAATGAGGTCCAGTTTGTGAAAATTTTCTCAAGGAAAGGTCTGGAACATCTCAAGATTATATGTTGCCTTGAAAAAGCATTGAAGTTACATCGACATCTGTCTCTACACCAGGGGTCTTCAACTACATTTGTCCGAGGACCAGAATTTTTCTCAGCAGACACTACATGGGCCAGACGCTCTCATAAAGACAAGGCATCAAGGCAAACTCAATCAAACTTGCTGTGCAGGTAGAGCTTGAGAAGAGCTACAAAATGCATTTGAATTTTTTGTTCTACAAGGTTTTGTGCCAGAGAAATGAGCAACATCTTTTTATTGCAGTTTTGAGCTTTTCAGATAAAGCATTTTTGGATGTTTCCTATGAGCTGCAGAGTAAGAGCCCAGACTGATGAAAGACGGTTGGGGACGCACTAAGCTCTCCTCAGGACTTCCAAAAGTATCTTAAAGTCAAATCTCACAGATCTGTAGCAGGGCTGCTAACATGGCCTTTAATAAATTGAAAGTGAGAACAGTTAGATTTGTTTTTTAAAAAATAAAGCAGTCTCAACTAAACTTGCTGGGAAGGTAGAGCTTGTGGAGAGCCACAAAATGCTTTTTAAATTTTTGTTCGAGGTTCTATGCCAGAGAAATTAGCAAAACATTTTTATTGCCGTTTTGAGCTTTTCAGGCCGAGTTAAAGCGTTTTTGGCTGTTTTCTATGAAATGCAGGGTAAGAGCCTGAACTACTTGGAAACACTCTTAGTTGGACTCTGAGTTCATGCGGATGTTCTGGGGGCTGGATGAAAAGCTCTTGTGGGCTGGATGTGGCCCGCGGGCCGCCTATTGACTTCCCCCTGCATTAGCTGATAAGATGTAAACATGGAGCTTTAATGGCACATCTCACATTATGTTTGAGATTTTGGTACTAACTGATCAGATTCTACTTTTTTTGTTGCTTTTGTGACAAATGTATGAGTGCTACCCTCCAAAGCTTGAACAGTGCCTATTTTTGTTCTGTAGATCCTTATAGAACATTATGAAGTAGCATTACAGCACCTTCGGCCCGTTCTTGCGCTCTTGTCCCAGTCCTCTTTTGTTTCCACGTGGGGGACGTCCATTACAGTGCACTTGCCCCACCCCATGTTTCTGCCGCGTCTACCCACTTTTCCAGCATTTTTCAAGCACTTCAGCAATGGACAAGGCAAGAGCTAGGGAGTCTGTTACTCTTTAAATGTTCATTTTCTTGCACAAAAGGCCAATCCTCCAGCTATAGCCACTCCTGTCCAAAATCCTGGCTCAGATCTGGAGAAGGGTCCCTTGGGTGTTTCTCCTGACAGGTTGCCTCAGTGGAATTGAAGGACAGGTCAAATGCAGTGAAGAAATTTCCCTATGGGGACAATATAAATATAACTTACCTACCTAAATCATGCTAATACCATTGTACTGACTGATATGTTCTGTTTTACGCAACTGTCAATACTCTACATGACAAAGTGCTGCTTCAATCCCAGTCTCAAGTGCCACATCACTATATATCAGTCTGCTCTTGTGCTTAAAGCCCTAATAAACTTCTCTGTAAACCTCACAATCTGAAGTTTCCCTGTCAAAAGTCTGCGGTGTGTGCAGGGCCTGTATCTTCCGGGGCTAAGTCTGTGGTATTTGAAGTGGATTCGGAGGTGAAGGGTTGTGTTCAGTGTGTGCTTGTTTAGCTCCACGGTGAGTCTAACCTTTGCCTTTCTCCGTGCGCCGCCACATTTCTCTTGGGATCAAACAAGAAAATTAACATCTGGTCTTTTCCTCCTTTTTTTTCTATTTGCAGTTTGGCACCGAGAGGCAAATTTGCAAATCCCCAAATGACTGAGATGTGTTGTTGTTCCCGCTCTATTTCAATGCATGTTTTGTCGCTGCTCATTGCTTTGTGATTTTTTTTTTTCCTTTGTTGGTATGGCATTCAGGCTGGGGACTGGAAGGTCGCCAGTCCAATTCCCACGAAACGTTTTGAAAATGTGGGTTGGGAAGGTGAATGAATAATGTAATGTCCTTCCCTTCCTACGCCGCTAGCATTGAAGCGTCCTTGGATGCCACAATAAAAAACCCTCAAAAAAACTACAGCTGTACTGGTCAAGTCCCAGTAGCTAACTCTGTCTGGTACAACACATTTAAATTATTGATGTTGCAGTCAAATGTGCCTCAGATTTTCTCTGTTTCAGAGTTATAAGGTTGTTGTTATCATGATAACCCTAACCCTAACCCTTCGGAAATCTTGCCCTGTTGTTCATGTTGAAGCCATGGCATAGGCAACAATATAATGGCATGAAATAGCTTTTAAGGTGCACTGCTATCTGTCCACAGTCCAAGTCTCCCCATGAGACACCATTCAGAAGGACAGCAAATAAGACGAGGCAATAGTAAATGGAATTCTTGTAACTTTCTTGCTATAGTGCCTTTTTTTTTTCAACAAATCAGGCAAAAAATGACAAAAACATTGCTCATATATGCTTGATTCACACTGAATGTATCTCCAACACGGCATTCTTGCAGACTCCAATTAATACTTAGTGCATTGCATGTGTGGCATATATCCAACCAGTTCTATAGACGGAACAATCACAGGCAGAGTAACCAGTCAGAGAAACGAAGGGTGGGATGTAAGCAGTGCACCGCTGAACCAAACAAAACATGGCGGATTGCGTTTTTTGTCATAAAACACCATTAGACGCTGTATGATGAGCAGCTCTGTACTTATTTCTGAATGGGGACAGCAGCAGAAGCCAGCTGTACAAAGACTTGCAGAAAAAGCGGACGTCAGCGGGACTTTACTGTTGTTAAAATGGAAACAAAAATCCCACAGAGGACTCAACAACTACGAGGACTTCAGCAGAACCAACAGATGACAAAGGAAAACACCAAACGCGGTTAAACAGGTCAGAAGTTATTAAATTAGCTTGGAATTAGCCTACCTTGGTTATTTCCGATAGGAGATTCGCTTCTGTATTTGTAAGACGTGCTGCAGATAAACGGCTGTGATAGGCCAGTTCCAAATCGACCGGAGAGAAACGGTTCACTGGGAGTGAGGAACCAGACTGTCCTGTTTTTGAAAAAAAAAAAAAAAAACGTCAGAGGGGCTGACAGGCCAGGCTAGTTATTGACAGCACCACAGTAAAGCAGTAGAGATTTAAGAGGTGTTCACTGAAGAGAACTAAGGCAGAGTGTCACTGTCTCTCAGCTGTCTTCTCAAGATGAACCAGAGAATCAATACAAATGTGCAAAGATGCTACAGTGCTCAGGTTGGGCGTCAGTCACCTTAACGAGCATCTACTGGAAAAGATAGTTGTGCTGGTGGTACTTAGGAGTGTTTTGCAAATCAAGTCCTGCTTTTGTTTAATTTAAAGCCAATCCTGCCTTTGTTTGGGCTTATATTTGAAGTTTGTACCACTGCTTAGTCCTGGTTTAGTCTCTGTTCTGTCCTGTTTTTCAGTATTACTCTTTATTTTCTCCATTGGTTTAGACTTGGTTTCGTCCACTTTCAGGCCCATTTTAGCCCATTAAATATGGAACCTGGAAAGCCAAATATTTTTCCAAGATGGTACTTGGTGTGAAAAGTTTTAGAATCACTGCCATAAGCTATTCCACAGGGAGCACTCACCTTACTCCATCTGTGCCATTATCCTTTGTCTTTCGGGCCCTTTTTGGCTGATGCTAATCAAGTAAAACCACTTTTAGCAGAAACTCTAGTCTGACTTTTTCCACCACTGACATCAATGTATTTAACAAGTGTGATTCTGCATAATGTTACCGAGTAGAGAGGGGCACCGTTTAACCAGCGGTAATATGCACTGTGGGGCTCGGGGCCAATTTCAATGCATTACAGATGAGGAAAAGTCTTCAGGATTATACTAAAATATGGTAAAAAAGCTGGTTAAGACTAAGGATTATACTAGAAAAGCTAGACATGTAAACACGAGAGCGCAAGTATTTGTATGGTAATAAATCATTTGTAATACATTTGCAAGACATTTAAAGGGAGGGAGGAAAGATTCAGGCAATTCATTCATTCATTCATCATCTTCTCCTTATTCCACTAAAGGCAAATCAGAATCACCAGTTCAAAATATCAGAAAAAACTAATTTAAAGTCGTGAAGCATTGCATTCTTGTTGATACAGTATACTGTATATCAGTGTTTCCCAAGCAGGGGTACGGGGGCCCCTAGGGGTACGCAAGGACTCTGCAGGGGGTACATGGAATTATTTCAGATTTTAATTTCCAGGATGATAAGAAAATATTGGCAATCTTTTCATACTGAACTATTGAAACTTATGGAAGAAAAGCAAGCTTAAGTTCCTAAATTTTATTTATTTATTTATTTATTTATTTGAAAGGGACAGGACAATAAAACATTGTTACAGTTTCAGATGCAACCGATGCCATGTCCACAGGCCATCTAGCTAACAGCTCATTTGCAGACCAAGTCCCTGAGACAAAACAAACAGTAACAAACAATTAGACAGAGACACAAACATTAAAATATACAATACATATAATACAGAATATTTACAACAAAACACTGGTAGAGATGTAACTCTAATGTCCACAGACTTGATTGGATTTAAGCCATTGTTTTACTCCACAAGTAAATTGTTTTAGATCTGGGAGAGCTTTTAATTCGGCAGGTATGGTGTTCCAGATCTGAGGGCCTTTTACTGTGAATGAGCTCTGGCCAAATGTAGTCCTACATTTGGCTGGTCTACAGTCACCGCTGGCAGCGCCCCTTGTGGTGACGCCTCGGGTTTGATATTTTTGAATTGTGTTGCTTATGATCTCTGGGGCAAGACCATTACATTTAAAAATTAACTTTAACAAAGAACACTTTATAAAATTTTCAAAACTTAATAAATTGTGCTTTTCTTGAATTCTACAGTAATGCCATTTCATTGGCTTTTGGTCCAGCACTTTTAAAGCTTGTTTATAAAGAGAAACTACACTTTTCATTGCTGACTGGTTAGCCTGGCTCCAGACAGTGATACTTTAAATGACTCAGGAAACTGTTAAAGAATATTTTTATTATTTAAATACATTTGTTACATAAAAGTGTAATTAGTTTCAAAGAGATGTTTATTTTTTTTTATTTTTTTTCTGTAGCTAACATGTTAGGAGTTTAAGATTATTTATTTTGTTTATGTTGTACATAAACAGAAAATATGTAATAGTTTATACTGTATTTTTATTTTATTTTTGTTTTGTTTTTTTAGATTTTTTTATTTTATTCATATTATTGTTAGTTTTCTTAAATTTGAGTTTAAAAGAAAGTGTCTACAGCTGTGTTATGTGACCACTTTTTAAAGTAACTTCGACACATATGAGGGAGGGGCTACTTACCGTATGAAATTTCAACTTCAAAGGAAGTTTTCTCAGAATGAGTTTTTCTCACACTCTGAGTCAGACATCTCCGCTTCAGGAGCTCCTACAAGTGCCCACATTTTCCTCTCTTATACTTAGCTCTATTTTGAAGATTTTTACTGAAATATGGGTTCGATCCTCATACCAACAAACTCTGAGTGGAGTCTGCAGGTCCTCCCTGTGTTACTATGGGTTCTCTCCGGCTTCCTCCCACAGTCCAAACACATGCAGGTGTTAGGTGAACTGGTGACTCTAAATTGCCCCTAGTGAATGAATGTGAGAGTGAATGGTTGTCTGTCTGGGTTTGTCTCTGTGGCAGCCCTGCAACAAGCTGTCCCCTGGCCATGTGTACCCTCTCTAAGGCCCAAAGTTACTGGGATAGGCTCCAGTCACCCGCAACCCCCAACAGGAATAAGCGGAAGATGAATGAATGATTTTTATTTTTTATTTTTTATTTTTATTTTTACATATTCCTCGACAGATTTACTGGGCACTTTACTCCTACAAAATTCTCAGAAAGTTTTTTTTTTTTTTTTTTTTTTTTTTTTTTGGCAGTATTTTCTCATTTACTGAAATACAAAATAAGTATAATTCCCCATAATTCCCTTTTGTACATCAACAAAATGGAACAAAGATTTTTAACTTGGCTCTATATAATCTTCAGATTTTTCAGCTATACTGTTATTATGTATGGATAATGATCTTGTATTTAGCAAAGCTGAAGACATCTGTTCACAAAATAACTGCAATAACTGAAGCGAGAAGGGTAAAGGCCTGGTTCACAGCTGTGTCCGATTACAATTTACCAAACATTACTTCTTTAATTATCGTCCTGTTCAGTAATGTTGTCCGTCCTAATGTGGATCAAATGTTTGTCTCAGCTTTAGCTTCAAAGTTAGTAAAAGTGCTTCTGGTATTATCTCTGCTTTTAACATGTGATTGTATAGTGGTATGTTACATTTATCTGCATTTTTACAGAGCATTGTGTTATTACAAGAGCATTTTAACATTTATGTAAAGAATATGTAAAATAATATAGCAGTGAACAGCATAACGTGTGTGTGTGTCCTGAGTCGCTCACCTTTTGCTATTTTTCGGTCTTCTAACAGACGTTCATAAAGACGTTAACTGGCTAACGGTAGATAAACAAAAACTCCACATATTGCTCTACCTCTGTGGCAATTTTTGTGTTTCTATGCGAAGTGTTTGTAAAATAATCATGATATGAAAATAATTTTGATAGGGAAATGTGCAGGGAACGCTCAGGTCACACTCGGGCGACGTTCTTTCAGTGATCTTAGTGTTTTTGTAGCTAACTTTGTCAGTCTTGTGATTTTCTGATTAACGTTAGCTTAGCCCACAATCTTATCTTGAAAGACGGAAACAAGGTACCGGATGTGAAAATTTGTTAACGTAAATATCCCAGCCTTAAATTAGAGCCAATCACAAGCAAAAAATCCAACAAATAAGGCCGAAAACACCAGAAAGGTGAGCGTGTCCGATATTGGAACTTTCGTGTGTCCAACTCAGGGCCATAGCACTGCCGAGCTTAAACCTCAGGCGATAGCGCTTTTTCATATGGCCACAATAAAATATTTGTAAAAGAAACTATTCAATCAATATATCGTTATAAACATAAAAAAAACTTTTATATTATACAAATTGCATTAATGTAGATATTAAATGAGCGATTTTATGACTTTAAGATAAAAAAGTGATAGAATTTTAGCCGAAAGTGTCCGACTCAGGACACACATGTTAACAGTATACTGGAGAGCAGTTATAACAATAAAACATTTAACATTTACATTTTGAGCCTACCTGGTACAAAAGACAAAACCTCCATTAATGTGTGTGGCAACTGCAAGCGCCGGTCTGTACAGGCAAACAACAGCACAATTACTATAAGCACCACAGCTGAGCAGTAATAAGCTAGCCCGCCAGCTAGCGCTAGCTTAGCATGCTAACAGACGTGAAACTAATCCACAAAGTTGTCATTTGGACACAGAAACGGTTGTAGCTTATAAACTACATTCTAGTAGTGCTTATATACAAGTTAGAGGCTTATCACAGTGTCAACAATAGGATTCAGATGATTTTATTTCCATTTTGCGTTTACCTCCAGCTTCTAGCATTTTCTCTGCTGGGGGTACGCGAAGCGCGCCTGAAAGACCCCTGACCCGCAGTTGCCTATAATAACCAGCAGGTGGCTCTAATTGACAGACAATGACAGCACATCAGTTTTGGTGAAATTCATTAACATTTTCATCTCTGTTACACAAAGGCTATATATTTTTATATATATATTTTTTTCATGCTCGAAATAAAAAAAAAAATACCAAAATCAAATCAAGTTGTGACAACAAGCAATGCTGCAAATGAACAGATTTATCCATCATTCCTTTCTGAAGCTAAATGTATTCCTCCATTATCTTAATCTCTCAATCTTAGGCTGTGTCCGAACGTCATCCCTACGCCCTAACCCCTTAATCACTATATGGTCCAGCACGATATAGCGGACTGTATAGTGCACTCATTTTGTGAGTGATTCGGACACTCACACACTATTTCTCCCTTACCAATGATCATGTGACACTGACGTCTGTGTAAAAAAAGTTTGGCGAAACTCCGCTGATAATGTTCTTCTGTGATAAAGCCCGACCACGCTCACTTGATGTTTTAGTATTTATAGATAAATATCACACGTATGACTAATATTTAACGCAAATTATCGCTATAATGAATAAAACTGAGTGGATTATTGCAGCTCTGTGCCTTACGTGGGGAGGCTGAATGCCGGCTAAGCTAACGTTAGCAATTTTACACTGCAACAGTTTATTTAAGAGCTTTTTATTTCTGATTACGACGTGACAGAAGTAAAAAAGGCATTGCTAACTGGTTTCATTCAGACGTGTTGTGTACAGTTTAAAAACCTGTCGCAGTCCCGCTGTTCTCCTCCAAAACTCGCAAAGCATTCTGGTATATACTGACCGTCTAGTGACCATCGCTGTCCACTACTTTTCAAAATGCATTGTGGGAAATTTGGAGTGCACTATTTTTTATCCATTAGACATTCGGACACCACTACAAAATGGCGTGACCACTACATAGTGCACTATAGAGGGATTAGGGAGGACGTTCGGACACAGCCTTAGTCTCACTGTTTATCTGGGCTTGGGACCCAAAAAGACCTCATGTGGCTGGATTCAATCTACAAGTTGACACCTTTGTTTGACCATAGTGTTGAAATGTCAGAGCAAAAAAATACAACAATAATAATAATAATTTATTATTATTATTATTATTATTATTATTAATAGTAGTAGTCTGAATTTTAAAAGTGCACACATTTATATATATTTTTTCCCTGTCTTATTTAAACACTTTTTTTTACTGTTTTAGCTCCCTCATGTTTCAAACTGTTATGAGTCATATTTGACGTTATGCTGCCCACCTTTTATTTTCTATGGCACACATGAGTCAACACTAATTCCTCCTGAGTGCGGCGATATCTTTGAAGTCCTCCATCAGTGTTTGGATTTGAAAGACACATCTGCTCATAAAATAAAATCTTGAAGAGTAAATCACAGCGGTGTTTGGCTGCAGACGGCGGGAGGGACGCGCTGAGCCGAGCATAAACTGCAATATTTCAGACAAAATAAGACACATCAGAGGTTTATGTCTCAGATCTGGCACCTGTGTTTCAGCGGAGGTGGAAGAACTTGAAATAACTTTACTATTACAACTAATACTCAGAGTAATGCTGCAGCTACTACTACTTCTACTACAACTCCTCCTGATACTGCAACTTCGACTACTGCTAGGTACTACCGATGCTACTACTTCTACTTCAACCTCATGAGTTTCACCATACTATTATAACTACAATAACATTTTAGTACAAGAACTAGCACTACATCTACTACTACTACTTTGACTACTGCCAGGTACTACAGATACTACTACTACTACTACTACTACTACTACTTCAACCACTGCTTCAACAGCTAAATACTACTAATTTGACTATATTGTAACTACAATCACCTACAAGTACAACAACTACAAAGTACTAAAACTACTACTCCTGTTATTTCCACTACCTGACAAAGTAGTTGGAAGAAGTGGATTATTACAAGTTTCTTAAACAATTACTACTTGATACATCTACTAAGTCTAATACTACCACTTCATCTACAACTAATACTACACATTACTACAAACGTCTACTATTACTACTATATCTACTTCAACCACTGCTTCTCCAACTAATGACCACTATTATCACTGTACTATTACAACTACAATAACCTATTAGTACAAAAACTAGCACTACATCTACTACTACTACTGTTACTTCTACTAGCAGAGGAACTAGCAGTTGGAAGAAGTATTCAAAATACTGTAAAACTAATAGGACTAAAAGTACTATTACAACTTTCTACAACAATTTATTTACTACAACTCCTAATGTTGCAACTAGGATTGTTACTACTACTACTACTACATTTAGCCTACTAGTTCTACTACAACTAATTACTGGTATTTTTTTCAATCACTATACTAGTACTACAACTACCAATACATCTATTACTACTAGTAGAGGAAGTAGAAGTAGCAGAAGAATTATTCAAAATATGTAGTAAAGTAAAAGTACCATTAGAATTACAACAATTACTACTTCTACTACAACTCCTTTTCATACTGCAATTACTACTACTTGTCACCTACTACCACTACTACATACTTCAACCACTGCTTCTACAACTAATAACTACTATTTTTACTATAAATTTAATCATCTACTACAACCACTTCTAACAGTATAGGAAGCAGCAGTTTTAAGAATTATTCCAAATATGTACAAGTACTATTACATTTTATAACAATTCTACTACTTGACACTATTACAACTACTATTACAAGTACTTTACATATTGCCTTTACAATTTTAACAACTGCGGCTGCTACTACTACAGATACTACAACTACAAATCCTTCCTAACTAATAACTAATATTACTACACTATAACTACAATCACATACTGCTACTACAACTAGAGCTGTGACTACTACATACAGCTACTTTAACTATTACAAGGATTTCTACTACTACCGCTACACCTACTACTACAAGAATACTACTTTTGCTTTGGATTGTGAGAGGACAGTGCCACTTTGCCAGCTAGTACTACACAAATATTTCAAAAATATTTAGTAAAAGTATGTTAAAATACAGTTTTATTCAGTCATCTTCATTCCACTGCATATATTCAGGAGAAATGGAGCTATTAGCAGGGCCCATCAGATAAAAAAACTGACGTCATCTTTAGTTTCATGCTACACAAATGGATTCGTTACCATCTCGATGAGTTGTTTACGCGATAACATGAGAGGAATAAATGAGAAATTGGCCCGAGCGGACGGTGCACAGTGGGACCAGTTTCAACAGTAATTATGGCTTCTGATTGTTGCTCAGTTACACTTTGTTTGCAACAATCTCTTCACAGCTTTGTCAGAAAACAGTTAGTATTGTGATTAAATGCAGGAGAGTAACTGCAATATTAACGTTAGAATATTTAGATTTTATTAAGATCTGTTTTAAACAATTAATATTCCTCCTTAATTTCCTTCGGGATAATTAAAGTATCCAATCTAATCTAAAGGAGTTACAGTGCTGCACAATGTAACGCAAATGTATGGTTATAGCAATATCAGCAAACGTAATAATGAAACAATGTTATGGTCCTTCTTTTGACAGAAATGCACTGTCAAAATAATTTCCTGTCAGTGCCTTAAATAAAAATGTGCTGGGACCAGACTGAAAATATAAATAAAAATAATTTAAACATTAAGATTTAGTTGTCATTCCCTTAAAAGGTCCTATACTGTGATTTTTTCTCAGGCTTTTTGAAATAGTTTTGGACACTTTTGCATTAGTATTTCACATTTTAAGTAAAAAAAACAACAAAAAGTAATTACCCATGCGAATGATTAGCTGTAGCAACCACTGAAGGATTAGGAGCACTGGCCTCTATTTTGAACAACCATTTTGTCCACACAAGGTTTCAAAAAGAAAAAAAAAATCCAATTGAAATGATATTTGTTAATGTCAAAACACTTAACCAATTCTCTTTAAAAAATGAAAATATTTATATCTGAAATAACCAGTTTTATATTTCTCCTGAGAATTTGTTTCATAGCATTGCGTGTTTTGTTCCTGATAAAGGCTGAGGTTAAAACAATTTTTAACTAAAATTAATTGAATCCAACGTTGCCTCAGGAACAATCACTTTTGCTGAAATCAATTTTATAACATACCACAACCAGAAAAGAGAAAATACCTGTATACTATTTTATCTTCTTTGAAAACAGCATGTAGCACATTCATAAAACATAGCATTGGTGTGAGTTTGGATTGCTGAGAGTTCAAACGTTTACACACAGACACAAGCCACTCTCAGAACCAGAAAAACAAAGCAGCACAAAAGTTCTCACATTTTACTGAAAACATGATTTTAACATTTGTTCAAAGTGAAAGTTGTGAAGGAAAGGGCTCCAAATCCTGCTTCTACAGCTCATACTACAACTTCAACAAATACTGCTACAGATACTATTACTACAACACAACTATAGTCTACTAGTTGAGCTACTACTGCTACTACTACCAGCACTACCGCTTTTACCACTACTGCTGTTACTACTGCTGTTACTACTACTACTACCACTACTGCTGTTACTACTACTACCACTACCGCTGTTACTACTACTACCACCACTGCTACTATTACCACCACTACAACTACCACTGTAGTCATAACTAAAACTAATACTATGAATACTGCATCTGCAATAATTGGTACTA
Source organism: Bostrychus sinensis (assembly GCA_020698575.1). Lineage (NCBI taxonomy): Eukaryota > Metazoa > Chordata > Actinopteri > Gobiiformes > Eleotridae > Bostrychus > Bostrychus sinensis. The sequence goes on along the minus strand of CM036246.1, from coordinate 32,960,944 downwards.
CAACTATTACAAGAACTGCAAAAAAGCAACACCAAGAACTCAACTATTACATCTATTATTACTACTATTACTACTACTGCTACAACTACTACAACAAATACTCATACAGCCAACAACAACTGTAACCACAGTCACCTGGTAGAGCAATTCCTCCTCCTACTCCTGTTAATGCAACTTAAAAAAAAAAAAAAAAACTACAACTACTGTATTTATCACAAAAACCACTAATACTGCTATAACTGCTACTACTAGAACTGATACAAGAAGTAAGAATAACTACATTTGCTCCTTTCAGTGCCTCATCCAAAAGACGTGTTGTCCCATTTTACTGAAAATACTTCACAAGTGAAAATATTCCCACCACCAGACCGTGCAGAAATTAATATTATACCACATAAAAGCTGCCACTGCACTTTCTTTGTGTGGCACAGATATTGGAAATCCCTCCGCCCCACAAGAACATGGTTGTCGTGGTTATAATGTTTAACGGTTTCTCTCTTTTTTTTCACTTAAAGGGAAGTTGAATGAATCCTCAACACTGCCGTCTTCCCCTAAACTTATCAGACTTTACTGAAATAAGACCATCTCTGCGGCTTACGCTGAGCGAACTGTGGCTTGTGTATAATTACCAATCCCTACTGGAATATTTCACACTGCAGCCGATAAATTAAATGATAAGGATCGCGGTCGTCGACGTGGTGCGTAGACTTATTTTCTCCTCCGCTGTGTGTGTGAGACCAAAGCACTGACATTACATTTCTTGTCGTTTTTTATTTAATTTGAGGGCCACGAGAGCACATAACATTTGCAGAGTGGGAAAAGCAATTATCACAAGTTAAAAGAAAAAAGTCCAGAAGTCAGTGCTGTTGAAGTTTGACAGTTACTTTATATCGCAGCAATCTTTTTAAATAAGGTAATAATGCCTACAGCAAAGATGTAAACATGCACAAGTCATTTTGTCAAAGTTTTTATGAAGATACAGTGGGGCAAAAAAGTATTTAGTCAGCCACCAATTGTGCAAGTTCTCACACTTAAAAAGATGAGAGAGGCCTGTAATTTTCATCATAGGTTTACCTCAACTATGAGAGACAAAATGAGAAAAAAAAAAATCCATAAAAATCACAGTCTGATTTTTAAAGAATGTGTTTGCAAATTATGGTGGAAAATAAGTATTTGGTCAATAACAAAAGTTCATCAATACTTTGTTATAAACCTTTTGTTGGCAATGACAGAGGTCAAACGTTTTCTGTAAGTCTTCACAAGGTTTTCACAAACTGCTGCTGGTATTTTGGCCCATTCCTCCATGCAGATCTCCTCTAGAGCAGTGATGTTTTGGGGCTGTCGCTGGGCAACACGGACTTTCAACTCCCTCCAAAGATTTTCTATGGGGTTGAGATCTGGAGACTGGCTAGGCCACTCCAGGATCTTGAAATGCTTCTTACGAAGCCACTCCTTCGTTACCCGGGCAGTGTGTTTGGGATCATTGTCATGCTGAAAGACTCAGCCACGTTTCATCTTCAATGCCCTTGCTGATGGAAGGAGGTTTTCACTCAAAATCTGACGATACATGGCCCCATTCATTCTTTCCTTTACACGGATCAGTCGTCCTGGTCCCTTTGCTGAAAAACAGCCCCAAAGCATGATGTTCCCACCCCCATGCTTTACAGTAGGTATGGTGTTCTTTGGATGCAACTCAGCATTCTTTCTCCTCCAAACACGACGAGTAGAGTTTTTACCAAAAAGTTCTATTTTGGTTTCATCTGACCATATGACATTCTCCCAATCCTCTTCTGGATCATCCAAATGCTCTGTAGCAAACTTCAGACGGGCCTGCACATGTCCTGGCTTTAGCAGGGGGACACGTCTGGCACTGCAGGATTTGAGTCCCTGGAGGCGTAGTGTGTTACTGATGGTAGCCTTTGTTACTTCAGTCCAAGCTCTCTGCAGGTCATTAACTAGGTCCCCCTGTGTGGTTCTGGGATTTTTGCTCACCGTTGTTGTGATCATTTTGACCACGGGGTGAGATCTTGCGGGGAGCCCCAGATCGAGGGAGATTATCAGTGGTCTTGTATGTCTTCCATTTCCTAATAATTGCTCCCACAGTTGATTTCTTCACACCAAGCTGCTTACCTATTGCAGATTCAGTCTTCCCAGCCTGGTGCAGGTCTACAATTTTGTTTCTGGTGTCCTTTGACAGCTCTTTGGTCTTGGCCATAGTGGAGTTTGGAGTGGGACTGTTTGAGGTTGTGGACAGGTGTCTTTTATATAGATAACCAGTTCAAACAGGTGCCATTAATACAGGTAACGAGTGGAGGAGAGAGGAGCCTCTTACAGAAGAAGTTACAGGTCTGTGAGAGACAGAAATCTTGCTTGTTTGTAGGTGACCAAATACTTATTTTCCACCATAATTTGCAAATAAATTCTTTAAAAATCAGACAGTGATTTTGTGGATTGTTTTTTCTCATTTTGTCTCTCATAGTTGAGGTATACCTATGATGAAAATTACAGGCCTCTCTCATCTTTTTAAGTGGGAGAACTTGCACAATTGGTGGCTGACTAAATACTTTTTTGCCCCACTGTATACTCAGGTGCGACTTATATATTAAAATATTTCACGTGATCGCTATTTTCACACTGATGATGGATGGAGAGCACAGCTTCACGGCAACCAGGAGGATGCACCATGCAACTTTCCAGCAAGTCATTGGATGAATCGACAAGGCATGGACTTCAGTGACAAACGAAGTCCATCTTTGGATAGATCCACAGCAGTTTGTTCTTTTTTGTTTGTTAAAATGCATCTGTAAGCTCGAGCTAATGCAGTGAGGCTCACAGAGCTTGGAGCCATGAAATGCCATTACGCAGAGACTGCGCTTTTAAGTGACTGCGCGCTCCACGGCAGTCACTTAAAAGAAGCGAAATCAAAAGGAGCACGGCTGAAAAGCTGAAAGCTTACTGCTGCCGTGTGCTCCCTTTCCTAGCCTAGACTTTGTTTCTACAGACCATAGCTGCATGAGTCTGTGTTCTTGCTTCAGACTGGCGGCTGCACAGTAGCTCTGACAGAGTGAGTTTACAAAAGTGCAGTAATTATGCGTAGCAGCTGATTTCTCGATCAGCTGCGCAATCACACAAGCACTGACACATTACACTTAAGTGAAACACTCTAATGTATAATAATGTTAACAAATATGTTAAAATATAATTTAAAATTGAGTATAAATTAGCAGTTGCTTGGTATTTTGGATTGTGTTGCGTGTTGTGTGTATGTTCCGGGATCAGTGTTGGCCTTGTGGACTCCGGTGTCAAAGCGCAATTTTTGTTCCGGCATTGTTTGATTTACTATTAAGCCCTGGAGACACCTATTCAGTTCGTTGTTTATGCTTCATGTAGCTGAATAACCATCAATGTGTTACGTTAGCAAACCACACACCTATTCAGCCTGTTGTTCTCTATTCTATTATTACTATAACTTGCCTTTCAAGATGAAATGTCTGTTCTTGGTGTCAGATGTTGTAAAATAAATCCCCCCCAAAAATGCTACTTATATCCGTTTTTTTCTTCTTTATTATGCATTTTTTGGCTTGTGCGACTTATAGTCCGGAAAATACAGTATTAGTCTGATGGTGGACACTGAACTGCCACATATAGTTTTTATGGTCCTGTTTGTTAAAAGTACTGCTGTGACTTATTACCAGACAGACTCTCAGACTCTCTGTGATCTGATTCTCAATAAAGCCTTTGAAGAACAGATTCAATGTCATCAAGTGTCTCTATTGCCCACAAAGGTGAAAAAAAATAAAGAAGTAGGTAAGTACTTGCTAAGCAGTGCCGTAGCATAATCTAATTTCTCAAGTGATAGTGTTTGCAATGAGAAGCCCAAAATGTTTGTTTCTTAAAAATATACCTGTGAGAAAGAGTTCAATTACCTTGTCTCCCTCGGGTTGAAGGAAGACATTACTTCAGATCAATAAGACACAGAGTAAACGGACCAAAGACATAACTCCATTTGTCTTGCACAGTCTGTTCCATCTTGTCATCTCTCTCTGCACCTGCTGTGAGGATGATAAAATCTCTTCTCTGTCTTTAATCACTTTAGTAGATCCAGATGTATAAGAGACATCCACTGGTGAACTCATAGGGGTTTCATCTCGACGCTGGTTTTAATAATCCGCTCACAGAGGGCTCTAACCTACAGATCTACATTCACACCACCTGGCTGTGACCCACTTTTATGTCTTGCTCATATTCAATTACATTTCATCAAAAAGTTGGAGAAGTTTAGTTGCATGTCTCCAAGTCCATCTCCTGAGGTGTTAATCTACTCTACACTTAGATGGGCTTCATGTTTGAGTAAGCTTAACCTTAAATAAACTTTATCGTTATCAGTTTAGTTTATTTAGTTTATTGAACAGGGACCATGTGCAGGAGCATTGATCACAGAAGAAAATATGCTTTGTACCTTCCATCTGCAGTCCTTGAGACACACAACACTTAGAATATTACAAGAACAATAAAGTGCATGTATACAGAATCGTGCAAAATACATTTCATAGTAAAGGTAAAGTTAAAAAGTGAAAACAGTAAAACTATCGTACTAATAAAACAATGTGCCACCTCCCAAGCCTACTTCCCTCAGTTTTCTTCAGACCCCTGTACAATATGGTATTACATTAATATTCTATTTCTGGTTCAGAAAAACGTGACAAATCATCAAATTAATGCTGGCATGTCTGTGTTCTTAAAATGTTTTTGTCTCAATGCCAAATTTTTCCAGATCTTTGCATATTTTCAATTCTGTTGGAAGTTTATTCCATTCTGTGATTGTTTTAAATGAAAATGCTGATTGTCCTAATGCTGTTTTTCTTTTGGGTATGGTACATTGCCCATGGGATGTTGATCGAGCTGTTTTACTCATCTGTTCTGAAGTTAACTTAAACTTTTTGAGTGGTGGAGGTGCGTCATCAAAAGAACCGGTATCTGTGGCAGAATCTGTACTTGAGTAAATGTTTGTTTACAGAGGATATATCATGCTTTTATTGATATTTAAAAAAAAATAAATTCGGTCACCTTTAGAACAGCAGCATGTCTTACAACCTTTAAAAATATTCTCTCACTAAAAGAAAAAAAAAAAAATGTAATAAGTACTCTACTGGTGCCATAAAGAAACAGGTGAAGAGACCAGCAGAGGGCAGCAGAGTGCAGAGATGTGACAGTTTTTTTTTAACACAGTCAAAGGAAAAGAGCACTTCACTTCCTTAAACTTGTTGTATGATTTTACTTACTTTATTTTTTAAGAGCCTGTTCTGACAATGTAAGGAGTAGAAAGTACAAATATTTGTGTTCAAATGTAGGAAGTAAAATTAAAAAGTAGTCAGAAAAATACATTAAAATAAAGTACAAATACCTCAAAAAGCTACCCAAGTTCTGTAACAAAGTACAAATACTTAGTTACTACCCACCTCTGGAAGTAAAGGTAGTAAAAGTACTCAACAAAAATGTTTCTTGAGTAAAAGTAAAAAAAAAGGTATGAGTGTAAAGTTTATAGTAAACTAAAGTTTTACCACTACTATAATTACTTTTAAACCATTGACATGCACAACTCTGTTCCTTTTCTATACAAAGACATCTTGCCCCTTCACTTAAATTTTGTTTCTTTGGGTGGAATAATGGAATAATCACAGGCGGAGAAACCAATCAGAGAAACAAAGGGCGGGATGTAAGCAGTGCACCCCTGACCCAAACAAACATGGCGGATTGCAGTTTTTGCTATAAAACACCAGAACACGCTGGATTATTAGCAACTATCTACTTATTTCTGAACAGGGACAGCAACAGAGGCCAGTTGTACAAAGACTTGTGGAAAAAGTGGGTTTGTTTGAATGTGGTTGTTATGTCAGACATCAATGGGACTTTACTGTTGTTAAAATGGAAACAGGACAAAGGCAAAAATCTCACAAAGGACTGAACAACAACAATGACTTCAGCAGAACCAACAGGTGACGAAGGAAAGCAGTAAACGCCGATAATCAGGCCAGAGAGGTTATTCAATTTTCCCAATAACCAGCGCTACTTTGTTAGCTATCATATTCAGAAACGCTGCAGATAAACGGCTGTGATAGGCCAGTTCCAAATCGACCGGAGAGAAGCGCTTTGCTGTGAGAGAGAAACCAGACCGTCCTGCTTTCAAAAAGTAGTAGGAGAGGCTCGCCAGGCTACCAAATTGCCACAGGATGCACTTTTAATCACAAGGGAAAATCTTCATATGACTGCTTCATCAGAGCTGTGCAAGAAAGTGTTTAATCCAACTTTTAAGAAGCAGTCATTATGTGCATGGATGTCTTCCACTTTTTCTCCTATCTTGTGTTGGTTAGGACTTTCAGCCATACTGTGTGCCAGCCTGCTGTTTCCTGAATCAACATGTGGCTCTGAATTTTTTCTTCTTCGATTTTCAACTATAAAACAAATAATCTACATTTAAATGAAACTAATGTCGTCATATGGTTAAGATATTTCATCTCCCTAACAGCCCATTCATAAGCACTTATCCCCATTCATCCTCTCCAAAATACTGGAGAGTGCCTCTTCCAGCTTCACATTTAATCAATCCTTAAAGCAAGACTCCGGGTTGATCACATTTGCCATCTAAAGAGCCCACTCAGACTGCCATCTCTTTTTGATCAAGCCTTCAGTCTAAAAAAAAAAAACACATTTCATTTCTAAAAAGTCATGGCACGGGAAGAAAAAAAACACTAAGAGTTTGAGATGCAGCCGAAAAGCAGTGTAGTTTTATTTTTCATGAGTCATTACCCTCCAGGACAGGCCCCCCACTCTGATATTTTAAAATATCAAAGCCATTATGCCATTACATTTCAATACAATGGCAGCCTGACCCGAGGTTGTGCACAGACTTTCAAAATATGACTTCTAATTTATATGCTTTTGAATAATTGAATATGTTTATTTCATGGGGGACTATTTGAAGTTTTGACATTCAAAAAGTTAACTCCATTGCCACAGGGGAGATTTAGGATTATGGGAGAGTGGACAAGAAGGACCTCAAAAGTTCAGACTGTTCTCTTAACAGGAAGTCTCAAGGCTAGCAGTTTACTGTTTGGGAAATGGCCAAAACTAAAGGAGAATAGTAATCACGCACTGTAAGGTGTAATGATGATGAAAATATGAGAAATATGTGGGGGCATGTTCTTGTGTTTCTTGTGTAGCTGGGGGGTCCTCCAGTCATGTGTGATCCCTGCCTGGAACAGCAGTAAGTAGGTTTCCTGATGCTTAGGAAAATGGCTCCAAGAATCCTTCCTTTGTAGGCTCCTTTGGGTTGTGTTTACTCCAGAGTCGCCTCTGAAGTCAAGGTGAGTGTCCTGCTACCACCACATGTAGGGCTGGGTACCGGTCAGATTTTTTTGATACCAGTATAAGATACCGGTACCTGAGCGATACTTTTTCTGATACGAATTAATTTTCTACAATTATAAAACACAATAATACTGAATAAAAGACCAATTTTTAGAGCACAGGTCTGTGTTATTTATTTGATTCATGCAAAGGAACATTAAAGGTCCCACTAGGAATTGAAACTTGGCATTGATTAAAACTTTTTTTTTTCGATACCAGTAGTATTGCAACTTTTATTTCAATACCACAAAGATATTGTTTAACGGTACCCAGCCCTAGCCACATGTAAATGCCTTTGGAACATGCTTGGTACCATTGCGTCGTGTCACATGATCAAATCAGCTGCGTTCAAAACTAAACTCTTTGTGGGCAGTTTCTAGCAAGGGTTAGCTGCATCCTTCATGAATTTACCAAATGGAGTACAACAGCACTTAGTGAGTCACTGATGATGTGGTCCAGACACAAACTGTATTTTGGAAATATGATGATGGACTATACAGTATACACATCAGTCCTGGACACATCTACAGCCTGTCATCCTGGGAAGGTAGACTTTATCGTCTTTGTAGAGAAATTTTCTGCATTTGACCCATCCTTCAGTAACCCTGGGGCAACCGCCGTGAAGAACCTGGGGACTCTTCTCCAGATTTTGAGCCAGGATCATTGTCAGGAGCTGGAGGATTAACCTATTGTGCATGTTATAGGTTGAATGAGGAAACCAGTGCACCCGGACGCAGGGAGAACATGCAAAATGGAACTCAAACCCTGAACCTTCTTGCTTTGAAGCAACAGTGCTAATCACTTTGCTGCCTTACTTTACCTTACCTTGTGTATTATTGTAGCACTATTTACTCCAATAATGGAGCCTCCTTCATGTGGTTTCTCTTCTGTTCTCTTTTTGGAGTTTTTCCTGTCTCTGAGGATTGGTCTATGGGCAGGAGATGTTGTCTTGCATCTTGTTCAGTCTGTTCAAATATTTATCTATTTCTGTAAAGCCATTTGAGTCAACTGCTGTTATGATATTGGGCTATTTAAGAAAGATTAAATTGAATTTAGTAACTTTAGTAGCAGGAAAGCAGCACCCAAACATGAATCACTGTGCTTCACAACATAATGACTTTTCATATTGGATCCATCAGTTATTGCTGTCTTTTCACTTGACACAAAATAGCAGTTTCTAAAAAAAATAAAAATAACACCCCAGTTGTTTCGTGGAGCAAAGTTTCCTGCAGTTGGCGTAGACTGAGTGCAGAGATAAGACTGATGCTGCTCAATCTCTGAATCAACAGTTTTACAGAGAACTGCTCACACCATCAGAGACACTGTCCACTAAATCCCAAATCCTTCTGTCGACACGCTCCGGTGGATCTGTGCACCGCGAGACATGTTCTGTAATCACTTAATCACATGACCAGCACTGAGTCATCTGATTGAACAGAGTGTGCAGCTAAATGCTTACGCTGAGTTGGAAGCAATGCCATTTTATTAGAAGTGTTTAAATGATAATTGCATTGTGTTTTTGTGTTTTAAAATAAGCAAAAAAGGTTGTGTTTTTGTTTTGTTAGTCTGTTCGCAAGATAACCTAATTGGAAAAGGTCTGTAATGGTCTTGGTCACTGTGATTTTTTAATTATTCCATACCATTGTAAGAAAAGGCTAAATGTACCAACTCCAGCCACAACGGGTCAGTAAACGAACAATTTGATTACTTTACCATGTGGATCCAGATCACCTGGCTGGCATTTTCAGTAAATTCTTTGCCAAAATGGGATATAAGGGGTTTGTAGCTTAATAATAAAGCATTTACCCCTAAACATGAATCTGTTTTAAGTTCAGGTCAAGTTAAAAGAAAAAAAAGTTGCTGCTTTACGTGCTCCTGTGCATTTCTATAGCCCATAAACCTTCACCATACTCGTTCTGATCATTTCACCGTTTAAATTGCCACCACTACAAAGCAGTCAGCTCATTTATCTATCTGTTAGCTTCATGTTTACAATAATTAGACATTCCCTATTTAACAGGGACAGTCCCAGTTTTAGGCTCCTTGTCCCATGTCCCAAGACATATCAGTAAAACACTCATATGTCCCAGTTTTCAACAAACCATGTCCCAGTTGTCCCCATATTAACAGAAAAGTACAGGAAACTTTATTCCTAAAAGCCTGAAAAAGCATAATATAGGACTTTTAAATACATAAATGAGTACATTAGAGGAACAGTTCTTGTTTAAAGTGTTGGAGATAAATCAGAGAGGCCAGATTTAAATGGTCTGGACATGTACAGAGGAAGGAAAGTGAATCTATGGAAAGAAGGATGCTGAGGTTAGAGCTGGAGGTCTAGAGGAAGACCAAAGGGGAGTTTTATGGAAGTAGTGAAAGAGGACATGAGGTTAGTTGGTGTGAGGAGGCAGAGGTTTGGCTTTAAGCAACTCCCAGTCCTACAAAAAAATGCATGAAACAGGTGAGGATAAAACCACTATATCTACTCTAACTTTTCAAAATACATATCATGACCTCACCTTGGCACGCTGCAAAATGATCTATTAGAATGCAGACTTCCTGTAATTGCAGGATCACCATTCTCTACATAATTCTCTACAGCAAAAGCAAAACGATGGCCATTATAAAAGTGACCTTTGCATGTTCGCTTCCAGTGATTATAGCTGGATTTTATGGGGAAAAAGGTTCACTCGGGCTTTACATAATTGCACTAATGCTTTTCAGGCTGTAGCAGTCGGACAATCTTTTAAAAATGGCAAAAGTGGTTCTCAAACTTAAAACACCAAGTACCACCTGAGAAAAATATTGGGTTTTTCAAGTATTTCCTTTTATGGGGTAAAATGAGAATTTTTAAATCCAGAAAAATGGGGAGACAGAGTCACCAAAAAATGACTAAACAACTTCTGAACCAGGACTAAACCAGGTCTAAACCAGAACTAGACCATGCCTAAACCAGGACTGAAAAAGTACGAATCCAGGTCAAGGACTAACCAGGTTTAAACTTGAACAAAACCAAACTAAACAAGGGGTAAACCTGGACTAAACAAGGACTAAACCAGGACATAACCTGAGCAAATATAGGACTAAACCAGGAATAGGCCAGATCTAAACCACTACTTAACCAGGAGTTAATCACATCTAAACTAAATCTAAACCATGGCTTAACCAGGTCTCAACCAGAACTAAACCAGGACTAAACCAGAACTAAACAAGGCCCAAACCAGCTCTAAAACAGGATGAAAATGGGGCAAAATAAGAACTAAATCAGGGCCCAACCAGTGCCAAACCAGGCCTAAACTAATTCTAAATCAGCACTAAACTAGGTCATAAAGACTAAACCAGGGCCCAACCAGGTCTAAACATGGAATAAGCCTGGTTTAAAGCTAAAAATATGTCTAAACTAAACCAGGACTAAACCAGGTCTGAACCACATCTCAATCCGGACAGGCTGTGGTATAAGAATTAAGCCCCAAACAGAGCAGGACTAAAACCGGAATTAAAATGACAGCGAAATCAACCGTACCACAGTTTGAAAACCCCTGGCATATGTTCAACAGAAAAAAAAACTTTCAGTGTCGGTGTTGTTAGTACATACTTATCCACTGTGGGGCTTTTCAGAGCTTTATCAGGCTGCATCCATGAACTCCTCTGCCATTTGCTTTGCCCTTTGCATTTGCCAAAGTTTCTCTCTCCTCTCCTTTACTCCTCTCTCTGTCTCTCACTCCACACAAACTCACCAACAACCCATTCCCGCCTCATTCATTCACATTAGCCGCTCCTCGCCCCAAAGTCTCCATTTCCAGGTGTGAATTTTTTTCATTACGAGCCGAATTGAAAAGGAGATGGGGGGGACGACTCGGTGGGCTTTCGAACCCGTGATGAGTTCATGCATTTGAAAAGGGCCTTTGTCACTCGGGAATTAGCACTCCACGCAGGCAGCCTCTTCACCATCCCGCCGCGTCGTCTGAAGGCAAAAGCAGGGAGGAGGCCGGGCAGGGAGCAGAGAGAAGCTCAGGGATGAGACTTTATATGTGTTACGAAAATAAAAGCTGAAGCATCCACTAGACCTTCAATCAGATTCATGTTCTGTACATTATCCAGGGAATATTTGTGCATGTACAGTTTAGGTTTACTCCAATTGCCTGACCTCACAAACAATGGAGTAAACCCCAGGCTAATGTTTTTTTTTTTTGTTAACTGAAGTGCAGGATTTTTTGGGGAGTTATCAGAAGGTACCTGCTGCGTGTTCGTTGTCAAAAAGTGACTCTGAGAACCGGAAGATGTCTTTCAAATGCCATCCAGATTTATTTGAGACTGACAGGATAAAAAATACAGATTGAAAGGAAACAAAAATAATGCATAGAGCAAATTATAGTGGTAAATCATAAAGAAGGGAACACTTGATCCAGTAGCTCCACCACCGGACTAAGCATCTCACAGAGAGAGCTCCTCTGGTCTTGGGATGCTCCTGCTCAAGGTCCTCGAGCAGGTTTTAGAGGAAAAGTAAAGTACAAGAATGACAAATTTATGACTAAGGTCCATTCTATACATATCTTGTGGTTTTGGAACAGTAAGTCTGTTCTCGCAATCAACAGAGTGGATACTGGAACACAGAACATACAGTAATTATCTTTAAGCTTAAACATATCAGTAGTATGCCATGTGAATCAAGTACAATGACTAAAATGAATAAGTGGAGATTCATAATCTAAGAAACTTTATTGGTACACACAGGGCCTAGTCAATGGAGAGAGACTAAATGTGGTAGAACAATTCAAGTATCTTGGTGTGGTCTTTGATTCAAATTTAACATTTAAGCAACATGTGAAAAAAATCTCAAATGTTATAAAATTTAACTTATCAAACTTTCAACATATAAGACCTTTTCTTACTGTTGAGTCAGCAAAGGCTTATATGCATGCTATGATATTTACTCACATAACTTACTGTTACACAACCTGGTCTCATACGACAGAAAGCACCTTAAAACCCATCAAGTCTCTCTTCAAGAAAACACTGAAGACCCTAGACAAGAAGCCTATACATTTTCATTACTGTAATATTTTAAGTAAGTATAATATTCTAGACCTCAACAGTTATCAGGTATTTTTGGATGTCTGTCTCATTTTTAAAGTTTTGAATGGGCTTGCACCTCCACCATTAAAGGACTTTATATATAAAAAAAATTATGATAGAGTAAACACTAAAGCATTAACCAGAGGAGACTGCAATGTACAATGGCGCAGGACTAAATTTTGACAAACTGTAGTGTCTATTAGAGAGACACGGTCATGGAATACACTGCCAGCCCATGTTAGGAACTGTGACAACTACTTAACTTTTAAAAAATACCTAAAACAATATTTGAAATCAAACCAGCAATGTACCCATATGTAAATTTTTTTCTCATTATGATTGACATTATAATTGATCACGGTGGATTTTAACTTCTATGTGACTGCTGTCTAATGCACCTGGTCTTTGTCTGTGTAATATGTCTGATATTGTGTGACGATATGTGATGTAATCTGTATTTTGTGGTTTTATGGTACCTGCCCTAGGACAACGGATGAAATTGAGCTATTGTGCTAACTCCGGCATATTGACATTGATGCTCACTGCTGATTTGTTGATGAATGCGCACTGTCCTATTTCAAATAAATGCAAATGCAAAATGCAAACTATGGCATTATGTGAAACTTTATCAAACTAGAGTTTAACCTTTAACATTAGGTAATTTTTCACTTAACATAAACATTGTTTTTAAAAGGAGATAAAATATGCAAAATCAACTTTTTTGAGCTTTTTACCATTATAACGTTCCATCATCAAAAACATACCTGGAGTTTTGTTTCATTCAAGCTTGTTTGAGTAATCCTCTTTTCTCTGGTGCTGAGTTTCTGACATTTCCACAAACCTCGCCCTCTACGCCCTGTCTGCTCTCATTCATTTATCCAAATAAATAAAATACAGCTCTGTTTCCTCTTATTCCTCAGATATTTTTCATTTTGTAGTAAAACAGAATCATGAAAAAAGTTTAACAAAATAAAGAGCTTTCTTTTCCCCTTCGCTTGTCCCTGATGCCCTCTGCTGGTCTCTTCACCATGTTTCTTTATGCCAGTAGTAATTTTTTAAGTATTGGAAACTTTTTTTTTTTTGCATATTATTTTTAAAGGTGCAGCTTTTCTAGAGGTGACCAAGACTGGTTTAAAAAGATAAATAAAGGCATCATATAGCCCCTTGAAACATCTTACCTTTTATAAGTATGACACGGAGAGCGCCTCCCAAACAATTGTATAGCGCTGCAAGCCTTTTGGGAACTATTCCGGGAGAACTATTTGTGTTAAAAAAAAATAAAACATTGGAGTCAATGGAGATGTCCCAACTCTCTCTCTGGGATAGTACACTGCAAATTTTCAATATCTACATTAGATAAAATGACTTGAATTCAGATCATCAATCTTGATTTGAGCAATTTTCACTAGATTAGATTTATTTAGTTATTAGGTAACTTTCTAGATATTGGCCTTGTTTCAAAGTATTTTCAGTTTCAAGCTATTTTTACTTATTTCAAACAAAATTCTGTCCATGGGGTAAAATAATTTTGCTTGAAATAAATAAAAATACCTTGAAACAGGGAAAAAATACTGAAACAAGGCAAATAATCTAGCAATAAGTTAGCTAATAACTAAATAAACCTAACCTAGTTATTTTTGCTCAAATCAAGATTAATAATCTGAATTCAAGTCATTTTATCTAATGTAGATATTGATTTTTTGCAGTGTATAAATGTTGCTGTTCTCATCTTCTCAACTTGACCAAAACTACTACCTATAGTAACCATATTACCTATTAATGATTAAATGTATATATCATTTACCTGCCTAGCTGCAATATACTTATTTGCAGTATTGTTGACATAGATAGCACCCACAAAATGTGTCTTTTCCCATCATTAACCAATACAATTCTACTTATATTGTGTTCTACATCAGTGAATGAAATAGTCCATTGGGTCCATCACATTTTATTTCTTGTAACTATATGCATACGGTATATATGGCACACTTTAAAAGCAGTTCTTAGCCTGATCATTTTGGTGAATGATCCACAACATTGAACGCATGTATTTATATTTACAAGGTGATGTCTCATAAAGTTCCTGTGTTTTTGATAAATTGAGTTCACCTTCTTCATCAGACAGTACAAGAAACAGTTTACGGGATTGTTTTTTTACTGCATTAGTACTGCCATAACACTCCCATCTGTGTGTTTCCTCAGGTTAATGCAATTCATTTTGCCTTATACACTTGTATTCCTGTCACATTTTTTTGCTAAATGGATGAATAAAAGTGAAATTCAGCACAAGAGGCATCACAAAAATACTTAATGTTAGGAATAAAGCTGCCCCCATCAACATTCAATTTGGCTTTAAAGACTAAGAGCCTCCTCTTATCGTAAATAGAAAATCTGTTGGTAGAAAATCCATTAGACAGGGAGAGCTTTTGACTTTGGCCAGAACTGATGAGCTGGACAAAAACCACAGCACAGCACGAATCAAGGCGAGAAAGGAGGCAGAAATATCTCTCTTTGAGGCGGCGGTCTTCTTGGAGTAAATTAAAAAGGTGAGGCGTCTTCAAAAACCCGCTGCTGAGTTGCTTTTCGTCATATTATTTGCCTCTTTTGAGCCGTCACTGGATTAAGAGACACCCGGAGCTGTGTGGGGCTTAGAATGTGAAGTATAGAGCTGCCCTGTGTGCCATTTATTAATGCTATATGGGACTTACGGACAAACACAGGACATCTCTGAGGGACACTGCTGCAACTCACTGGAGACATGATAGATGTAACTTCAAAATAGCAGAATATAAGGGCGTGTATGTAATTTCATGTAAAACAATGCATATCACAGCAGGGAGCAGTGTACAGTAGCTGCTTGTGTTTTCCAGGGCGGTTGTGAGGATAGATGATGCCTCCTGGGTGCTTTTTAATGTAAAAATGATAGCATCATTAGCATACATTTGAAAATAGACGTTTGGCAGATCATTTTAAGTACATTGAAAACAGTATAGGTCTTAGAATAGAGCCTTGGGGGACCCCTGAAGGACATAGGTGTCTTGTGTCAGATAAATAAGAGCTTGTTTACATAACGCTGGGCAGGAAAATGCAACAGTCATGCTGCCTGTAATTCACATTTACTCAAAAACACTGAGGTGTGAAGAAAACTAAAGTAAACTGTAGTGCCTGTATTTGACCAGCAAATGGCGCTGTGGGCCCCGCAAATACTTGACACCACATACTGACCTAACAGCAGAGAAAATTACTGTTCCCTATGCAACTTCCCTTACTTTGAGAATGACTCCCAAATTAACACATCTTAAAGTCTTCAGTAAAAGTAAGTACTTGTACAGATATTACTGACAGTTACTGGATTAAATATGAATGCATGAGATTTAAAAGCCTCATAGTTTGCAATCGTAGGTCAGCTGACATGTGCCCAGCAGTTCAGATTGGGGCTGTTGCGTCATTGTTTTCAGTGAGTGCTGCGGTGTTTTCACAGTTTACAGGAGAGCGGAACGGCTCCAAGCAGCTCCCTGCTGTGAAACTAAAACACATCCTCTAGCATTTTTCAAAAGAGGTGGATTCAGATTCAGAAAACGAAAACTGTGTCTGCCAAACTGCAATCAAACCTTTGTGAATTGGGTAAAAAGGTGTTGCCGTCTAAACATCCCCTAAGATTTAAACCATGCTGACAATGGTGAAGCTCCAAGTGAATCACGGTGAGAGTGAATTTGCCTTGAGACAAATTGTTCCTAAGACCCATAGTTGCTGAGACAGACTCCAGGCTCATGACCCACAAGAAGATTGAATTTTTTTATTTTACTTTTCTGCAAAGACAGGTTTGTTAAGACTAACACACTTCTGACAGATTGGGGTGTGATGTTTTTTCTGCTTCCACCTAACTGTATGCCCAGCCAATCAAAGTTACAGAAACATATGTTCACCAGATGATAAGCATGTTCTAAAAACCTACAATTCAACAAAGAGACTAACTTTACATGAGCTATTTCTGCGCACAGGTAAAACACCGCACTTGGCTCTGTTTAATTTAACATCAAAGGAGATATGTTATGCTTTTATTTATGTTTTTAAACCAGTCTTTGTCGTCTCTAGAACAGCATGGCATTTACTGGTGTCAAACAGAAACAGGTGAAGAGACCAACAGAGGGCAGCTCCGTTACGGTCTTTTTAACTGCGAAAAAAACTGTTTATTTCCTTAAACCTTTTGTATGATGCCATTTTCCTACAAAATGAAAAATGTCTGCGAGGAATCAGTGGAAACAGAGCTGTAAACCATTTTTTGGACAAATGACTGGATGTAGAGGGCTTAAGTGGACGGGGGTTTGTGTATTGAGGACTCAGAAACTCAGCGCCAAAGAATACAGGATTACTCTAACAGGCATGAATGAAAGAGAACGCAAGTCTAGATATGTTTTTGATGAAGGAGCAACATTATAACATGGTAGAAAGCTAAAAAAAAAGGTAATGTTTCATATTATATCCCCTTTTCCTGCCTTCTTCTAAATAAAACTTAGCCCTGAGCACGTTACATATTTACAAATATTCACATAATTCCATTAACAAGCCTTTTCGTTGTAACCTTATCCAACCATTTTACCTAATCGTACCCTCTGAGCTCTCATTCCAGTTTAATTTGAACCAAAAGTGCCTCTGAGTCTCTACCCCACACAGTGTTTGGTTACAGACCGCACTGACCGCTGCAGGCCATTCCTCTTTTATCCAAAGAGCAGTGTGTCAGCAGCCCCCACTCTGCATAGCCTCCATAAAAACACGAGAAACTGCCTCTGTCCCGGCTTTGTCACCAGAACAATGGCTTAATTTGACAGCACAGGTGACCAAAAAGGAAAAGGACCCCCTGGCTATGTGGCTAGATGTTTTTTAGACACTGAATAATTGCATTAAAAAAACACCAAGGTTCACATTGGTGGCCATCTTTGAACATTTCTTTTTTTTTTTTTGCAAATGGGAAAACTGCCATCCTAATTTCTCATATCATGCCCATTAAAATACCAAAAAGTTGAAGCCATCTGTGGTGTCGACATGGCTGGCGCGCAGTGGGGAGGCCAACTAAAGCCCCATTTGCAATTCCAATGAGCGCTCGTGCCTTTGGCCTGGAAATATTTTTAATTCCATCTAAAATGACAGAGAAAAGATCACGAGCGTGTCGTAGCATGCACTCGGTGTTTGCTGGAAAAGGGGCTGTGAAATTGTCAGTAAATATATTAAAAAATAAACTAGTGTGTGTTTGTGTTGGGCATGATAAGAAACGGTCTTTTCTTAGATATCTTTAATGAGTTTTGTTTAATTACATTTCATAAACCATTAGGGGGGAGGCTGCTAATTTAATTAATTGTGTGAAATTATCACCCTGAAAGATAAATGGCTTCTGCAGATAGAAAACAAACAAACCTGAGGGGCTGATATACAACTACTGTACGCTCATGTGGGAAATTGATGGTGGTTAAATATTGACAAAAATTCCACTGTTAAATTTGTAAACTAAATGCAGAAAAAAATATGTAGTTAATTAGTGCGGCCATCAACTTTTTCACAGTTCTTGACCTTTGTGTATAAAATACTGCATGTGCTCAAAAACTTCTATCCCTCCCACAGCCCTAAGACATTTTTCGATGTTTTGCACCTGTTTTTTGAGAATAACTTTTGCTGTGTTGATTCAAATGGCATCGATTTTGCCTCAGGTGTGGATTTTTGGATGAATTTTCTGATTTTTTGTGTGAAAAATCCTCTTAAAAAAAGGTGTCTGAAAAAATAGTCACACCTTTAACCCCAAGACAATTTTTGTGCCATTGACTCCCATTAAAACGACATTTTTATTATACACGGTCACTGCAATATAATTTCACATTTGTATCAAGTATTTCATAGATTCATGATAGTGAGGGATTGGATTATTAGTTTTTATTGTTTTTTACTAGGTGGCGCCATTTCCCCATATATGGTAGACAGAGGTATAAATGTGGAGATGGCCACATTAGTGTTTGTATAAATGATCAAGCCTACAAGGCAAATAAACATTTTTTGAATTAAAGGGTTGTCATGAATTGGTGTGAAAGTGTTTGATGAGAAATGAGTTTGTGTTTGCGTGAGCACAAATCTAAAATGTAGTTCTTACAGAGATGTGCACATCAGGGCAAAGTAGAAAAAGTGCCCAGACTGAGCAGAGGCCTTGGAACTGGAATTTAACAAGTTATAAACAGAATTATTTTTTGCTATGTATGATGAGAACTGAAGTTAATCATTGTAACCAAGGGAAAAAAAATAAATTATTGACTATTAGAATTTGTTTCTCTGGCAGTCTTTTTTGGTGCATTTTTTTGTGCTTAGGGCAAAAGGTGTGACTAAACAGTGAGGGCTGTCAGAGGGCGATATAATCATTGTACAGTAATATGTTTTCTGCCTTTTTTTGTACAAAAACTGAATTATTTTGCATATATGAAATAGTAGAGGGATGGGGCTTTGGTGGAGCTTATTAGAGCCTTGTCTGTGTCAAAAATGGGCAGCAAAATTTATTTAATAGCATTAGTATTTTTTTTTATGTAGTGGCAGATACTTTCTTTCAAAAACTCAGAAGCAAAAGTGATCCCACTGAAATCCCATTGGCACTGCAGTACAAAACTAAAATAAAAGATGAATTCTGCAATGTCAGCATTTCACTTTGATGAAATGAAGTGAAATTTCCCATTTGGTGATTACATGGCTCTACAATAAAACATGGCAACAATACAAATATTCATGCAGCCGCCTACAATGGGAAAAAGGTTCACGTTGATTTAGTGAATTTAAAGTTTTGACCCTCTGAGGCCACTGTAGATTGTGCAGACAACAGCAGAGTCATTAATGAGGCAACGCTGCTCTGTATTTAAGAAAACATCTTAAAAAAAATCCCTAAATTTGATTTTCGACAAACTTTCAATTTTGACTCACTTTGTCAACTACTAACTACTAAAAGTTTTAAGTGACTAAGCTGTTATTTTGAGACGTATTGTGACTCACCAGGTCTTTTGGTCCTTCTTAGCAAACAGAAAACAGCGTTTATAGTCTACATGTAACCGCTTTAGTGAAAGATAAAGCCGATAAAAAAAAAGGGCCTTGCTTGTTACAATGGCAGCTCACTGAAAAAGCCGCGTGTGAAAGAAGCTGCGGGGCGCCAGATACAATACCGAACAACTGTAACAAATGTGTGTCATTTCTCCAAAAAGAAAAGAGCAGATTGACTGGCAGCTGAAAGGGCCCGAATGAGAGGTTTTGGGAGAACTGCCAGAGGATGAAATAACAATAGTGAGTTATAGTCGCAGGTTGGATAGAGGTCACACAATCAGTTCGACACATAAAAGGGATAGAGAGTGTAGTACATGGGCCGGTCCTGCTTCAATTTAGTGGCTCGCTACTCATTTTCACACAGACCCCTGCTGGCAAATGACCACAGCGGCGGCTACGGGAAAGCTAGTGAGGCTAAAAATGTGTTTGAAGGTGTGTTGGTGTGTGTGTGAAAATGAACCTGACTGCCCTCCTGGATTTAGTTGTGCATTATTGTATAGTGACAGTAAAGTATCTAGTCTACACTTAAAATTTATAGTAAGTGTTGGTAAAAATATATAGCATATATTTTGAGAAATGTTGTGCAAAGTAGAATCAGGACAACTCAATGCATAAACATAGACTTTAAACATAAAATGACCAATCTGCTGCTTGTTTCTTTGCTGTTTTGGTTGTATTTTTCTCTGCTGAGCTCCCTCTACATTTTGGAAAAGCATTATCTTAAAAGTCCAGTTGACTCCTGGTTGACCCATTACTCAGCTTGATTCTCATTTTCTGCTTTTTGTATCTATACAAAGTAGGGGTGTAACAATACATTGATACATTGATATAATTACCCACGATCACATAGATGGGAAATGTACACAGTGTCTCTCTACTAGTGCTGCCCTAACTTTACAGAGTGTAAACAAACAAGCAGTAAAGTAATTAGCGAGGGAAATGTTTGGAGAAGTATTTGTTCCCAGTGTTTTTTAAAGTTTAACTCACGGTTAATTCATCTGCTGTGATGAAGATCTGGACTGTTTCAAAATAAAATACTCACAAACTCACGAGGCTGGAGTCTAAAGGATGTGCTTCAGTCCGATGACATTATAAACATGAATATACTTCACAGCAATTTTGTTAAATGCTCACTTTATTTTAAAAGAATCTGAAACACTTAACACTGAAAAAAATCATTTCAATTTAAATTGAATGTTCAGTTTTATTTTAATAAAATATATACCCAATAGTGTCACGGTCCAGATTCCACTCCAGCTTTTAGCTTCGTTTATACTGACCTGCTTTCTGTGAAGACCTGAATCCCGTACCTTGTGAGTACTGTCAGTTTGGCTCCGGCTCGGCTCCGCTCCGGCTCAAGCTCAACTCCGTCTCGGCTCTGCGCCAGCTTGGCTCCACTCCAGCTCGGCTCCAGCTTGGCTCCACTCCAGCTCGGCTCCAGCTCAGCTCTTGGCTCTGCTCCACTCCAATTCTTCAGCTCCAGCCAGCATGCGGCCTTGCCCCACCCCAGCTCTTCGGTCCCGGGCCTTACTCCAGCACCCACCTGATCCTACTTCTGCTGTTTTTCAATAAAGTAAAGTCAAAACTCTCCCATGGTTGTGCATTTGAGTCCTGTGTCTTACATTACAAATAGCTTTTTATTTAGGCTAAATGATAACATTGATATCAATCAGTGAGCCCTTATCATATGTCGTGATAATTTCTTGAGGTATCACCAGATATCATCAGCAGTCCACTGTATCCATATAATATTGTATCATAACAATTGTAACATAGGGCTGATCCCATTCTTGCAAGGCTGTTTTTTAAACAAAGATAAACCAGGGGAAAGTACAGGAAGCTTTATTCACCCTGCAACAACTTCTTCAGTCATCATACTGACTTGAAAGATGTTTAAGGTAAAAAAGTTGCATCGTTCCCATTTAAAATACTTTCTTTCAGGGAACCGGGATTGGTGCGCCCATTCTTGCAAAGCTTTTTTTTTGTTGGAGGTGCAGGGGGCTTTATTCAACCTGCTGCAATTTGTTTAGAAGCTGTTTAAATTAAAGTTAAAGAACCACATTTAAAGTTTCACTAACATTTTCAAAGGTCTGGTTTTCTTGGTTTTAGGAAATTTCAGTGACTTTTTATTGACCATTCTGGACAGCATTTTCTATGGAAGAGGATTAGGGCCATTGTAAAAAAAATATTTTTGAGGGTTAAGTTCTGAGAATAAAGTCAGAACTCTTACACTGTCTGCACATGTGGTTCCTGCCTGCGCTGCACAAATGAACATGACTCAGGTTTGATCCTTCCAGGCACTTGTAGTGAAACTACGGTAGCCTGTAAGGAAGGCTTCTGCTATGAAATATTACGTATTGTATGTAAAAATTAAGCATTTTTACCCACAGAAACATACAAGAATGCACTCAAACACTTATTGGGGAAGTAGTCACCTTTTAGTCATTTAATTTGCTGCTTAAGAATTTGCGCTCTGTTTATTGTTGCCACAGCGACGGTCCGTCCATTACTGTCGCTGAGGCAACAGCGCAAGAGAAAGTGCTCTGGAACGTATAAAAAATTTATTTTCTGAAACAAACAAAGACAACATCACAACCTCATCAATAATAATGCATTTATATAGTTTATTGTATGGATTTTGTACTCTTTTTCTTGCACAACGTCAGTCCTTACAGGCACCCATACTTCTGACTTTAATCTCAGAATTCTAACTTTAATCTCAGAATTCTCACTTTAATCTCAGAATTCTCACTTTAATCTCAGAATTCTCACTTTAATCTCAGAATTCTCACTTTAATCTCAGAATTCTCACTTTAATCTCAGAATTCTCACTTTAATCTCAGAACTTAATCCTCAATTTTTTTTATTTTTTTTTTACAGTGGCCCTAATCCTCTTCCGGAATTTTCTTATCAATGTCATTTTGAAAAATTTACAGCAGATTGAGTTTTATTTATCACTGTGTATGTGGAACAGACGCAAGATTCAGGTGGCATTGTAGCAAATGGACTGTGGACTAGTGGGGTTATGTGGTGGCAGAGTGGTTAGCGCACTAGCCTCTCAGCCAGGGGGTTGTAATTTTGATCCTTAGTCCGGCTGACCATCTCTCTGAGTGGAGTCTCCATGTTCTCCCAAGTTCTTCCCACTATCCAAAGACCTGCATGGCTTGGGTGAATTGCTGACTCTAAATTGTCCCTAGTAAATGGATGCGAGAGTGAATCTGTCTCTAACCGATCTCTGTACCCTGCTTAAGGGCTGCTGAGACAGATTTTAGTCATGCATGACCCCTAACAGGAATAAGCAGAAGAAAATAAATTATTCTGTCAGTGCACCTGCAAGTTGTTAATACATTTTAATATCTAAGCTTCTAACCAAGACTGCACAAATCAGTTCTATCTAATTTCCCTTTTCTTCCTAAATTAGCACATTCCCATTACATCAATCCACTTTTCTCTGCAGGGCTTTCATGTATGTTTATTTTCACACACATTTTCTTTTTTTTTTTAACCACCGGTTCACCCCGTGTTTGTTTACCTCATCTCTCTCCAAGGCTTCTCCCGGTAACCCCCCTCTCGTTTGACGTACAGCGGCAGAGCGGGTTATTCCCTCCGGCGAAGTCTACAGAGATGCACACTTACTGAAAATTGTGCATATTTATGAGCATCTATTTGGTCCTATACTCCTGACGATTTGACAGAGCATAAGCCTCCCCAGATTTATCAGCAATGTGGCTTCCTTGGAGTCTGCAAACAAGCACCAAAAGTGAGTCTTAAAATGACGACTTTTACAATATATTCGATTCTAGAAAACAAAATGCAGAAAAATTGTCAGCCAGTACAATTTTATCCCTTCCTATGTGATTGCAGGGTGTCTAAACTTTAAGAAACATCCAGGAATTGCACAGATGTCAGTAAGCTGGACGCTGCCATGCAAACAGAAAAGCCATTCAATTTAGAAAAAGACCCATAATGACGTTAATTATCTGGGTGAAAAACCAAGCAGAGCACATCTGGACACAGCCGCCATTAAAGTAAGCTGTGAGGCAAACCTGTCTAATGTTTTCAAGTATTGGTCTCCTCATGTGGTTCTCAACAAGGATCTTTTAGTCAAACATGTTAATCAAGGCAGGAAAATGGTGGCCAAGTTGGAAATTCTTCACAAAATTAAGTCATTTTAGAGTCTAGATCATAAGAACACAGCTAAATCTCATTCTGTACTTGAACAGCTGTCAACATAGCAACATATGTGAAGAACTAACTTGAAAATGGATTTATTTTGTGCCATCAGTGCTGACAGTCAAAGTGCTTTATGTCCATTCATTTATACCACAAACGCAGGTTGTGCAGCAGTATAACAGAGACTGAAGGCAAGGTAGTTTTCAATCCATTACCCAAGCACACATTGTCATTGTAAAAGAAATGGAATTGGTCTGCCAACCTATGGAGGACTGTGAACGCCTTGCGTAAAGAAATAAAGCTCTTGTTTTTAAAAGAGCATTTAATAAACTGATTACTAAATGCTATTATTAAAAGTGTTATTCATTAATCTGTTTAGGAAACTGTTTTCTAAATGTATTTACAAACCCTTTTCAGGAAAAGTGTTTTCAAAACGTATGAGCTTCTTCAATTAGCCTCCCCTTTTAGCTTTTCCGTGGTGTTCCTGGTCCTCCTGGCTAAAATAAAGTTAAAAAAAAAAGAGCAGAGTAATGTAACGAGTTCTGTTAAATCTTTTTTTGTTTGTTTTTTTTGTTGATCCAGTTGGTGTTCTGGGTGTATTGGGGCTATATTATGCTTTTATTCATATTTTTAAACCAGTCTTGGTCGCCTCTTGAACAGCACTGTATGTATTACAACCTTTAAAAACATGTGGCTAAAAGAAAGTATGTATAATAATTTCACTACTACCAAAGAAACAGGTGAAGATACCAGCAGAGGGCAGCAGAGTTGAGCAGAACCAAAACAAAAGAGCTTTTTATTTCCTTACTGTTTGTATGATGCCATTTTACTACAAAATGTCTGAGAAATCAGTAGAAACAGCGCTGTACACTGTTTTGGATAAATAAATGAGAGCAGCCTGGATGTAGAGGGCTTGTTGATTGGTCAGTGCTTCCTGGAGTGGGCGGGTTTTCATGGAACTGAGCATTCTGAGGCCTCAGAAACTCAGCGCCAGAGAATACAGGATTACTAAAACAGGCATGAATGAAAAAAACACAACTCCAGGTCTGTTTTTGATTAGGGACAACATAACATTGCAGAAAGCTCAGAAAAGTCGAGTTTGCCTAACAAAGTCCCTTGAAAAAGGATTCAGCACCAATCCCAGATAGATTTATCTTCTTTTTTTCTGTTAGCAACATAAATTGAGTTAGTGTCCATTATAGCTCAGTTGGGTGGATGCTTTTAGATAGAGCTGTGTCCCAAACTAGTCATGGCTATACTTTATTTGTTCCAATTTTATTTTTGACTTACATTTTAGTGGAGAAAGAGTAGAAGTAGAGAAATAACATGTGCAGCTGTAGCCAAATACAGTTCAGGCACTGCTTTTTAAATACTGTTAATAGTTTGTGCAAATTTAGGGCAATTTGCTGTCGAGTGTCGACTTTAGCCTACGAACTGGACCGCCTTACAGTCTTATATTCTACTTCATGTTAGAAAATACCGCTAGCCCACTAACCTAAAAAGTCAGTCAGATTTGGGAGCAGCTGTGGTCGCCTGTTGACTGAGATTTCGGAGTATGTTGAACTCTTGAGATTGCAATCATCTCTCCCATTCAGCAGCTGGAGTGGAGTGGACACCATGCTGCACCAATAACTCTCAGAGCTAATCATCATTTAAACGAGTGAGTGTGTAGCTCACATGTGCTCACAAACCGAACCGAGGAGAAAAACATGTTAGAAACCTGAGAAATATTCTGAATATGCTTCCCTGAACATGTAGCATCCACTGGAAATGTGCAACCAAACTGTTAAATGCTAAAATCAGTACCATTTCTTGTTTTGTAGTCAAGACCAAGACCAGTCCAAGTCCAGGGTGAACCCAGACCAAGGCAAGGCTGAGACTTCCAAGGTTTGAAACTGAGTCAAAGGCAAACCAAAACCAAATCCTGTGAACTAAAGGGTACAAGTAAAAAAAAAAAAAGTGGTTCAAATGCATAATTGATCATTTTAATGATCTAGTGCAACAGACTCCACAAACAGACAATTTCCCTGATTCTTCTAATGCGGAAAACTAATTACTCAAATTATGAAGAATAGCCTTTTCTTATGATGTTCGGTAAATAAAATTTCTGAGACTGCCAGATACAAGACTGAGTAAAACTGCAGCCAAGATGAGACCATGACTGTAAAAAAAAAAATAGTCTCAAGACTAAGACCGGCGCTACAATACTAATGGTAAGTTGTGGTTTTCTGTACATTAGCAGATCAAAAGCCTAAGAGTAGGTCGTGTGGTATCCATGGAAGACCATAGCTTCCAGTGTTCTGCAATCACTGGGCCACATGAACAAAGGACCATTTCGGGAAATGTGGATGGACAATGTGCACTGAAGAATAGCCATATAAAAGTAATGTGATGGTCCCAAACCTGGATAAATGCAGAGTGTTGTCTGGAAAGGCATTTGGCTTAAATCTGCTGGACTTATGCAAATTATTCTTGGTGGTTATCCCTGAAAGTAAGGGGCAGCCTAAAGAGACCTAATGCATGCACCAAAATACCAGTATTTACTATAATGCAGTGCAAAGACTTGTTATAATATGGTAATAGTTTCATTCCACATCAAAGTAAATTGCCGTTTGCCTATAAGCCACATTTTGGTATTAACCAGCATTTCTGTGATTAAAAGGAAAGTTAACTTTGAGCCTGATAACTTCAGCCAGTCTTTAGCAACTTTAATTTTCCAACTTCAAAGCATCAGAGATTACGGCCTAGCTGCTAATCTCATGTACTGTTTGTAGAGTTTTATGGTGTAAGTTGATATCTGTTCATACTGTGTTTTGGAAAAGCTGTGGTGAGGTCATGTGGTCTCCATGGTAGACAGGGAGACATAGATCCAAAGATTGATTAATTTATAATGGACACTAATGGGAGGCAATCTATACTTTTCTTTTGAGTCATGCTGTTAGTTAAAATTGAATACTAACAAAGAAAACATAGCTCATTTTCACATTATTTTGTCAGCTATAACCAACTGAGTTATATTATTTATATTACACACAACATTATAAAGTATAAATTAAGTAATTTTGTATTCATTAACTCATGAACCAATACACAGGTTATAGCATATAGCCTATAGCATGCTAACATCACAATGTGTTTGGTTTCCCAACACGAAGGCACAAAAAAAAAGCACTTAATGACTCCAGCGCCAATAAGTGCCAGTCCCAAGCCCCAACAAATGAGAAGGTTATGTCAGAAAGGGCATCTGTTGTAAAATATGGCATACCCATGCAAATGATTTCCTGTAGCAACTCCTAATTAAAAAGGGGAGCACCAGAACTTGACTTTTGTACATATGCAGCACCAACATTGCAGCACTTCTTTATACGACTGATGTTATGGCTTGATTACGCCTTATGTTTGCATTAAACAGTGGTGGAAGAAGTACTTAATTTCTATACTTAAGGAAAAGTACAGATAAAGGAGCAGACAATTACTCAAGTGAAAGTATCGCCTTGAAATTTCTACTTAAGTATAAAAGTACTCACTTTTCATGCAGTCTTGACAACTTCGTTAATGTGTTAATTGTGAGGGACTTTGCTTAAAAATTGTGCTGAAATTAATAAAAAAGTGCAGTAGAAGACTGAATCTGTTCGCTGAGGTCTTCTGTCTTTATTATTCTGATGTTTCTAAAGCAGTACTACTTTACTGCATCTTTTATATTTAAGTACTGTGTGTCTACAATGAGGGCACTGACAAAAACACATGACTTTTAACACACAAAACTCAAAATACTTTGTACTTCAAACCAACTCATACATGTAGTGAGTAAAAAGTAAAGATATTTCCTTTAAAATGTAGTGAAGTAAATGTGTAGATTTTAGGGGTACAAATACATGGAAATTGTACTTAAGTAAAGTGACTAAGTACATTTCCATCACTGTCATGTACCAGCATTAATCTGATATGTTGATCATGTTAAAATAAAAAAAAATGTGTCAAACTTGTGTTTTGTAAGTGTTTTAGTCTGTAGTTATTTATGTGTTGGTATTGGTTTTGCCATTATTATAATTGTATTTATTTAATTGAACTTTTTCTGCATTATTTTATTTATAAAATTTTTATTTATTTATTTATTTTTATATATATTTTTTTGTGTTTTTTTTTTACTCGTCTAAAACATAAAAATAAAAAAATGTAAAAATAATAATTCTGACTAATCTTTAATCCTGTCTTTAAATGACTAATCCTCTTCAGCTAAAATACAAAATCATGTGACGCCAAGACAAACCATTTTTCCCGTTCACCTTTTTTGTGCCTCTTAAAATTTCTCACCCCAGCCTTCTCCGAAAATCATGTGCGAATCACCGTCTAGAGCTGAAGTACTCCACCATTTCAGCGATCAGCAGCCTCTGATTGACTGCGGCGCGAAGCCCTGTGGTCCTGTGGCCATTCATATTAGTCATATTCTCTTCGTCTGAGTGGAAAAAATTAACTTCACGTCGTCGGTGTCGAGCCCCGGCACATCCCATTTCCATAACTCCCCATCAAGACCGCAATTCAAAACAACACCGCTGCCTCCAACAAACAAGCATTTAACATGGAGGCCCTAATGAAGTAATTTTCTGCATGATTTGAGACCGAATAAATCAGTGTAAATGTTGTTTGTGAGACTGGAGACCGGAGAATACACTGTCAGGGCCCGGCTCCGTCAGACTTTGTCAAACGCTCTGTCAGCTGTCGTCTTACGCACTTCACACAAACACCAGTGAGTAATATAGCGCCAGACAAGCACAAACCTAAAGCCTGAACTCACTAATGCTTCAAACACTCCACTTATATCCAATAACAACCTCTTTTAGTAGAAATTTAACTAGAAATTTACCACTGTACTGCAAACTTTTCTCCATAAATAAAATCTAAAGACATTTTAAAGTATGATGAGTTATATAGCCAGGCCTGTTTCTCTGCAAAGTGAAGTGGGTCTAAATCCCCGCCAAAATTCATCCTACTGAACAAATCACAACAAATCTAGTGGTCCACAGGCAAACTAAGCAGCTGCATGGGGCCCCACAGCTTACCCATTATAGGCTTATTTGATGAATTAGCCAACTCTATTTGATTAATAGATTCTACTTGCTATTGCCAGTCACTTTTGCATTTTTCATTCCTGTTTACCTCACATACAGACAGTATTTGTGGCATAGGTTTTTCTGCCATTTTCGTGCCCTTCCTGACACAACCAGTGGGTGGCAGTAGCTCAGTAGGTAGACCCATACCTCACAAATATTAAAGTTTCTGGGTACTCTTTGTTCAGGAAATACAGTATATTAATAAGCTACTTAGATAACACACCAAGACATCAAGCCTTGCGCTCGTTCTTTTGTCTCTTCTTTTTAGTAAGGTTTATAATGTTCTTCACATGTGTCCATCCTGACACATCACAAACATCAATTCTCTTCCACATCTGAAGCACAGCCAGCTATTTCTCCTTTTCCTTTGTATTTTCAGCTCCAGCAGCAGCAGGAGGTGTGCTGCTTCACTCACTTTATCACACAAAGTGCATCTGACTCTGATAGTGGTGGATAGTGGAAGTAGTTTCTGGCAAACATTAAAAGAATATGTTTTAGTGAATGATCAAATCCTATTAAAATCTGTGTGGTCATAAAGGTGGTGGTGTTTCACCTTCAGCAGTGCTCAGTTTGTCCTCCCTTTGCTTGTTGTAGGAAAAGTACTGGAATTAAAACAGCTCCTTCTGCTCAGTTCTGTAAAGTTTTAAATGACTTTTTCTCAACACCACAATCTTACTTAAGGGAGAACAAATGCTACACTTTGAATAAATCTCAACTGAACTACAACAGCGTGCACAGGCTGTGGGTTCAGTTCTTATGCATACTTCTTTTCAGGTCTGGCGCCCTACTATCATCCAAAGATATGCATGTATAGGCAAAATGGTCACTCTAATATATCCACATTTAAAATACTAATACGTCCCATTTCCTTCAAGGTTGTATTTTATACAAAATTGAACTTATTTGAGCTTTCTCCCATAATACTGAAAGTTATAATGTTGTCCTCTCATCAAAAACAGGCCTGGAGTTGTGTTTTGATTCATTCACACCGGTTTGATTAATCCTGTATTCTCTGGTGCGTTTTTTCTAAGGCTTCATAACGCTCGGTTCCACAAACTCCCACATATTGTAGGAAACACTGACCAATCAAGCCCTCTACATCCAGTCTGCTCTAAAAATGGCTGTACAGCTCTGTTTCCACTGATTCCTCAGACATTTTTCTATTTTGCAGTAAAATAGCATCATCCATAAAGTTTAAGGAAGTAAAAAGTTCTTTTTCTGTGTTTGTGTTCAAAGGAGTGCTGGTCTCTTAAGCGCTTTCTTTAAGGTTTAGAGCTACACATCCAGGTCCAAATTACACCTTCAGCTTTGTATTTAATGCCAGTGACTTTCTGTTTCCTTGTAAATTCAAAGTGATGGAGTTTGGATGAACATCTTGAGGAAAAACAAACATGAGTTCAGTAGACTTGGTGAATTTTTGTGGTTGTGTAAAATTTTTAAAGGTTGTAAAATGTGCATTGTTTTTCTATTGAGCAAGATTAGGCTTTTATGCATAGTTTTAAACCAATCTAACCCCTTTAATATGAATTATTAACTTTATTATGCCAAGAAAACGTTAAAACCTTGGTGGTAAAATACTACTTCACAAGAATTCAACACATTTCAGACCATGCCTCTCCAGGTCCATCCGTCTCTGTGTGCAGTGATCTTTCCGAGTCGCTGTGGTCGGCTTGTACCAGTGTGACCTTACCTACAGCGGGCGATGTCTTTTTCTCAGCGTCGCTCTTCAAAGACCTGTGTCATCTGCCTGTTTCTGGATGTGACAGCACCGTAAACTCTGTCTCCGAGCAAATGCTTTCCATCAAACGGATCTGACTTGAGGCGTTTCGTGACCCGAGCGCGACCTGCAGTTGTCAACACACATCTCCATCCGATTGTTTACGCCGTGCCATTAAAATGAAGTTTTCCTCTCACGCATAAAGTGTATATTTTCACATGACATCTAGAAATTTTAATTAATGCCTCACCAAAACCAGACATTTGAATTGCACGCAGACATATCAGTATCTTTTATTATTATTTCTGTGATACTAGTGAGAATTCTATGATATTTATGCTTGGAATGAACCTTTATGCTGTAATCTGGCATGTTAATGCCAGTGCCAAACAGCTAAACCTTACAATAGTAAGACACAGGTAATAAAAATGTCTGAGAAGTTTTGCTTTTTGTAAATACATAACAACATCTAGGCTAACTTCGTTCAGCATTTACTTGTCAGGGCTGGTCCTTCCTTCCAAAACCCACGGCCATGAGACCCCCCCTAGACTTTAGCATTGTATTAACAAAAAAAAAGGTCAGTGCTTCAAAGACATAAAAGGTATACTGTATTAAATTTTACTAAGTGTACAAAATGATTGAGAAGCTTGCCCCCCAAACCTATCCTAATGACATAGGGTCTCCAAATGTATAGGACCAGCACTGCTCGTTGTTTACAAGTATCACCAAGAGGCTGATAATTGGCCATTTGGCATTTTGGTGCGGACAGCGACGTGAGTTTGTTAGAATTTTGCCCCATTGGACGTAGTGACGGTTGGGCCTAGTTTTAGCCGACTGAACATGACGAAATCAGCAGTCGGGCGTCGCTCTGATTGGCTGTGTGCTCCTTTCACAATTTGTCAAACAGCTCATAATTGACGTTAAAAAGTAGCTTTTGTTCTAAGCAACTATTCTTTGTTTACTACATCTGTGATGCTAATGTTCTGCAGCTAGCTTACTTTAGCTTGTAGCTTTGTGCAGATGAAATAAATCGGCCTCACTCTGAGGCAAATAGCTCCAAGAATCTAGTCTGTTTTAGTTATGTGATAGGAAGCTTTTTTTTGTAATGCATATAGATGTTATTTTTTGTTAAACACTTAAGAGAACATATTTAGTGTTGCAGAAGTTTATTTACAGAAGCCCATTATTCAGAGAGTTTAGTGACTAGCGCCGCCTGGTGTTGTAAATAGTTATTACATTATTTCTGGGCTGACCAGAGATCTGAGCAGTCGTCCCATTCTTAAGAGGCCTGTTGCTGTTGGCGAACCTTAAACTCGTCCGCTTGCGACTCTGCTGCCACCATTGGACGGGCGGCTGAACCAACCACTGTCTTGACTTGTCGTGGAGCCCCTGGATAGAGGTTTCTGCACTGAGCTTTGTGGATATGGTCCATTTACACCTAAACCTCACAGAAATAGCAAGATTGTCTCACTGTGTCAATCACTGAGCAGCTTTCAAAAGGATTGGCGAGTTGTGCGTGTACATAACTCTCCACAGAGCCACAGACTCCTGGGAATACGATCTACTCAAAGCACTACCAGCAACATCTCTCCTCCCACAGGCACCCTGGCCATATCAGTCATGTCAATCCTTGTAGTTTTTATTCAGACACACACTGGCTGCTTCTGTATCTTCTTCCTTTTCTCCTTTGCTTCCTATTGTGTTTTCCCAATATCTCATCTAATCTAGGCTGCATTGTGCTGCACTGGTGACCTCTTTGCCCTACAAGCCTTTGTTACATGCCTCACAATGCGCTCTCCTGTCATTTAATCTTTCTTATCAAGCCCGCACTAGGAAGCTCACCCCTCACTACTGTTTTTTTATTTATTTTTTTATTACTACCATTGACCACTGTCCACTTGTTGGCCTGTCTGAGGTAATGGCCCTGTCTATTGCCTGGGTTGTATTTTAGTACATTTTATCGTTTTTATAGCCGCGCTGGATCTCTACCAAACAGCAGAGCAATGGATTTTATCCCTCAGCTGGAGCATGCATTTTTCTTTATATCCCCAAGTTATTTCTAAATAGCCTTATCTCACCTAATTTTGCTAATTAACTTAAATAAGAGCGCTCCCGATGACAGCTAGCTCCAGGGATAGTGCCTTAGAGCATGTCCCAGATGTATATAAGGTGTTGTATCGTATAGGAAGGCAGTTGTCAGAGAAATCCTTTGAGGCATTTTTTACTAAATTAGTGCTATTATATTACTATACTTAATTAAAGTCTTGAATTGCTTGAAGGGGCTCTATTAAATGCAAAATCAACTTTTTTGATCTTTCTACCTTGTTATGATCTATCAAAAACATACCTGGAGTTGTGTTTTGTTTCATTCACGCCTGTTTGAGTAATCTTGTATGCTTCGGTGCTGAGTTTCTGAGGCCTCAGAACGCTCGGTTCCACAATGCCACGCCCACTCCAGGGAGCACTGACCAATAAACAAGCCCTCTACATCCAGTCACATTTATCCAAAAATGTACAGCTCTGTTTCCACTGATTCCTCAGAGATTTTTACTTTTGTGGTAAAATGGCATCATACAAAGTGTTTAAGGAAGCACAAAGCTTCTTTTCTCTCTGTTCAACTGAGCACAACAGTATGACACCATGCTGCCCTCTGCTGGTCTCCTCACCTGTTTCTTTATGTCAGTAAAATTAGTGAACATATTCTCTCTTTTTAGTTAAAGCTAGAAGATACAATGTTGTCCTAGAGACAAAACAGCATAATAAACCCTTTACGTTTTTTTGTTTGGACATCTTTGGCTCAGCAAAAAGGAGTTGTTAGTCTAGACTTTAAATATTTGTGGCTGCTCTCTTATTCGAGTCACCACAGCAAGTGAACTGCACAGTAATTGGGAAAATGTGATGACCTTCCAGCTGCAACCAGCCACAAAGGAGGACTCAAACCACCAACCCTCCGGTTCGTGGGATAACCCGCTTATTCTCCCACTGTCTCCCTGCACATTCGCTAACTATTGAGAGTCAAGGGTAATTGCGTAAGACTGCAAATGTTTATAAAGTTGAAATCTTGATGTCAAAGTAACCAATATTTTAACACGGCAGGAGAAAAGGTTGATGTAAAAAATTGTATTCTGATGAAATCTGATGAAAAATGGTCCAAAATGGAGTTGAACTAAAGAGAAATTGTAAAAAAAATCAGATTATATTTGCCTCTTGTATTTCTGAGTTCAATTTAAAAGGAGGCGTATTACTTTTCCAAATCATTTTTTGGACATTTCTGCATTGGTATTTCACATTTTATAGCTTAAAATAATGTATATGTATGGAAATTGTCTTTTACTTAGGCGATGCTAACAGATGCAGCAGATAAATGAGCTTCGTAGTGACATCAATTTAAGCCCTGAAATTTCGATGATGAAAGTTTAATGATGGCCCGTGGGCTTTGGAAACGCGCAGGAGTACTTCCTGATTTCATTTGTCTACGTAGAGCTGTTAGACCGAGCGTTTTCAGCTCTGGAGTAGGGCAGCACCTCAGCATACAGGATTACTCAAACAAGCGTGGATGAAACAAATACTACTCCAGGTGTTTCTGTGGAAGAACATAACATGGAGAAAAGCTCAAACCAGTAGAGCTTTTAGACCTGGATTTTTTTTATTTTTTAACTTATTGTATTTTTGTGCCTGTGCCAAGCCTGAATAAATGGTGAGGCAATTGACTTTGATGGATTTATGGAGACAGTCAGTCGTCCAAGTGCCAAATCGAGTAAATCTACAAATTTTTCTTGCAAACATATACAGAACTATACTGTGTCCACTCCAGCTTCCTCCTACTGTCCAAAGACATGGTTATGTAGACCAGTGTTTCCCAATCAGGGGTACAGGGACCCCTAGGGGTAGACGAGCACTTTGCACGAGGTACATGGAATTATTTCACAATTTATTTCCAAGATGGCAAACACTTGTGGTCTTTTTATATTGAACTATTTGACTTTTGAACGATAAGCTCATTTGACGAAAAGGTGAAACTGCTAAAAAATATCAGAATGTTTTATTTTTGTAAGGTATTAGTTTATTTCAAAGGGGAGTCATTAAAGTAAGTAAGTTTGTTGAGTTTAAGATTTGCTATATATTTAGATTTTTAAAGGTCATTTTAAACATTAAAATATATAGTAAAATAAATAAATGATCACATTTATATAGCGCTTTTCTACCTTCATGGGTACTCAAAGCGCTTTACATCAAGGAACCATTCACCCATTCACACTCACATTCATACAACAGTGTGCGCAGACACTGGAGGCAAGGTGGGTTAAGTGTCTTGCCCAAGGACACAACAACAGTATGCAACGGTGGGGGTGGGGTTTGAACTGCCAACCTTCTGGTTAGTGGACAAGCGGCTCTACCAACTGAGCTACTGCCGCCCAAAATAGGATTTCAAAGGCAGGCAGATTGTTACATTTAATTTTGAATTTGAGTTTCAATGAAAAACGCAAAAGAATTAGCATTTGCAATGAATTAAGTATAAAGTTTTGAAGAATTATGAATGCGTATGAGTGTGGGGTACTAGTGAATGAATGAGAGTGTGAATGGTCAGTAAGTGCCATCTCTGTAATTATCCAAACTACGTCGCTGCAAAAGGCTACAGCCCCCAAAACCCGCAACAGGACAAGAGTCAGAAAACTGAGGTGAAAAAAGGCTGTAGCTTATTTTTTAGTGATAAGTCGCTGACGTCAGATCGTTGAGAATTGGGACACGCTCCTGCTGCGGTAGGAGGATGCTTCCTGTTGACAGCGGGGAGGACCTTTTGATGCATTTTTTAAAACTGCTGCATGGATCCCAAAATGAACCTTGTCAAATGTGGACCATGCGAGATAATTAGACATGGACTGAGTAAAAATGTTGTAGATGGTTGCCTCCAGAATTTGAAATAAAACACTTTGAGCCAGATTTACTGAGATTTGCAGTCACAGGTTTAGGAATAATCTGATTTTTTTTTTAAACAACTTTAACCCAACTAAACATCAGAAAACAGTGAATGCACATAATATATGCTACAACCTAATCATAATCATGTTTAGTTAATTTACCTGGGGATAAGAAAGGATTTTGGTGGATAATGAATAAATGGTTGTTTGTCAGTGTCTGTCTCTTAAGTCTTGGTGATTGTGAAAGACTGTAGCAGCTGGGATAGGCTCCATTTCTGTGCCCCTCCAAATGAAAAGTGGTAGAAAATGAATAAGTGAATCTATAAATGACAGGGTATAAACAGAAATACATGGACTGAACCATTTTAGTAACCTGTGCAATTTTGCTCGAAGGTTTGTCAAGATATACATTGCAACATTTGGGGTGAGTTATGTTATTTTATTTTAATTTTAGTTTATTAGTTAAGTGTAGGGCTCTTCAAAAGACATTTGTTTTGTGGAGCTATATTTTTATGTGACTAGTCCTGTTTGAAATCTGTCTGGCAGATTTATTTACAATTGGTTAAAACAGGCAATGCAAAATCCAATTTCTGTTGTGACGCACTAAACATTCACATAGTATTTAATTTAAGTACATTTTTAAAGAATTTATACTGTATTTTATTTAAACTTAACCAAATGAAAATTAAGTATCTTTGAGAAAATATATACTTTTACTCGAGTTAACTTTAGAATAGTGGTGGTAGTAGCAAGTTGTGTAAAAAACAAAAGTTTCATCACTTTATCCAAAGTACTTTAAGTCTTTAAATTACAAAAAGTCTTAAAAACAA
The DNA here is from genome assembly GCA_020698575.1 of Bostrychus sinensis. Classification (NCBI taxonomy): domain Eukaryota; kingdom Metazoa; phylum Chordata; class Actinopteri; order Gobiiformes; family Eleotridae; genus Bostrychus; species Bostrychus sinensis. The sequence continues at coordinate 32,924,649 of CM036246.1, read as the reverse complement.
ACCTTGACCAGATTTAACCTTGTTACTTAACCCGTATCCCATATTTTTCTCAGATATAATAGAATTTAAGTCAATTATTTTTTTTTTTTACAATTTTAAATCAAAAGAGGGTGAAAAGCTGCAACAATTCTTGATGCTTGGTGTTGAATATTGACACTAATCAGCTATTTATTCAGCTTTGTCATAAACTTCAGACCAAATACTTTTTTTTTTTTTTAGATAATTTTGTTGCGCAATTTTACTTTTACTTGTCTTCCACCTCTAATAAATCTATTGGTAATTTCACTGCATGTAAGCTAAAAAAAAAAAAAAAAAAAATCGACCTCAGCTTCGCCATGAGACGGAAGAGTGGCACCTGAACCTAACAGCGCTTGAAATTATGAGCCATCACCCTTTTAAAAAAAGATATCGGACATTTACTCCGCGCTCACAGGTCGCTTTGGATAGAGCTATATTTTAATAAATCATGATTTATCGGCTTGACACAATGTGAAGCGCCATTGGCCACAAGGCTCATTATCCTCAGATAAAGCTTGTCGTTAAGAAATGCCAATAATGGATGAAAGAATTATTATTTAATGCATCACCGTGCTATCAAACGCCTATAAACTTGTGCCAGCATTTATTAACATCAAAAGGCGAACATAAAAATACATTTGGTTGGAGTAAATGGAGGGATAATTGTGTTTTCTTTTGGGTCGTGGGATGCCATTTCCAGTTACAGTGGCGGTAATCAGATGTAGGTGATGTACGCTGCACCTGGGGCGGCTCTGTATTTTCAGCATTAGCTCAGACATTAGCTCAGGACTCCAAGATTTATGCCATTCCAAAGTCCATTAATGTCACAGTTTTATGTGTCCATTTGGCTCACCTCGAGGAGAGCTCTCAGGACGAAGGAAGGGCCCGGGAGGAGCGTGTGTGTGGAGGGGGAGGAGACACAAAGAAGAGGCTGTCCTTGTTATTTTAGAAAGGATAGTGTAAGCAAATGCAATAGAGTTATGTGACATTGAGAGTTACCTGCGCTGAGGAGGTTAGGTTTTGTACTGGGTTTTTGTGTTTTTTTTTAGTCTGGTAGTGAAGCTGAGGACAAACTAGAGGATTTTAGGATCTTAAGAAGCAGACCACAGACATAAGGAGAATTTCAAAGATTTTTAATCTCATAATCCTACAAGCGCACAGACTACAGGATTGTGCAGACCGCCAGACCATCACACACTCGCTGTTTGTAGGAACAATGATTTGGTTAAAAAAAGAGACTAAAGAAGAGAATAAAATGAAAGAGGTTATTTTAATCAAACACGGCTTGTTCTTATGATAAACAGCTTTATAAATTGCATGCAAAATGTGGCACCATTTTTATTTGAAATATCAAACACTGTTCCTGGTCTAGTATCATGCAGCGCTTTGTCTATTTTTTACCTTTTATTTAACCAGGAAAGTCCCACTGAGATTCAGAATCTCTTTTGCAGGGGAGTCCTGGCTCCATGCGGGACCTATTGTACATGTTCCCCTTAAAAACTTAAGCTTCAACGCTGCGTAGCATACGCTTTGGGAAATGTTTCTTTGTTGGACCAGCTGTGAAGCTCATGTGTCAAACATGCCAAAGGGATTTGGCCTGCTTATATACCTCCTGCTCAATCAACCAGGTGCGCCCAATCTCGCAGGTGCTGTTGATTGAGCAGGAGGTATATAAGCAGGCCAAATCCCTTTGGCGTGTTTGACACACGAGCTTCACAACTGATCCAACAAACAACGTTTCCCTTAGTGTATGCTACGCAGCATCTTGTTCCTGCTTTTTTGGGGAACAGAGTTACACCAAGTAACCAGAGACATTTTTGGTGGTAGAAGAAACCTACGCAGACACAGGGAGAACATGCAAACTCCACACAGAAAGGCCCCACACACAGTCCGGGAATCATTTAAGTTTAGTTTTTAAAAATTAACCCAGAGAAGTGAATTTAATGCACAGAAAGCCCGCGGCACACCAGAAGTAGTTTCCTGTTTACTTAGTAACTATTTAATTGTTTACTGTTTCTATTGAATATTGGAAATGTATGTGTTAAAAGTCAGCTTCAAACACGATGCAGGGCTACCAGGGTCATCAGCTTTCACTGCTTGCGCTCTAATAAATGTGGATAAAAAGACTCCTCTGGAGCAGTTTGAACGCATTGCGGTGCGAGCTGGTGGCATTACCTGTAAACAGCTCCTCTGGTTTCAAAGTTTCAGTCATTGTTTCCGATAACATCTGCCTGGGACCTGACGCTTTGCTCTGATTGGGTGTTGCTGTTTTTTCCATCAGTATATCAAGGATCAAGAAGGCTTTGACCTGACAAAGAGTTGTAACATAATCGCACTGACACCACACACGAGGAGTGTCCCGACAAATAATTGACTGTGAGAAGCCTATTTTTGGGCCATGCCTCCTGAAACAAAGGAAGAAGAAAATTGAGCCTTGAATCGGGTTAAAAAATTCTCAAGTGCGTCCCCAACAGTACATAAATAAAAAGTAATAGGATTTTGTTAACCAGTTGTATATTTTAAGAGAAAATATGTATGAATTTAACTTTGCACATGTTGACTTATTTAAAAGGAAACCATGCAACTTTGCTCGTTCCAATGCTTTTTATTTTTATTGAGGATTAAAATGTTGCATTGTTTTCCTTTTTTTAAATAGTTTTTTCATTAAAAAAATCTGGTCAAACCTTTCCAATAGTGTACAAGGGTTAGAAGTCGAGTGAGTAACTAATTAACATTTCAGTAAAATGACTGGATATAAAAGGAGCAACATTTTTGATTAAGTACATGGTCATTCAAGTTTGCACTTCTAGACTAAAATTTTCAGGAATGGGGCTAAAAGGATTCAGAGAAAGGGCAACAACTGGTAAAGGATCTTCTATCACTGCAAGATATAAGGCCTTTATAGTTTAATGAACAGAGCATTTACCCCTGAACTGCTGATTCCACACCTTTTTGTGTGCATTTGTTTTGGTTTTAAGTGGGTTTTATGTTTATTTTTTTAAGCTAATTAAGATTTTTATTTTATTTTATTATTATTTTTATTATTATTTTTATTAATATTTTTATATTTTTATTTTTATTAATATTTTTATTTTTATTATTTTTATATTTTTATTTTTATTAATATTTTTATTATTATTATTATTATTTTTATTATTTTTATTTTTATTATTTTTATTATTATTATTATTATTTTTATTATTATTATTATTATTATTATTATTATTGTTATTATTTGTTATTGTTATTATTATTTTTATTTTTATTATTATTTTTTTATTATTATTGTTATTGTTGTTATTTTTATTTTTATTATAAACAAAGTTATTCTTTTTTTTTTTTTTTGTGCAACTCCAATAGTAACAACCATGTGTAATTCCAGAGCGTACAATCCCACTTCATTTTCCCACCATTATGCGACATCTATTAGGAAATAATTGGGTGATAAAGTTGATGAATCTTCAGATTTTATAACATGAAGGTGGTCTGTTACGCCATATTTCAGGCTGAGGACGGCAGATGTTTAAAGTACATGATGGCCATTGTTTGGAAAGGTTTTTGTGCAGCGTAAGAGAAAACCGGAGACATTACTGTGAGTGTGGCGGCATTAAAGCCCATATATTCTGATTAATGCGGTACAAGTTAATTTCACACATGGACAGAGGACACTTTGCATTCAGTGTGCTCAGCTGGGAGAGCCAACATCAGTAAACTCCACATAAAATGATCATTATGCTGAAGCAGGCCTGATTAGCATCTTAATTCTCCAGTATAGATGCTGCATGAAAGAAAGAGGCCCAGTGTCTCTGTTACCCGCGGTATGTTGTAGGAGAAAATACAGAGGCACATGTGGGAAGGGTTCACACTGGCAGAGTGGTTACCGCTCCTGCCTTTTAGCAAGGAAGTTGTGGGTTTGATTTATGGGCCGACCAACATACTACCTCTCTACGTGGAGTCTGCATGGTAGGAAGAAGAGAAAACCCACAATAACAGAGTTTAGATATGGTTTAGTCCTTGTTTAGTCTAGATTTATTCCTGGTTTAGCCTAGGTTTAGTCTTTGTTTAGTTCTAGTTTAGTCTCAATATAGTCTTGGTTTAGTTCAGTTCCAGGTTTAGTCTTTGTTTAATCCTAATTTAGTCACAATTTAGTCCTGGTTTAGTCTAGATTTAGTCCAGTTCTAGTCCTGGCTTAGTCACAATTTAGTTTTGGTTTGGTCTAGGTTTAGTCCAGTTCTAGTCCTTCTTTAGTCCTGGCTTAGTCTAGATTTAGTCCAGTTCTAGTCCTGGTTAAGTCACTGTTTAGTCTTGGTTTAATCTAGGGCTAGTCCTTCTTTAGTCCTGGTTTAGTCACAGTTTAATCCTAGTTTAGTCTAGTGTTAATCCAGTTCTAGTCCTTGTTAAGTCCTAGTTTAGTCAGTTTTGTTTTGATTTGGTTTAGGTTCTAGGTTTAGTCCAGTTCTAGTCCTTCTTTAGTCCTGGCTTAGTCTAGATTTAGTCCAGTTCTAGTCCTGGTTAAGTCACTGTTTAGTCTTGGTTTAATCTAGGGCTAGTCCTTCTTTAGTCCTGGTTTAGTCACAGTTTAATCCTAGTTTAGTCTAGTGTTAATCCAGTTCTAGTCCTTGTTAAGTCCTAGTTTAGTCAGTTTTGTTTTGATTTGGTTTAGGTTTAGTCTAGATTTAGTCCTAGTTTAGTCAGTTTAGTCACAGTTTAGTCCTGGTTTAGTCTAGATTTAGTCCCGTTCTAGTCCTTGTTTAGTCTGTTTAGTTTTAATTTAGTTCAGGTTTGGCCCAGTTTTAGTCCTGGTTTAGTTTTTAGTCTAGATTTAGTTCAGTTTTAATTTAGGTTCAGTTCTGGTTTATTCACAATTTAGTCTTGGTTTAGTCTAGGTTTAGCCCAGTTCTAGTCCTTTTTTAGTCCTGTTTAATCAGTTTAGTCCTGGTTTAGTCTAGATTTAGTCCAGTTCTAGTCCTTCTTTAGTCCTGTTTAATCAGTTTAGTCCTGGTTTAGTCCAGTTCTAGTCCTTTAGTCCTGTTTAATCAGTCTAGTCCTGGTTTAGTTCAGATTTAGTACTTGTTTTGTTCAGTTTTTGTCCTTATTTAGCCTATGTTTAGTCCACTTTAAACATTGTTTAGTCCTGGTTTAGACCTGCTTTAAACTTAATTTAGTCTTTGTTTAATCTAGGTTTAGTCCACTTCACCAGAGCCACTTTTAGATTCACCTCTGAAAGCATGGACAGCGGGAGGAAAAGCAGAAACCCCACAGTAACACAGACGACCTACAGATTGTTTGTGTTAAATACTAATGATCAAATAAACCCCCTCTGTTTTACACTAGATTTATTTTCAAGCAATGTAAGAATCATTAAAAAGCGGTACACTGTGTAGTACGCTGTATTCTCACAAACAGCCCACCTTAATGTGACAGAAAAGCCTTGATACAGCTACATCTTTTCTACTTCTAACACTTCTGTTTTCCTTTTTATCCATGTCCCGATGTGACTCTGAAGCCGAGGTGACGTCTAGCAGCCCTCCCTCTTCCTCCGACTAACACCTGACACTTCTCCACACCTCCAGATGGAACAATAAAAATACAGTAAGGGCTTTTAAGGACACACAAAATATAGATGTATGTGAAATGTGGAGATTAGTTTAGGCTAAGGTAGACTTTATTGTCTCCAAGGGAAATTTGTTCTCTGGATTTGACCCATCCTTCAAACAAGTACACTTTTTTTTTCTGTTCTATAAAAGTTAGTCTGGTATCCCTTTGCGTAAGTTTTGTTTTGTTTGGAACAATCACAGGCGACGTAATCAACTTGGATTCTTCGTTTTGCCATAAAACACCAGAATGCACTGTGTTATGAGCAGCTCTGTACTTATTTCTGAAGGAGACAGCAGCAGAAGCCAGTTGTACAAAGATTTGTGGAAAAAGTGGGTTAGTTTGAATGTACTTGTTACATCAGATGTCAATGTGACTTTACTGTTAAAACGGAAACAAGATGAAAATTCCACAGAAGCTGGAACAACGCAGATTTCAGCAGAACAAACAGGTGACGAAGGAAAGCACTAAACACTGTTAATCAGGTCAGAGGTTATTAAATTCACGCAACTTCTGTGTTCATAAGACACTGCAGATAAACGGCTGGGCTAGGCCAGTTCCAAATTCACTGCGAGAGAGGAACCAGACTGTCCTGCTTTCGAAAAAAGAAAATAGGTGAAGCTGTCTCGCCAGGCTAACGGTGTGGTTCAGGTAACCCCAAAACCTGCTGGTGTTTCCAATTCTTTTGGTCCAGGACAGTGGCGTCTGTTACAAAAACACTGACGTCACACAAAAGCACAACAAATTGTGTTAATAAATTAAATAAAAAGGTGTCTGAAGCTGACTAAAACATAAAGGCAGTGCCAATATTTAATAAAAAGACATGAACACAGAAGTGGAAACACCTTTGCACCAACCTGTGCCGTACGGTCCCAGTGCAAATGTGCCTTAAAGCAGAGCTCAGTAACTTTTTTACATTTTAAATAAACTGTTTCAGAGTCCGTGTGATGGTTAAATGAGTTGTTGTGGGGTAAATGAAGCGTGCAGCATTTCCTCTGGGCTGAAAGTGACGCCGACCCGTAGTAACAGAAGTCTCACGAGAAAGCCCCACGTCCCGGTTAGCAAAACAACAAGGTAGCGGTGGCTTTATTTCTCGATTTTCGGATTTTCACATGGAAGAACAAACTTTGTACAGATAAGCGGAGGAGAAACTGAAAGTAAAAACGAGTGAAGGGTCACACAGGAGTCGACTGGGCTTGTGAGTATTTATGATAGTGCTATACTCCGAACTGTAGGGGGCGCTTTATAGAGGAAAATAAGGCAAAAAGAGCGAAGAAATGAGCAGAGTTACTGAGTTCTGCTTTAACACTACTTTTAGTTACTCTGTTGGTAGAGATGTTCAGCCACTGTCGGTTCAATCCCCGCTACTGGCATTGCATACTGTTGCATTGTGTTTGGTGGCGGCCAGAGGCTGTAGGCGAAGATTGGCAGCCACGCTTTCGTCAGTCTGCCCCAGGACAACTATAAGTAGCTCACCGCCACGGAGTGTGACTGAGGAGTCAATGAATAATGCAATGTAAAGTGCCTTGAGTGTCTAGAAAAATAGTATAGAAATACAATGCATTATTATTATGAAAAAAAAACTAGTGACAGACGATTCACTAGTGCCTTTGTTGGCTGACGAGTGTTAAATGTGTCAAAGTTGGCCTCCAGCTGCCCTTGCTGCTATAACAGTGCCTGGGTAACATTTTTCTTATCAAAAATAATGAATTTTATGACAAACAGCATAACAAAGAACCTTAGAAGCGCAGCATGGCAGCAAGAAAAAATAATGATGCTGTAATGGATACACGCTGTAAAAGGCTTTTTGTTACTACAATCACAGTCCCAGCGACAGTCTTCAATATAATTATGCATTTGCTTATTGTAGAATACATAACTATGAGGTGAGCCATGGAAAAATGTGTAAAGTCAACTTTTCTCAGTAAATAAGGTTCAGATGTTATAAAATACTCCGTCTCTGAAATACCTTTTACCTTATCATTATAAAATGCAATATAATGCATGATAATTGGGTAAGTATTATGCATTCATCCCATGACAGAAAACGGCTATGCCTAATCATTCCTCCAAAATGACAATTTTGCAGCTCTAACCTGTCATTTGCATTTAAATACTGTTGGCGATGCATCTTTTCTATTTACTCGGCAAGGCTTGGTGTGACAAACATTATCATTATTCTGTGGAGGAGCAGACAGGAGCTGTGCCAACAGGCTGCAAGTGTCAGCACACAGCTAACTGTAGAAGTACAAGAGCTGAAAACTCACCTCAGAGCAAAGGTAACGCTGCCATCGCTGTGAAGCAGTGGTTCTCAAACTGTGGGACAGGTTCAAGTGGCGGTACACAGGACTCTTCTGGTGGTACTTAGTCTTTTGCAGTTCTGATTTAGTTTTTTTTTGTTTTTAGTTTTTGTTTAGTCACAATTTAGTCCTGGTTTAGTCCAGTTCTAGTTCTTTAGTCTCGGTTTAGACCTGGTTTAGTCTAGATTTAGTCCAGGCCTAGTTCTTGTTTAGTCTTGGTTTAGTGCAGGTTTAGTCTTGGTTTAGTGCAGTTTTAGTCTTGGTTTAGTGCAGTTTTAGTCCATGTTTAGTCCTGGCTTAGACCTGGTTTAGCCTCGATTTAGTCCTAGTTTTTGACTAGATTTAAGCCCAGTACTAGTTGCTTAGTCTAGTTTTAGTTTGGAATTAATTCTTGTTTAGTCCAGTTTTAGTTGTTTTTAGCCCTGGTTTTGTCCTTGTTTAGACCCGGCTTAGTCCTGATTTAGTCTATAGGTTTAGACTATGCTTAGTTCAGATTTAGTCCTGGTTAGGGTTAGGGTTTAGTCCTTGTTTAGAGCTAGCTTGGTCCTTGTTTAGTCTATGTTTAGTCCTTAGTTTTAGTTCTTGCTTAGTCCTGGTGTAATCACAACTTATTCCTGGTTTAGTGTAGAATTAGTCCAGTTCTAGTCCTTATTTATTCATAATTTAGTCCTCGTTTAGTCTAGGTTTAGTACTTATTTAGTTCTGGTTTAGACCTGGTTAAGTCTAGGTTTAATCTAGTCCTGGTTTAGTCTACCTTTTGGTCCAGATTTAATCCTTGTTTAGTTGAGGTTTAATCTTGATTAGGTCCAGTTTTAGGCCTTGTTTAGTCCTTATTTAGTCCTGGTTGGTGTTGGTTTAACCTAGTCCTGGTATGGTCTTGTTTTAGTGTTTATCCTTAGTAACACTCATTTTAGTCTGAAGATGGTACTTTAAAAACCAAAACATCTTTTGAGGTCCAAAAAGTCAGTCACTGCTGTAGAAGAAAACGTCTGTGTTTAGTTCAGGGACACGGGCACAGAGGAAATGATAGACATCCACAGAGTAAGTGCTGTTTTCGAAGGCACAGCTGCAGTGAGTCGTTTGAATGGAAGAAAAAAGAAGAGTACAGTGGAATAATGATGAGATATCAATAAGATGGTGAAAAAGTAATCATTTAGCCGCCACAGAGGCGCTCGCAAATCAATACGTCTGATCCAATGTGGGACAGTTTACACACTGCACATCAGTCATCGCTGGAGACCGGAGAGGAGGCAAGAAAGGAGACCAGAGAGGAGACGGGAGGCCAAGTCTGGGGAGGCGGAGACGGGAGGCCGAGTCTGGGGAGGCGGAGACGGGAGGCCGAGTCTGGGGAGGCGGAGACGGGAGGCCGAGTCTGGGGAGGCGGAGACGGGAGGCCGAGTCTGGGGAGGCGGAGACGGGGAGGAGGCCGAGTCTGGGGAGGCGGAGACGGGGAGGAGGCCGAGTCTGGGGAGGCGGAGACGGGGAGGAGGCCGCCTCTGGAGAGGCGGAGACGGGGAGGACACCGCCTCTGGAGAGGCGGAGACGGGGAGGACACCGCCTCTGGAGAGGCGGAGACGGGGAGGACACCGCCTCTGGAGAGGCGGAGACGGGGAGGACACCGCCTCTGGAGAGGCGGAGACGGGGAGGACACCGCCTCTGGAGAGGCGGAGACGGGGAGGACACCGCCTCTGGAGAGGCGGAGACGGGGAGGACACCGCCTCTGGAGAGACATCAGGGTCTAACAGAGGGACAGGAGCATGATGAAATGGTAAAATCATTTGTTTGGTTGGTGTTAACTTTTACATTTTCTGGTCTCATACTGGGCATAACTTAGGCCAGCCATTCCAAAAGTCAAGAGCATCATGGCCCACTTAAATATCAGAAAATCCCATGCAGACCCCCTGACAATAAAACTTCATTCTGTTCAAAATATGATGTCGCTGTAGTCAAACTCAATTTATTTTTATGCACTTAATACAGACAACCTCTCGCGACCCCACTTTGGGAATCCCTGACCTGGACGGTATGGATACTTTTGGTCAAATGTCTCTTTAATAAGTTGCTTTACAATTTGGAGCATTATTCAGTCACACCATGTTGGACCTTACCACCCCCAAACACATTCATACAGGCAAAGTGAAGTGTCAAGCCCAAGGACACAACATATACACTGTGTACAATGCTGGCAGCAGGGATCGAACCACCAACCTTCAGGTTAGTGGGCGAACGACTCTAGTGTCTCCTTTTTACATTCAGGTCTTATCTTATGGCAGTATCTTCCAAAGATATGGTGACCAGACTTGGATTTGAACCAGGAATCTTCTAGTTCAGGGATAAAGAATCTAAAACTTAACCATTTGATAATTTACTGACCTCTTGTGGCTGGAGTAGGTATCTTCTGCGACAGCCCTATCTACTTAGAGTTTTTTTATACTGTATGTTCATTGTAAAGGTTTGATGAATGATGCTAGGCTGATAATTGTTCTGTGAAGTTTTATGATGCACTGAATAAAATGCCTTTTTTTAAATTGTTTTGTCGCACAAAAGAACACACACGCTACGAACATTGCTGCAGTTTACTTTGTGCAGGACTGTGCTGTCCAGAACCCAAAGAAACTCCCGGTAAAACAATACACAGCCCTTTTAAATGTCACCTTGGATTAACGCATTTCAAAGCCTAATGTTGTGGCTCTCATTTATTTCACTTTTAAAGTTTTACTTGTGGGGTAAACTCTTTAATTTGAATATACACTTGTGCAAATTGTTAAGGGAAAAAAAAGAACTGTAAAGAATAATGGTAAATAAAGCTAAAGTTAGAATTAAAATAACTCTGGAAACAAAAGTCCACCCATCTAATTATAATTAACTGTAAAAGTATGTAGATGACTTTACATGTCAACTAATTGTGTAATTGCCATGTTCTCAAATACTACATTTGTGCTTAAAAATGTTTTTTCTCTCTCTGTTCTCAGTTTTTTCACCAACTTTTGCCACCTATTTTCACCACTAAACTGAATTCTTGATGCAACGATGGCGTTAAGGAAAATAAAAGAGTGAAAAGAGTGAAATCCTGTAATTACCCACACAGGCTTTTAAGTGTAGCCAAGTGCACATTTATTACAAAAGCTTGAAAGCAACAGTGCCTGTCAGTAGGAGAAGTTTAAGGGTTGTTGACACATCCGGTGGTACAAAAGGTTGGGAACCACTGCCCTAGGCCTCCAGTTCTTACCTCAGGATCCTTCTACCCATATATTCTTTATCCCTCCTCTGTATCCTACCACTTCAGTCTGGAAATTCTGACTTCATCTCCAAAACATTGTGCATGAGCTGTCCCTCTGATGGACTCACTCTTAGGGCCGGATTTATCAAAGGTTTGCGTGCACGCTAACTGAATAATATGAACTAAAATTGGAGCAAACCCAGACGCAGTTGAGATTTGCGTGTCTTACAGGAGCAGAGCGAACGCAATACAGATTTTGCTCCTATGACCTAATGAATCTGTAAACTGAGGCGTTCTTCCCAGAGTGCGCAAAATGGAAGGCGGAGAAAATGCAAATTCATTCATTTACCGCCCGCAATATTATTTATCAAGGCTCACCATGACTTTGCGTGCGAAAATAGCGTATAAATTTAGCACGTTGGAGAAGGACGTGCTAATCTTTTGCACAGATATGGCTGCTGTGATTCATGTGAGACGAAGGAGAAGAAATGAAGAAATACGTAGGGTTAGAGTGTTTGCCATGCGTGCAGATCTATTTGCCATGACGGATGAAAAAATTATTCACCAGCACTTTCAGCTATTCTTAGTTAAATTTTTGCTTCCGTTTGTGTTCCACTTCCGCACCTTCCATGACGCAAAACAATACACGCAATGATGCCGTTTAAATAGTTCCTCCCCTCTGTTTGCACCTGGCACCAGCCATGCAGTTTGTCTTAGTAATTCACGCGCAACACACACATTAATAGCGGCCGCATATTTTCTCACTGCACTCGCAATTTAGCACCCGTCTTAGTAAATATGGCCCTTAATCTCATTCATCCTCATCAAGAAAGCTTTAGCATCTTAAACTCTGCACATTTTCTTACCCATTTTTTCCCCCAGCAAACAATACATGCCACAAACACAGCTATAATTGTTTTCCCTCCAACATATTATCCCCAGCCGTTCCAATTAAGTTGCCTACACTTTATTAGTCCACACTGACCATGTACACTCTCATTTTCCTTTTTATATATTCTTGATTTATTTGTATTATTTAAATAAACTGAACGTGACATAAATTAAATTCAAAGCACACTGTTTTACATTACGGCATGTGCTGTACTATTGGCTATATTTATAATTGCGTGAGTGCAATAACAGCTGCATCAAATGTGATTTCTCTAAGGGCCAAAGAGTTAATGACAAATGTACTGCTGATCAAATATAATGAAAAAATACAATGTTTACTTATTTTTTTCCACCACAGACTTCATTACAAATGGTTCAGTGCATTTAAAATCCATCTGCAAGTTATAACCATGCAGTAAACATAAAATATATGAAATAGCATAAAAGTAACACAGTCTGTTTGGTGGTTGACGATGTCGGGAAGTTTCCCACGCAACCCTATTCAAAAAGTGGTCCTCATACATAACAGGGGAGATATAAGTTCAGGTTATAGCCATAGACCAGTCACTTCAGAATAGAAAAAAAAACTATTTTGCAAGGGAGACAAAAGTTTTACTGAAGAATATTTGGTTTACTGTATACCTCCATCTGAAAGAAACAGACCACTCCTTTGAGGACAGTGAGGTCTGAATCTTAGCCAGAGAGAAAGGTTAGATCAAGGGGTCAAGAAAACAATCCTAGTAAAAAAGCAGAAACCTTTCAACAGAAGTGATAGTTTGTTGTAAACAGAAGGAAGTTTAAATCTCAGTGTCTTAAAACCCAGATCTAAAAAGTTTCTCTCAGGCCCATTAAGAGCAGAAGGAAAAAAGTATGCTAATGGTCATCAGGTGGGTTAACGACTCTTAAACTCTCCCCACTTTAATTCAGAATTGAGGAAGTATCTTAAATGAGAGGAAACGTCTTCTACCCTAAAATCTAAAATATAGATCTGGCTCACTTTGTATTGAGGTAGCTTTGTGTCACAGAATCCTGCTTTAGAGTACGGGGCCCTGGTCTCACACTTGCCACCAAAAAGTATTAATTTCTCACTACATCCATTCCTAGTGCTTGCAATTTTTTTCCAGTCTGTTGTTGCAGATTCTGTAAGATTGATGCTAATTTCTAACAGTAAGAATAAACAGGTTTGTGCAAATAAACGCATCATGACCAGTCATCTCACGCACATGTGCACTCACCAGAGCTGGCTTTTGGCATTGGCAATATAGGCAGCCGCCCAGAGCGCTGAGTGGCTGGGGAGTGCCAGCACAATGCTGCTGTGTGGGGTCAGTGATACTGTGAGCTGCTGCCAACGTGACGGGTCTGGTCCATCACAGTAAATAAATCCATGGTTCAATTCAAGTAAATCAAGGACATAAACATATTCTACTCTTAAGCTTCAAATAAGTCTTTGTTTGACGACAATCAACCTCATATTCACGAAGAAATGATCATTACTAACTCGCAGAAATAAGACGTGCAGTTACAGACTATGCGATCAAAGGTGTATTTTGTATTTCTCTCTATATTTTAGTTGTTTTATTATTAAAAAAAGCATAAAAGTTAAGTTCACATGTACTGACAAACAATGTTGTAGCTTCTGGAGTTTTCTGGGGCCTGCTCTGTTCACAGCCCTGTGTGATAAGACTGAAAGCTGAGAGGCTGCAGGGGCGGAGCAAACACACACAGGGGCTGGGGCTCCACTTGGGATTGGGGAACCACTACAAGAGAGACTTGGGCAGATATTTAAACAAAAAAGCCCAGATAGCTTGATTCATGCGTCTGTATATGTAGAGCAGCAGCTCATGTTTAAAATGTACTAAACAGTGAAAAAACCGGATCTGTGGCAATATTTTTTTAGAAAATTTAAGAGATGAATATAAAATTATATAATCTCAAATGCACCTGAATACAGTAAATTACACACCGTATTTTCCACACTATAAAGCGCACTTAAAAGTCTTCAGTTTTCTCAAAAAACAACAGTGCGCCTTATAATCCTTATATATAAATTTATTTACAGCTACCATAGTCAGGAGCATCGCGGAGTAATACATACTGAGCTTCACCATAATATCGCCGTAATCGCCCAACTGTTTAACTCGGACACTGATTTGTGGACGAGGAATGAACTGAAAAAGTGAGTGTATTGTGTTGTATTTTGTTATAACGTTAACTGAACAGTTATGAGTTATTGTGAATACGCTATCATTTGATTTAGCCATCTCAGATTGTGTTTTTTATTCACGCGTTACAACTGAACAAGTTTGGGAGTTACGGTGAACGCGTTGAATAAAGTTTGACTGACTTATCTGACTTTTTTGTTTCGCCTTTTAGTCCGGAGCGCCCTATAGTGCAGAAAATACAGTATATGTTTTTTTAAATATATCTTGGAGGGGGGCAGCGTGTTGAAGTTGGTGCCCAGAGCTGCCTCACACTCTTAGATGTTTCTACTGCAAAAGATAACTTAAGCACATAAATACCTTGACAAAAACTGTTATATTTTGGCAAATGACTTGTTTGTTTCACATTATTTTTCTACTTGGACTCAGCTGTGCAGCCAGAGCATATGCGATCCACTGTGTCTAAAAATACAGCCCCCATCCAGGCTTTCTAACGCATCTGCGAAGGTGATCCTCCCTCAGCGTCTACCTCCATGTTGTTGCTGTTTCCATTTCATTGTCACTCACATCTCAACTCTCGCCCCCCAAACATCCACAAACACGGCATGAAAATACACATACTGTTCCATTTGTGAGTCCAAAAATACTGCGCGGCGGTGTCAGGACTCAGATAGCGGTGCCAGTAAAACGACTCTGACAGCTATTCCTTTGTGGCCCGGTCCAGAGAGTTGGCACGCGGCCTGCAACACCTGCTGTAGCTCTGCGCGCTACGTCACCGGCTTGTCGCCGCCGATAACCGTTCGCCCCACGATGAGGCTAAAGGAGGGTATACGTTTGGTTTGGCTGCTTAGGAAAATCTTACCTTACAAAGTATATAGGCCTGCGTGTAGTTGTAAATTCCCAGATGAGATGGGTAATTGCATCACAAATCTCCAAGCAGCCCAGATGGCACGGACAAGCAGGTCATAAAAACACAATCTGAACATATAGCACATCATAGAGGAGGCTGGTCTGACACACAGCAGTGGGAGGAAGAAACACAGATGTGATGTTGAAGAAACACTGGTAAAAAAATAAAAGCACTTCTGTGGCGCTCAGTGGAGAAATGCTTTTGGATGTTAAGGCTGTGATGTGTCTTTGTGCATTGTTAAATTTTTATTAAATTTTAAAGAACGTTAACAAAAACAAACACAGCACAGACTAAACAAAACAGCATAAGCACACCACTCAATATACATTCAAAACAGCAAAAACTCCCGACCCTTATGCCTTTTTTCCCTTAATAAAAGACAAAAATGTATCCCAGATATGTGAGTATGATTCATTTCTGTTATGCAGTTTAGCTATTAATAACTCAAAAGATGCAATCTCTGTCATGGTCTTGACCCACTCTCTGTAAACAGACCCATCCTGGTCTTTCCATTTACAGAGAATAACTCTAGCAGCTGAAATAAAGCCTCTAAGGGCCAAAGCAAAAGCTGGTTTGGGTAAGTTGGCGTCTTTGTGCAGTGTGAAAAATATTAAAATTATCCAAAATTATTCAATAAAAGCTGTTTCTGTGACTGTTTCTCTGGGTGGAGTCTTCATGTCCTCCCTGTGTTCTTGCAGAGTACTCACTGCCCAAAAAACATGCATGTGTTAGCAGAATTAGCGACTGTAAAATGGTTCCTAATGTATGAATGTGAGTGAATGGTTGTCTCTGTGTTTTTGTTTCGTAGTATAATCATGTGAGAAAGAAATAATATGTCTTGAGTCAAACAGTTGTCTTTGTGGTGTTCGTTATCTTGCAAGAGAAGGAGTGAAGAAGAGAAGAGTGAAGGTCAGAAAAGCTCTGAGTGGGGCAGGGTGTTTATAAGGCCTGTGAGGCACATTTACCAATTTCTCTGACTTTGATGCATGATTACTGATCAAATTAGCTGCATTTGGTGGCAGCTGATATTGGTAGCATAAGGGCAAAGAAAGGGTGAAGAAAAATTAAGACTGAAAGAAGCAATTGCAGTTCCTGAGCCCGTGTGGATCTAAAATGTGTTTTGGAACTAATTATTTTACTGGATTATATTCTCTGGACTGTTACAGACTGAATCAGACCATTTTGTTGGGAATTATCAATGTTTGGACTGCAGACAGCTTTCAAGGGTGAGGAAAGTCAAAGTGCTAGCTTTTCTTAAAAAAAGCTTTTGGTGTACATGTTGTTGTTGTTGTACCTTATTGGACAGTGCAAGCATATTAAAATCCTTAATTACAAAGTCTACTTGATGTATTAAGGTCTTTTTTTCAGAGCTTTTTCATGATTTGCGATTAGTTGCAAAAAAAAAAAAGTACTTTATAGTTTTACATTCACAAAAAAACGTTTCAAATATCTGATCCACCACAAAATTTAAGTGATTTTATGTGTTCTGTCTCCGGGTGCGGTGGCATCAGGGGCGGCCTCTAGATCCGCACCTGCCTTGGGTTTATGTGGTGTATGCTCTACCAGGTGAGGCCAATACCAATGCCAATGTTTATAAAATGTCACCATCACCAAAATATCTTCAAACTTTAGCAATGTCCAGATGCGTCCTCCTTTAACACTTCTGTAATTCTCCCTTTTGGAAACCTGTCTCTTCGTCTTGTAGCACATGAGCTCTGTGCCAACTAACATTTCCCAGAGGCCGCATGGCAAACTGCAGTTGCCTTCACCCAAACATATGCTGCCATACCTTCTTCTCTTTACCTCCAAAATGCAGCGTTAACTCTACAGCGACTGTGGAAGGAAGCAGACAATTACAAAGATCCATCAGTGCAGCTTGTCTTCGAGGCACGGCTCATCTCTGGAGGTATAACTGTGCGATGTGTTGGGCGACTTGCAGCTGTTTTTGTGTCATACGGCTTCGAAAAAACAAAAACAGCTTTTGAACAGAGCCCAGTACAGTCTCAGCAGTGTGGTGAAGGTGTGAGAGATGTTTTTTTTTTTTCTCACATTCAGTTTTCCACTCTCCCAGATGTTCACTTTGAGCCAACAGTCGGCGCCTGTTTGTACAAAGGAGGCTTATTATTGTCGCACTTTGTTCATAAAGGATAATGGAGGAGCTGTTTGTGCATGGTAGAAATGCAAACATAATGAATGTTATGTGGCTGACGCTTCAGAAGGTAATAGCTGTAGTACTACAAGAGATAGTGAAGTGTTGTGAATGGAGGATTTCAACTTAAAATGCAAATGAACTACTTTTTCTTTGACTGACACATGCAGCATCTTGAGAAAATAAAAAAAAAATCCTATCATACAATGTGATTCAGTTTAACCCATCCAGTCACCTCAATTCTTTTCCCCTGTGATGCTTGGACCATTGCTGGCCCCATCTGTGCCCCCATCTTGACCCCTCCCCGACCCGAGCTCCTCTCGTCTGTCTGGATAAACTGTTCTCCTCCTGCGGGGTCAGGATCTAATATGAATTTTTATTTTTGTAAACACGTTGAACTAGTAGCAAATAAACTTTATCCATCCGTTCTGGACACATCTTCAGTATGTCACAGTCTGTTTGTCCTGGGAGTGGATCCCTCCTTCAGGTGGTTCTCCCTGAGGTTTTTCAGATCAGTCAGGTCTCTGTGGATGGCACTTCCAGCAGTGCGTTACCAATGAATGAAAGGAATTACCTGTCCCTGAAACGGATGCACATGTGGTTAATTTTCTTTAATCGATTAATTGGTTGTCTTAAACAATTTTCGAATAATTGTTAACCACCAGCTTGACATCACCTTTCATTATGTTATATAAAAAAACTCAAATTCAATTCAAACTCAATCAAATTCAAAGTCATGAACCATAGTTAAACAAAGTAGCTTTTTTAAAACTTAAAACAAGTTATAGGCCTGTATATTTTAGTACCGTATTTTTCGGACTATAAGTCGCTCCGGAGTATAAGTCGCACCAGCCAAAAAATGCATAATTAAGAAGAAAAAAACATATATAAGTCGCACTGGAGTATAAGTTGCATTTTGGGGGAAATTTATTTGATAAAATCCAACACCAAAAACATACATGTCATCTTTATTTATTTATTTTAAAATAAAAATAAAATAGAGAACAACAGGCTGAATAAGTGTATGGAATACTAACGTTACATGACAGACATGCCTGGTAATGTCAGTAACGACGTAACATATTAAGAGTTATTCAGATAACTCTAGCATAAAGAACATGCTAACAAGTTTACAAAACTATCAGTTTCACTCCAAATCACTAAATCCAATGAAATCTTCATCCTCGGTGTCACTTTTAAACAACTCCCCCAACTCGGGAGGTAGACAATGCGCCACTTCCTCTTCTACGTCGCTTACGTCAGACTCATCGTCAAATGATATAATTATCAACACAGGCCTATGGCGCCATCTTGCGGTTTAGTGTGAAAATTACATGTGAAATGATATAATAATATCATTTCACATGTAATTTTTCACACATAAGTCGCTCCGGATTATAAGTCGCACCCATGGCCAAACTATGACAAAAACAGCGACTTATAGTCCGAAAAATACGGTAAGCATTTGCTTATTTTTTGTTTATTTGCCCTAACTCTCCAATAGTACTGTACCTTTACTCTACTGCACAGCATAAACATTAAATGTTAGTATTTCTTTCAATTGATTATGGCCATAATGCCCATTAATCCATTAACCACGAACAGTCCCAGAACACAGCTTAATACAATACTACTATTACTACTACTACAAATAATAATAGACTAACACAAATCCTGTGAACATTAAAGATAAATTGCTTTTAAGTAAATTCATGATGAAGGCCAGTGACCTTGGCCAGGCTAGAATCAGTAAATTTGACAGTGCAAAGAAGTGAGGGGAAATGTTAAGTAGAGAGGCTGTTTTGTACAGTGTTTCATTGCCAAGCTCATAATTTAACAATAAAAAAAAAGTTGTAGCTTTTTTAATACCATGACATTTGGAAATTGTGGGACACTTTAAAACCAGTAATCATTCACCAGAAAGTGCGAGTCACATTTAATTTTAAAATGTTTCTTAAGCTAAAATATGTAATTATACTGTAATGGTTTTTCATTCATTAATTGAGTTGATTGCGGAGATGGCCTGCAATAATTTGTGCTTTGAATGAGGCTTGCTTTGGGCATGAGGAGGAGAAGAGTCTAAATGGTGTCAAAACCCCATAACACAACAGCCCTTTGCAAACCCAGCTTGAACTGTATGTGGTAGACTTTATTGTCTCCGTAGGAAAAGTTGTCCTCTGCATTTGACCAATCCTTCAGTGCTGCTGGGACAATCTGTCAGGAGCAGTGGGCGACCGCCGTACAGCACCAGGATCTTGGTCAGCAGTACCAACGTTTTAGGTTGATGTGAGAAACTGGAGTAACCGGAGAAAACCCAGCCAGAGTCGGTTGGGAACATGCCAACTCCACACAGAAAGGCCCTTTCCTGCTGCGAGGCACAGTGCTAACCACTTTGTTACCATGCTGCCAAATTATTCTAAAGAGCTCAATCACATGTTTTTTTACAGAATGTAGCAGAAATTGCAATGGTTGGCTAGGCTGAGTTTCTGCTTCCACCCAAAACACTTTGAAAGGTCATCTATTTGGCACAGACTCCATTTAAAATAAACTTGTGGCCACAGTGGGACCCCCCTGCTTAAATAAAGGTCAAGTCTTTCATCACACTCTTTCTGAATATGGGACTGCCAACAGTTGTTATAATAAAAATGTTACATGTGGATTTGACTGTCCATGTTAATCTGAGTTTAGTCAAGGGCATTTTGATGATTTTACACACACAGTATTAGAAATTAGTGCTTAGGCCAGGATTTGAATTTGTAGCCCTCTACTTGTTTTAACCACTACACTGAATAAAATGTGCTTTTAAATAAATGTGAATTAAATATGTATTAAATCCAACTAAACCCATGTTTAATCTGCCTTATTACCATCTTGTTATTACATTAAGCAAAAGTTTATAACAAACTACCTGAACTATTTGCATTGTTTGTAATTAAATATTTTTGGCCATTATGTTGCCATCTTAAAACAAGAAAAAAACGACTAACATTTATTTATTTCTACTTAAGCAGTATTGAAGTTTAAGCATTTTCAGCTTTAAGGGTATTTACATCTGAATTGCCTCACCTTTTTTTTTTTTTTTTTTTTTTTTTTTTTTTTTTTGTCCCCGCTTAACCTTTATTTTACCAGGTAGAACATTAAGAACAAATTCTTATTCACAGTGTTGACCAGGAAGTGCTAGAGGACAAGTTTAGGAATTACAAATATTTTTAAGAAACTAAAAATAATTGGAGATTTGAATAAAATAAAAGCTAATCTTATTTCCTAAGGTTTTGTTGAGAATCTTTTGAGGATGATGTCTTCCTGAAGCCTGGAACCCAAACACCAGGCTGCGGTTTCCTCCTTTGCTGCTTTTCCAGGCCTTGATCTGAATTTGTAGCCTTGTAATTGTTTTTACTGCTATGCTTCCAGTGGCCAAGTGTTACTCCCATGTACGACTGGCATTTTTTCCAAACAAAATGTACTTATTTAGGGATGTTAGTCTGAAACTGTATGTCCCTACATTAGTCCTGTCAAGAATGGGTAGTACTGAGCAGTGTTGTAGTTAAGTCACAGTTTCTCAAGTCCAAGTCACTCTCGAGTCCTCAGTGTTCAAGCCCAAGTCACATGAGACTCATCTGAGTCAAGTCCGAGTTGAGTCCTCAGCTCTAACAGCGCGAGTCCAAGTCTTTAGCTTGCAGCTCGAGTCGAGTCACGAGTTGTTTGCCCCTCAGACTTGACGAGTCCGAGTCAAGTCACGAGTCATCAGTCTCATGTCCATGTCTGAGTCGCAAGTCCTGAAAATGAGGCCAATGACAGGACTCGTGTCCGAGTCTAGAACTCCATCACTGGTACTGAGTTACATTTACTGTTACATTCACTTCACTAACTTTTTGACTATTACAAAATACTTTTTACTTCTACTTGAAGTAACAATACTCAGTTCTTGGCTACTCTACCCACCTCTAACTGGCAAGTGTCCAGGGTTTGCCCTGTGTTGATGTGAACTCGAACCATTGGTTTGGTTCGAGTTCACATTGAGCTCTGTCAAATGAACCGAACTGACTGAGGGCGCAGTAACAAACCTTACCTGTAGAGGGCAGCACTTCAGTATTTACTGAAAGAAACTGGCAAAGAAGAAATCCTGTTCTTTTATTGGTCAAAAGTCCGCCTCTTCAGATGAATAAATCCCAGTAATGTCATACAACGCACTTTAATTAAAATATAATGAAGTATTACGTTTAGAGCAGCGATATCAGCTGAACACAGCTGTGGAATCTCTCCAGGGATTAATATGAAATGTGTTTTTCACATATGTTTGCTAATGTTAGCAACCTTTTAAATACATTTATTTACAGTATATTTGTATTATTATTTTTTTTTTCTTATAGTCATGTTAGATGCATGTATGTTTTTCTGCCCTTGGTAAACAGTGGTGTAGTCCTCTCCCTGGCGTTAGTCCGTAGTTTGGTCCGCGTTGCGTTTATACTTCACCAGGACCACACCAAGAGCGCACCGGGGCTCAAAGCGCACCGCACCGAGACCTCTGATTTCATGAGGACTAGAGTTCACTTGTTTGGTGCACATCTGAGTCTGACTGTGTGTTCACAGCTGCTCAAACGAACTGGACTTTGCCAGGAAGCACACCAGAGTTCGATTGAAGCAAGCCAAACACGGCAAGTGTGAACACTCCCTTAAGCCACCCACGCTACAGGTTTTAGAGGTGCATTATATAAACTATATCCCAAAAAAGTTGTCATAATTAAAAATACTAATAATATTTCCACATTAATATGAGCCTTTCATAGCAGTGCAGTTGTAAAAGCCAAACATGATGCACCACGGCTGCAGAAGTTTGCCAGCCCACTACAATGCCCCACTCAGCGGCCAGTTCACAGACAGGCCAAGTGCTTTCTGAACCAACACTACAGCAGATATGGAAATGCACTCTGGCACAGATGAAGGCTTTTCAGTGTCAGAGAAAAAAAAATTATAAAATAAAATCCTCACTGCGATGCTTTAGGAGCTTAGTGAAAGGCTGAGCTGATGAGACCACGCAGCGATGTGTTAAAACCGGAGCCAGAAAGACGAGGACATTATAAGCCTGTGAACTAATTAGAAATGAAGGCTGCTCCATTGTCGACTGTGAGCAGCGGATGAACAGGAATTATTAACACCTTATGAGTGTGTTAATAATTGTGGAGCTGATAATATGCATCTTATTTGCAATCATAAAAAAAACACTTGATCTTTCACTGCTGCTTGAATAATGGAAGAGTTGCATAATAGTTTGTGAATGTTGAACACTGGAGACTCCCATATGTGTGCAACTTTTTGTGGGCCATAAAATCTCATGCCTCGGATGTTCTTTGTTTTTGACTGGAAAGAGGACCAATATCTCCCTTTCAGAGCGGGCAGACAGCTGAGAAACTGCATTATGTAAGTCAAGTTGCGTAAATTAGAGACTGGTGAGGCTCTAGTTAGGACTATGACAAATTGATGTCTTTCTTCTATCATATGTGCATATAAAGTGTCCAAAAAAAGTTATAATACAATAAAAAAAAATAAAAAATTAAAACCTCATTTAACGTACAAAAAAAAAAGACAGTGAGGTTACATTGCTACACTTAGGGCCACATTTACTCTAAGTTAAAATTGTGAGCGCAGATTGAAAAATAGCATTAGCTATTTGTTGGCGTGTTGTGTGTTTACTAAAGGCCTCCATACACCAGGGCGACGATCGCCTGTCTGAAGCCATCTGAATGGTTCTTCTACGTCGCTCATTTCCGTCCTTTTGATATGTATGCGCCGTCAGCCCCCATCGCTCCAGGGCGGAGGCCGTCTGACTAGTTTTCTGCCGATTGGCCTTGTTGTTGAATCGGCGTCTTTGGTCTTTGGCACGAAGCGCTCCGATAGGCCTAGCACTACAGCTGCCGCGCCAATCAGCTCACGGGAATTTTAGCGGAATCGCTTTCTTCTCCTCGTTAGCCTCTGTTCTTCTTCAAGTAACAGAGCAGCGGCACCTAATCCACACAAAACAATGTCCAAACCGGCCATTATCACGCTTCTGTAATGTTCAAACAAGCTGAGAACAGTGGCAGACCAAGGCGCGCTACATGCATATGTACTCCGCAAACATTGTCACTTCCGTTTATCTTTGTTCACTGGCTAGCGCCATCTGCCGCTTTGGGGGGGGGGTAATTACATCACGCGCATGCGCAAGACACAGTCTTTAGGTCGGCTGTCGCTTTAGTGTATGAAGAGGGAAAAAGGTCACCCGACGTGAGGAAATGGGAGGGAACGAGAAGAGACGAGCTGTTGCTCCGTCTTTTCGGTGGTAGTCTGGGAGTCGCCTTGGTGTATCGAGGCCTTAAGAGAAACTGTGCAAAAACTTGCTGACACAAATCTGATATGTCAAGAGTTTAGCATGTGTTAGAGAGTGAGCGCAGCACTTCATCCCAGTGCAATGTGTCAATCATCTGGATGTGTGAAAGACTTGACAGAGCTACAGTTTTAACACTGGCTCGTATCAGGGAAGGAGGAACATCTTGTGTTTTTCTGCTAAAACGATAGGCCTACAGTTTGAAGTGGGACAACGCAACTTTAAGTGGCCCAGACGTGCATAAGGAGGCTCATGACTCAGGGAGGCAACAGCATAAACACAAGTGAACTAACTCTGCGACATTGACATCATGCATACGCTGTGTTCAGTCTCCACTGTGAGGATGTGGGACAAACTCATGGAAGCCCAGCGTTAAAGAAGGCTGCAGTTCAGTGGAATACAAGAGAAACTAATGGAATAAAAGTGCTTGCAGGTAAAGTGTCTTTGTTACTACTGCCTTCAAATCAACACATTATTGTTTTATCTTTGTAAATTAGCCTTTTTGAAGCTTTATCTCTTATTTACAATGCGCCATATGTGCACAACTAACAGCAGTCTTTCATCCACAAAACTGTTGCTGCTGCTTTTCCATTTTTACACACAGACTTGGCTCCTGTAGTTGTGATCATTCAAACAGCAACGGCAAAGTTATTTCATTTTCTCTGCTTTGAATTTTGTGCATTCTGGTGCAAACACCCTGCTATTTTACAGTATCCACTGAATCACCAGAGCAAAATCTGCACCACCTTCCTTTAGCTCCTGTGAAAGACGCTAACCTCAGCTGCGCCTGGGTTTGCTTCATTTTTAGCACGTCTTATTCATTTAGCGTGCATGCAAACCTTTGATATATCTGGCCCTTAATGTTTTGGAATCACATTTCAGCAGACTTTGGAATATGCTTGAAGGAAAATTTACATGAGAGATACTTTACTTTCAGGACATAGCATCTTTTAATAGTAGTCAAGAATGTTGTAAAGGCAATTCAAGGTTAGCATTAGCATATTGCACAGGAGGGGACTGATTCATCTAAATGTGCAGTATGTGTCTTCAGCATTTAAAACCATGTGATTATCTTACACCCAACCCTGACATTTTAAACAGTAAATGTTACAAGCTTATAATGTATGATGATTATGATCAGTATGTCCACACAATTATGGCTTAAAGCTGAACAGCCTGGCTATTTAACCTTTACAAGTCAAGAGTATCCAATGACTTTTACAACATAAAGCTTCACTGAATACTTTTCTATATTCAATAGTTCAGTGTTTATGTGTAATAATTACTCTCTGGAGGAGGCTGAAGTCTGTTTCTTTCTCCATTCAATAACCTCCCACATTAAACATCAATAAACACTAAAAACTGTACCAGGCTGTTCTGCTGTTTACAAATGTGCTGTTACCAAGGTTAAAATGAAAGAAGCCTTGAAACTCTTAGACACAGGCTACTCACAGTAACTATACACTGACTGGCCACATTATTAGATATGCCTCTTTAATGCATTTAAAAGCAAATTTCTTATCTAATATCTATCAACAAATGACATGGCAGCAACTGGTTGTTTCAGTTACTGTTGTGTCTCTGTCATCTCAAACCAATCAGGCCATTGTCCTTTGATTTGTGGATTAACAAGGGAAATTTAATATTTAATAAATAAAAATAAAATAATAATAAATTGGTCATATAGATAGTGTTTTTGTAGACAGAAGGGGCAGATTGATGGAGACATGCCTGCCATTCTGTGCCTACAGCTTCTCCAACCTCAGACCATCACACTAACACTTTTGAAAATTAAATCAATCAAACTTTATTTGTATAGCACTTTACAGCAGCCACAGCTGAACCAAAGTCTTTGCAAAGAGCAATAATAAAAAGGATAGAGACAACTAGATATAAGTATAACTATGGATACAAATATAGATTAAAAAAATAAAGGCGAGGTGGGTGAAGTGTCTTGCTCAAGGACACAGTGGCAGTATGGACTCTGTGTTATGAACTCATAGACCGTCAGGCAAAGCTGAGAGAATGGTATAAAGTTACTCAACAGCAATGTGAAAAACTGGTGGAGAGCAAGACACAGGAAAGCTGAGATTACAAATCAGGGGTTTTCCACCACTACAATGATTTAGTCAAAAAGTAATTTTCTTTAGGGAATCTTTGAATTATTCAAAGCTGTATTTGAACTTTTAAAGGTCTCCTTTTCTGCTATCAACTTTTAACATTTTCACGTTTCATTTAAGCATGTTTCAGTTATCCTGTATGCTGATGTCGTCCATTTCTCAAGAGTTGAAAACGCTGTCTCACGGCTCTGCGTAGACACGTGAAACCAGGAGGTGCTCCTGCACATTTCTAAAGCCCATACACCGTCATCTGACTCTTTCTGATCATTTCAGTTCTTAAGCTGCCATCACTACAAAGCAGCATTTATCTATTTGTTAGCATCATGTTGCTAACAGCTGTGCTAAATAGACATTTCATGCTCTGTCCATTCCACACAGCTGCCAGTAGGGGACAACAGACACCTAATCCAAGCGTTCTCTGCAGTCACAGTAACAGCTCGACAAAAGAAGACATTTTCCACACATCTACATTATTTTAATTTATACAATCTGAAATACTAATGCAAAGGTGTCCAAAAGTATTTCAAAAATCATGAAAAAAGTCCAATATAAAACCTTTAACCATTAGAAAAAAGTATCTAATAATGTGGCCGGTACTTTCAGTCCAAATGCATCTGAACTGCCTTTATGAGGATTTTAATCTTCCGAATAATGATGCAACCTCAAGATTCGTACACAAACTGCAAGCTTGTACTTTTCCCTACCACACAAAACTTTCTTTCCTATCTGGAGAAGTCAGCTGCAGGTCGACGCGACATAAAAAAAGGAGCATTTTAGTCATCATTTCCTGAGCTTTGAGGCATTCGCGGTGGGCAGCACATCTTGGCGCACATTCAATACGGTACTCCTAATATGAAATGTACTCAGTTTTTGATTGAATAACTTGGGAGATTGGCTGGCTCAGCTCGAGAGTTGTGTGCTCCGAATCTCCCCTGCACATCCTGTCCTCTTTTATGAAACCCACACAGGCGGGCTGAGGACTGAATTACCTCCCGAAAATATAAAAAAAAAAATCAGTATTTAAATCTATTCATTAACCTCCCTCTATAGTGGCAGACATATGTCATCACCTCCGCAGTTTTTTTTGCCGGAGCAAGATCGCAGATGTTGCAAAGAAAATGGTGTGTGTAGCGCGTGTGTAGCGCAGCGGGAGAGGCAAAATGACTGTCAGGAGGCATCAGAGAGGAGCTGCTGATGATAACCACCCAGACACAGCCGGCATTTCACAAGATTTTTTTCTTTTTTTCCTTTCCATCTCCAGACCAGCAGCATTTCTCTGTCCTCATGTAGACTGTAAAAAGAAAAGACTTGGCTCAAAGTCCTCAGTGGAATATATATATAGTCACTGCCTTTACATGCTGTATGAGTTGAAGGGCGAGCCACAGCTTATACTGGACATGTCCAAAATGCAGCCCAGGGGCCATTTGTGGCACAGGTCAAGATTTCATTTAGCCCTCAGCTTCTATAACAAACTGTATAACTAATGGCCCACTGGTGTTTTCATACAGTGTTTTTGTAGCTTTATCTATATTATCTGTACATACAGTGAAGCCCGTAATTATTCATACCCCTGGCAAATTCTGACTTAAAGTTACTTTCATTCAACCAGCAGGTTCTTTTTTTTGACCGGAAATGACACAGGCTTCTCCCAAAAGATAAGACGAGGTACAAGAGGTATCATTGTGGGAAAAAAAAATTTTTTTTAAATTCTCAGCTAACTTTAAGTCAGAATTTGCCAAGGGTATGAATAATTTCGGCTTCACTGTATGTGCCTCTCATCTAGTACAATTTGCCATATGTCCTCCAATTAGTTGGTTGGAAAATAACTGCATTTGTGTTTCTAGATGACACAACAATTTAATAATTTTATAAAATGCCAGGGGTTGTGTATGTTTTGAACTATTCGATAAAATCAGGTTGACCTAAGAATGACCTGGAGGATGTTTTTTTTTGTTTTTTTTTATGTTCAAAGGTATTTTGTTGGAAGTGGTTTTAGATTTAGTTGTCAAAGAAAATACATTCGCATTATTTGGCTTTTGAAAAGAAAATACAGTGAGCATTGAGTTCCTTGAAAAAATCAGAAGAGACTGTGTTGACCCTTGGACCTATTCGAAAAAAAGTTTGGACATCCTTGGCATATACTGAAAAATAAGTTGCATTGCTTTGGTTAATGTAGCGCACTTTGCCTTCCATTTTTAATATCCCTTTTACAATAATATTGGTTATGATTGAGGTTAAGGTATAGTTTATTTGTTCTCTACATTTGACCCATCCTTAAATGACACAGGGGTAACCTGTCAGGAGTACCAAGCTGGAGGATTAGCCTACTGTGCTTCAAACCAAAGTATCAATATTTTTCAATACCAATATGAAACTGTTCTGCTGCTCCAGAGGCATAAATTAACCATAATATGTAACATAGCCCTTTATAATTTACAAAAACTCAATAAGACCAAACAGTAGTACTATTTTTCTTCAAAGATGCATGATATATCGTTGGTTTTGTTATGCAATATATTGATAATCCCAAAATCGCCATATTGTGATATTATCAGTTTTGTGAGCCTTTTATCATATTGCGAATAACCCTGTGATTCCTAGCCCTACTGGATACATATTATGAATATTAAATACGAATGTGCAGAGTGTTTTGTTAGAAAGGAAAGGGTATCCAGCATAAAACCAAATCAATATTGAAATTACTGCTCGCTATGAGGCAGATATGTGTGGAGGTGACCCAGAATGTAAAACCCAAAAGGAAAGAAGACACGTTGCTACCATTAAAGTTGCATAAGTGTCTATAAAGCACATTTTCTTCCAAACAAAGTTAATCAGTTCCTCTAAACACCTATGTGTAATGTTTTTTTGGCCCCGTCCATCACCTGCGCACACACAAACACAGCCCAGCAGCATCAGTGTTTCCCAGGCCCCTAACCCTCTCCTTCATCAGTCTGTCCTGCAGCAGGTTGGTGTTGGAGATAACCGCCAGGAGGCCCATATTTTCCCACCTTTTCTCCTCTCCTCTGAGCTCCAGCGGTGAGTCTTCCTCCTTATGTAAATGTCAGCGTGTTGCCTTAAGGACCCCACAGCATCCATCTCCCAGTGGAAATGCCACCGTCCCGCCGCGACCGACCATCGATCCATGCAGCACACGGGCACAGAGAGAGACAGAGCTGCTCCGAAACAGAGGTCAGGAGGCAAAGTGCGGTTTTCACAAGACATATTCCTCTGTCACGTCGAATAAGAAAGTATGCTTCAAATTAAGGTGGGGTTTTATTTTGGCTGGAGACAAACAAGCTTTGATAGCAGATGTATCTAAGATCGCACTGAGAGTGACGCTGCATTCAAGGCAGATCTTAACTCGGAGGTACCGCCTTTAAAATAAACGTCTCTATATGAGATCAGCTCAGAAAACAAACACAGAAGCCCACAATAACAAAGAAACAATATTAGCATTTCTATGTTTATAAAGGAAACAAATAAATATGTTATTAGAACTGCTGGCTGTGGTTGGCCAAGCATTATTTCAGATGATGCTTCTTTTTCTAGTTTAGTGATTTAGTGATAAATAACTTTGCCTTTTTATTGTGTTAATTACAGTTGCAGTCATAAATATTCAACACCCCTGTGATTTTAAGGATTTATCAATTAAAGATTTTTTACAAAGACAAGGAGATCCTGGAACATCCTGGAGTTCTCAGTCTCCAGATTTAAATCCCATTGGAAAATCTTTGGTGGGATTTAAAGAAGGCAGCTGCAGCACAGAGGCCATCAAACATCACTGAGCTACAGACTTTTGATTCCAGTCGAGAGGTGTTAGAAGCTTGTGAGGAATTACCGAAAACATTATTTTTTTTAGAAGTTATAAAAGTGAAATGATTTCCACAGATTATTGAAACAAAGGGCTGAATAATACTGGCCCTGGGCATGAGTTAGAAAGAAACAACCAAAAATCAAAGTGAAGTCAAAATAACTCTGTGGAACAATAAGTAATGTTTGTTGTTCAATGAGTTTTTTTCATTAATTCTCATTATCTTTCATTCACGTCATTATAATGTCTTTTGAAGTGCGCAGGTGGAACATTTCTGATTGTAATTAGATGTAAAATATTTTGCAAATGTAAATTCTTTAAAGAATAACAACAAAACAAAAAACTCATTCAACATTAGTAACCATATTGTCCAACTTGTAACAAAGGGAGTCGCCATTATTGTGACGTCAACTCGAGTAAACTCGCAGCACAAAATTTCCACGACTTTCAGAGCAAAAATCCTGATCTGAGTTTATGTTAAGACATTTTTTGTGTGTTGGAGTCCAGGATTTACAAAATTCCAATATATCATAAATTATAAATAAAATAAAATACTGCAGTGTATGAGAGCTAAGAGAAAACAAAGATCGGTGTATGATAGATTGTTGGAAGAGGTTCCAGGTAATCATTAAAATGAGAGAAAATCCAAAAAGAAATATATTAGACCAAGTAGGAATCCATGGATGGAGAACAAAATATATAGTATATATGTAGTTATAGTTGTCCAATCACAAGGATGACTAGAAAAATTTAAATATATTAGAAAATATATTTCGTCATTCACACAGTTCATTAGTGGAGGTGTGGAGACATTCGATCAGATGTATGTGCCAGACACAGATGGAGTGTTAAATACAAAAAGAGATAAACAAGCATGTGTTGTGGTTTGAGGAATGAATTATGCTAATTGTGTGTCAGAAACCAGTCTTTGAGGAAGAACAGGTCCTTAAACAAAGTGGGTATAACTCTTTATAAATCCAGCACAATACAGTCCAAAGCCAAGTGAGTTTTAGCATAGTATAACCTAAATATAACAGCACACACAGAATGTTGATCAGTCATTTAAAGCAACTATCTTTATGCAGAATTTGCTATTTTTAACGTTTAATGCATTTTTTTATTAACTACACTTTCCTGATTAATCCTACAAATAACATTATTAGCATGGCGTCACATTTGTGGAGCTCAACAGTGACCCCTCCCACTTCCTGGTTCCAAAAGTAAAGAGTTTAAAGGCTTTTCAGAAGCTAATCAGCTATGGGGTAACTCATAACCATAGCAAGTTTAATTTAGATTAATCTAAAACTAAAAAAAAAAAAAAAAAAAAAAAGGTAAAGTTAACATATTTTGCAGATTTTTCAAGTTTCAGATACATTTTTTGTGTTATGGGCATGAGTCACCTTGCTCATTAGCCTCTGTAAAAGCCTTTAATACATATATTTTTCAAAATTCCATCAGATTTTACTCCTGACATAATTTTGTTATTTTGCCCGCTACCATTATTTATTTGCTTAAAAGCTTCAGTCCATCCAGTATCACCATAATCCCCGAGTACTTAAGCTAGACATCTCAATTCAAATCTCTATTGAAAAAAGAAGAAACGAACTCCATTTCCCTCTTATGTTTCCAGTGCTTTGGAGGCTGTCACCCTCATCGTGATAAGCACCGGTCCAGGTTTATATTAATGTCCTGGTGTATCGGTGCAGATGTTGCTCGGAGAAACGATGACTTTGCTGACAAGAAGAGTGTCCTTTCTGTCAAACCTTTAGCGCCGGTCCCATCCCACCCCACCCCCAACCACTCGCTGCTCAGTATCACGCTGGTCCAAATCTCACACCTCAACATTTAATCAAAGGTACTCCCAGTTATTTCCAGCCCCTCCTCCCTCATTGGGACCGATCGGCGGGGGAGCTCAGAAGGATACCGTGACATTTAGACTGATAGCACTGTTATTACAAGGCATTAGTGCTTCTCTCTCTCTATTCTGTCAGCGAAAAAAAGAGACAGAATTTCCAAAAGTCAAGTCAACCCAGTGACAAATCTTTGCTTCCTTTATACATCTCCTCAAAACCAAATTGGATTTCTTCACTAGATGGATGGCTGTATAGATGGATAGATTCTTTGTTTGTTCTATCGGTCATGACGCAATATATTTGACGCAAGAGTTCAAGGTTTTGGAAAATATGAGTCATACACAGAAGTCAATATTTTACATTAACCTGTTAAGCTCTGAGGCCTTTTTCCCAAAAATTCTATATCTACATTCATTAAGGTTTTACTTAGCATTTACTAGGTGTACATAGCTAACCTTGGTAGCAAATTAATTGGTGGACTTTGGGGATTACTGTGGAAGAGAAATAATATTAATAAATTATATTGTTTGACCATAAATTGAGGTTGAAATGGATTATTCTAATTTCCGCCTGGAAAAAAAACACATATTTGCCTCCAAAAAAGTCTTTTTTCTTCCTGTAGTGAAGGAAATAACAACATAAATTGAAAATTTCACATATCTTGGTCTACTGCAGCAAAATCTGTGCCAAATAAACAAAGTAATGGAAAGATATACATGTTTTATTTTTAAAAAATCCAGGCGGAATCCAACTGTTGAATAGAAATTGAAGTAGATAGTTTTGTTGCCATGTCCGAACGCCAATTGTCCGAACACGATGATGTCAAACATGTGTGTGTCAGCCGATGTATCTCCCCGCTATGATCCCCACAAGCGGACGCAAGGGGGCGCGGGCCCCGTCGGGCTCTATTCGGGTTTAAGAGGTTAAAGTTGATTTTTCATTATTAGTATCATCTGTCTTTGCCTGGTAATATCTGCATCTAAACATCTTACTTCCATATTTTAACCGGCTGGCATAACAAAATAATTTTTCAGTCTAAGATCGGACTGTGCTCTAGAGCTGGACAGTGGCGTAAAGTAACACATGCAAACAAATGCGATAAACAAAAACAGTGATAGATTAATAAAAGTTTTAAAGCAGCAAAAACATATATTTTCAGTCACTCTGCCACTGGCTAACCTGTTGATCGTTAACTTGGTCTCTGTCTGTGTAAAGTGTTTGTGTTTGTTTGTGTATATTCTATAAAGTCTTGGTCAAAGTTGACATTTGGAAAGATCCAGATTGTAATTTTGTTGCGTTGACATGCTTTTATCTCAGGATATCAATGCTACCCATAAATTCTCCTAAATGAATCGATTACTTGGTTAATTTGTTTAATTTGTGAGCATCAAACACTTCAAACAAGTCAACTTTTACTTTTTTTCAAACAAAGGATGAATGCTATCAAATACCAAAAGTACATGATTGCTGCATTACGAGTGAAGTGAAGCTAAGAGGCATAGTCTGACTGAAGTGGTAATGGTACAGCTTTGAGAGGTGTTTCTGTTATCCGAAGGGTTATGGGGGGGTCTATGGGGGAATAACCACACCAGGATGTGCTATGGTTAGTTATTTTGGAGCCAATAGTGCAGCACACTTATGCAACACTCAATCGAGAAGTGTCCCGAGCGACGGAAGCCACTATAAATTATTTATTTTCAACCAGCACTTGAGAAAACAAACGCCACAGACAAGCAACGCGTGATGGGGGTGGTGTGAGTCAGCCATTCCCAAAGTCAAGACAGTCACGGTCTCCTTAAATCTCAGAAAATCCCACGCGGACACCCAACAATCAAACTTCCCTCTATTCAAAAGACTGTTTTTCTCTATATTTCTCTTAAAAATGTTACAAAAAACACTGACCATTAGCTAAAAAATTGTTTTAAAAGTAATATTTTTAAGCAAGTATATTACACCCTGAGATAAAAGCACATTTTAAAGACTGGGTAAACACTGAGCTGTGCACAAATGGAACGGAGTGATTTGTTTTAGTCACTGTTTGTCAAATGATTAGATATAGCCACTGTGGAATAAGTGATGGAACATATTGTCTTTTTATCTATCACCCTAGTACACGCATGTGATAAATACACAAAATATAGTCAACAAAAAAGCTGGTGATTGGAGGTGGAGATTATAAAAACATTACAGGCACACAGGGGATCACACTGTACATTGTGTCAGTCTAAATCTCAGATAAATGAAAAGGGGTTACTTCAGGAAGTGCATATGACATAAAACTAAAGTATAAGGAATACACTGCACTCAAAAAGGAAGAATATTTGCTGAGGTGACCCCCGGAAAAGCAAAGTAAAGAATTGGAATCTTGCAATATTTATTTTAGCAGTTTTTTTTTTTATTTTTATTTATTTTTTTTTTATTTTGTTTATCTTGGACAGGGTAACATTTTATACATATACAATATACAGAAGAACAATCAAAATTGTAACATCCAAGAAGGAGTGGGGGGAAGAAAACTTATTTAACCCCACCCCCATTACTCATCTATACATATTGACATAAGTAAAGAAAAAAATCACTTCCATTTTTCCATAATAATTCTTATTTGTTATAAACTCTATTTTTTTTTTTTTTTGCTTGGAGACAAGTAACCATATAGTTAAGGATACAGGACCTGAATACTAATACCAGCAATGGTAAGAAAAGCACATACCAGCAATAGTAAGAAAGCACATACAGTACCGGCAATGGTAAAAAAATAAATAAATAAAAATAAAAAGCGCATACCAGCGATGGTAAGAGAAGCAAGTACCATAAGGTAAGAAAAAAAACACATTCTATGCAGTTAACTCGTAAATTAACAAAATTCATAATCAATCAAACTTTATTTCTATAGCACCTTTCAACAGCCAAAGCTGACCAAAGTGCTGTACAACATTAATAACAAGATAAAAATCAATAATAATAATAACAAATATACAAATAGGCCAGCAAAGCACATTACAACATTAAAATAAAATAAGTAAAGTAAGCTTTCAAGCTTTAATAGAACAAACGGCTATGGCGGTGTTTCACAAATGGTGAGTTGGAAGAGGTTAAAAATGGTAAGACACATGGACTCCCTGAATTCCTCATACTTACCTTCAAAGTAAAAAGTCCCCAAATGATACACAGGTAGCTATTAAGCAGCTAAAATACGCACTGACTCAGTTCGTTTCCCAGTACAGAACTGAATATCTTCGCCTCTAACTCACACTTGTGCCTCAGTTTCAATCAGCGCTTATGCAATGTCAACAATACTTCCAAAGTTATCTCAAACAAAAGTTATTTCCCCAAACAGATCCATTCTCCTCCCTTCTGTCTCTCTTGGACAGGCCTAGCCATAAGATTTGAGAAGTTCTGACGATGCAATTAATATAAACAACATTTGCAAAAACTTCAAATTGCACAGATAAGAGCTGCCAGGATTGTTCTTGCTTGTTCTTTTCGTACCACTGTGAGCGAGATGCACACTAACTTATTGTGGTTGAAGGTAGAAGACAAATTAAAGTCTAGCCTTCTGTGTTATATGACTCATGTTCCTGACTTGATTGACAGACAGAATCTTTTTATATTAGGGCATCTGGTGTGAAACTCATCCTAAACACGAACTGTATGTGAATCACGGCAGGCTAGGAGGCAGATCATTTGTTGGTGCGACCCCCACGAGGAAAAACCAGAAAGAAAAGAAGAA
This sequence comes from Bostrychus sinensis, assembly GCA_020698575.1. Lineage (NCBI taxonomy): Eukaryota > Metazoa > Chordata > Actinopteri > Gobiiformes > Eleotridae > Bostrychus > Bostrychus sinensis. The sequence goes on along the minus strand of CM036246.1, from coordinate 32,889,529 downwards.
AGATTCCTGCAGTACAATAAACAGTGAAGCTGCACGCTGCATATTTAGATGTTAGTTATCCCCTGCGTTGTTAAACATTTCATTTTTTTTAATAATTTTTTTGCTTCAGAGCTCTTTTTCCAGAGGCATTTTCTGCAATCCATCACACCTCCTCTATTCGTTCCACTTTATTTCACGTATGATAATAAGCAACAGCTTTATCATTGCCTTTGACAGAGGCTGTGGTGGGACGTCCACGCAGGACTAATTGGCAGTGCGGCAGAACAAGGATTTGAATTGCATCTGGCACCGGCGCGGTCTCAGCGTTGGTTTTGATTAAATAGCTGGACTTCCTGTTTGACACAGTTGGCTTGGCGGGGCTCTTCTGTGCCTATCGCCTCCTCTCCTGGGCCGTCCGTCGCAGCTCCCATCTGGCACTGTGCTTCCTGCCAGTGAGAGGGGCCCCGTACCGTTTCGCACACATCCCCTTGTCTGTCTGTCTCCCGCTATGAGCTTGGCTGCTGAGGATTGGCTGGATTTATTGCTTCACACTTTTCAAAGTCACACTCGACGAGACACAGGCTACAACATTTTCTGCCTCTACTTTATTTATCAAGATGTGCAAAAGCTTTATGCATGAATACACTGCATGTAAATTACAATAAATGTGATAAATATAAGCAAGTAAAGCAGAATGGTTTTGAGTTATTAATCTGCATCTCCGCAAAGGTTGTGGGTTTGATCCTTAGACCAGCTGACTACCATCTCTTTATGGCCTTCTCGCACTGTCCAAAGACATGCACTTGCAGAAATAACACAAGATTCACACTGAATGTGTTGCGTGTGCAGTGCGTGTCTGGTAGAGTTTTCTGACAGACTCTAATTCACACCGAGTGCGTTGAGCCAGCTGGGAACACCGCAGGTTCACAGGAGAGGAGCGAGTTTTTGTAAATGTAAAAAGTCACATTTGTCTGTCCAACCACAAGCTCAAGTTCATTTGAAGATTATTCAGAGATTTAACCAAGGTTGAAGCACAAAAGTCACAGAAATATATACTTGAACCCTGGGTAATGTTGAATATTTCTACATACAGCTTTGCGTATTACCACTAAACTATATTTTGATGTACTACTGCTAAGGTTAATAATCGCTTCAATAGTACTAAGAATGCTTTGATTCTAAAGGATGTTTTTCTCCTCTCAGAAGGTCACTCTGCGATTAGGTACATTGTGCATTTGCAAAAGTGCACAATAATGAGCTGGTTACAAAGTTAGGAAACTCAAGGTTACAGGTGGGGGCTCCCTGCCGTTGCGTGGGACGCTCCTGAAGATAACGAAGATTACGCACCGCAGTAATGAGAACTCTGGCCTGGTCGAGGCACAGGAGTTTCTTGAAGAAAACATTTTAATGATATGCAGAAATCGTCATACATAATATAAAAACTGTGACCACTCCTTTTTGGATGGCTTGCTCACCCTCTCCCTTTCAGCGGGGCACAGCTGTTGTTACCTTACCTGTGTGATACTAAAATAAACCTTCTGACTTGATTATACTTCTGAATCATCGTCCTCTTTGATGCTTACACCCAAAATGAACAATCCTAATAGTAAGGACGCTACGTACTGTCTTTTTACTTTTTTTTTTAAGTAATGTTTACATGTCGATGTGAGCAAGAGTGTGCACAAGCATTTTATTTTGAAATTTACTGGATCCTTTTCACTGGTCCCGGACATGCAACAGAATCAGTGTGAATTGGGCCTAAAACATGCAGTTACAGGCGACCAGTGCTCAACTTATTTCTCTAATTATTTCAGCTGTATTATTGTTGAAACTACATAAAACTTAAGTTCAGATGTCTTGACAAAACAGATGTTGCCTGTGGAGTTTTCTGGAGGCTGCTCTGTCACAGCCCAGTTTGATGAGACTCAGAAACAGTGCATTTCTGTGCAGGGGCGGAGCAAACAGGCACTGGGACTGGGGCACCTCTGGGGATTGAGGAACCACCACAAGAGAAACTTGGTCAGATATTTACACACACAAAAAAAAGTGCCCAAATAAGAGCTGCTTAAATTAACAATGTTTTCTCTCGAATCTTGGAGACAAGTAAATCCATGAATTGTGTCCATATTTTTTCTAAAATGTTAGAGCTTAATATATAATTACGTAATCTCAAACGCATCAGAAAACAGGGAATTACTTATATTTTGTTAATTGTTATTGTTATGTTTGTTAGCTCCCCATGCCTTACATAGTCCCAAATAAAAAGCAGTCTGCTACTGATGAAGCAGGGGCCCAATTTTGGAAGCAACGCAAATAAGAGCTTATATTTATGTTCTATTAGTAATGTTTTGAGATTGTAATTGGCCAGCCCAAGAATCAAACCCACAACCTCCTTGCTGAGAAGTAGGACTGCTGGGTTCTTGGGAGAGGCGGATGTTTGTGGAACAGAGCGTTCTGAGGAAACTCAGCATCAGAAAAGAATGAAGAAAAACACAACTCCAGGTATGTTTTTGATGAGGGGACAATATTATAGCATAGGAGAAAGCTTAGAAAAGTGGATTTTGCAGAATATATCCCCTTTAACACTTGTGGTTTAATGCTAAAGTGTATTTTATTGCCTAGTAGTCATCTCCTAAAAATAAAGTTAAGTCTTATGTTGTCCTTTTGACCAAAAGTCAGAAGGACAACATAAGACTGTAGTGAGGTGTCTTTGAAAAACCCTTCCAAAAACCTGTCCTGCCTCAGTTCTGTCTATTTCCCTTGAGCCTTGATCCGTCGAGGATTTACCCAATTTTAAGGATTCTTCCAGGGCTGGTCAGGCATCCTAAAGCCCCTTTCTAGTCTCGACAAAGAATAAAGCTGGTCCCTGTGGATTCAAGTGGAATTTCTTGGAGCCAGTGGTCAAATAAAACGCCTGGATAGACCTACGACCAGATTGAAAAAATGAACATTCAACAAAAAAACACATTGCTTAAAGCCCGCCCCATTTTGAATAAACAGCTCTGATTGGTTTTGCAAGATTTCTTTATAGTGGAAATGGCTGCGAAGGGAAGGGATTACATTAGACTTTGCAAAGTGAAAGAGTAAAGCCTAGACTAGAGTTTCTCTTGACAAATGCCAAATAGATGCTCTTTTTTTTTTTTTTTAAGCAAGATAATTTTTAAACAAGACATCCTTTGTTTGAGTCTTTGCAATATTAATCCTATTGTTATACACTTTTTGTAAAATGAAATGTTTATTTGTTTAGATGTTTTAGGAGTAACCAGACAGGAGCAAGAACTTGGGCTCCAGTATTACATTTAGGAGGCTGCTTGTACTGACTATTTAAAGGCTCCCCATTATAATTCAACTTTTTTTGCTTTTAACCATGTTATAATGTTGTTTGCACCTCAAAAAACATACCTGGAATAGTATTTAGTTTCATTCATGTACTGAGTAATCCTGTATGCTGAGGCCATCCATTTCTCAAGAGCTGAAAACGCTTGGTTTCACGGCTCTACATAGACACGTGAAACCAGGAAGTGCTCCTGAGCGTTTCTAAAGCCCATACATCACCAGACTTGTTCTGATCATTTCAGTGAAGCAGGCAGCTCATTTACTTATCTGTTAGCATCATGTTGCTAATAGCCGTGCCATTTTATTCTCTGTCTAGTCCCGACCAATGCCAGCAGGGGGCAGCAGACACCTAATCCAAGCATTCTCTGTAAAGTCACAGTAACTGATGCCTAAAAGAAGACATTTTCCATACATATACAATATTTTAAGGTTATTAAACATGAAATACTAATGCAAAGGTGTCCAAAATTATTTCCTGACAAAAGCACAATGAGACGTTTAACTTTATTGTGACTGTTTCTGAATAAATTTTGCAAAAAAACGTGTCCTGAACCGGTATCTCAACATTCTGTAAATGAGGGATAATTCACTGTTCACTGTGGACATTTTACTTAATCCAAAGAGTAGGATTAATTGTTAGCAAAGTTTCAGTTTGGAGAAGTAGACAGAAGCAATTGCAACAAAGCTCCACATTTCTGGTAACTCAACTTCCTTAAGCCAGTGAGGTATAACTTGCAGTACATCGGGACTTTGGGGCATTTTTGGTGGGATTTTTGCTCCTGTTTATGATTTCTCACATCCATTTTGGTCATTGCAGCTGAGTTTTATATCCTTTTAAGCCATTTGAGTTACTAGTTTTCTCACTCTCTCTCTAGCCTCAGAAAAATGCAGCGACTTACTCTTCCCCACTGAGCCTATAGGTATTTTTCACATTCTGGCGTCATCATCACCACTCGCGCAGAATGAGAACACCTAATGGTCCAAATTACAGTGATTTTCAGCATTTACTGCTGCAAACTTTGAATGAGCTGAAGTTTCTGTACAGCAGCAGGTGAGCTTTAAAAGTCCTACAAGGCACATTTACTTCATTTACTCATAAAGCCGCTAATGGTCCCCCGGAAACGTTATTAGCAGCAGGTATGTTATTGTCAAATGTTCTCACAGTGCAAAGGCTTTCATTCAAAGAGGGTTTAATCTAATCTAGAAATCTATTTTATGATCTGCTACACATAAAATATACCAAGCAATTAAAGGGTTACTTCCATTTGCAATTTTAAAATATTAGTGATTAATAAGTACAGTATATTAGTGGTGTTTCTCAAAGCTAGTGCAACTCAGAAAACCTGGACAGAACCAAGGCCGAACCGAGATGAATCAAGGACAAAAATGTGCTGTTTTGGAGATGGCAGTATTTCTTAAAACATGTCCAATAAATCTTAATTTCTATCTTGTAAGCTCCTCTTGGGAGCATCTTTTCCTGATGTGTCGACACTGTCCATTCATTTTACTAGCAGAAATTTCAAAGGTATCTACAAATCTTTTTTTGCAATTTCAGATGTAAGTTTCCAGCCATCGCATCCATACAACAAAATGAATTTGACATTGGAGTTTAAGGCTTATTGCAATGGTACTCACAAGTCTTAATTTAACTTAGAGCCAGTTTTATTCCAATTTTGATCAGTGGTTTTGTAGGTCCTGGTTTAGCCAAAGTTAAGTTGTGGTTTAGCCCTAGATTTAGCCCTAGAATTAGGACAGTGCACATGCATCAACAAAACAGCAGTGAGCCTCAATGTAAATATGCCGGAATTAGCACAATAGCTCAATTTTATCCGTTGTCCTAAGGCAGATTAGCCTGGTGAGCAGGACAATCTGGTTCCCCTCTCGGAGCAGAGCATTTCTTCGGTTTGATTTGGAACTGGCCTATCACAGTTGTTTATCTGCAGCACGTCTTACGAAAGCAGAAGAGCTAACCAGGGTAGCTGTAGGCTATGAACTAATTTAATAACTCCTCTGACCTGATTAATGGGGTTTAGTGCTTTCCTTCATCACCTGTTGGTTCTGCTGAAGTCTGCATTATTGTCCAGTCTTCTTTGAGATTTTTTTTTCTTGGTCTTGTTGCCATTTTAACCACAGTTAGGTTCCGTTTACATCTGATGCAATAAACACATTATAAAAATTCCTACTTTTTCCACAAGTCTTTGTACAACTGGCTTCTGCTGCTGTCCCCGTGCAGAAAAAAGTACAGAGGGCCTCATAATACTATTCTGTAATCTGATGTTTTATGAAAAAAATAAATAAAAAAATTGCCATAATCCATGTTTGTTTGGGTCAGCAGTGCACTTGTTCTCTGGTTACTCCATCTGTGATTGTTCGGCCACAGAAACAAAATGTACTAAGAGGTACCAGACTAACTTTGTATAGAATCAGAAAAGAGTGTCTGACAGGCCAGGCCAAAGGCAGATACCATAAAAACACCAAAATACAGATTACTTTCAGACATAACATTACAGACATGTAGACATATTACAGAAAACAGAGACCAGTAGTCACATAGAAGGTAAAAGGCCACCATGAACTGTCATCAGGTGGGAAAGTGTTTAAGTTTTTATTTTTATATTTTTTTTATTATGTTTTTAAGTAATTGTCACAATACCTAACATGAGTTGGCAGAGTATTCCATGACTGTGTGCCTCTGATAGACATCGCCATTTGGCTAAATTTAGTCCTCTGCCATTGTACATTACAGGCTCCTCTAGTTAATGCTCTAGTGTCTTCTGCCAGTTTTTATGTATAAAGTCCTTTAATGGTGGCGGAGCAAGCCCATTCTTTAAAAAAACAAGGCACACATCCAAAGACGTCTGATAACTGTCAAGGTCTAAAATGTTTTACTTAGAATATTACTCCTGTCTGGAGTTTTCAGTGTTTTCTTGAAGAGAAACTTGAGAGGTTTTAAAGTGCTCTCTGTTGTATGACAGTAAGATGTTTAGTTCTGGTGTAGTCCTGGTTTAGTCCTGGTTTAGACCTGCATGTATTCTGGATTAGTCGTGGTTTAGTCTAGGTTTAGACCTGCATTCGTTCTGGTTTAATCCAGCTTTAGTCCTGGTTTAGACCTGCATTGGTTCTGGTTTAGTCCTAGTTTAGCTCCATATTTGCCCTGGTTCAGTCTAGGTTTCCTGAGTTGGTGTGTAAGGTTTTAACATTGCTGTAGATAAAAAATAAAAAAAAGTATGTTTCTTATAAATATTCACATATTCAGGAAATAATGCATTTGGACAGTTCATTACCCTGCATGCACACACATTATAAATCTATTATTATAATTTATATATTAACCAAATGCAAGGCTACAGTCCTACTTCAAAAATTCCAGGACTTCCTCAGTGGAGTAAATTTCCCACAATCCCACTGGGTTACATAAAGGGCCCACTTTCCCCAGTCCAGTATGGTTTGTGAGTATCTATAGAGACTTGAAAATATATATCTGACTAACACAAGCTGTTCCTGTGAAAACCAATAGCATTTTTTCCCTAAATTATTCACTTCTAAAGTTTTTTTTTTACTCTCTTCTCAACCTTGTTTCACTGCATAATGCATGGCCTACATATGCTGTACACCCGCTCCCTCTGACTCCTTACACTGGGCTTTACCATCAGGGACTATTGGGGACTCTTAGGTCCATTATTACAGACCACTAGCATTACAAATCCATCACTGAATAAATTATACAGCAGATGTTCATACATGTTTTCTGAACCATACACCGTGATATTTTATGTACAAGCTGCCGAAACCCAACATTTCCAATACATGGACATGGAACTACTGTTTACCCAAGATGCACTGCAAGTAAAATAAAACAAGTTAGTCATGTATGTAATTGAAAAAAACTGCTAAAACAAACTTGTACAAACTTAATGGTAGTGATAAGTTTGTAAAATGGGGCTATATTCTGCAAAATCGCCTTTTCTGAGCTTTCTGCCATGTTATAACGTTGTTCTCTCATCAAAAACATACAGTGAAGCCCGAAATTATTCCTACCCCTGGCAAATTCTGACTTAAAGTTACTTTCGTTCAACCAACATGCCACTTTTTGTTCAAATGCAAAAAAAAAAAAAAAAAAAAAAGCTGAGATATTTTTTTCCACGATGATACCTCTTGTACATCGTCTTATTATCTTTTGGGAGAAGACTGTGTCATTTCCAGTCAAAAAAAAACAAAAAAACTTGCTGGTTGAATGAAAGTAACTTCAAGCCAGAATTTGCCAGGGGGAGTAATAATTTCGGGCTTCACTGTATCTGGAGTTGTGTTTTGTTGTGTGGTGGTGGGACTTGATTAAAAAACTTAATCTAGTTTATTTGTATGTTCAGGCATATTTTAACTTGATTTTAAGCTAACACCACGGTCAGACAGGGCAGTATTCAGCGCCTGAACATAGACCTCTGCCTCCTGTGCGCCTAGTAACACATGGCGCACCTCTCTCCTCTCTGTCTCCAATCTGAAAGTATCAATACTTTAGTAGTAATGACAACCAGTGTTATTAGTATAATACAGATTCCACTGGATTCTTCCTGTGTGCTCTACAGTGACAGAATCAACCCGATCCATTGTGTTCTGCTGCTCCAGTGGCACAAAGAAGCCATTATTAGTAACGTTTAATCATAGCCTGACAAGCCAGACTATAACATTAAATGTAAAGGCTGGGGACGGTCGATAGACAGAGCTCAAGCCTAGGGGTGGAATCAACAGATGTCATTCAAACTGCTTCTGCACGTAACAGACCAGCGCTCTGACCAATCACAGCAACGGACAGAGCCAGCTGGTATATTAGACTTTTGCCATAGCCGGTCGGCAAAACAGCAAATCCATCCTTTTTTAAGACGAATGATTTGAGTGCTTCTTTCTGCTCCACTTTCAAAGAAAAACCCAAATCTAACTCTTCCAAAATTGATGTCAAGGCCAATTCAAACGACCGCTGTTTATTAGCCACAGCCATCGTAGTTGTTCTGCTCTGCACCGTCGCCCAGCCCTGTAGTCATCGCGCTAAGCCCCGCCTACTCCACTCGCTACACACCCGCTACACAGATAGAGCGTTGTGATTGGTCTGACGAAGCCCTGGACGGAGCCAAAATTGGCCCCATGGTGTGTTACTAGACCAACCCGCTAGGCAAAAAATATTTTCTGCCGCTAGGGTGCGTCTAGATTTCTAGGCTAGTCTAATAGGCTTTTATAATTTACAAAAATGCAATTAATATAGAAGAAAATACAATAGTTGTGACTGCAAGGGGTGGTGGAATTGGTATCGAATTGAAGGTGAGAAAGCAGGTATTGCATATCACTACTCCGCCTGTGACTTCCGTGTCTCCTTTCTCCTTCACATCTGAACCCAACAGACTGCTGTCTCCTGTGTGCGTCACTCAGCCTTGAGAACGATCAGAGATGCGCTGAGCGCCGCCTCAATGCAACGTGTTTGAAGGTGAAAGAAAAGGAGTGACTCTGTGCTGGTTGTATGCAGAGGCAGCCCGACCTCAACACTTACCTGTAGTGCAGTCTGTAGGCACCACATTATCCATCTGTTCACAGCTGAAATCCACTCACATTCGGTGTTCTGTCTGCTGTGGATGTCCAGTCCTGGTTACTGTGCGCCAGAAACTTGCCATAGACAAGTGCGGTTTAATTTTATTTTTTTTATTATATATTTTTTTTACACATTAATTTCTCTGTAATTAATTATTCTTGATTACGAACGCGTTAAAGTCCCAGCCCTAGTTTTGTTTCATGCATGCCTGTTTCAGTAATTAAGTATTCTCTGGCACTGAGTTTCTGAGGCCTCAGAACACTCAGTTTCATGAACCCCCGCCCACTGCAGGACGCACTGACCAATCAACAAGCCCGCTACATCCAGTCTGCTCTCATTCATTGTTTCTACTGATTCCTCACAGCTGCTATTCATTATGAAGTAAAATAGCATCATACAAAAAGTTTAAGGAAGTGAAGTGCTCTTTTACTGTTTACTCATATTCAACACTGCCATCTGCTACACTTCATCTGTTTCTTTATGGCAGTAGTAGAAGACTTATTAAACCTTTTTTATTTCAGTCACATAATGCTTTAAAAGGTTATAAAATGTGCAACACTGTTCTAAAGGTGACCAAGATCGGTTTAAAAAGATAAATAAAAGCATAATAAAGCCTTTTAAGGTGAGACACTGCAGGTGAAAAGGGCATTTATTTTCAATATCAATGTGAAACTTTTCCTGTAGATTACAGACATCAACATAAAAACAAATTGGCATTTCACTCCTAAAAACTAGACAAATAAAAACCCAAAGGGGCTTATTTTAAAGCCTCAACATACAATTAAAATTATAGTTAAGACAGTAAACGTGCTTCCTAAATTGATCAACTGTTATATGTAAAAAAAAAAAAAAAAAAGAGAGATTTAATCGAACTCTTTTTTTTTTATTTTATTTTTTTAAAGGACATTAATGATATGATAGGGCTGCACAATATGGAGAAAACATGCGATATTCGATAACTGTGTTAAAAATTGCGATAATGATATTACTGCGGGCCTACTTTTCGAACATAGTAAGTTAAATTCACTACATTTCACAAAAATGTAAGTTCCTGTATTTACAAGTCAAAACAGCGACAAAGTCAAAACTTAACACAGACTAAACCAGGAATAAAACAAGGCTAAGCTGTGACTAAATTAATTAAATTACCACTAAAACTGGACTTTTTAAACATTTTTCTTTAGTCACAACACATGTTCTTTTAAGGCTCTGGTGGAAAATGATTCTTCAGTGTAAATCTCTGTCAGATGGAAGACCACAGTGTTACTGCGATATATTTAGATTTTTGGATACGGATATTGCGTTTGCTGATATATTGTGCAGCCCTAATTAATGATGTGTTGATCTTAACAAGATGGAAAAATTCACTCTGCAATGTACAGCCTCTGTGTCTTAAGTAAAACTGACCTCTGGATGTAACAGATTTTGGCAAATGGAAGGCTTGAGTTTGATAAGTATTCTAGCGATGAACCTCTGAATTACTTTTAAAATAAAATATTGAAATGCTTAGGTATGGTACTTTGATTAAACTGGATTTTGTGCATAAAAATCTAAATTTGATAGACATTTATATCATAGATATTAAGAACCTTGAGTTTGTAAAATAAATTGGCAGATGATGTCAGTGGCTTAGACAATTTATGGATACAGGTTGACCAAACGTAGTAAATTAAACACCTTAATGTGTGAAACTGTCCCAAAATCTCAAAGCATCTCACCTTAAATTCTATTAAACTATTGGCTCTTAAACAGCTATCAGAGAGGAAAATAAGATGTATGCAATGAAGCTAAGTTTCTTAGATTCTAAACATGAATTTTGCCAAAAAATTAACTCCTTCATTTATAGATAACAATTAATTTTTACCATATACTCTATGAAATGGGTTAAGTTCCCATACTGAGAAAACATGTTTTACCAGAACAAACCTCTCCAGAAAGTCCTGCAAGCTGCTCCTTTTGACAGCTCCTCCGTGGACTCAGCGGGAGAGAAAACTAAAACATGTCTGCCGTTTGTGCTGTGATTTCTACCACAACTACTTCCAAATAAAAAACATCTTTCTGAGCGTGACTCCGGTCCATGCCACGTTAAGTACTATTCCCAGCGCCGTTACTTTAACTGCACAGGAGGCAACAGGACGAGAAGAGGAACAGGGCAGTGGTACTGGACGTTCAGCTTTAGTCGAGGAGAATAAAATTTGACATTTCAGTTTAAATTCATTAAGAAACACAAGATTTTGGGGTCACTTTAACATTCAAAAATAAATCAAAACTTATCAAAACGTCCCTGTTTAACCGGGACAGTCCCAGTTTTAGGCTTCTTGTCCTATGTCCCAAGACATATCTGTAAAAACACTCATATGTTCCTGTTTTCAACAAACCATGTCCCAGTTGTGCCTATTTTAACAAATAGAAACACATAGGGATCCTGAAACAGATTTGTTTAAAGACTTTTGTCACTAAAATTGTTTACAATATCATTGTTTTATCAATAAATGTCCAACATATTCAAATTTAACCTCTAGTGTCATGTACTCTTAAGGACAATGACACTAGAGCTTTTTTGTCACTTGGTGAGTTCAAATGCACTGTGATTTTGGAAAAAAAAAAGTGTCTCCCAGTTTTTGGGTCTAAAAATCTGGTCACTCGAAATTTAGCACAAAATTAGGGCTTAAAGTGGAACGCAGTAGTTCTGCTTATTTCCCAGGCCATTTTGCCTTATTTTCCTCTGCAGAGCTCCCCCTACAGTTCAGAGTAAAGCAGTATCATAAACACTCAAGTCCAGTTGACTCCTGTTGTAATCCCTCACTTGGCTTTACTTTCATTTTCTCCTCTTCATATCTGCACAAAGTTTTTCTGCCTTTTGCCCACGGTGCCATGACAAAAATCAAAAAATAAAGCCAACGCTAGCTTGTTGTTTTGCTAACCGGGATGTCCTGCTTTCCCACGAGACCCGAGACCACGACCACGAGACTACTGTAACACCGGGTCGACAGGGCTCATTGTTGCAAGTGTCACTTTTAGCCCAGAGACACCAGGGAAAGATGTTGCATGCTTCATTTACCCCACAACAACTCATTTAACCGTCACACATGCTCCAAAACTATTAAGCTAAAAAAAGGTTCTGAACATGAATTTAGGAAGTTGTATACTAACTCAAAAAAGGTTTGGGATATTCAATTCAATTCAATTCAGATTTATTTGTACAGCCCAATATCACCACAAAAGTCGCCTCAAAGGGCTTCACAAACAGTTGATCAAACATAAACACACAATAAGCACAAACAATAACTACACTAAACTAAACAGACCCAGGACACTCCTGTCCTTAGACCCTCCTTCTCGGTAAGGAAAAACTCCTAAAAAAAACCATATTCATATAATAAGGTAGCTGCCTGGTGTTAAAAAAATCTATCTACATTGTTGTTACCCTTGTGGCAATTGTTGCAACCCCTGAAAGAAAAGGATCAACAGAAGCTTCTTATAAGAGAGCAGTCATGATTTACTCTGTGTACTGGGCTTAAATCACCTCTCTCGCCTATTAAAATGCATGCAACTTTGTATAAAAAACATATATATCACAGAAGTTATACACCAACTCGTGTTGTGGAGATTCTGGTTTAAAAAAACCTAGATTATTCGAAAATGACCTCACAGCTGTCCTAGGATGAAATGCATCGTTGGCTTTTTGTGACTTTATATTGCATTTAAATTGTCTGCTTTTGTGTCACCGTATAGCTCAGTTGATAGACCTGCGGTGACTATGCAGGGCAACTGCAGCCTGCCTCAGCGTCATTTATATTTATTAGGATTTATCTATTTTTGTCCTAAGAAGCAAACAATTTTTAAAGGTATTTTTGGCCATTTTGTAGGCTTTGTGGACAGGACAAAGAATATTCAGAAATCAGTTCAGTTACACTATATACACTCTGACACTTTTCTGAGTATCTCTGCCTCTACCCCATCATTGATTGCCTGCCACTTCTCAACTACACTATACAATAAAGCCAAAAAAGAAGAAAGAAATCAGAGAGAGACATCCAGCGGTGTCAGAGTCCAGACTCAAACCCACGACGCCGAGGAAAGCTGTAGTTGCTGTGTATCAGTGCCACAGCTCTACCAACTGAGCTATACTGTGCCAGATCTCTCTTTGATTTCTGGCTTTACTCAATCAAGCCTTCAAAATGGGCAAAAAATATCTTTAAAAAATGTTAAGACAACATAGAACATAAGCATTCAGATAGATCTATTACAAAAAAAAATAGAAAACATAAGTAATAAGTAATAAGTAATGGCAATGTATCTCTTTTCCGTGCTATTCTGAAAAAAGAAAACAACATATATTCCAGTAAAAGGCTTCTAAGTAGCAATTATAAAGCCTGTAATTGAGTGAGGTGAAAATACCCTCCCGGCTGTTCTAACACAAACTGCAATGTTGGCCGTTCTACTCTTATACATGAAACATAAGCGCACAAGTTATTTAAATATTTTGAATTTTGTCTTTTATTTAATTTAGGTTTAGTCCTGGTTTAGTTACAGTTTAGTGCTGATTTTGTCTTGGTTTGGTGCTGGTTTTGTCTTGGTTTAGTCCTAGTTTAGTCCCAGTTTAGTCCTGGTTTTGTCTTAGGTTAGTCCTAGTTTAGTCCCAGTTTAGTCCTACTTTAATTCTAGTTTAGTCCTGGTTTTGTCTTGGTTTAGTCCCAGTTTAGTCTTGGTTTTGTTGTGGTTTAATCCTGGCTTTGGCTTGGTTAAGTCCTGGTTTAGTCTTGGTTTAGTGCTGGTTTTATCATGGTTTAGTGCTGGTTTAGTTCCAGTTTAGTCTTGCCTTTGTCTTAGTTTAGTCCTAGTTTAGACCCGGTTTAGTGCTGGTTTTGTCTTGGTTTAGTCCTGGTTTAGTCTTGGTTTTGTCCTGGTTTTGCCTTGGTTTAGTGCTGGTTTTGTCTTAGTTTTGTCCTGGTTTTGTCTTAGTTTAGTCCTAGTTTAGACCCAGTTTCGTGCTGGTTTTGTCTTGGTTTAGTTCCAGTTTAGTCTTGCCTTTGTCTTGCTTTAGTGCTGGTTTTGTCTTGGTTTAGTTATAATTTAGTCCTGCCTTTGTCTTAGTTTAGTCCTAGTTTAGTCACAGTTTAATGCTGGTTTTGTCTTGGTTTATTGCTGCCTTTGTCTTGGTTTAGTCCTGGTTTAATTTCAATTTAGTGGTGGTTTAGTTAGCTGGTGTAGTTCCAGTTTAGTCCTGGTTTTGTCTTTTCAAGAACGCAATGAATGTCAAGATATCAAAGTTTCCTAAAATGTTCATCAGCATAAGAGATAGAATGACTATCCTTAAAAACTTTGCCTAAAGTTTGATCTGGCAGTCATCAGTGCCTGGGACGATGCAAGTGGCTTTTAGCTCTAAACAAATATGAATGTACCATCCTATCTCAATCTTTGGTTTGTTTAAGGGGAGCCTAAATTGAACTGGCATTGTCCACCGTACATAGTCAGTCACTTTGTAAAGTCCAGCTGGATAAAGGACAGAAGTAATGGCACAGGTCATGAGTCCAACAGTAATGAAGAAAGAGAAGTCCCCTGATGCTAAAGTGGACGCAGTAATGGCTTTAAATTTAACTCGAAACGATCAGTCATGCCCACCTTTGGCCAAGGCTCAGGCCCACGCTCATTACACAAGTCGCCCAGCGCAGATGAAGTCAATAACAACCCAATCAATTCAATTAAAATAGATGTTTTCTTTTTAATCCTAAAGGAACCCAGTCACTTAATAAGGTTTCTTTCAAGTTGATATGTGGCTGCACCCAACACTATTTCCATTATGAGTCAGCAGTCACAGAAGTCTCCGCCGAGAGTTTGAGAAGACGAGAGGAAAGTCTGCGCGTGCTGATAAAGAGACGTCACAAACCGCTCTCTGGTTTAGTAATGTCAAACTTGCAATGAAAGAAGCACACTAATAAAAATGAATCATATAAAGTCAAAGAGATATGAGTAATTAACAGGTTTTTAATTAAATTGAATTCAATATGGTCGTCTAGTTTCCTGTAATGATAACTGTAGTAAAGGCTGAAGTCTGTGTCATAGGAATTAATTGTCAAGGTTACCATGTTTTCCAGTAAGTTGCCATCGCAAAATTGCATGTGACTTTAAAGGGCCAATATTATGCTTTTGTGTGTCTTTTAAATTAATTTAGGATTTTGCAGAATATAGCCCCTTTACATTGGTGCTTATACAGTGGCAAAGGATTAAATATGGGTGAACACAACTCATCAGCAAGCATTATGCCACTACCTAAATATGCTTACAATTGTACATAAATATGATATGCATTAATTTCGATGGCTCTTAAAGGAGAACCATACAACTTAAAAAATAAAAAACAAAAAAAACTTTAATTAAACTGTATTGGGATCCATGTAATGTCAGAAATGAGTCAGGATTGACTTAGCGTATCTTGGCAAAAGATGTCCTTAAAGTCTCGGGTCCTGTGAAAGAGCCTTAAAGGGGAGCTCTGTAGAGAAAAAATCTGACCTAAACAGCGAAGAAACAAGAAAAGTTGCATGGCTTTGTAACGGGTTCTTTATGGTCACCAGTGTGGACACAGGGGTTCTGGTCACTGCACGTTTAATGCCCTTTAAACAGGAGCAAGAGGCATGGAATTAGTGGACAGCACAAGTTCAGCTCCCAGCACAGACCGCTCATCTCAGCTGAGTTATACATATACAATACTCAACTCAACGCAACTTTATTTATAAAGCACTTTAAAAACAACACAGTCGGCCAAAGTGCTGTACACAGCAATAAGAAAATAAAAACACAACAAAGAAAAATCCATGTAAGGAAATAAAAGAACAGAGACTTATGACTAATATGAAACAAAGGTGAATCGATAATAAATAATAACAATAAAAACAATAAAAGTCAACATCTCAAACTGAGGTAAAAGCCAAAGAGAAAAGGTGCGTTTTAAGAGAGGACTTAAAAACAAATACTATCAAGCTGTACAATAATACAATGTAGTTATATACTATTAACAATTGTATATAGTAAACATATAACATATAAAATATTAATATATTGTAATGTACTACTATTTACTAAGTTGGTATAATTTAGCATTTATTTAAAAAACAAACACTTATTTCTCTAATAAATAAAAACAGCACCAAAACAGCACAGTACCAGATATTTTAGCCCAAACATGCAAAACAGCTGAAAAACGCACCTTTAAACAGGAGCAAGAGGCATGGAATTAGTGGACAGCACAAGTTCAGCTCCCTACGTGAACAAGGGAAAAACACCGTCAAAATTGGCGTTAGTAATGCCGTGATTAGCGAGCTAAAAATAAACATTTTTTATAACAGCAGTTATTATTGTTATTAACGTATTTTAGCCTCTTTCTGGCGACTAGCATCACCTTTACAACTGCTAGCTTAACTCAGGGAGACCACGAAGAAACACATCTCACCAGCACAGACCGCTCATCTCAACTGAGGGAGAGAGAGAGCTGCCACATGGTGAGAAGAGGTGTGTCACACTAATTACTGCCCCTGCGCAACACGTAACAATATGGAACCATAGTATTTGGTGATAACAGGCCTCACAGTTGGCTCAAAATTAACAATACAGAAAAAAATAAAATATGCACTGTAAAGTTTTGAGAAGGTTCATTCACAAAAATCAACTCGCTACAGCTGGCCAATGACCCATGATCACGTCGTATCGATGCAAAATGTAAACCTCGATCAACATCATGCGTTCTTACTGTAATATACAAGGCACGCTTTTATTTTAAAACTGGCGCACCGCCTCTATCTACTTCCGCTGCCCTAACTTTACAGATTGTAAACAAACACAGCGGTAAAGTAATTAGTGAGGGAAATGTCCGCTAAAACTCTTCATTCCCGTGTGTTTTTTTAGAGCAACATAATTCATCTGCTGTGATGGAGATCTGGACTGTTTCAGGATAAAATTCTCACAAACTCATGAGCCTGGCACAGCACAGGTCTGCCCCGGTGAGTCTGAAGCATGTGTTTCTGTTGACATGCAACAGATGACGACAGTTTTTGTGGAAGCTACCGCATTAAAGCGAGGACTAAAACGATTAAATACAACTTTCTAAGCATGAATATACTTTACAGCAATTTCTTTATATGTTCACTTCATTCTAATTGAAACTGAACCATTTAAAACTTTATAAACACTAATAAAAAACATTAAATTTAATTCAGTTTTATTGTAAGAAAACAAATATAATATATACACAATAGCTTTTTATTTAGACTAAATATGTGGTTAAATAAGCAGATAACATTGATATATTGCATCATATCAGTCCACTGTATCGATATAATATTGTATTGTGATGAAAGTGGCAATTGTCTGCCAGTTTCTGTGTCTAATGTTGTGTAATGTGTCTCAAAAGCAACTGGATCCAATCCAAGTAATCAACAAAGTACAAGAAGTGGTAGAAAAAACCTCTGAAGACCAAAATGCCAAAAATGTTTGGGGATTTAGGAAGCCTATAGACATGCCCCAGTTGCACTATGTCCTACAACAGAATTGAATTTGCTAAAAAAAAAAAAAAAGGGCAGAAAAAGAGTAATAATGCAGTTTGATGTGTGTTATGTCAGCAGGCCTGTATGAACATGGAACTACTGACAGCGCCCTGCAATTTTCACACTACAAACAGCTCGAGATAACTTTGTATCATGTCAGATTTCACATGTGCAATGAAAAAAAAACTGATCAAAAACATGGAGACCGAGGCAGGCGTAATCTCTCCAGAAGTTGAGCTGCGGATGACGGATAGCGGTGCAGAACGGGGAGGGGGAAGGAGGGGGTGTGAGATGGAGAGGCAGCACTGGAGTGAAGTGTGAAGAATAGATGGTTCTGGGAGGAAGGGGGAGGAGCCATAATCTTTCACCCTCCTGCTCCTGATCTGAGATAAGCAACAACTGCAAAACCAGATACAATAATAATCCACAGGGATGATAGAGTCAGTTACAGTCGACACAGACGGAGAAATGGTGTAGGCTGAATTTCCCAGTTAAATGCAAGGCTTCTTTAAAGTTTTAATTGATAATTTTCTGAAGGACACAGATCACTCCACATCCAGCATTTTGTTTCCATGTTTACATTCCAGTTGCAACTTTTCTGAAACAACAACAACGGTGCCTTACAGCGTTTTGTTTGACCTGCAGACGCTTTTCTGGCAGTGTGAGAGCGCCACTAACAGGCCTGGCATATGTATTGCAGTGTTGTTAGCGCTTTTGTGTGGACCCATGTGGATAAACATTTTTTGAAAAACGTTTTTGAAATAATAACGTTTTTGTCTCCGTAGTACAAAAGTCTCTTAAAACCCAGATCTAAGCTGTTTAACAGTTTTTGCCAGTGAACATCAGAAGAAGCAGATTATGCCAGTGGTTTTCAGATGGGCTAACAACTCTGCGACTCAGTCCAGCAGATGACATATGACTGCTAACAAGCTGAAACTATAATGTAAGCCCCACTATATTTCCAAAAGTGTTAGCTCACCAGCCTTTACACGCATATGAACTTAAGTGACATCCCATTCTTAATCCTTCGGGTTTAATATGACGTCTCATCTAACGTCATACACTGATGTTGGACGAGAAGGCCTCACTCTAAATCATCCCAAAGGTGTTCTGTCAGGTTGAGGTCAGGACTCTGTGCAGCCCAGTCAAGTTCTTCCACACCAAACTCACTCATCCATGTCTTTATGGACCGTGCTTTGTGCTCTGGTGCAGTCATGTTGGAACAGGAAGTGGCCATCCCCAAGCTGTTCCCACAAAGTTGGGAGCATGGAATTGTCCAAAATGTCTTGGTGCTGAAGCATTCAGAGTTCCTTTTACTGGAACTAAGCTCCTGAAAACAACCACACCATAATCCAAACTGTTATTTGGGTGGGTGAGTGAATACTTTTGGAAATATAATGTGTACCAAAGCTACATGTACCGTATTTTCCGCACTATAAGGCGACAGTGCGCCTTATAATCCGATGCGCCTTATATATGGATCAATGTTGGTTAATTATGGCTACTGTATTCAGGGGGCGTCGCCGAAGTGACAGTGGTAAAAACAGTAAAGGGGAATTCCAGTCCCAGCTGTTCATGTGTGCCATAGGCGTGTTTATGGATCCTGCCGCAAAAGAACAAGGAGGCGCGGCCTTTGCTCCATCTCAGTAGAAGAGTTGCGACATTGAGGGGACAGAAAACTGAGCGCTCGAACGCTGTTCATGTAGCTTTGAACTGTGACAAATGGAGTTGGAAATACATTGTTTTCAACGAGGGCGGCGCAAATAAGAGCTACCGGTACGTACGCTACCGTATTGTGAATGCACTAACTTGTTTTGGGAGTTGTAAGAACGCTGGTTTGTATTCTATTAATAAAGTTTGACTGACTGACTTATCTGACTGTTTTATTGACATTCCCTTTAGCGCAGCTCCATCTAGTGGATGCATAACGCAACCCAGCCACTACAGTAGCTTTTATTCTACGCGCCTTATAATGCGGTGCGCCCTATATATGAAAATAGTTTTAAAAAAGGCCATTCATTGAAGGTGCGCCTTATAATCTGATGCGCCTTATAGTGCGAAAAATACAGTAAACTGCTTTCTGTTTTATTGAAATGGAAAATTCACACTGGCAAACATTTATGCGTGTCCCAGGAACGACTCGAAGTGATGCTACGCTAAAGATAGGTTGGAGTTCTATTTTCCCGAGCGTCTCTGCAACGACCTACAGAGATACAGTACAGCCAAGGAAACACAGGAAACAGGCACCAAGTGTCAATATACACTACACTTTCAAAAGTAAAACATAACACTGATGTGAAAATTGTGCATCAAGTTGTTAATTCTTGAGAGGGAGATATATAATGCAATTTATGACAACAAACAGCCATTTTACAAAACAGCACGAAGAGGGAGAAGGGATGAGGCTCAGTAGTTTGTAAACAGAAGAGGGAGATCGACTTGTGCAGCGTAGCAGAAACAGCTCTGATGTTCTCTTCGTAAATTCAGGGTAAGCCTTTCATCTGCTCTGGACCAAGAGATTTAAGTTTCAAGTCAAAGACTGTAAAACTCAGCTCTCTCAATAGTTTAACTCAGAACTGAAGTCTCTTGATGAGAGATGAAACATATTTAACTCTAAAAATACTTTGGGTTAAATGTGAGAGCTTGGATGACTGACACTCTTCACAAACATCCCTCACACAATATATTTTGGGATATATAGGTTTTTTAGGTACAGAACATCTAATAATATCATGGTATATCTCTATTGAGTTGTCAAAAGATTAAAAAAATCACAATTATTATGTGAATTAGATCGGGAACTGAAAAACGAATTGAATATAAATACTGTATAATTTATTTTTTAAAACTGCTCATTGTTGAAAAGTACAATCACATTTTTACTGTGCATTTTTAAGTATCCTATGGTCATATTTCACCATTTTACTTTACTTATTCTTTTACTGGGGACTGTGTTTGAGAGTTGAAGATTTCAGCCAATAACAGGTCACACAGTACAAGAAACTTAAGTTGAACTGTAGTATGGCAAGAGCAAGAGTCCATTCAAAAGCCAGATTGAAACTGAGTCTGGCTTTGTGTGATGATGGCAGTATAGTGCACAGGGCCATGGTTTGTTTACAAGCTCTTTGAAGACCTGAGGACTACAGACTTTTCCATTAAATCTGACTCCACCTTTCCCATGGCACAAAGGGACTAATTTAAGGGGATCTGAGGCCACAATATGAGTCGCATTAATAGGCGCCGAGTGGACTGGACAGACTCTCCTCGGCTGTAGCTCTTTTACTTTTGCACACGGAGAACAGGGAATATACTTAGAACAGTGAGAAGAAGAATATTCCTGTTGGATATGTGGGCATGCGTTACCTAGCTCTAAGTATCCTTGCAGCCTTTAGCTGTTGGAGCCTAAATGATCATGTATGTGTATGTGAAAAAATATATTTATACATCTTTTGATGGCTATTGCATCTTCTTCCCCAGGCTTTCTTGGATGGTCGCATCAATGAGACTCCTGGCCAATACTGATGGGCGATACCACACTTTTAAGCTTCAATACAATACTCATTAATTTTCTCAATACTGACCATTTCTTATGGGTGATTATTTTTCAATTAAAATATTATTACCCTTAAAGACAAATTACAAACAATTACAAATGTGTTGTTGCTTATAGGACAAACAAAATAACTAACTTCCTGTCACATTTGTTATTAATTGGTATTGATTCAAGTAACTGATACCCAAATTAATATTGTGTAAGTATCAATAAATCTATACCGCGATATCAGTCAGCCCATTACAACTAGCCAACCTCATTGCCCGAGCCCAGGACCGCCCTGCTTTTAGGAGGTTGTCTGCAGGGCCATGTAAAGCGCTACTGGGGGGCAGGGGCTCAAACGTCAAAAAGAGCACACAGATAAAAATGTGTTTCCCAGTGCATCATACAGGCAATAACACAGGGCAAGATGGCTCATGTCATGAAGCAACTAAGTCAGTCGATTATCCAGATTAGATGAAAAACTGTGATTATATCAGATTGGTGCAGCGCAGACTAGGCATCTCATAATACATCTGTACTGTTTACATTTACAGAAGTATTTAAAAGTGAGTTTGAATTATTGGCAGGTGGGTCTAGGGGTCCTCCCCCAGGAAAATTTGGACAAAACATATGTAGTTTTCTGTATTTTGGGTCGTTTTAAAAGCAACTGCTATGACTAAGAGGTAGAAATATGGTTTTACTGCAACCAAGATTCAAGACATAAACATTTTATTAACAGTTTAATAAAACTGAAGTCGTTACAACGTTTTTAACATGAGCTGTCTAAAAATAGGGACTAGTAGACAGTATTGTTAAATAGGCCATTACACATTCTGAATAAAATAAAAATCATTACAATTATGACTGCACTAATGCATAAATCCAGGCTTATTTTGTGGGCTGAATGTCTATAAGCTTTACACTAACACATGCTTCTCTATTTGAGCACAGGGGACCTTAGACAGTAGCCTCAGTACAGTAAGGGAAAGTTGGGAGAGGGTCAAGGGGCGTTGTTGCACGACAAGGACTGTTCATCTGTGTGTTGTGACTGAGATAATGCATGCACACACATGGCAACACAAAACTATACAACACATGGCCCACCTGAAGTTCCCAGTCCTGGTCACCAGTCCACCACTGCCTCAGTTGATTTAGTGTAGACCACTTGCTTAGGACCACGCCAACTACAGATCTCTGTCTGGGTTTCGCTCTCTGCTCTGGAGTGGATGCGGAGCCAAAATTTCAATTTAAAGGTCACAAGGTGACATCACATGATGAACTTAAGGGTGGCAGGTCACGTAGACTATTATAAATTTGTAAAATTATTATTTGATAGTATTACTGAATTTATGTTTATAAAGGGCCACAATAAGGCCTTTGCAGCCTTATAAAAAAAAAAAAAAAAAAGGCAAAGAAGCGCTTAAGGGGTAATAGGCAAAACAGGCAGGTGCTAGTTCAGTCCTCTGTACATCCCGCCCTTTGATTGGTCATTCCGCCTGTGATTGTTACGCCCATGGAAACAAAATTAAGCACAGCAGTACCAGACTAACTCCTTAGTATAGAATAAGAAAATAGTTAGTCTGGCCAGCCAGACTAGTAATGTCACACTTGATTACTCTTTTTCCAAATATTATAATCTTTCTGCTTTGACTGTAAGGTTAACATGTATAGTATCTTGTATCTTGAAATGGCTGCCTATTTATCCACTATGGTTGATCTATTGGGAAATCTAGCACACGCACCTTTAAAGAAACATCATGCACACTTTCACACTCGCCACATAAGACTGTGTTGCATCAGGGATCACAGCTCACAACCCTGAATCCAGCAAAACCCTTCTTAAACAAAAAAAAAAGAAAGATAGAAAAAAGGGACTGAAATCCTGCTGCTGTGGACCCCGCAGCAGGGAGCCTCGCTTACAGCAGCGTCTTACTGCCTCCGCTTTGTGTGCGACGGTACAAGAGAAAACTGTCACGGCTGATAAGGAGGCCCACTTTATCTGCGGATCAAGCCTTATCCCGATGAAAGGCAGTCGTCTGTGAGGGCACGCTGACATTTCACAGGCAGCGCGGGCTTTGCAGCAGCAGCCGTGGAGCGAGATGCGGGCGCTCAGTAGCAATCTGCGCTTCATTTTACCCTTGTTGCTGATGACAGTAAATGATCCCAGGAGGCCGCTTCATATGCAGATCTCCAGCAGAGAGTGATACGCGTATTTTACTGTCTATTTCTGTTTTTATCTGCTGAAGACCACTGCCACAAGCTTGGGTTGTTGTGTTATTGAAGGAATTCAAGGGATTGAGTTTGCACTGTGAGCTGTCACTAACCCTACTTTTATATTTAGTTTCATGTTTGAATAATCCTGAATCCTGAGGTGGTCCTCCTTCTGACGATCTCACCGCTCTATGTAAACGCATAAAACCAGGAAGTGCTCCTGCGCGTTTCTAAAGCCCATACACCACCACCGGACTCATTTGGATCATTTCAGCCTTAAACCACAGCCATTACCAAGCAATCAGCTCATTTATCTACCTGTTAGTATGCTAGCCGTACTAAATAGCCATGCTATGCTCTGTCCATTCTCCACCATTGCCACAAACACTTAATCCAAGTGTAAAGTCAAAGTAACAGCTCCCCAAAATATGTTTTCCATACAAATACATAATTTTAAGTTATAAAACATGAAATACTAATGCAAACGTGTCCAAAATCATGCAACAGCAGAGACACAGACGGATAGAAAGAACAAAAGAAAGACATTTTATTCATCCCTATAGGGAAAGTCAAATGTCCTGTAACCCTAACATACAGTTCAAACAGACAATAGCTACAGCTCTGTGAATAAGCTCACACGCAGCTGTAGTCAATGTAAATGACAGTGGCGTTGATGTGTGTAAATTGCCTTGGTTCATGGTACGGTCTCAGTCCAACAGTTCATTGTCCTGACTGCAAAGGTTTTCTTTAACCTTAACATGATCCAGGTTGCACCATATACACTCCTCTCTGTCCACTTGCACAGCCGAGAAGCACTTTTAAAACCACAAACACAAACAAGAAACACGGACTTCTCAATTTGGAAGTAGTAGTAATAGTAGTTGTAGAAATAACAGCAGCTGGAGCATTAATTGTAGTACTATTACTAGTAGCAGTTTTACTTCAAACTGATTCAAAATACTCCTTTCATGTCTGAAACTGCGCAAAAAATTTCTACTACTCTCAAATTAACATTCTTTAATTACAACAAATACTACAAAGTAGCAGTAATAGTAGTAGTGGGCAGGTATTCGTTTACTATAGTTATTAAGATCTCCAGCAGCCTATGATATGCATACACAGTCGTTATCTACTGAAAACCACTCTGCCGTGAGTTCTGGTTGCTGTGTTACTGAATTGGAGAGATTGCATTTCCTCTTTGAAAAATGTGGTGTGTGAGCTATCACTAACCTTTGCGACACCGCTGCTGTTGTGGGCTTTGTATGTCATGGTCACTAATAAAGTAGAAATGCCATACAAGAAAAAACAAAGGTTACACAGCACAGGCTCATATTGTATCATATTGTAAGATATTGTAAGGAATGTGTGTTCTCTGAAAAAGAAGCAGAGAAGACCCTATTGACCAAAGGGATAGGACAGGTCTGGTTTATGAGATTTCTGTGTGTCTGGCTGTGGTTTTTGATATTTGTCAGGTTTTATGCAATGTATGGATAAAAAAACAACAACAAAACATTCACATCATTTGCCAGTACATTATAGGATAAACCGTGGCTTTGACTTTACTTGAGTTCACAAAAACCCTGCACAGCAAATTGGATTCTTGCAAGATTTTCAACTTCACAAGCTCATGAAAATCCTCCTTGTCAGGCTCACCTTCATTCTTTTGAGTCAGAACCTGAAGCGATTAGCCAATGGTGTGGCAACATGACAATACTGAAAAACATTGGTGTAGATGCTGCTACACATTTACAAAAAATTTACAATTTATCATGTTTAATACATTCTTTACTATTGGAGCAGTTTGTTGTTTGGCTACGTCATGACTCGTTAGGCGAAATCACGGAAGATGGCCGACTGAAAGTGCCTCTTCCTGTGCAAATGCTTTCAACCTGATGGTTCTGTGTAACACAAATACATGGAACAGCTCATCAGACTTTTGCCAGGTTACAAAAACTGTACTTAAAGTTACACTGTGTAAGATTCCCGGTCTTGCGCCTCTAGAGGCCACAGGTGCCACTGCACCGTCGCAAAACGTAAACACTAGGGCCCCTCCTCCTTCTGAAACTGTGCGAGCGTGCGTCTATTTCCATCATTGTTTCAACTTTAGTTGACCTGCTGCTACCTTTGGAAGTTTGGACTGGATCTTCTATAGAGTTAGCGCTAGCGTTAGCTTATCAACAAATATCGCGCAATGGTTGCAGTAAAAACAACTAATAACTGTATGAAAAAGCACGTTCTAAAGAAAAAATAAAGAGGCTAATTTACCTGCCCAACAATAAAGATGCAAAAACGTGATCCGATTTGCAGCCTTCTCTGTCTCTCATCTGACGCCAGCGAGCAAAAGTCTGTCCGATGTTGACTCTTGTCTGTGATCTGGTGCAGTCCCTTTCACATTTTCTTTTTCTTGCCTCGTCCGACATTGTCTTCATCTTCTTGTGTCCTTCGGCCCTGACGAACTGGCGAAAATAACAACGCTAAAAGTAGCTTCATGGTTATACTGCACCTCAGGTATAAGAGCAGAAGGGAATGCCGTAAAGCAAGTCGTTCCTGTCACGTGACTCTTCCTCAACAGCGGAGCGCTCCCGGCCAAGTTGCGAGGGTGGTTTCTCAGTACAGAAGCCCCGCTCGGAGCAACAGATCGCGCCTCAGTCCTTATAATCGCTCAAAAAATCACAAAAACAAGTCAGTATGCCCCACATATTTAGGAGAAAAGTTACACAGTGTAACTTTAAGCAAACAGAGTACAATTGCTTTGACCTTATGATCCAATGTGTAGTGCTGTCAGCTGTTAGGAGTAAAAACTAAGGCTTTGTATTTTTGAATAGCATTTTCTATCCAAACAATCCAAACCTGTCTGAGCGAAGCTTACTGACTTGAACTCTACTAGCAAATGATCTATAACCATCAGTCTTGGACACGTCTATGGTCTGTCTGTCTTCGAAGTAGCTCTCTCCTTCATGTGGTTCTCCCTGAGGTTTCTCTTTTACCCACAGCTAGCTTTTTAGTTTTTCCGTACCATGAAGGAAGGTCCAAAGACAGAGGACGTACCTGGGACAGTTGATTTGCTTGTTTGTTTATGTCTATTCCTGTAAAGCCCTTTGAGGCAGCTGTTGCGATATTAAGCTATATAAATGCAATTTAATTGAAGTAAGAGTCCCTCACATCACCCTTTCACACTCACATGCAGTCACACATTTATACACCAGTGTTTTAGACTGGAGGCAAGTTGGGGTTGAACACTATTTAACCTACTCAGGCCTTGTCCACACGAAGACAGGCTTAGGCGTATCTGCATAGGTGTTTTATCGTACTAGGCATTTTGGCCACATGAATCTGGCGTTTTACATCCCCAATATGATCATTTTTAAACTCGAATCCCAGAGAGGAAAGATTTCAAAAGGGTGTATACATCTTTCTGTGATAACGGCCCATATGCATCTTTTCTGAAATATAACACACCAAATGATAGCTCCACCTCTCCCTTCACCCGCATGCATTAAACTTCCACAACATCAACAACAGCAGGCGCCTTACGGTGTTGTGTTCCTGCTACAGACGCTACTGAGCTTTTTATGTTCTTTTTATGTTGTCGTCCTATTACAACAAACTAAGGTCTCCTTTATAGTTCACACATTCATACTCACCGCCATTTTCTTATGTTTACATCCCATAAGTTTTCTGCGCATGCCCCATCTGTTCATGTCTATTTTCTGTGGTGCTGTTACAGCTGCCACTAACAGGCCTGGCATATGTGTTACAGTCTTTTTAGTGGTTTTGTGTGGACTCTTGTTCACGCACATTTTGCTGTTTACAAAAACATTTTTGTCTCTGTATAGATAAAGCCTAAAACATCAGTGAATTAGGGTTACATTGTAAAGAACAATTCCCTGCTTGTGCAAAAAGACAATGTTTCTAAATGATATATCTAAATGGACCACCTACACTACCTTTTAAAACCCCAAATGATTACTACTTCAAATTGACTAATTAATGAAATAGTTAAGAGGATTTATAATGAGCGGCTGACTGTTCTTTGTCAGGTCACCATGCCTTTTCTGCATCCTTTGTTTGATTTTTCTATTATTATTATTATTATTATCAAAAAGTTACTTGTGGCATTTTCTGTCGACATAACCTTTTCAAAAATGTCTCAAAAACTTGGCAGACTTTGGCAGCAGCACTTAAGTCTTGGTAATTACATGCTTTGAGTTTGTATTCAGGCTGTAACATGGCTTGAACCTGGGACATGCTACTTCTTATCAAAAGTATCAAGATATTAAAACTCACTTAAACTAATATATTAACCTTGATATAGCTAAAATAGTTACATAAACCTTAATATACAGTATAAGGCTTATTACTGAAAATTAGAAAATGAATGGTAATCACTGTAATGATAGTTAAAATGTCTTTTCACTGGCCAGAAATAGACAACCCAGTATCCTTTCGTAATATATTTTCTTTCAGACACACAAAGTATAGCTTGTAAAGTATCGTCTTGTTCTTTCATTTCAAGCCATTTGAGGTTAACCCTATGTTCCCACATTGCTATGATTTATTTTTTCCTAATTAGGCCTTATGTCCCCACAGACCTATGTTTTTAAGATCTGGGGTAATGGTCAGGGGGAACATGGGGGGAAAAAAATCCTAGAAATGTGGCAGGGCTGTAGGAGCACAGACACACTCCCAACTTTTTATTATTATATAGATTTACTTTTAAACAGACCAGGGTTCTCATCTATAAAAGGTTACATACGCCCAAAAATGAGGCTGATACTGTTGTGTGCCACTCTCTGTGCCAAAGGTGGGATCTATAAAAAACAACTAGGCATGTAACCTTGCAGTATCCCTACCCCAAAAAGGTGACCCTCATGGTGAGCTGCTGAAGTGAAGCAAGTCTGACAAATCCATGTTTGCGGCACAGTTCACTTTCACTTTATATCGCTCAGAAAAAAACTAAGGATTTGATTCCGACATCATTATTTAAGTAGTGAGTAAACCAGAGGGAAGGCCATTTGATTTTTCATAATTTCGCTCAATATTCTGGACAATAAAGCGGTCCGTAGCCGTGCACTTCCACAGGGCGCTGCACTCTGGCTCCATCATGGTCCGCAGCGTGAACTTACAGCAGAAATGATCACTGATGAATCCGGGACTGGAATTTATGAAATAATAATAGAACATGAGGATAAACAACTCCTACAGAAAGTTCATATCAGGGCTGTGTGATTTTAATGAGCACAGGTTCAAAAAGAGACTAAATTGTTATATTTGTCTTTACGCACGACATACACCTGCACCAAAGCTCTGCCCCTCCCCTCCCCTTTTTTTTTTTTACTTTATTGAGTCTCATTTCAAAACCACAAAACAAAACCACAACAGGATAAACGAAGGTAATAACAATCATGTCAGTACTTCACTTCTGTAGGAGAGAGCCCTATCTCCCGTGGAACTCAATTCTTAACTTGTAATTAGACTTAATTATATTGAAATCCTCTTCTTTATTTTTAATTTTATAGGTTATCCTTTCCATGCTTTTGACCTCTTCTATAGTTTCTATCCAGTTCATAATTTTAGGAGGTTTAGTTGTTCTCCAATTCCTTGTTATTTGTTTTAGTGCAGTAATTCTGAGGATCCAAAAGAGATATTGCTCTCCCCTTTTCATTTTTCTTGTATGTATTTTCAATAATAAGTTTTCTATATTTAGTGTGTCATTGTTGCCCAATATTTGCTTAATGATCTCAAAATACTCTAAAAATAAGCGTATGTCAGACTGTTGGCGGGAGTGTGGTGAAAGAGAAGTGGACACAAGGTTACTGGTCTGAGGTTACTTCAATTCTGCCCCTCCCCTTTACGCACAACCTCTACTCAGACCTCCGTGTGCAGAAACGTGTCAAAAAAAAAAACTATATCTGTGTGTGAACAGAAGATCGTGATGCTTCCTGGACATTTCATGCTCTTTCACATTTATTATAGGTCTCAATTACAGCGCAAGGAAATCCTAAAAAAGTCATACCCAATAACCCAAATAACACATTTGTTACGTTTTAAGCTTTTTAATGTTTAAAGTTATCTATATTAAGGGGAGAGGTTCATTGTGTCATTGCAATCATTTTGTTTTTTTAATCAGTAAAGCGACATTCTCTTTGTGCGCAGTGCTGTGTGGAGCATGCCTGCCTCTCTTCCGTGTTTCTCGGTGAAACCTTCTCATTAGCAGCTCATGTTTAGGTAAATTTCATTCAGAAGTCACTTTGCATTAACTTTCTTAAGGCAGGACATGAGGTGGGTTTACGTGCACACCTTTCTACTTCAGTTGGGATCTGTAAATGGGAAACTGCGTACAGGTGTGTGTGCGCTCAATTTTTATATGTGTGAATATTTTCTAAAGTATGCAGCTTTTGAGTTTCGGGCGTACGGAGACTTTTAGTAAGAATTCAACGCACAGTTTTATAGATGAGACCCCAGTACTGTGTTTTCATACCTTTACATGTTTCAGACACTTCCTGCATCCTTCCTCAGAAGAGTCGCCTGATGTTTATGGTGACTTGCCGGCTGGTTTATACAGGTTTGGCGCTGTTTTCCTATCGGAGACCTATCTGACTCAACCCTTCATGCGTGCTTTGGACTGGCAAAAAGAGAATAGCATGTAATTTTTGGCTGGGTTATAACTTACATAGTATAAAAGTGCTTCATTTTAGATCATTTTTAGAGGTTACTAAAATACAAATGATAAATAAATAAGCATGCAATAGTCACAATAAAATGACAGGTGATTAAAATTGGGCCCCACTATTGGACATGTTGAAAACCACTGACCTTTACACCACAGTTCAACAACTCCACTGCTGTGTTACTGAATTGGAGAGATTGCATTTCCTCTTTGAAAAACGTGGTGTGTGAGCTATCACTAACCTTTGCGACACCACTATGGGTACTTAGCACTCTCTACTCTTAATGCAAAGTCGGATGGTTCAGGTCTGGACTCTGGACTTGGCCACTTCAACATGGTTGATCATGATCCCCGCCATCCATTTCTGTACAGGTCCAATCCTGGTCACGTCTGGGTCAAGTCCGGGTTGAGTCCAAGTCAAATGAACAGAAATCGAGTCAAGTCACCAAACTGCAACACTGACAATGTGATTGAAATGTGTTTGTATTAAGTCTTAACCTTAACTACCTGATCTGTTTTGGAATAAAGTTCATAGATGCAATTTTTTCAGTCATTTTTTCAGGAAATATAAACACATAACCCCCATTCTGGCTTCTTTGCACTGGCTTCCTGTCAGCTATAGGATTCATTTTAAGATTTTATTGATTGCTTTTAAATGTCTAAATGGGCAGGCCCCCTCCTACCTCTCAGAGTTACTGTCCGTCCATGTTCCAACCAGAACA
Organism: Bostrychus sinensis; assembly: GCA_020698575.1. Lineage (NCBI taxonomy): Eukaryota > Metazoa > Chordata > Actinopteri > Gobiiformes > Eleotridae > Bostrychus > Bostrychus sinensis. Next base: position 32,858,961 of record CM036246.1, on the reverse strand, counting down.
ATGAGGTCAACTAATCAGCTGATGTTACAAATTCCGAGATCACGTATGAACACCAGAGGAGACAGGGCCTTTGCTGTAGCGGCTCCGCGACTCTGGAACAGTCTGCCTCTGTGTATTAGAACAGCCCAATCTTTAAATATTTTTAAATCTTTATTAAAAACCCATTTGTTTGCACTGGCTTTTAACACAAGCTGAGCTGGACATTTGATTGCTATTATTATCTATTTAATTGTTTAATTTTATCATTGTGTGCTTTTAGTGTATTAACATGCTTGTTTTACTTGTTTTATTTATTATTTATTCAAGTATTGCACTTTGTAGGCATGTGAAACACTTTTGGCAGCGATTGTTGTTGTAAATGTGCTATATAAATAAACTTGACCTTGATCAGTACAGCCTATATAAAGCCATTTGTGAAAAAAAAACAAAAAAACAAACTTCTATAACTTATCTGGGTCATATGCTATAGCGGGGGAATTTTGCCAAGGGACGCGAATGTGTAGCCAATCACTGACTCGGAAAAAAGTGAAGTTCCTCCCACTCGGATCAGGGACACATTTATAGGTAGAGCGCAAACGCATGCACAGTTGTATACAGAAGCACTGTCGGCTGCTAAAGCTACTACAGCTAACGCGGCAAAACAGCCCAAAAGAAGAAAACCGGACACAGAGAAGACAGAAGTAAAGCGTTTATCAAATGTGAGAAGAAATAAAACGCAAGTAAATATTGGTGACACATTCACCAGATGGAGAGAGCTTCGAGATCGCATTGGTCTAAAACTGGATGCAGAGCTCGCTTTTTTTCTTCTTGACAGGTCAGAAATGGTAAAATCCTGATAGAATATAGTAGGTAGTAATTGGTTTATGTGCGTTATATGCATAGAGCGTACAGTCAGAAGTGTAGGAGGAGTCAGTATGTATGTTTCTTAACAATACATAAATAAATTGTGCTTTTTTTTTTTTTTTTAGATATAGGCCTTTTTTGGTTTTAGTGCAGGCTATAGTGCAGTCGAGAAGAGACAAGTCCTAGCCTTAGTCTCAAAACCAAGACCCAAAAGGAATCACTGGGGCCTCAGCTCAGGTCTTGAGTACTTCACCTCTGAGCTCCTCTACCTGTTGGATAATTTGTCTGTGCCATTCTGACTTAACACAGGGTAGCTCCAAGTTTTCTCTTGTGAAATTTAAGATAATTTAACAATAGAACAATAATCTGAATGAAATTTACACCAAGGAATTAATCGTACTACTCTCTGAAACTAAAGGGTTTCATTTTAAAAGTCTAATACAGATGAAAGAACTCCAGTGCTACATTAATAAAATCATGAAAAATGAATTATGCATTTCAATTGTAACATTTCGTCAATAAATACATTTTGTTTTTGTGGCAACAGTAGTTTTATTGTAATATTAACATAATGTTTTGACAATTTTTAAGACCTACATTAACAAATTGTATACCTACTCATAATGTTTCATACTTGATTTTGACACAATCAGTATTAAATATACCTTTTTAATGCTATAAGATCTCAAAGATACCCTGTACCATCACTTAAGGCCTAGACTTCAGTTGTTACACTGAATGTGGTGCTTTTCCCCTCCACAAGTACTCATTGTCCTGTTCATTTATTGCACTCCTGCAAGCCTTGTCTAGAGGAGAGACACCTATAGAGTAGATATTGCCATGCGCCATTCATAGTTACACCTTTATAAACCCCTCACTGTGGAAGCATGGGCAGACTTTGACGGTCCAATACTGTCACACTGTATCGAGTGCTCAATAGTCTCCAGTTCTGTATTGATGGAAAATAAACTTCTCCTGTTTAAGCCATCCACAGCTAGCCTGGCCGGCCAGACAAAATCTTTTTCTATTCTAAACAAAGAATCTGGTCTAGTGTCCCTTTGCCTAAATTAAATTTCTATGGGTGGAACAATTACAGGCAGAGTAACCAATCAGAGAAACAAAGGGCGGGATGTAAGCAGTGCACCCCTGACCCAAACAAACATGGCGGATTGCAGTTTTTGCTATAAAACACCAGAACACGCTGGATTATTAGCAACTATCTACTTATTTCAGAACGGGGACAGCAGCAGAAGCCAGTTGTACAAAGACTTGCAGAAAAAGTCTGTTTGTTTGAATGTGGTCATTATGTTGGACGTCAACATAAATTTACTGTTGTTACAATGGCAAAAACAGGTCAAAGAAAAATATCACACAGAGGACTGAACAACATTATGCACTTCAGCAGAATCAACAGGGGACGTAAGGGAAACAATACGGCATTCATCAGGTCAAAAAAGTTATTAAATTCGCTCCATGGCACTATCTTGTTGTTGTTGATAGGAGATTAGCTTCTGTATTTGTAAGTAAGACGTGCTGCAGATAAACGACTGTGATAGGCCAGTTCCAAATCACCCGGGGAGAAATGCTTCTCTGCGAGAGGAACCAGACTTTCCTGTTGTCAAGATGAAAGTAGGAGGGGCTGGCTCATCAGGCTAATCCTCATATCGTTTACCCAGACTCCTCCCAGCTCTAAGCGCAGCCTGCAAAATTTCTTTTTCACTTCCTACAGTATGATAATTTCCTATTTGCTCTGTGGCTTTAACGTTGACAGGTTAAATCCCACTGTATTGTTCTGCTCTGTGGTTTTGGCTCTTGACCTGTGTGAGCGTCCGGTCTCTCGGCGCGGCACAAAGCACAGCTGTGGCAGTCAGGAGAGTTTAAAAATGCAATTTCCAGAAATAATGAAGCAATTAAAATTAAATGCCACCCATAAACACAGACTAATCTCCTGCTTATTTGCATTTTGTAATTTATTGATTCAAAGCGGTCGTCTTGGCAGAACTGAGAGGCCCCTGAGCTTAATAATAAATTGCACAGCGATCATTTCCATCCGTTTCCTTTTTCTCAGTGTAACGTCAGACCATCTGTACAGTTTGTGATTTTAATATTTTGATTAGCTCAATGTGATTTAGCCTCATGCAATTTTAATTAAGCACTGCCGTATCAGATTAATTCCATGTTTTTAAAATCCAAAAAATATCCAGATCACTAATGTCAGTGTTCATGAAGAAACCATGCAGTAATCTGTAATCAGTTTATTCAAATAAGGGATGAATCAAAAAATCAGTAATATGACAGAAGATATTGTGGATTATAAATATGGGCCATGCATATGCTAACACCATCAAACAGGACTGATTTATATCTTTGCTCATACAGTGTTCACTATACTTTTGTGTGAACTAGAATTAAAAATTACAGCTATAAATATGACTCTCTCACATTCATTCATAATGGAGAATATTTTTCGAGTCACCAAGTTGCGCATGCATGTCTTTGGACGGTGGGAAGAAGCCGGAGTTGGGAGGACATGCAGATTCCACTCAGAGATACTGGGTGTTGTCCAAATGCCAGGATGCTTTCAGGCTGGACCACGTCTTCAGTACCTTGCCAAGTACTCTTCCAAATGGTTAAATTACCCACTGCTCCTTTCCAATCATGAAAATGTATCGGTTATGATTTTGTGTCAAATGTATGTGTTGTATTATTGTTCATTTTCAGGAAAGGAACAAGTAAAGAATGAATGAATGAAGGTTGTCTCCTCCGTTCAGCTACTTCACAAAGTGCTGTAAATGCGTCAGGGGTGCAGTAGCAGAATGGTTAGTGCTCCTGCCTCCCAGCAAGGGTTCGATCCTCAGACCGGCCGACACACAAACTCTCTGGGTGGAGTCTGCCATAGGTTACCATACCATAGGTTCTCTCCTCTTTGTCCCACCATCCACAAACATGCCTGGTTCACACAGCTAGATAATTATGCAGATTTTTGACCTGATTCTCCCCTTCCAAACAATCTTAAGGACTGCCCCGATTATTGTAATGGGACTAAAGACTAATCTGATCAGATATTTCTGCTCTGTGTGGTGTGTTCAGAGAGCTCTGGTCTGGGCGGAAGGATGTTGGGACCGCTCCGATATCAAATCGGGGATATTCAACATGTTGGATTGTCTTGGCCCTGATATCGCAGCGTGTGTGGTGTGCCCCGAGGACAAACGAGCACGAGCCCTGTTGAATGTGACAGTGTAGCCAATCAAAGCGAGAGGAATCCAAAATCAAAACAGCTGTCATGTCCCATGTTCGCGCTGTCTCCACTCCTTTAACCAATGCCTTTTCTTTTTGTATTGTTTTTTCTCTGTTAGAAATAGTCCTACAAACTACAAATTGCTTCTTTGTCGTCTGCCATGTTTGTGTTTGCCGACGTCACGTTTAATCTCATGAGGTTTTGCGAGATTTCCCGTCTGACCTGGGAATGTTCGTGAGTGAAATCTGTTTGTGTGTGGTGTGTCGTCGTTGACACACACTGTAGGACCAAACCTGTGATAGCTTTGATTTTTTATCGCCATTTGTGGGGGCTCTCAGGTTTTGAAAATCATCCAACAATTTTAAGATCTTGCCATGTGAACTCTAAATTGTGACTCTTAATTGTCCCTAGTGAGTGTCAGTCCTGCGACTAACTGGCCTCTGTCCAGGGTGCACCCCGCCTAAGACCCAAAGTTACATAGTTTGAAGGATAGGCTCCAGTATCAGTGAGCTTTAGCAGGAATAAGCAGAAGATGATGAAATAATGACACCTGTGCATCATCCGCAGCCTCACCACCTCGCAATTCACAGCCACCACTGTCCGCTGAGGAAGGTGTTGCTTTTTAACGCACCTGATTGAGACATGACAAACGCACAGTCCCAAGCATCTTCCAAAAAGCGTTTACATGTGGCATTAGCAGGACACTCGCTTTTAGCTTTGAAGGACCGACTCCAGCAGTATATGGAGAAAGGATACTTGCAATAAAGCCGCTGTGTGTTGGTCGACCTGTGAAGTGAACCTACAACCTCCTTGTCTCTGAAGACTCTCACTCATCCAGGGTAACTGCATTGCAACAAAAGGTTTGAAAAGCAGTCATCTCGACTTTTGTGTTGTTGTTTTTTTGTTTGTTTTTTTTTAAGTTGAAGACGTTATTTAACCCAGTTCTCATTTTCAATTACATCGAAAACATCAAAAGCTTGATGTGGCAGAAAAAGGGACCTTAAATATGAAATGTAAAACAATAGTTGATGGTATTGCAGGATGCTTTGCACTGTACTTCTACTGCCATCACAAGCTGACTTACAACATGTGTCTAAATATATTTACGGGCCAAAATAATGGCGTTTCCACATAAATCCAGCGTCGCAGTAAATCAGGACTGGTCTAAAAGGCATTACCTCTGGCCTGATCCCAGTGTTCTTCGAAACTGAGACGAAAGCCAAGAGTGCTTTCCAGGGGATTTGAATTATTAAGCAGCAACATGAAATCTAATTCAGAGTGATAAATGAAATTACATTAAATTAGGGTCCGAGCATGCAGGCCGCTGATGGCTGGGAGCGGGGAGGAGTAATGGTGTGCGTATTTGTGTTGTTTGATGAATAGACCTCTTTCTCCGGGTTTGGCTTAAGGCTTATGTCAGCTCCAGAGCATGTTACTGTAGCCACCGCTGACTGTCCATTGGTAAAATAAAGGCCTGTGACTTCAAATTATGATTAAGGAGTATGGCTAAAAATGTTAAAATGTGTATTAAAATGAAGGTTTTGAGTTGCTTAATGGCACATATTTTCCTCCACTTATTCTTTTCAGAGGTGGCAATAACTGGAGCCTGTCCCAGTAAATTTGGGTCTTAGGTGGGATACACCCGGGACAGTGGCCAGCTAGTTACAAGGCTGACATTTAGAGACATACATAGACAACTATTCACTTTCACATCCATTCACTAGGGCCAATCTGGAGTCTGTAACACATGCATGTTTTTGGATGGTGGGAGGAAGCCGGAGTAGCCGGAGAGAACTGACGAGGAGGACATGCAGACTCCTAGCCTGGCTACGTAGACTACCTCTTCTCCTTTTCTATACAAAGAAGTTAGTCTGGTACCTCCTGGTTTGAGTTAATTTGTATGGGTGGAACACAGGCAGAGGAACCAATCAGAGAAATGAAGGGAGGGACATAAGCAGCACGCCACTGACCTGTATCTAAAACAAACACGGTGCTAACTGAAGAATTGTTGTAGGTTTGCCATAAAACACTATTATAGCCTGTATTTTTAGAAATGTTGTACTCATTTCTGAACAGGGAAAGCAGCAGAAGCCAGGAGTTTGTTTAAATGTGGTCGTTAGTCGGATATCAACGGGACTTTACTGTTATTGACATGGAAAGAAGACAAAGAAAGAAAAAAATCTCACAGAGGACTGGACAACAATGCGGACTTCAGCAGAATCAACAGGTGACAAAAGAAAGCACAAAATTCTGTTAATCAGGTGAGAGAAGTTATTAAATTTACTCTGTATTAGCCAACACCATCTTGTTATGTTTTTTTTTTTTGGAAGACTGTGCAATAGAGAAATGGTTCAGGAAGGGCTGGCTGGCCACCCTAGCAGACACCACGCAGAGAGATTGTGTGACGCCTGGCTTGTGGATTGATATCACAACCTCTTTGTTGGGAAGCAGGAGCACTAACCACTCTGCCACTTGACCCCCACCACAAATTTAGTAGTAAATTTAGTGAAAAAAGAAGTCATCCTTAGCCAAGACAAACCTCTCAGTCTGTAAAACTCAGCCTGTTGGCGCAAGCTTGACTGTTATTCACTCTTGGCATATGGATGTGACCTTCTTACTCCACAAAAGATATGTTCCATCTTTAAGGACTACTATGCAAAACTACACTGCCATCTGAATAGTTTTCCTTTTTTTTTTATAACCTGTGGAGATGATGTATATGAGCCACAGCACTTAAGATGCACAGTGTGTACTTAACCTCCATTTATGTTATTTTCCATTAACATTTTTTCTGTTAAAGAATGCATTTAAACTTTTACAATGTTCTTTCTGGTTCCACTCTAAGATATTAAACATTTTCACACATTAAAGGTTAAAATTATGCTCTGAACTACATTAGTTCTTGTATCTAACCCTTTCATCTTCTCTCACACCAACTAACTTCATGTCCTCTTTCACTACATCCATAAATCTCCTCTTTGGTCTTCCTCTAGGCCTCCTGCCTGCCCCACCAAGCTTCAGCATCCTATATATTCACTATCCCTCCTCTGCTCATGTTCATCTCAAACTGGAACATCTGACTTTATCTCCAAAACATCTCCCATGAGCTGTCCCTCTGTTGTACTCATTCTTGATCCTGTCCATCCTCATCATCAACAAAAAGAACCTCAACATCATCAGCTCTGCTATCTCCAGCCACTGTTTCTTAACTGTACACTGAACACTGCTGGTCTTAGCACCTGACCCCAGATACATAAAATGGGGTATATTATATTTTTTTAATGCTTTTTGAATTAGTTTTTCTTTGCATTTCATGTTTTATAATTTACATAATGTTCTTTTGGCGAGCTGTTGCTTTGACTTTACTGAGAAAGCTTGGATTAGGTGTCTGTCGCCCCCTGCTGGCAACAGTTTGGAATGGAAAGAGCATAAAATGGGTATTTAACATGGCTATAAGCAACACAACGCTAACAGATAGATAAATAAGCTGACTGCTTCAAATTTATGGCAATTTAGGAGCTGAAATTTTCAGAGTGAGACGGGTGACGGTGTATGGGCTTTAGAAATGTGCAGGAGCACTTCCTGGTTTCATGTGTCTATGTAGAGCCCTGAGACTGAGCGTTTTCAGCTCCTGAGAAGGGAGCTTACAGGATTACACAAACATGTGAATGAAACAAAATACTACTCCAAGTATGTTTTTTTTTTAAATGGTTAAACGCTCAAAAACGTCAATTTACCAGAATAGGGGACCTTTAAAATCCTTCACCTTCGTTACCTCCATCCCTGTAACCTCACTGCTCCAATTGTGTAGGAACTTAAATACAATCAGCAGTCTAGTGAATAAAAACACATTACTGATCCAGGGCCAACACTCAACAGCATTATCCTTAGTTCTCAGAAAGCATAATTTCTGCACACATTTAGGCCAAATACAACCTACTCTTATCTTTTTAATGCCAGGTGTGAAGGGGATCCAAGTCATGGGTTGAATGAATGCAATGAGCCAGCCAGTCCCAAAGTCAAGAGTGTCGCCGAGCTCTTCAATTTCCAAAAATCCTACATAGACCCCGAAAAAATAAAAGTTCACTGTATTCAAAAGAGTCAGTTTTTTGCTGTAGATTTCTTTAGAAATGAAAAAATGGCTAATAATAGTTTTTAAGTATTATTTTTAAACAAGTATATTGCTGTACCTAAGTTCAAACTCAAACTTTGGGAACACAGCAGTACTTGAGCAGTAACATTTCCCATAAGACCATTGTGTGTCCATGTACTCACCAACCAGCCCCACCATTTTACTCTCAAAAGAAATCTTTTATTACTGTAGCCTATAGTATGTCTACAATATTGCACTGCTATATTTCACCTCAATATGGACAAACCTTTGGCTCGAACTCTTTCATGTTTCTTCTTGGCTTTCCTCCACTCACATGAAGGCAGACCATGAGGTAACATGGGACTTTTACTGCATAGATCCCACAAAATCCAAACACACTGCACTGCTATAAGAAATACTGCTGAAACTCCATGCAATCGTCTGTTTATCTTGCAGTAATAAAGCCGGGATGTAATTAGCCATTTCCAGCAATCAAAGAGGATGTGGATTTAGAGCTTCAAATCCCCAAATACATTATGTAACAGTTAGTTTGTCTATAATGAATCTGCTATTCGCACAAAGACAAAAGTTGTTAGAGTAACCTAAAGCAAACACAATTCAATATTTATGGCAGAAGTTGCAGCAGGAAAAAATATCTCAGTTATTTTAGACTGAAGAAGTTTAGGAAGAGTTTATATTGATACAAATACAGTCTACAGATTTAAATGACATTAAAAATATTTGGTGGGGTTTAAAGAAGGCAGCTGCACCGTGGAGGCTCTCGAACATCGGGCAAAGAGTCCAGTCGAGAGGTGTAAGAAGCTTATAATGACTCAAAATGTTTAATCCAAATGTTTAAAAGTACTGAAGTTAAGCGCTGAATAACACTGCCCTTGGGCCTGTGTTAACTTCAATGTTAACCCTCTAAGCGCCAAAGTCGCAGGATTGCGACAAGCAACGTTGCTAAAAATAACAGCCCCTACGTCCTATTAAAATGTTAAATCTTGTTTTTACTCCCTTCCTCTGGGTGTCAGACACCCAGGACTTAGTTTCTAGTCCAATAGAATCATATATTGTCGTTCAAAATCTTTGAAAAAGACGTGCTCAAAGGTGAGCGAGGTTTCACGGGGAGTGGCGCATCGGAGCGCCTCCGTGGAGTAGATTCCTCTACAGTTTTGAGAGAGGAAAAGGCGAAAGTAGCTAATAAAATGTACAGCACTGATGAAGCAGTAGCTTTGATAACTGCTGACTCTGATTCTGAGGGAGAACATCTACTTTTTGAGCTGAGAGAGAGTGAAGAGAGCTGCGAAAGTGAAAGTGCGAGCGAGGAGTGGTTTCCTGGTGGCGGCGCACGAGCTATGCTCACAGTCCCTGCACACAGCGTTTCCCCGTCACTCTGCCCCCTGTAGGTGACAGAGGCAGGCGTGCACTTAGTTACTCTGGCCCCGAGAGTGAACATGAGGTCGGGAATAATGCAGTTTTGAGAGAGAGATGTGCGCGCAGGGCTGTAGTTCGTCCTGCGGAGGCAGCGCAGCACGGAGTCTCCGCAGCCGCAGTACCGAGAGTGAACTCGGGAACTGTGCGGTTTTCAGTGAAATAAATGTACACCAAGCACTCCCTGTTCATTCACACACTTTTCCCCACAGAAGAGGCAGAGGAGGGAGAAGAGAAAGCGTGGGGAGAGGCAGGTGTTGCCGAGGGCGCGGTGGGAGCAGCGTGGCGAATATAAACAGGACTAGCAACAGCACTGATGAGGCTGGGATCACCTGAGACAGGAGGAAGTTTATCAGGAGTGGATACAGCAGTTTGATGAACCTGCTGCTTAGGCCATGGACAGACTTGCAGATGCAAATTTCCTCACATTTTACTAGTTATGGGACATTAGAGGTTATAGTTTACTAATGTTGGTTTAGAGTTTACTTGGTTTCTACTCATTTATTAATTGGAGAAAAAGACAAAAAATACATAATTCAGCACGTCCGCCTGATAATGATGTCACAATATGCAAAATATATGCAGATTAGATGCCTATAATTACTACATTCATAAACTTTGGTTCATAACTGACATTTTTCTCATTTACAGTAAGACTCTATCTCAGTCTGTCAAATGTCAAGTTAAGTTTTAATTCCTGCTCTTCATGGTTTTGTTAACTGCAGTGTCTCCAAATGGCAGATCCACCCCCAACTGACTCCGAGTTTCTAAAGAAAGTTAGACAAGTAAATACTGTATAAAGCGACCCTACTGAGTGAAGTCTGTGTGATTCTTCTTTAGCGTTGTGCTTGGACTTTATAGAACTCTATGTGACAACTTTGAGTAGCATTATTTTGGATAATAAATTATTAAAGCTGCACTACCTGATTTTGTGACTGTAAAAGTGATGTGTCAAAAAAAAAAAAAGTTGAGTTTGAATGATACGTTCCCCTTTCTGACGCTCTATCACAGTCTCACACAAACCTGGAAGTATGTACACAGCCAGGAGCTATCACAATAACACAGCACAGATCTGCAATTTGCTTTTAATTATTAAAAAAAAAAAATAAAAAAAATACTGTGAATAAGCTATAAATTTTGAAATGAAACAATAGCTCCTTCACATTTTTACACCACTTTACACCAAATTTATTGAAAAATATGGTGTAAAGTGGCCAAGAAAATGAGGTGAAAATAGAGGTGGTCTGTTCAGTCTTTGAATATACCATGACTCCTTAAAAATTCCTTCTACTGTGATTAGGTGAAGTGTGTTCACTAGCGCCCCCAACAGTCAGTGCATGTACTGCTGTTTATTTCTGACTCTGCAAGCTCTGGGAATACAGACCAACATATGACACGATGAACGCCGAAGACAGACAGAGCACTCCGTCTGAATCCAGGACGCACTAAAAAACAGGTATTTCACCCTGGTGGGTGTGGTTTAGCGAGGACGTTGCCATGGAAGCTTTGGAGCATGTTCACGACTCATGTAGCATATATGCTAATTTTAAGTTTATTTGTCAAACTAATTAGGTTCAGGATTAGGAGGAGGGTTACTTTAGTACATGTATGTGGAAGCAAAATATTATTTATCACTTATTCTGTGCTGACAACACAATAATAAACCAACTCTAGCTGTTTTCCTTAATCTGTTACCAAATAAACTCTTTGTTTAGCAAGTTATTACTTTATACGTTTATCCAAGATAAGTTGACTTTACTGGTCACCAACAAAAACAAAATGCATACACTCTGAGTGTGTGATGTAGGACGTTAAGCCCCATCTCCGGGCGAAATGCCTGGTTTTTAGTTAGTCCCATCCAAATCTGTATGCGTATTTTATGTAGAGTTTAAATGAGACTTTAGACTTTGGGGTAGCTCTAATACAATGTGCAATATGATTTCTCAGATCTTACTTTGAAGTTATTGTTGTTCCTGTTGGAGGTCACAGGTACTGGCACTTATCCCAGTGACTATGGGTCTTGAGCGGGGTACACCCTGGACAATGGCCAGGTGGTCGCTGACACTGGGACATACACACAGCCAACTATTCGCTAGGGGCAATTTGTAGTCACCAAACACATGCACATTTTTGGATGATGGGCGAATGCTGGAGTGGAACCCGGCGAGAACCCACAGTAGCATTGGAAAGACATGGACCGATCCCACAACTTCCTTCCTGGTAGGTATTCAATCAAACTGCATCAATCTTTTCATCATAAAAAGTTTAACATGATTTTGGACGCAGTTTTTATACATAATTTACTATCAATGACCCAGACCAGTCCGTGACCCGGTGTTGTCGATTTGTGAGTATTTTTCATTGGCAGCCCCTTGAGCAACACTGCCTCAGGGGCCTCTGATAAAAAGAATATGAGATGAGCCGCTGTGATTGCCAGGACATAGTGAATCATCAAATAAATAGCACCAGAGCTGGAGTGGAAATACGTATTGCAAAGTAAGTAGTTTACTCGCTGAACTATTCCCGCTTGCGATTGATTGTGGAGTTAAATGTTTTATGTATTAATATCATTGGAGACACAAGTGCATCCTCAGCACATAGCGTAAGATGTTCGCTGATGAGAAAGCTGCTGAACCGCACAGTATTGACCTTGTATTTATACTTTTGGGTACTGACATTTTCAAATTTTCATTATTCGGTCTAATCTTTTATCACAAAAAAGTGCAAGCACAAGCTGAGGTGAATTCTTTAATTAACAAAGGGCATTTGGAAAGCAACTATTTCCAAGGTTAAAAGCTTTCATAGTTGCACAAAAGAATTAGAAATGCACTAAGAAATGTTAGATTGTGTGACCGACCTGTTTGTTTTTGTAGATTCAAGGTAAAGGTACATTGCTCCAGTCTCATCATTACTCTCAGCAACACAATGTTTTAGCAATTAATTTATTAAAGGGAATAAATTATGCTTTTATTTGTATTTTACTCTGGAACACCACTGCATCTTTTACAACCTTTAAAGTCAATATCTACCTAAAAGAGAAACTTTTTAATAAGTATGCTACTGGTGCAATGGTCTTTTTAACATAATCAGTGACAAAAGGTACTTCACTTTCTTAAACTTTTTGTATGATGCCATTTTACCTTAAAATAAAAAAAAAAATAGCTGTGACTAAACTGTGGAAACAGAGTTGTAAACTGATTGGTCAGTGTTTCCTGGAGTGGGCAGAGGTTCATGGGAAGTTTGCGGAACTGAGCGTTCTGAGGCATAAGAAACTCAGCACCAGAGAATACAGGATTACTTAAACAGGCGTGAATAAAGCAAAACACAACTCCAGGTATGTTTTTGATGAGGGCAACACATTATAACATGGTAGAAAGCTCAAGAAAGTCGAGTTTGCATAATACAGCCTTGTTAGAAAGTTATATACCATCACACAATGCTAATGTGTTAGCATTGACTAATAACTACAAACATGGCCCCGCAGCAGAGACGCATACAAATAACTTTTTGCCATTAAAAACACCAGAAAACATTGTATTAAGGGCAACAACGGAGACAGCAGCAAAAGCTAGTTGTTGAAGAACTTTGGTTAGGTTGAATGTGACTGTTGTTGTTGAGGGCACAAAACATGGTAGAAAGCTCAGAAAAGTAAAGCTGATTTTGCGCTATATAGCCCCTTTAAATAAAAATTATTTCACTTTATTTCACTAATAACACAAATACGCAAATAAAGTTCACAGAGTAGTCTTGTGTTCCTTACTGGCAGTAATTTAAGAGCATTCACTTAATATGGGTCACTTGAATTACTCCCACAGATGATTCCCAACATCACGGAGAGGTCAGAGCTTAATTTTCCAGCATTATGCTCATTATTCACTGGTTTACATCGTAACAGGTGGTGCCGCTCGCTGATGTGTATACAGCCAGGCTCACAGCTGCAGCTTCCTGCCTTAAACTGGGCAGAGAGCCAGTGATGTTTGGCTAAAGGTCACCCATTATGCTGTTTTTGTTTGCTTTAGTGAGTTAGATAGCAGTTTGGTTGTACACATGTCCCAAAGGATAAAGATGCAGCCTGGCGGAGCATATACTGCCGGTATGGGTTATGTTTCTGTCTGCAATAACTGCTCAATGCTTAGAAAAAAACTCCATTAATAAAGACTTATGGTACTACTTTATAAGTGTGCAAGGAGTGTTAGTGCTCCTGCCTCAGAGCAAGAAGGTTGAGGGCTCAATCCTTTGGTCAGCCATCTATGATTTTGCGTGGACCTAGAATGTCCTCCCTGTGTTACTGTGGTTTGTCTCCGGCTTCCGCTCATAATCCAAGGACATGCATTTGTGTTTTTTTAAACCTTTTAAGACCATTGTTCAAGAAGATTAAGACCTATTTCATGAGCAGACAAAGTTGAGTTGTAAACACGGCTGTGCCAACTAATTGGAACCATATGCGACAGTGGGTGCTGCAAAGCATTTTGGTCTTGGTAAGAAAAGATCTGAACTCTTGTATCTGCAACAGTAATATACCTTTGAGCATCTAAGTGGACATTTTAGAAAAAGCTAGTAAATGCAGGTAGTTGCATCAAATCTGCATGACATGTATAAGACCTGTTTAAACGTATTTAAGACATAATACTCTGCATCTCGCCCAATTTAACTTAAATTCCTTAACCTTAAATTCAGATTTTTAGATTTAATACTTTTTTCTTTTTTTCTTTTCAAGACCCATTTGAATAAATGCGAGGGAATTGTCTGTTTCTGTGTAAACTTGTAAAATTGCTCAAGGTGTAGTGGGGATTGGGCTCCAGCCATGCACCTACAACCTCTAAATGGAAATAGGCAGATACAAATAAATAAATAAATGATACCACTTCATGTGCTATTCACTGAAGCAGGAATTTACATTACTTGTGCATTCCCAAAATAGTTAATTTGACCAAAGAAAGCTAATGATGCTAGCAGACTGAAGAAGCTGATCAGAAAGCCAAACTTGTTTGGTTGGAACCAGACGGTCTAGAGCACAGGTTCTTGTCTAATTGTGGGACCCAATTTTACCATTGATCAATGTGTTTCCTCACTTTTCATGTCGTGGACTATGGTTTGATTCCAAAGATCCCCATTGTGCTGCTCCCAAGCCTGGATAAATGGAGAAGGTTAATTCAGGAAGAGCATTGATATTTTTTTTAAACCTAGAACCATATACGTTCACTTTTTTCTCTAACCTCGATGAGCAAGGTACCCATTGACTTGACATTAAAATATATTAAAGTACAACACCACCTGGCAAAATAATGTCTTCTTCTCAGTGCTGGAAGAAGTCAGTTTCTTTACTTAAGTAAAAGTACAAATACAGAAGCAAAATTTACTCAAGTAAAAGTACCACCTTTAAAATTTCTACTTAAATAAAAGTATAAAAGTACTCACTTTTGAATGTATTTGTAAATAAAAAAGTAAAAGTATTTTGCACAGAATCAAGAATTTACGAACGTGTTAAAACTGAGGGATTTTGCTGAAAAACTGTGCTAAAAAATTATGTAAACTAGTGCAACAGAAGATACTCAGTCAGAGGTTTTTCTCAAGCGTACTACTTTACTACATCTTTTGTACTTATGTACTGTGCCTACAATGAGGACACAGCAAAAACACATGATTTTAAACCAAAACTCAAAATGTAGTGGAGTAAAAGTACAGATACTTGCTCTAAAATGTAGTGAAGTAACAGTAAAAGTACCCCTTGTAAAACTGACTCAAGTAAAGTACAGATGTACTTGAGTAAAGTAACTTAGTACTTTTGCTTTGTTACATTCCACCACTGCTTCTTCTCTTATTTTCAATAATAGAATGTCTCAAGACAGCAAAAAGGTATAATGGGATGACTTAATACAGAGGCTCTAATATGTGTGAAAAGTTAGGGAACCATTCACAAAATGAAAATCATAATGGAGCCGGTATCTTATTCTTCCTGGAACATGAGCCTTGTATGGTGGGCCTGAAAGTTGCTAGTCATGATTCAGTACAGAAACACCCACAATGGGATAAATTCACCTAAAAATATTACTCACTAATGCTGGGTGAACTGAACATGTACCTGTAAAAAAAAAAAAAAAAAAAAAAAAAAACCTCTACCTTCAAAGACATCAGTGAGAGACCTAAAGGTATTCATGGACCCATGTAGCTCAGACAAAGGCAACACTATGAAAATAACAAAACAAAATTGTGTGGGTAACAATCACTCTGTGTTAATGTTCTAGGGGTTAGTTATTTTCTAAATTGATTAGATACATTCATAAATCCATTTTACATAATTACAACATTATTCAGGCTAAATGCTTATCGTCTTTAAGGAAAAACAAACTTAATGTCCAGTAGATTTAGAGTTTTTTTTTTTTTTTTTTGCATTCAGGCTAAACACTGAAACTCAGTCCACCACTTATGAATTACTGTGGCGGAGAAGTGTATATAGAGCAATACTTGCAGTCCTTGACAATCTCAACTATCCACTGTTCACTTTATCAAAAAAGTATAATCACTACGCTAAGTACCAATGAGCATGTAAAAAGTTATAATTTTCAAAACACACAGGGAAGCCCAGAACAAGTTGTGACGGGTGACCTTTAAGAAGCATTGTTGATCTGCTTTCTGTGACATTTTACAAGCCATTTTTCAGATTTGCACTAAATCCTAATTGGGCTTAGTTTCCCCCTTTTCGTGAACACGCTGAGACATTTGTACAGCTGCAGTCGTAGTAAAAGCATGTGTCCGCTCTCGAGTTAGTGTTTGTTTGGTCACTGGTGGCTCAGACTGACTGACTGCGTGCATGTGTTCGGTGGGCTGCATATTTCCACTTTTTCCTCCAAAACTCTTGCTCCGATGTGACGCGCAAGCTGCTCCATCTGTTGTGTACCCATTAAACAACCGGGCCACATTAGCCGCATCAATTCAGCGGCACTTTGAGGAAATGCCATCTTTGCTTCGAGCACACATTCATATCTGTACAAATGAAGGGCAGATTTACCATTACTACAGGCTATAACAAGAAGCACATGCAAACTTTGATGTTTTGTGACTGTTTCCCACTTCAATTGAAAGAATGCAGTGTTTTCTTGTACTTCAAGGCCAATCAAAGCGTGCTATAGAAACCATCTGTAAAAATAAGTTAGTTGGGATAACTATTGTCAAGCCCCTCATGGAGTATATTTTAGTCCAGAATTTGAGATAATAATAATGTACTGGTCTTATATCTGCTTTTTCTAGGCACTCAAAGTCACGTTACAATTAGGTGCATTAATTCATTTCCTCTCCAGTCACACTCGGTGGTGGTGAGTTACTTCTGTAGCCATAGATGCCCTCTAGCAGACTGACACAGTGACTCATTCATTGTATTGTATGTGTATTAATTATATAAAACATGATCTAATATAATGCATATGAGCAATGTGCAATACAATTTCTCAGGTGGTCATTTGAAGGTATTGTTGTTCGTGTTGGGCGTCGCAGGTACTGGAGTCTACCCTGGACTTTTTGACCAAATCCAGGAAGGGACACACGTTTAAATACCCAAAGACAAACAAATGTCAGTGTGAAAGCCAAAAACAGATCTAAGTATGGTTAACAGATTCTGCAGCTTCAAGCTCCACTGCAGCTGCTGGCTCCTGTGCAGCTCTCGTGTTTCCTAAAGAGTGTCATTAGTGATTTAAAACCTGTCTTAAATGGTGCATTAGATGTTTATACTACTCACAATTCCTGAGTTCTACGTGCAGAGCTTCGTGCAAACTTTCAGATGTGAAAATGCCTTTGGAGGGATGATACAGTACAATAGTACACATAATTTCATTTCAATAATTTATATTGTACTGTGTTTTCCCTCTCACACAAAAGAAATACTAAACAGCAGTATTTCACATAACTGTGTTTGATTCGTTAGCTTCCCACGGGGACTTCCTCCAAATCACTCAACTGTGTGTTTCTCTGTATATCTCTGGCTTCTTTGTAGTTATTTTTTTTCTCCTCTCCAACCTTCACATGCCCACCTGAAGGGAACAGCCCCCTCTACCACAGGGCAGGGATCAATGGAGTGCTGTGTAGCGTGGGATCCCATTTCGAAGCCCTCCAGGTGGGTAAGGATCAGCAGCTCGCAACGGGACCGAGCCAAATCCGCCATCTAATATTTATTTCAGCGTTTAACAGTGACAGCGGGCGACTTTAACGGGCCTGGGTTGTTCATAGTGAAAGCCTGGCGGGGCGTGGGGTTAATTCACTCAAGGGGTTAATATCGGGAGCGTAATTGGATTCTTGTACCGCGACAGATGGGGGGTGAAAGATAAGAGATGTTGTACACACGCTAAGCCATGTCAAAGATAAAACAAAGCTATGGGTGAAGCATCTTTGCCATGTTCTGTATTTCCTCAGAGCTGTACTCTTATTGGGGAAGTCCATAAATTCCTATATATTTTTAACTTTCAGTCCTGGTCTAGCAATGTTTGTTCATTTCCTTCAGTACTTTTACTTCACTACCTTTTTAGGGCAAGTATCTGTACTTTTACTCCACTAGATTAAAAAATTGGCTTGTATCACAAAGCACTCTGAATTTTGTTTAACATTATTTGTTTTCTTGCAATTGTTGTAGACACATAATACCTTAACCCTATAAAACCATTTGTATCATATTTGCTACTCGAGTTTCTGAGACCTCTAATTTATCAAAACGATCAATAAAACACCGCCCGGGGTGGTTCCAGGTTTTGCCTTGTGAAATTTAAGACCATTTTAAGACTTTTTAATGCCACTTAGAGTAAAATTTAATGCCAGGATCGATGGCAAAAGAACAATAATCTCTTAATTTTACACTAATTAAATGTTTATACTACTCTGACACTTGAAGGTTTTATTTTAAAGCCTAATACAGAGGAACTACCAGTTCTGTGAAATGTTTTTGTATCTAAAGTTAACATTGTCATGAGCAAAAAGTTGCCAAAATTGCCCAATGTATCATATGTGATACAAGAAAAAATCTCAGAAACAAAATGATATGGATTTTTTTTTCATAAAAGGGTTAATAAACATCTCAGTTCCAAAAAATTGAATTTTCTGGCTATTTTTTGATATGTCAGGCTTTACAGGGTTAATATAAAATATGCAGTAAAGTATTATTCAATACAAACATCAACATAATAAAGACAGAATATTTATAATCTCTTTTATAGACTAAACTTTTACCACCTAGCTTTTAATTTCACATAAGTTCACACGTGTTTTCTCCTTCATGGCTTACAAGTATCTTTTTATATTGTCATTTTTCTGTTATTGTATTTTACTCACTTAATAATTTTACTTTTAATTCATTACTATTTGTTCTTATTGCTAATTGCTTGCTTCTCTTCAGCAAGGTAAAGCACGTTGGTGCAACTAATTTATTTAGTTTTAAATGTACTATGCAAATAATGTGGCTTGGCTTAGTATTTCCTAATCATTTATATTTAATGCATTCATTAGTTGTTGAATCTGTGTGAAATACCTTGACTTTCTGCGTTTCGTTTTAAATGTATTGCTCTTTTTATTTTCAAACCAAATTGGTCATTTATGTTTTCTTTTATTCCCTTGTTTTCTTTTAAGAATTCCTGGCATATTGTCAGTGTATGGCTTTTAAATAAGTTAATGATACAGTCCATTATTGAAGACTGCTATTGACTGAGAAAGTAAAAGGTGTCTATTCCAACAAAGGCTATATCTGCTTACACAAAAACAGAAAAAAAAAGGAATAAAAGTACATTCTGGCACAAGATGTTTAATGAGATCAATATTATTGCTGGTTTGCAACAGTTAAACTAAGAGGATGAAGAGGAACAATGCAACTTTACCAGTTTCTTCACTGTTGTGGTCACATTTTTCTCAATGGAGCTCCTACATTTTGAACTAAAGCCCTCCTCCTCGTACCAAAGCTTTCCTCTGCCACGATAAACATCTTAGAATCTTCAGGGACATCAGGTCGGAGGTCCCATTCTTGCAAGGCTGGCTGTTCTTCACGATACACCAGGGGGAGGTACAGGGGGCTTTAGTCATCCTGCAACAACTTATTCAGCATCAGACTGACTCCCAAACTGTTTAATTAAAGTTTAAAAAGTTTCAATTTTAGACTCCCTGCCTTCCGGAAAAAGTCAGAGACAGTGAAGCCCAAAATTATTCATAGCCCTGGCAAATTCTGACTTAAAGTTACTTTTATTGTAAATGTAAATAAAATATAAATGTAAATAAAAGCTGAAAATATTTCCACAACTTTCCACAATGATACCTCTTGTACATCGTCTTATCATGTTTTGGGAGAAGCCTGTGTCATTTCCTGCCCAAAACACCCCCAACAACTTAGGCTATAAAGATAACTGAGAAAGGATGGAACTGATGCTGAGTCTGACGACAGCCACGCAGAGGAGGAAGCGGCGCTTCGTCTACCTCCGGAGTTGGCGGAGTTGTTCAGAAACAACACCGAGGATGAAGAATTTAAAGGATTTAGCGATTAGGAGTGAGTTTGGTGAACTTATGTTCTTTATGCTATAGTTATGTGAATAAATGTGTCAAATCCAGTTTTTATCATCTTTGTCTTTTAGCCAAAATTAAATCGATTTTATCTTTATCGTTTACAGTTAGTCCAAAATGCTGCTGCTACTGACCTTATACAAATTTACACTCCGGCGCGTTCTCTGAGGTCCCAGAGCCAGCTCCAGCTCGTGGTCCCTAGGACGAGACTTAAAACCAGGGGGGACCGGGGCCTTCTCTGTTGCTGGCCCCAAACTATGGAACACTCTGCCCCCACATCAGAGCGGCCCCCACAGTGGAATGTTTTAAGTCTCGTCTTAAGACTCATTTTTATTCTCTGGCTTTTAACTCGACGTGAATTGTGTGGTCCTCTGTTGTCTTTTATTGTGTTTTATTGTTTTGTTTTTATTATTTAATTCTTGGCATTTATTTATTGTTATTTTATTGTATTCCTTTTATTTGGTTTTACTGGTTCTTATTATTTAATGGGGACTGGTGGAGCTGAATGGAGTAATTTATTGTTATTTAGTGTTCTATGTGCAGCACTTTGGAAACTGTTTTGTTTGTAAAATGTGCTGTACAAATAAAGTGGATTGGATTGGATTGAATGACTGTTAATATATTACGTTAACATACGAGACACCTATTCAGTTCGTTGTTTATGCTTCATGTAGCTGAATAACCATCAATGTGTTACGTTAGCAAACCGCACACCTCTTCAGCTGTTGTTCTCTATTCTATTATTACTATAACTTGCCTTTCAAGATGAAATGTCTGTTCTTGTTGTCAGATTTTGTAAAATAAATTTCCCCCAAAAAATGCGACTTATATACGTTTTTTTCTTCTTCATTATGCATTTTTTGGCTAGTCCGACTTATACTCCGGAGCGATGTATAGTCCGGAAAATACGGTATACAAAATTAAAGTCTATAGAGGGGCGTGGGGTTAATTACCTAAAAGGTTTAATATCAGGAGCATAATTGGATTCTTGCACCGGGACAGATAGGGGTGTAAAGATAAGAGATGTTGTACACACAATGAGCCATGCCAAAGATAAAATTGTCTAGTGATGTAGCCTGGTCTTTGGTGTAATGACCGTGCATGCCAGAAAAGGGGCGGCTGGCCTGGTAGAGCTTATCGATCTCCACTTCTGCAATTAGACCCATGAAGAATGAGTCCCCGCCAATAAAACATAAGGTATTGTCCCGAGCGGCTGTCCTCTCTGTTTCTGTCCCTCCCATTTGGTGTTTATCTGGACCCAAACCAGACGCAGTCCTAATGAGAAGTTAGGAGCAGCCTGCATTTGTGGCTTTACGAGATAAAACTCAGCTCAATGAGAAATAGAGGCTTGCTGAAGGTAAAGGAACAACAGCAGTGACAGTGTGATCCGTTCTGTTAAAGGGTTGTGAACGGTGAATGAATGAGGAGTAGAATGCAAAAAAAAAAGGTTAAATTGTGACTAATACTGGAGTTTTATTCCCATCTGAACAAACTATGGTTCTCAGTTTTTTCAGGGTACAGCATTTTCAATTAAATCTAATCCATTATTATTAGTTGTAGTAGTAATTAGCAAATCTCATAAAGCAATATTTTGTCCTTGTGGAACATAAACAAACTAAGGTGCTGACACTACGATTTAATGAGAAAAAAAAAGCACTAGCACATTTTTAATTTGGAGGCAGCAAAACATTTAAAAAGTTGAGTCAGGAGCAAAAAAAAAAGGCTGAACGACTAAGTGGTACCAATAGAAACCAAATTGCTTTATATTTGCTAATAACATGAATTTGCAACATTTTATATTGTATTTTAAAGAGTATATATTATGCTTGTATTTGTCTTTTTAAAACAATCTTGGTCACCTCTAGAGAGGCCTTGCGCATTTTAAACAGTAAAAGAAAACATTTTTAATAATTACCTTTCTACTGCCATGAAGAAACAAGGGACCAACAGAGGGCAACTCTCTTACGCTCGAATCATGGAAGAAAAAGCTGTTTACTTGCTTAAACTTTTTGTATGATGCCATTTTACTAGTAAATGAAAAATGTCTGCAAGGAATTAGTGGAAACCGAGCTGTACACCTTTTTTTTTTTTTTTTCGATAATTGAATGAGAGCAGACTGGAGGTAGAGGGCTTGTTGATTGGTCAGTGCTTCCTATGTGTTTTTGATGAGGAAATAACATTATAACATGGTAGAAGGCTCAAAAAAGTAGATTATCCATA
Source organism: Bostrychus sinensis (assembly GCA_020698575.1). Classification (NCBI taxonomy): domain Eukaryota; kingdom Metazoa; phylum Chordata; class Actinopteri; order Gobiiformes; family Eleotridae; genus Bostrychus; species Bostrychus sinensis. Next base: position 32,836,609 of record CM036246.1, on the reverse strand, counting down.
ATATAGCTCCATTTAAAGGAGCAAATGGCACAGTCTCTTTTACTAGTATTAGATGTTTTGGATGCTGATCTTGGATTATCTTCAGGATTTTATGGGACACTGCATTAAACAAACAAAAAAAAAATAAATCCTCGAGGCATTTGCATTGATGCAAAATGGAAACAGTAAATAAACATTGCGCCTTTTGACAGCTGCATACTAAACAAGAAATGGCCGGCCTGAGAATCAAACCCATAATCACTAGCTAATTATTTTACATTAAGCCTATAAACTGTTCTCTTTAACCCTAATATACACATTTTTCGAAAAGTCAATTGAGAAATTTAGATGGGTGGTCACCGTTGAGCTCTATTAAAGCAAGAGTGTAATAAATATCCATAAAAGAAACATTACCTATAACAATTTTAGCCTATGCTTATTTACTGCCAAGCCATTTTACTGACATCTTCTCAGCCCTTAAACCTGGTGGACACCACTTACAGCCCTCACGCTTTCCCGCTCCATACTAAAGAACTAAAGGTTTACTTGATCCTAATATATCCCCCTTACACTGACAGGTGCCACACTAATCACAAAATCAATACTATTCACTTAGTCGCAGTTACTTGCTGTTTCCTGTGTGTTTTTAGGACTCCCCTTTAGCTACAGCCACTTTACTGTCTCTAGTTTCCTAGACAGGTAAAAATCCAACGTTTTAAATCTCTCCAAGGACAAATCTATGCAAACAACCAGAAACACTGAGACCAGAAGCCTTTTGAGTGTTGCCAACAAACAAATCAACACAGGCAAACATATAACATCCTTATTGGAGGCAATAATGTGACTTTCCTCATATTGGCTGTGCAACACTAGCACCCAGCTGTCCTTTTGTGTCAGACCACATTCAAAGTTGATTTCTTTCTCTATTTTTAAAGTGGATTCTAGCCTACAAAAGCACTACAAAGCACTGAAGTCTTTTGAAGCCATGCTGTGCATCATACAGTATGTACTACTGAAAGATTGCAAAAGCATTTTGTGTGGGGTTATACATATAGGGGACTTCTTCAACTTCACAACCTCCTTTTCCTCAAGACTGTATGTTGCATGAAAGCTCAACTCAGTAACTTTTTTTTTTTTTTTTACCTTAAACTGTTTCAGAGTCTGTGTGATGGTTAAATGAGTTGTTGTGGGGTAAATAAAGCTCCCTTCATATCCCTCTGCTGTCTCTGGGCCGAAACCGTCAACTTGCAATTTTGAGCGCCGCAAACCTGGTGTCATGGAAGTGGCAAGTTTTGCAAAAAAGCGGCATATCGCAGTTAGAGCCAAATAGAGCCGGTGGCTTTATGGCCAAATGGCAGAAAAAAAGCTTTGGAGTGATAAAAGGAGGTGAAAACGTAAAGCTGAGTGAGTGACGATAGTGCTTTACCCAGACATATAGGGGGAGTTCCACAGTAGAAAATGAGCCAACAACAGTGAAGAAACGAGAAAAGTCACTGATTTCTGTTTTAATGGATGTTCAGGTTCTCTTTGTTCAAGGCCGAGTCTTTCAAGGTTCAAGACCGACAATTTTTAGGACCGAGACCAAGGCAAACTGAGACCAGGCTGAGTTCAAACCCTGTGAACTAACACTAAATCAAGGGGAAAAGTGAAAAATAAATAAATAAATAAATGATGCAACAGACTCCACAAACAGACAGAGACAGAAGAAGGATGGGAAGAAGGATGCAGAGGTTAGAGCTGCCAGGCAAGGCTTAGAGGAAGACCAAAGAGATGGAAGAGGACAAGTTAGTTAGTGTGAGACGCAGAAGAAGACAGTACATGACCAAACAATAACAGCTATTCTTCTTAAATGTCCCTTATTCTGTTGAATCAACTTTTTTATTTTTTATCTTTTAACCATGTTATAAAATAGTTTCCACCTCAAAAACATACCTGCAGTAGTATTTTGATTCATTCACGCATGTTTGAGTAATCCTGTATGCTGAGGCACTGCCCTTCTCAAGAGCTGAAAACGCTCAATCTCATGGCTCTACGTAGACACATGAAAAAATGGGCTCCAGTGCGTTTCTAAAGCCCATACACGGTTAGCGGACTTGTTCTGATCATTTCTTAAGCTTAAATTGCCGTCATTATGAAGCAGTCAGCTCATTTATCTATCAACGTATCTGCTAATAGCAATGCTAATTAGCTATTTTATGCTCAGTCCATTCCCCATCGTTGCCAGCAGGGGGCGGCAGACACCTAATCCAGGCGTTCTCTGCAAAGTCAAAGTAACAGCTGCGTAAAACAAGAGTTTCCATACATATACATTATTTGAAGATATAAAACATCAAATACTAGTGCAAAAGATATCCAAAACTATTTAAAAAAGCCTGAACAAGCATACTATGGCCCCTTTATATGTACTGAAAACATTTGCATGTCCTTATATCATCTTAAATGGGGTGTGTTAAGAGAAACAATAATATTCAAATATAATGTCGCACTAAAACAACACATTGTTCTCTCAAATATAAAACATGCCTGATGAGTTTAATTTGTGTAGCGTTGCCTTGAAGCTCTACCAACTCTTTACAACACCAATTCCTCTAGTAAAAAAAATAAAAACTAAATGATGTGTTATTAAAGTACTTTGCCCATGCTAATCACCTCCTCTGCCCCCGAACGCTCCAGCAGCAGCGCCCGTTACACTTTTAAGCTTTAATTAAAAAATAGAAAAGGCGAAGAAATAGTGGAAGAATCGCATTTAGCGGCTGCAGCCCCCGAGGGACGAAATCTGTCTCCTTTTCTCTTGTAAATGGAGCACACCTAGTAGCTCACTGCAGAATAATCAGGAATTAGGGGATGAAGCCAGCCACTGTGAAGAGTAATACTATGAGAGAGCGCGTCGCTGGTGCAGCCTCTCTCTTCGTATAAAGCCCTCTGCACACCCTCGAGCTGGTGGCTACGGCTCTCTGTTTGAATACAGGATTTAAAAGTCCGTAAAGAACTGCACAGTTGGTGAGTAAGGAGAGTTTTATGTCATCCTATAAGCTCCCCACTCCAAGATACTTTTTTTTCCCCCCTTTCCCTCTATTCATGTTTTTATCATCTTTGAATGCATGTGAATGGTGCAAAGTGGGCATGCAAATTCAAAAATGCACGCTTATAAATGGGAAAGCCAAACACTTTAATTTTTTTTTTTTTTTTTAGCTGAATCTGACATGTTGACAAGTAATTAAGGGGCAAGTGTGCCACGGCAGATGTGCAGTTGTGGCCAAATGAATAAATGCAGGCACAAGGCATGGTAGTCAAAATTATTCAGAGGAATACAGAAAAAGAAAATGTCTTCACAGAGCTAGGTTTTCAGCAGGTAATATAAGTGTGCACATTCTGCCACACTATTTAACTTATCAGGCGCTCAGCACAAAGAAAGTGGCAATAAGTGGATTTAAAAGACATAATGTTTGCCATTTTGAATGACAGAAGACTAATCTTGGGATTCAATAAGTGATATCAAATGTGGCACTCTGAGGAATTATAATTGTATGGAATGAAACACTTCTACTATTAGTAAAAAAAAAGTACTGGTATTCCTTGTCATTTTAATTGTGTTCAGTTAGACTAAATAATGGTATACAATGTAATGTAATAAAAATGCTATTAGTAGGAATGGGTGGGTCGAACCAAATGCCAATAGTAGCAATGCCAACGTATCAGATTGATATTAGTGTGATTAGATTGATTTTCCAGTTGGACAACCAACCCTTCCTACTTTCTTTCACCTGGAGTGTTTAGTGCTTTCCTTCTGTTGAACCTGCTGAAGTTTCCACATTAACAAAAGTAAAGTCCCGTTGTCATCCGATGTAACGACCACATTCAAACAAAAGACTTTTTCAGCAAGTCTTTGTACAACTGGCTTCTGCTGCTGTCCCCATTCAGAAATAAGTACAGATCTGCACAAAATATGGTGTATTCTTGTGTTTTATGACAAAACCAACAGCAATGCCCCATAGGTGCATGTTTGTTTTGCTTACAGGCCAGTGGTGCCCTGCTTATGTTCCGCCTTTTCTTTCTCTGATTGTTTACTCCGCCTGTGGTTGCTTCCACCCATAGAAATGAAACTCAAACCATGAGGCAACTTCTTTGTATAAAATTGGAGAAGATGGCTGGTCAGGCTACCCCTCCCTGCAAACCCTCTGTTAACTGTAAAGAAAAAATTGATTTTATTTTATTTTTTGCAGATTTTATGTTAATAAAATATACTTTTTATTAGTCTACTTTGTGTAAAATTGGTTCTGTTTCTGGTTTTAACATGCACGTAACAGTGAAAAGCAACAAGCATACTTATTTTGTGATTTAAAAAAATGTATTCAGATTTAACATATGATGGCACATTGTTAGTCCTTACATGAAAGCACATATGCTGCTTGTAAATGTAGATGTATCAGTATCGCTTTTGGCGATACTGGCCCTTTATTTACATGATATTGAATCAGTTTAAAAAAGCAGTATTGCACAGTTGTAAGAAGTTTATTTATTTATTTTTTTGGCAGTGTATAGCCAAATATGTTGCGTTTTTCAGCATCACGGTGTTCACTATCACTAAAAGTGCTTATTACAGTGGGCAAACCTAACACCCGTCCACGCTGTCTCACTATTTTCCCCAAACAAATCATAATTTTGTGAGTTTGTGAATGAACATATCTCACAGTATTCTACCAATAAACTCAAGCTAAAGTCAGTCGTGTTGCTGCTACACACTTAAATAATAAAGCCACAGCTAGCTTATCCTTCAAAGGTTTCCTATGTCATTCAAAAATTGTGTTGTTATGATACATCTCGTTGTAAAGTCAGGACAACTTTTAGCACTTTTCGTTGAGATCCCCATTGAGTCCTCAAGTTTTTGAAGCAAAGTCAAATGATACAAACAATATCCCTTCATCTTCTGGCTGTTAGATGCACATATGCTTATCGGCTTAAAAGATAACATTTTAATATTGAGAAAGCCATTGTTTACATTTACAAAAAAAAAAAAAAAACTCTTTTTTGTTTGTTTTTTGTTTTAATAGTCTGCTCAACCGTTTGGTAGAGCACATTTTGAGTGACTGCCTCTCATTGAAAAATGTGTAGAACTGAACCCAGCCTTATTGAGACATCTCTACTATTCACTTGAAGCATGCAATGTCAGCAAATTCCATTAGAGGTCACTCTGCTTGGTGACAGTGAGCCTTCAAACTCAGGCTGCTACCAGGATGTTGGAAATCAAAAAAGCACCCATGACATCTGGACTGTTTTTGGCTGAATTTTAAAGGTACGTTTGTTTCTTTAACATATATAATTTCACACATTACTTAAAAGCTCTGTGTAACTAAAATCAACAAAAATTGTCTGATAAGGAATTAATTTTTGAAAACATGCTTTACCAAATAGTAATAGGAATTTCATGGTAAAACTTCAACTTTCAATACCAACTCAACCGACTCAACTCAAACTTTCTGTAGAATAAAAACACTTAATATGTCACAATCGTGTTTTTACATTGTCATTTTTAAATGTATGTATGTGGAAAATCATTATGGGATATATAGACCACAACTTTTACAGTATTATTAAACTCCACCGTTGGGGCTTTTCAACAGATGGTGCATTTTATAGCATCATAATTTATCTTTTACTTTAACAAACAACATAATTGAAAACTTTCACAATAAGATTTACAGACTCAAACCATGGCAACCATGCACTTACGACCACCACCAATCACACAATCACACTAACAAATTCATACATAGGGAAGGTCTGTGAAGACTCTCACTCGTCCAGGGTAATTGCATCGCAACAAAAAGTGGATTTGATTTTTAAAGTTGAAGACATTTCACGTCTTTATCCAAGAGGCTTTCTCAATTCTGAAGCTGAACTGGTGAGAGCTGTTTTTTTTCTCCTAGGAAGGAGGAGTTAGACCTGAAACTAACTTCTGTTGGCTCAGGAGACCATGAATAGCCTGAGTGGTTTCAGTTTGTTATACCAACACCGCAGGGCCAACTCCAGTGGACCAGAATCTGCAGTACACCTACATTTGAAGGACACTAACAACTCCTTTGAGGACAGTGAGGTCCCAATCTCAGCCAGAGAGAAAGGATGGCTGGAGTGAGGAGTCAAAGAACCCATCTTTGTCAAAAAAGATAAACCTTCTTTAAACAGAAATGGTGGTCTCAGATAAATCCTTCCGTCTCTTTACAACAGTCTCCTGAAACCCAAACAAAACAAACCATTTTCACTCAGGTCATTAACATCTGAAGGAGCTGCCCAGGCTGGAGAAGGTTAACGACTCTCCCTCCAGCTGAGGACAAAGGACTCCTAACGACCCAAAACCACTCAGGCTCTTTCATAGTCTCCTGAACCAATAGAATTTCGTTCCAGGTCCAACTCCCCCTTCCTAGGAGCATATAAACAAGCTTTTACCATTTCAATTTCAGAATTGAGAAAGCCTCTTGGATAAGAGGTGAAATGTCTTCAACTTCAAAAATCAAATCCAGATGACTGCTTTTTTATCTTTTTGTTGTGATACATAGGAGAGGTGTAAATACTTGACTATCTCTTTAAGAACCCAAGGTGAATGACTTTGGACTAATGACTAAAAACTGAAATTCTTTTATTGTATTTCCATCCCTGATTTGTGGTTGAACTGTCAAAATTACACACTTCCAAGTTATATGGGCTTCCCTGCTGTATTTCAATGACAATATTTATTCATTGTTTATACATTACATGCAAATCTCCTATATATACTCCAACACAGCATCTCCATATTGCATTCATTGCCACTGCACCACGTCAGCACTATTCACCAGCTCTCATCATGAATCTGCAACATTGGAAGCACAGTATTAGGTCCCCACGCAGGAGGTTAGGGCCTTAGGAAAAGGCCACGGCCACCTGTCCTCTCCCAGATTGAGTTAACCCCCGCTCCCGCTCCCGCAGCCGACAGCACACATCATGATGGCGGTGGCGGCACGGGGTGGCCTTGCTGAAAATGGAGTGTCAGGTATTTGGCTTGAGCGGATTAAGCGCTGACCTAAAGATTGTTCAGGGTTATTTCTTTAATCCTTGCGATGCCACTGCTGGTGCCGAGGAGCTGTCCTTCAGCGACATGTAAACACCACCACAAACTGTTCAGGACCACACAGACAGAGACTTTCTTAGTGTCGACTTAAAAAATAGTGAAATACAGGGAATGAACATGAAGGTTAAAGTTTTGTTGATGCCAGTTTTTCATTGAGCATGTGATTAAGACAGATCAGTTTTACCTGACTCCACAAATATGTTTATAAAAAAAAAATTAAGGGTGCTAATGTAAAATGATGAGAGTACAATGTTACACTAAATGAAATGGACAAGTGATTAAGTAATAAGTCACGCTGACTCTTTTTGCCTAGGTTTATATTGGGAACATCTACTTTTAAAGGTCTACAAAATTTACAGAAGTTCCATGAATCATGCTACTGCTGCCCAGAAGAGGACAAACAAAGCACATAGATAGAATCAGTTAAACAAGGTTTCAGCAAAAAGGTTTAAAAAGAAGTAATTTGGACATGATTTTTAAGTTATAGAAGTTTCACCTTCATCCAAGAGACTTAATTGTGAAATTGATAAGAGAGCTGAGATATATACTCCTAGGAAGAAGAAGTTTTTGACCTGAAACTAAATTCTGTTGGTTTAGAGTTGAAATGCTTCAGCAGTTTTAGGTTGTTATTGGACAAAACTCTCCACAATGCATCAAATGCATCACCAGTGTTGCTCACTGGATACAAAGTGGACAAGATTTGAGGGAAAAAGTATGGTGTCTTTTTAACTGTATAAAAGACATGGTGTATGAAATTATAGTAGTAAAGTAAAGTATGGATGCTAACATTAGCGTACCTTAGTTTGCAGTGACATTTCTGTAAGCTTTCCCAACAAGAGCTTATGTTGTTGGACCAGAGAGGACAACACAATCACTCATGTGGGAGGTGTGCTACAGTACATCTTCTCCCACTCCCTGGATATCACTTCCCTTCTTAAATACTTTCAGAACACAAGTTTACATTCAGTGAACACAGAATTTCACATTATGTTGTAGTGCAACAAAACACATTATACAGTGCCAAATCAAGAATAACGTGTGGGAGTCCAAACAACCGAGGTCTGAAAAGGAAAGTGGTCTCATCCATGGTCAGGCCGTACACGTGAGGCAAACCAAGCAGGCAAAAGAAACATGAGGAGAGAAAAGTGTGCATCATTGCAGCTAAAAACATCGTTAGAGAAGTGTGACTGAAGGCAGGGACAATGTGATGCAGCCCAGGTGAGCTGTTAGTCAGCCAGGTGTGCCACGGAGGACATCGAGGCATCGGGAGAGGACATCGTGGCAGTGGCACCCGGGCATCAGCACGAAGACCCTAGCAGGTGACAGACCCAACGTGCGGCAGTTGCTCCAGCCTGAGCGGTAACAGGCCATGCACTGAAAACTGCCTGGAAGGAAGTAACAGTCTGTCCACCTCCTCAGCCAAACCGTGGGACTTTTGGGAGAGCCAGGCCTGAGCGGTGCATGCAGGAGGTGGTAATAATCCGTGGCAAGGTTCGGCCATTCGAGGTAATGTGTTGTGATGGGATGGGTTTGGAAGGAAAGCAATGGAATAGGAATGGATGTTAAAAAATAATAAGACTTGCGCACCACTCTGACTCAGTTCTAATTGTTCATGAGCCGTTCAAAACATTCGGATTGTCCATGCTCCTTTAGAATTGTGACATTACGTGAACATTTATGAAAAAAACTATTTGTATGGCGTCTGGGATAAAACCATGCATAGTAAAGGCAGTAAAGCATATGGCAAGAAGAGGTGCTAATGTCATGCTAGCAAATTTAAGATGTTCAGCAGAGATACGATCCATGCCAGTTGTTTTATTTTCAGATAAATTGTTGATTGCTTCGTGTACCTGCGTTTTAATTGAGTCAACATATTCAACATCACCAACCAGGTACTGTTCACTGTGGACACAGTGAATTTATAATAATGTTGTTGCCAAATTTCTAAAATAATTTTTGAGCCAGAGACTCCAATCAATGTGTTGGGTAGAGAAGTTTTGCAGTTATTAATAAATTTCATCTCTTTCCAAAAAGCTTTGGTATTATTACCTAATATATGGTAAAAAAAAAAAAAAAAAGCAGGAAACTGAGGCACTCAAAAAGATAAAAATTATTAAAAGGCATTTATTATCACATGGCTGGTTAGTTAAAACAAGGCCAACGCGTTTCGGCTCTTAGGCCTTCATCAGGGCAAACTCGAGACGCTGCCAGGATGTAGCTTTTGAACCTGACCTTGGTCACATGCACAGAAGGGGCTGGTTCTCAGTCACCTGGTACATGACGTAAGCCAGTATACAAACAGTTCATTACTTAAAAAGATTAAGACAAAATTTCTTTACTATACATCATAATACATTTTCAATTTAATATATTTTATAGAAAAATATACATATAGTAATTAAACAAGGGAAGCTATTAGCTAGAGAAAGGGGGAAAAATCAAGTTCCCCATTCAGACCTGGATATTGTGTAGCTTTGAGGGCATAAATCCAAAAGGACTCTCTCTGTAGGAGCTTCTTAAGCCTCTCACCTTGTCTTACAGACTCATGAATATGCTCAATACCACATATTTTTAGAGTATTACAGCTACCATGGTCAGTGTTTTTGTAATGCATTGCCATGGGGTACAGAGGATTCCCGGTGCCTAACTGCCTGTTTGTGCTCAGCTAGTCTGGCTTTGAGTTTGCGTTTGGTTCTGCCAATGTAAAAACATCCACATGGACATTCAAGTCTATATACCACATAAGTGGTGTTACAATTAATAAAAGATTTAATATTAAATCTTTCACCTGATGTAATGTCCATAAAAAAGTTGGTAGTCTTTATGTTCTCACAATGGGTACAGTTACCGCATTTATAATTGCCTGCTTTAGTGTTGAGCCATGTTTTTCTTTGTAAAGGAGGAAGATAGCTATTCACAAGTTTGTTGCTGAGAGTAGGAGCTCTCCTGAAGCTGACGGTAGGACTCTCTGGGAGGGCATCCCTTAGTTGACTGTCACTGGTTAAAATGTTCCAGTTCTGTTTAATTATTTGTTTAATTCTATTTGCAGTAGATATTATTATCATCTGTATAGCCCCTGTTTCATCTGTATACAGATGATATAATATCTACTGCCTATAATAAAGCTAAAAATCTCAATCAAAAGGACTTGCTTACCTGTAAACAAAAGAGACAGGAAAACCCAAATCAAGTATATTTTGTTACACAGTACAGTTCCGAGTCAAATAGAATTAAACAAATAATTAAACAGAACTGCAACATTTTAATCAGTGACAGTCAACTAAGGGATGCCCTCCCAAAACCTTCATTCTCATGGCCCCACTAACTTAATGTATTCTTAATAAAAGATTACCTACTCATTTGTTTCTGCGGCTCACACCGACCTGCCGGTGTTTATGCAGATTAAACCCTCACACATGCACATTATACACTGCTAATTTCCTCACACTGTATTAGCACATTCATTCTCCTATGCCCTGAGTACATTTGCAGCTGTAGTTATTTTTATTATTATTATTATTCACCCAAAGCCTTTCTGGCGACAGCGCTGTTGTGATGCTCATTAAGTCGGCAGGTGAGACCCCGGGTCAAGCTTAGTGAGGCAGATCTGGACAAATCCTTACGGCTCGCTTTTGTGGTTTTTTTTTTTTGTTTGTTTGTTTGTTTTTTTTTGGGGGGAGACATGCTGACGCCGGCAGCAAATGAGGCTGGACTTGAAAAGATGTAGGAACAGAGAGCAGTGCGCCGCTATATGCAGTACAGCAGGGGAGAAAATAACTAACTATGGGGCGATCATTTTGGATATTTGTTGAACTGGCTTTGTTGTGGGCTGTGGGTAGATGCTGGCGTCTCTTAATTATTGACTCAGCAGTCACAATATTGTGCTTCATAGCCTTGCCAGACATCCTAATTATGTGTACTTTAAGAAAGAATAGTTCAAATTTGCATTTAGCTGTGGTAAAGAAACTGAACTGACTGAGTGAGTCACTATTTCTACTGCTAAAGACAAAATGTAGAGAAACCCTAAGACGAAATCCTGCAGCGCAAAGATTGGAGAAGCAAAGGGGGGCCGCTACATGCCACAGGGCTCAGTTCATAGACCCATTGTGTTCATGCTGCCTTTAGGAAACATAATCAGTAAACACAGCTTTAATTTTCACTGTCATGCAGATGACACACAGTTGCATTTATAAATTAAATCTGATCAGAATGGCCACGTAGAGAAACTTAGTGCCTGTGTGAGACATATAAAGACCTCAATGACAATTAACTGTCTCCTCCTAAACCCAGAAAACTCAGAGGTCATTATACTTGGCCCCAGAGATGCTCTATCTGACCAGAGAGTCTCACTGGATGAAGTCAGTGTAGCCTCGAGATCTACTGTGAGAAACTTAAAAGAGAACCACACCAGGACCACATCAGAGCTCAAAACGCACCATACTCATACCTCAGGCGGACCAGAGTTCACTTGTTTGGTCTGCATCAGCATCTGATTACGCATTCACAGTAATGTGCTTCATAGCCTTGCCAGACATCCTAATTATGTGTATATTGTTAAGAAAGAACAGCTCATTAGGACTGGTGTGAATTCACATTGAGTTTTGGTAAACAAACTGAACAGAAACATTACTAAAGACAAACTGTGAAGAAACTTAGGAAGAAAAAATCATGGTCAAATCATGGTCAGCTGCATATACATTATTAATAAACAAAGCAAAGTTTGAAGAAGCGCTATGGGTTGAATCCAGCTGTCTGTGAGTCTGTGTTGTTCTGGTAGTGTCTGCACATTCATCAACCATATATACATCATTTTCAAATACATTTTTATTGACATTTTTTCTCATAGTCACGTTAAATGCTTATTTGTTTTGTGCTTTTATATAACAGTGCTTGTGTCCAGGCCCTGCTGTGAGTTTGTAGTTTGGTCTTTATACGTTCACGCTTCATCAGGACTGCACAAGAACCATAACCAGACCACACCAGGAGCTCACCAGGCTCCCAAATGACTCTTCATTTTACCAGCTTTTATATTTCAGCCAATTTTAGCTGATTTTAGTGTTGACAAATGAGTTGTATTGTGGCCTCATGTATACTCTAATGCAGGGGCGTCCAAACTTTTTCCAGTGAGGGCCAGATCTAGAGATGTGCAAATCTTCAAGGGCCAACAGTCTCTCCTGATGCTTTCTAAAAACTGAACGCATGTACAGAATAAATAAAATGTGCATTGTTTTATAAGGATTTTGTTTTCAAAAGCCAAATAATTATGCATGCTCACTTTATTTTCTTGCTTTCTGCACTTTATTCTGTATAAGAGCCACCTAAACAAGTAAATTTCTCTACTGTGAGATTAATAAAGTTCAGTCTAATCTAATTCACAAAAAATAACATCTCTGAACATAAAAACTGCAACTGCAATTATTTTTCGACACACTCATTTGAAAATACAACGCAGAGAGTATTAGATGAGATGCATAAATATACAGACAAAGCGACAGAAACACTACGAAAGTGCTGGAGGGCCATAAGTAATGCATTTTGTCATAGAAGCTGAGGGCCATATGAAATCTCAGACCGTGCCACAAATGGCCCCCGGGCCGCACTTTGGACACGTCTGCTCTAATGCCTCGAAACGACTCAATTAACCAACTTGCTTACAGAACCATTCTACTACACATAAAAACACCTATAATTAAGCACACTGCAACTGCTTAATAATAATTATAATAATGCATCTGTCTTAAAGAGCACTTTTCTAGACACTAGCTTTACAATTGCAGGTGCATTATTCAATCACTACAGTCACACTCGAGAAGTGAAGGCCTTCCCGTTAGTGGGCTGTACCTACTGCCGCATAGACATTCCCCAATTTCAAACTAAGGGAAAGTACTAATCTATGCACAATAAAACAGCCTATAGAGCAGGGGTGGGCTTTTTTTTTTTTTTTTTCCTGAGGGCCACATTTGAATCTGGGCTGGCTGCAGAGAGCTGGGTCAACAGCTAACTTTGCTTGTGCTCAATAACGACTGTATATCTATTTATGTTTAAACTGAATAAATATAAGCAAGCAAATGCAAAAAGAATACAGGGAATTCCAGCATTTACCAAAACAGCATTAACAAAAACAGATCGTTTAGTTTAAATGTGCATTTAGCTGTATCAGTGTTTAGTTTACTGAACAGTCAAATCAACAGAATGCCAGCAGCTCCGTTCTGCATCTGAGAGCTTTGGTCAGGACAAAACTCATGGATCTATTTCCTCAGATCCCAAACCCCTTTTCAATCCTCTGCCTACACTGAGCTCTGACAGCAGCAGAGCCCAGGTTCACTCCTGCTCCTTTAAAAGTGCAACAAGCTGCCTGTGATCCATAACTCCGCCTTGTCATAAACATTCACTGAGGTCCAATCTGTGAAAATGTCCTCAAGTTAAGTCCAGAACATCACAAAGTCTGTTTCATGCCTTCAAATAGCATTTATTTAAATTATATTTCATCAATAAAATAAAAAGGTACATGTGATTGCTCTGAATGCCTATTTTAAGAAACATTGTTGTGCTGTGACTTCTGGGGTGAGGAGTCTGAAAGTGAGCAGTGCTGTGCTTCGTTTCATTATGGAGCTTAATTCTGCTGCTGTCTCAGAACACAAGGCACTGGTTTTGAGCTGGTCTCTGGGAGGAGGAAGTCATTTTCAGTCCAGTCTGGCTTCATCCCGCCCCATGCCTGTCTCTATCTCTCCTCTCCTCTGAATGCGTGGATGTGATTGGCAGATTAGCTTTGCATGTGAAGACTCGCAATCGACTTAAAAAATCCCTCAAAAAATGAAGCAGCACTTTACCGTGCCTCAAAAGATGCATTGCTCCCCAGCTTCCCAGTAAATATGAGGCTGTTCTCTCCTCTCTGTGCCTGTAACAGAGACAAACCCTGAGGGGAGGGGGCAGCACAGAGCCGCTCGCAGCCGCTCCATACTGACGAGAAAACTTGTATCTGCTGCAGTCGAAACACGACATCGAAAAACCCCGCACTGTTCACATAAAAGCTTTAAACGGCCCGCTGTGTATGGCGTTTTCACAGCGCACAGGGACTTGTGAGACGCTAATGCACTCTCTCTCTCGCTCTCTGTCTCTCTGAGTGCGGGACTTGGTGTGGTACCGAGGTTTGGGTCAGACAGCTGCCTTAAAATGCCCAGGTCTGCTATAGAGGTAGCCTGGTGAGCCAGACTCTACTTTCTTCTTGAAACAGGACAGTCTGGTTCCTCTCTCAAAGTGAATTGTTTCTCTCTGGTTGATTTGGAACTGGCCTATCACAGCTGTTTTTACACTGTCTTACAAATACAGAAGCAAAGTGAATTTTCATAACTCCTCTGACCTGATTAACGGTGTTTAGTGCTGTCCTTTGTCACCTGTTGATTCTGCTGAAGTCTGCATTGTCTGTATTGAAGTCCTCTGTGGGATTTTTTCTTTGTCTTGTTGTTGTTTTAACAACAGGAAAGTGTTGCTGGCAAACAACGTAATGACCACTTTCAAACAAATCCACTTATTCCACAAGTCTTTGTACAACTGGCTTCTGCTGCTGTATCCATTCAGAGATAAGTACAGAGCTGCTCATAATACGCCATATTCTGGTGTTTTATCGCTAAAGCTGCAAGAATCCACCATGTTTGTTTTAGTTACAGGTCAGCAGCGCACCGCATACAAAACCCTTTCCTTTCTCTGATTGGTTACTCCGCCTGTCATTTATCCACCCATAGAAATGAAAGTAACGCAAAGGGATACCAGACTAACTTCTTTGTATAGAATAAGAAAAGTAAATGCAAAAATATAAATACTATCCCTCCCAAGATATAGAGCTGACCTTAAACTTCACTTCTCATGAATGCATTATTTTTTCGTACTCATGCCACTTGCTTAAATCTTGACAAGCCATGTAGCCCAATATCCAATGGGAGCAACGCTTATATGAATGGGAGCGCACCATTTTTTAACCACGTCAAGCTTTGGCAATCTGCTGGTTACTCTTTGTCATGGCTGCCCCTGATGATTAATATGAATATTGTTATTATTTTCTGTCTTTCATTACAGTATGCCTCCATAATCTTTGGGTCACGAGGATCGCTCTTGGACAGTCTAGACTCGCCCACCCACCTCACGCATTAACAAGAGGCACTGACAGCTGATGCATTTGAGAAGAAGAGGTGTAATTGAGACAGGGCGCACTAGTGGACACGGCCATATTAATTTCTCGCAGGGCAGAGTCCGCTGTGGGTGATCAGATAAAATGTAATTAAGCCCACATTTCATTTGAGAGCATCAGCGCCGCCAACACCGACCTGAGGTGAACCTTGGGGCCCGGCTCTGATGATAAGAAGTAAAATTGGATGCCAAACCACATTATATGGTCGCATTATGCCTCACTTTGAGAGCAACACAAGGCCGTAAACAACAGCAAGCAAGGTGTGATAGGAACAGGTAGGTTATTGACTACAAAAGCTCTCTGGGGGACTTTATGGAAAATATTGTTTTTAAGTTTGTTTGCCTACTTTTTGTGTTGGTCAAAGAGACAGCATTGTTGGTTAGCTGACAATAATGCCAATCATTCAATCATGCACAAGGAAAAATACAAAACATACATAAACTTAAACCTCTTTTTTTACAAAATATAAAATATAAGTTGTAGCTTATCCTCTACAGTGAAAAATAGTCAGCACTTTAGATTTGAAATGGTTACAATAGTTGGAAATAGCTGACAAAGAACGACTTTTCACAGCAGTTTTATTTTGTGAATGGGAAAGTAAAAGTGCAGGGAATGGGCTGGTCTTTTTCTTTCAGCTGCTCTCCAGTGGTGTTAAGTTTTTCCGCCAGATGCCATTCCTGTTGGAACCAGCTGCTTGTGACTGGAGTAGGCAAGTGTTTTACCCAAGGACACCAGAGAGTTTGCACTGTGTCAGAGCAGGAATTGAACAGTTTTATCCCTCAGGCTATTACTTGGATTTAAAATCAAGCTCCAAGTTTTAGTGGGTTAGAGCTGTGGAGTTTTTTCCTCTTTTTATGGTTTGTGACGTCACAGCTCTAACCCACCATCGTGCTCATTAGTCAGAGCAGGTCATGTGGTACACAGAGCTACAAGGGTCTGTGTACTGTGCCTCTGTGTTGCTCAAGGGCCACAGTGCGCCTGCTCTCGGGGCCACGCAACATGGAAGTAACGCGGAAGTAAAAAAAAAAAAAAAAAATTGGCTTCAGTTCAGTTTATTTGCCATTTGCAGCATTAAAAAAAGAACTACATTGGAAAACAGTTGCAAGAGCTCAAAGTGCACAGTCAACATTTAAACAAACAAAACATACAACAAAACACACCACGCACAAGCCTTCATTAAAAAACATATGGATACAGCCTAAATAAAACCTAATAAATACTAACAATAAAAACACTGTATATATAAATAGCAGTAAAAGAAGTAACCAAAGCAATAAGGAATATAATGTCTTATATCTATCATGCGCCAATGAGCACGGCCGTTGAAAACAACGGCGGTTGTGACGTCATTCATTATCCGGGTCTAATAATACATCCACGTTCCTAGCAAGGAAGCTATGAAAACGATCCTCGGGCCGGCCGTCACATGATCTCTCTCTGGGTAGAGCTTGCATATCCTCCCCGTGTTACTGTGGATTCTCTCTGGGTATTCATAGACTCAGAGAACATCCTGAACATTGTCCAGCAGATGTTGAAGGAGGAGGCCGCCTCAGAAAATAGAGACGGCTTTGGTCCTCTTTGTAGACTAGTGTCTGCGTTCTTGCACCAGTCCAGTTACTCCAAGTACACCATAAATACTTGTCCTGCTCCACCGCCTAAACACTAACACTAACCCCCTCCATAAACCCACTACCAGTTCCTTAGTCTTTGTCACATTATGCTGTAGGTGGTTTGTTGCGTTTCTAGTGACAAAGCTGTCCACCACAGTCCTCTACTTTCTCTTGTCCCCACCAGTAACACATCCAACCACTGCAGAGTCATCAGAAATTTTCTGAAGGTGGCAGCTCTCTGTGCAGTAGTTGTAGTATGTGGTGTAGAGAGTGAAGAGGAAGGGAGAGAGGATGGTCCCCTGTGGAGCCCGGGACTAACGGGACATTATCCAGGGTGTACTCTGCCTAAGGCCCATCGCTGCTGGAACAGGCTCCGGTCACTCATGATCTCGAAATAGGAATACGACTGAATTAAAATTGGCATTCAAAACAAAATTAAATCAAACAGAAAACTATTTTTATAGATGTTGTGTGATTCTGCAGTCATCTTTATTTAAAAAAAAAAAAAGGAGCATACAGACAGAGCTTATAATCAGTTTTAACTCCCTTTCATTGTTTAGTTTAAGTTTAAGTTTATTTCGGTCACATAAAAATATAATAGTTGTACTAATACACTTTGTAATACATATACAGATACAGTACATATACAGTATACAAAGAGAAAAACAATAACATTACAACCGAAAAGGTGTAGGCTGAAGCCATAGCTTATTACGCCTGCCCTATTTACTTTACTACATCTACCATGGACAATTTTTTTTTTTTAAAGAAAAATATCTCTTCATTCTTTGACAGAAGATCAAACATACAAAAATAAATATAAAATAAACAACAAAGAAAACAAACAACAAAACTCAAATTTCATTTTCATATTTGTTTATAATGAATTTTTTGAATAGTTTTTTAAAGTAAATTAGTGAATTGCTCCTCTTAAGTTCATCTGTAATCCCAGAATTCCACAAATTTACCCCTTTAACAGAAATGCAGTTTTTCTTTACATTTGTTCTAACGCCTGTTTTTTAAACATCAGATCATATTTATTATCTCTGTCTTCAAACACACAAAATATTATTTGGCAATAACTTTTTTTTTAACTTTATACATAAACAATACTGTACTAAGACTAACTAAATCATAGAATTTTAATGCTTTAAATTTAATAAATATTGGTTTAGTTGATTCATTGTAAGCAGAATGGTTGATGATCCTTATAGCTTTTTTCTGTAAGATATAAACTGGTTTTGTGTTTGTTGCATATGTCTGCCCCCACACTTGAATGAAAATGTGTTTAAAAACACACATTCACCGGGGGTAGTTACTTTTATTTGTATCCACTGCACATAACTTACACTGACTATACAGAATTCACAGCGTCCTCGCTTTTGTAGCCAAGAAAGTGTGAAGTTCAGACATTATGGATGACATAGTGAGCTGCAGGAGTAACAAGGTGAGGGCACTGCATTGACTAAAAGGAAGCCATTGGATTGCTATGAAATAGGTCTATGAAGGATACAGTAACACGAGCATAATGGTTAATACTTCACCTTTACACTGAGTTTTAAGGTTAGAAGTTTGTGTAAAGTAATATGCTTGAAATTATAGTATGGCTTATTTTCACCAGTGACAATGATGCTGGAGAAACTTCTTTATAATTACTTTTACAATGGGTTAAAGTGTAAAATAAACACATACAAAAGCTAAGAGATAACTACAGAAAGAATAATGGCATTTGTTTTAGGTAAAAACACCTGAGCAATATTCATGCTGTCTGATCAGCATCTTGATATACCATACCCCATGTGGTATATCAAGAGAAAGAGAAGTGCTGACTAACTCACTTTCGACAGATTTGTGAACAATATTTAAGAGAAATATACCTTTTGTGTACATAGGAAAAGTCTTAGATCTTTGAGTTTCGCTGATGAAAAATGGGAGCAAAAACAAGTGTTGTGTTTATATTTTTGTTCAGTGTATGTTGTTATGCAGAGGATCGGTGCTAAAAAGAAAAAGAAAAATAATAAAGCAAAGTAAAACCTACAAGACATGATGTTTAATAATTGCTGGCTTGCATCGAGTTAACGCTAAACTCAGAGCTCGAAGTTTGAGTTAAGCTTCAAAATGTCACTTCGATATCATCTGTTTGTAATTTGAGGTGGCAAAATGGTACAGTTTTATTTTGTTAAAAAATAAATAAAAGCAGAAATGTAGTTTTTCTGAGTCAGTAGTGAGTAGTTAGTAGTGGGCTTGGGACACTATAGGTAACAGATGGGGAGTTCAGCTTTGGAGAGTATTTTGGACAGACTTTGACAGCATGTACAGTAGATGAGCTGAAATCGAACCATCAACCTCCCGGCTTTGGACACTCGAGCCTCTGCCATCCACAAAAGGAGGGCACTGGTCAGATATTTACCTGAATGAGCAGTTCTCACTTGCTTTCTTTCAGGTTTTCCCTTCTGAAGTCGCCACTGAAAAGCATCTGCCTCTTAGTGTGCAGCAATTTGCATATTTACTGACATGATCCTCTTCATTTATCCAGGCTTGGGGCTGACACAAAGAGTACTCTGGCTTGAGGCCCTCTGTGGCTGCATTTTGTATTTATTGCAAAACAACACTCCATTTTTATCCCTTGTCAATTAAAATTATGTTTATTATTATGCTAAAAACATTAACAACCCTTTGTGCTCTTGCTTAATAAATCTCCCTGGAAATGGCAGCTCTTTGTGTTTTTTTTTTCCGATGCCGCTCGGAGCACCAGCGCTGCGGCTAATGACATTAATCATAAACAGCTACAAGCAACATGCCACGTCTGAACGAGTGTCAAAGACCTTGCACGTGAGTAATATTTCCTCGCTTGTGACAAGAAAGAAAAACCCAAATCAGTGCTTGGACCCAGAGTCACACACTCGCAGTCAAACATAATGTATCTCCCATTTACATACGGCACCGGTGGATACAAAGGCATTTTATAAACCAGGCATGTGCATTAATCTAAAAGTCGGAGATCCTACCACCCCCATTGGCTCAGTGCACACACAATCGCATCTCCAGTCTGTTCTCCCCCGTGGAGGCTCTTCCTGACTTATGCACAACTCAGATGTTGCAGGAGTAATTTATGACTTTTGAGTTCTGCAGCGCTGAGAGCCGGCGGAGAGAGAGGAACCGAGATACTCACACATCATTATGCAGCGAGGAGATAGTGTAAGCTGCCAGACAAGTTATCCATGTTTGCTGCATGTTGAAGTTTTATCACTCAGTAATTTTACATGAACTATGTGCTATTGCATCAATCTAATAATAACCTTAAACATACATACTATACATTATCCTTCAATGTTAGAGTAATAGTTTTATTTTCTTTTAACACACCTGGATAATGTGTGTCAATGTCAGACTATTGATGCATGTACAGAACTGTGCACGTCTCAAAAGACAAGGACAAGCTTTTTGAAAGAGTCTATGAACAAAAATACACAAAATAACCAAGAAAAAAGAAGAAAACTCAACACTGGAAGCTGTTGCAGAGCATAAACCTCAGGGCACTGGGCCTAATTTGCAAATATATTAGAGACAAGACCTCAAACTCCAAGATCTTAGTCCAAAAACCTGTAAAAACTCTTTTTACTTTTAATTTTGGTGAACCCTAACAAATTGAACAGCCGAAAAAGTGTTTATTTTAAAAGTGCTAAATAAATAAACATTAAACTGAACTGAATAAAGAGGTACAGTATGTATCGAAGCTCATGAGGCGTTCATGTATTTCTGGAAGACACATTTAGCTGGTAAGGAGAGAGGTGTTATGGTTTAGTTTTCTGGTGTTTTGTGTTTTCCTCACCTCCCTGCTGCTTTTGTTTTTTCAGCTGAGCATGTGTGTGGCAGGGGGCGTGGCTGGTGCTGCAGCTGAAACACACCTGAGTACAAAACCCTGGTCTACTCTCCACTACTTTGCTACATAATTCTGTCCTGTCTGTGCTATTTTTGAATACTTATGTGTACTTACCTGCTTCTCTTCCATCTGTCCAGGCACTCCATGTCTGCCTTGCTCCCGATAAATCCAGCTAAGCCAGCCAGCTCCCTGCCTCCACTGCCACTGCTCGAGTTTTGGTCAATAAATTGTTAAACCTGACTCGAGTCCCTGCCTCTGCTTTGGAGTCCACTAGTAAATCTCTACAAGAGGAGAGCAAAAGAGTCGATCACAATGGCAATAAACACAGCAACACAAGTAAACTGAATTTATTATTAATAGAATGCTCCTTGAGATGCAGCATCTCATTTTCAAAGGGGTCCAAAAATTATTTTATAGCCCACAGGAAGCCGTAAGCTGGATAATGCTATGCAAGCAGCACACCAGTGGTTTCACCGTAAGAGGCAACTAAAGCCATTGTTTGTCTATGAGTGCACTCAGAAATTCCCCGAAACACTGCTGTGACCACACACAACCTAAGTATTTATTCATATAAAAATAGGCTACTGCTTCTTCTTAAATTGTAGTTATTTCACATTTTTTAAATTTGAAAAAAACTATATTTTCAGATAAAATTATTATAGGCCAGGAGCCAGACCCACCCCACATGATATTTTTGCTGCCTTTTTCTCACTATTATTTTTGATTAGTCTATACCTTGGGCCATTACGAGTTCAATATCATTCGTTACAACTCGGGCCCCTTTTGGTCCCAGGATCCCAAAAAAACACTTTTTAAGGACAAGCCTCAGGCAGAATTTTGTGAGTGTGTGAAAAGTAGAGGTACATTTGCATAGAGAGTCACAAAGTCATGAAATTTGAATCAAATAATGCTGGCATGAGGAGGAACATGGCAAAATATCATGATAGAGCTTTATAGTTTTCTGTTTTCAAATATCAAACAATTTATTGGCAAAAATATAAAAAAAAATGTCCAACTCGATGACAAATTCTCATTCTCTCAGTCATTGGACTTACTGTCTCTAATGTAAATAGAAAACTTCCCCAGTTCATTAGCTACTGATTGAGCCCAAGATGAGCTCTGTATCTTAACAGGACTCCTGCTGTAGCAGAAAATATGTCCCATACCTCCCCAGACTGAGGTACAGAATTCTCATTCATTTGCCCATAGGATGCCTATGAGACCATTCCACAGGACAGGACTACAGATTTCAGAGAAAAATCCCACTTAAGTATTTTTGGGTTTGCTTCAAACTTGGCACAGCAATTGTCTATAAATCAATTATTATGTGAGTAAAATGTGTAGCCTGTATCTTTTTAGTTTATGAGATTTAGGGGGATTAGAAATGGCCAAAATCAGACCAGGCTGTAAATATCAGGTTCCCTCAGTCAGGCTTTTGACCCTTTGTAACAGAATATTGTAAAATATTACTACTTTTTCACACAATGTCGAGTTTTAATGTGTAGCCTTCAGTTTGTGTATTTTTGCTGTCTGTAAAAATCTAAAACTTCTTAAACACCCTAACACTACCCCTCACATCTTGAGTAAAGAAGAACAAGAAAAGAACCTACATTCCTGTTGCTGGTGGCCAGTTGCAGGTGACGTGTTCTTTTTCTAATCAATAAAGACTCCAATCAGTTTCTTTTATCTTTTTGTCTTTTTATTCGCATAAGCCAAATTAAACAGAGCTCTGGGTTGGATCTGTCCCTACCGCCTACGTCTTACTCAGGGCTTATGCTGGGCGTCCAACAACGACTGTCCCTATCACACTGAATATATATACCCAGGCTCAACTTCATACCACCCACTCCAGATATGGGCATAGTCCAGGATCTGAACCAGTTCTCAGGCAAAGCAGTGCGAGTTGTAAAGGAGGGGTTGTTATCATTAACAGAGAAGTGCGAGTTTGTAAGGGAGGGGCTATTATCACTTCTGCTCTCCCATGAAGGCCACATTTCCAGACTCACAGATTGTTCCCTTGCACTTGTTGTGGCGTCTTGAGTTCTGGGTCAGATCCTGGTCACATAATTAGTTCAGATACATTTCTTCAGATTTCATTATATACTTGATCATGTTAAAATCACATACAACACAGGACAGACACAGAGACTGCCACAACCATTCACCCTCACATTCATTCAACACTCAACAGCGTTTGGTGGTGGTCTGAGGGGGCGGAGGGACAGCCACGCTTCTGTGAGACTGGGTTTGGACTGGTTTTAGATTGGCCTTAGACACGTCTAGAATGGGTTTAGACTGTTCTCAGACAGGTCAGACCGATGTTTTGTTTTCCAAGAAGAGCTTCATGTTGAGAGGAAAGGTTTGGTTATTGTTATTTGTTCCTCCTAACCCTAAATAGCTTTAAGAATCTAAACTGAAAGCTAACCCTTAAATGTGGTCTCAGGAGGGAATGCAGGTGTACAGCTACCTATCCATGTTTTAGGTAAATAGAAATATGAATTGCTTTAATAAACCATCATTGTAACTGATATTATCACGAGTACATTATATCACAAGTACAAAGTCCCCAGTGTGGTTTGTTAGTTAGAGGCTCACAGTACAAACAATGTTTACATGCACAACTCTGACAGGTCATAGTAGTGGACCTGGCATCCTGATGTGTGGGACAGAACAAAATTAACATTGCAAACATTAATTATACCCAACCCATCTGATAATAATATTACAACAGTAACAAGACTGAGAACTATAAATGAATCTGCAAGCAATTAATTATGAATACAACATTGTTTCAATAAATATTCAGTGCCTGTCACAAACAGGCCAACGTTTGATTGATTTTGTCCACATCCCTTTTTTTAACCCCTTAAATCTCAAACTAAAAAGATACAGGCTACAAATTTTACTCACATAATATTTGGTTTGTGGACAATTGCTGTGCCAAGTTTGAAGCAAACCCAAAAAAAGTTAAGTGGGATTTTTCTCTGAAATCTGTAGTCCTGTCCTGTGGAATGGTCTCATGGGCATCCTATGGGCAAATGAATGAGAATTCTGTACCTCAGTCTGGGGAGGTATGGGACATATTTTCTGCTACAGCAGGAGTCCTGTTAAGATACAGAGCTCATCTTGGGCTCAATCAGTAGCTAATGAATTGGGGAAGTTTTCTATTTACATTAGAGACAGTAATTAGAGACAGTAAGTCCAATGACACAGTGTCACAGTGTAACAGTTTGTAAAAAAAAAAATTGTCATCAAGTTGGCCATTTTTTTTTTTTTTTGTATATTTTTGCCAATAAATTGTTTAACAGTGAAAACAGAAAACTATAAAGCTCTATCATGATATTTTGCCTTGTTCCTCCTCATGCCAGCATTATTTGATCCAAATTTCATGACTCTGTGAGTCTCTATGCAACTGTAGCCTCTACTTTTCACACACTCACAAAATTCTGCCTGAGGCTTGTCCTTAAAAATTGTTTTTTTTGAGATCCTGGGACCAAACGGGGCTGTGTTGTAACAAATGATATTGAACTCGTAATGGCCCAAGGTATAGACTAATCAAAAATAATAGTGAGAAAAAGGCAGCAGAAATATCACGTGGGGTGGGTCTGGCTCCCGGCCTATTACTACAGACATGCCAATGATGTTTTTTGTTTGTTTGTTTGTTTTATTCTCTCTAATTGATAAAATAACAGTTAAAAATGGGCTAATAAGCAGTATCAATAAGAGTAGTTATACTGTTAAATTCTTAATAATATCCATCCTTACAAGGAATGCATTTTTTTACTTTGTTTTGTTGCCATAATTTTAAAGGTGTATTTTAGCTGCTTGCCCATTTATGTTGTTAGCAATTGACACTACAAGCATGTCAGGTTCGACAATACTTTTTTTTTTTTTTTCTGTTTTGTAGACGGTTAAATATCCAGACCAAATAAATGAAGCATCAGCCTGTGTGGAGAAATGGAGACACATTTGAAACCCCACTGAGGGCTTAATCTTGTTTTGAACATAGCCAGGCTAACCTCTGCATGTAAACAGCGTGTACCCACCTGCACAACTTCCCCGTGTTAGCAGCTCATATACGGTTTTATCGCTGGAGTTATGAGCTATTGCAAAGGGATCCAGGCAGGTCTGTGACATTGGGGACATTATAGCGTGACCTGTGTGCGGGTCAGCGCTTTCAGAGCTGCAGAAGAAACGGTAAGTCACCGGCTGCCATTCACCCAGAGGCACAAGGACGCTCTGAATCACGGAGATAGGTGGGACGTCATAACAGTACACACAGCCACAGGGAAACTGCCACAGACTGTATATGCAGCAATATGACTCATAATGAAAGGGTAGATTTACATTCGCATATTGTAGATGTAAACAAATTGAATAGCCGGCGAGAAGATGTCTGTATGGAGTTTATTTTGAAAGGAGTGACAAAGAATATCAAAGGAACATGCACAAAAGCTAGCAGAAATAAAATTGTAGATTGTAAGAAAAAGGATCAATGTGGTTTGTTAATATAGAATTCTGTACATTGCAAGTTTAAACACGATATCATAAGCACAGGGGCATACACACAAGTGAGCAAAAATATGAATGTACACATAAAACAAGGAGCAGACTTGCATAAACATAAACTTGCATAAACTATTAACTTGCAAAACTTTAACATTTCTCTTTGACCAAAGGTGCAGCAGGAAGCCAAAGCTTATTATACCTTCTCTTATCTCCCCACACATAGCACAATAATGGATATTTGTCTAAATCAAAAACACAGAATACAACATTAAGTAGCAGTATTATTATTATTATTATTATTATTATTATTGAGTAATGTATCTTTTGATTTTTATTGTTTTAAAACACTTTTTTAAATTGGAAGTTGGAGTGAAGTAGCATTTTTTTTATTCCTCAGGGCAGTAATTCCACAGCTGAGCTCCCTTTGTTAATAAGCAGTTTCTCCTCAAATTAGTTGTAAAAATGTTTTGGACATATGTTCCTCTCAATTCACAGTCCTTCCTCTGAGTCTCGCTGGGTGAACATAGCTTGCAAGGACTGAGGAGGATATATTGTACAAGGAAAACTAGAATCACTCAAAGAGCAAGGACTTTTGCTAAGGTATCATAGGTGTTTGTAAGTAATAATTTCTTCCTTTACTGACCCCTTGAGGCTGGAATTAGTATCTATGCCCATATCGACAATGGAAAAGACCACTTAAAAAAAAAAAAAAAAAAAGATCCAGACAGAGATCTAACGCCGGAAACTAATAATTTATTTTATAACCCACTTCAAATCCTGCAGAGTCAAGGTCTAAACTTTGCTTTCAATCGATTTTTAAACCAAGATGGACATTGATTGATTTTAATAGATACCATATAGATACTTAACACTTACAGTATTAACAAATAATCAGAAGTATGTAGTAATGAGTTACATTTACTTGAAAAATGTGTTAAATACAATGTACATGTAAGATCGCATCATACTTTTTACTTATACTTGAGTAAAAATATAAATCTCCAGTAATATTTTGAAGTAACAGTAGTCCTACTTTAGCACAACTTTTGGCAACTCACCCACATCTTTCTGCTACCTTCCAAAGTTTTATGTTGAGAAAAAGAGTTTTGGAGATGTGTGTTTCTTGCGCTGCCCTTTGCCATTTTATAAAAATGTAATTTAGAGACCATTTGGACAACAACACGTTTTGCTGAATCCACAAAGGTTTGATTGCATTTTGGCCTTTTGTTTACACGGGGATGTTTTTTTTTTTAGTTTATTTGCACCCATTGTTATTTTCCTCACTCTTCAGCAAATTCGTGTAAATGCGAATCAGAGACGTCATCATGGTTGCATCCTGCCCTGCATTGTTGTTTAAACAACCCCTTATTTTTTACTAAATAGTATTATTTATTGTTTGGAAATACCAGATTTTGCACAATATTTCATTCTTTGTCTGATTACATTAAATTACATTCAAACTGTTGCTCAATACTTAAGTAGTTTCTCCAAAAATCAAACTAAAACTAGCAACTTTTTTTTTTCTCTCTCTCTTATTTACTTTCAGAAACAGAAATAACCAAAGCCACATTTCTGATCTCATCTCATCTGAATGGAAAGTTTCCCTCTTGCCTAAAATTGCCTCTCTGTGATTCTCTAATAAACTTTTTGGCCCAGAGTCAGTATTTTTCTACATTTTTCAACGAGGAAAACATTATGACTGTGATTGCAACTGGGACTGTTGTCTGTTTGATTGATTATCAAGCCCAACTTTAATATTTCACACAGAGGTCTGCAGGTGAAATGCATCTGCAGAGTTTGTTCTGATTCTCTATTCCTTATCCATCTCACTCAGAAAGCCTCAAAAACGCCTCCATCGCTTTATATTCATTGCAAGTTATAGCTCTTGTAAAATTCATAATGTTTGGATGAGTTTGAGTTTTTACTTTTTGCAATAAACCTGTAAGTATTATTCCACAGTTGGGTGGTTTGTTTTTCACTGCAAGACAGCATCTGTCGAGTGTTATTGTGATCACTGATGAATCAAAGCGGGATTAGCTCCATTGCTTCTGTGTTTGGGAAGATTCGCCGTCAGCCAGATTGACACACCCAAAAGTTTAATAAGTTTTAATTTGTGGAGTTTTTGCTTTCTCCCTACTGAAAACACTTAGATTAGGTACCTGTCCTTTTAAGGCCCTCTTCTCTCTCTGCTGGCCACGCCCCCTTTACTCTGTCAGCCCAAGTTCATTGCAAACACCATAGTTTCAAACCTTTCCCCGACCAAACCCATCTAAAGACATTACTGCCTCCTTCTCATCTCATTTGGGTTCAGACATGAGAGTAGAATCTCCAAGTGCTTGTACTGAGGCGTGGGGAGTGGACAGTGCGGGGTAGGATGGCTAATTAGCACAGCTATTAGCAACATGAAGCTAACAGATAGACAATTGAGCTGACTCCTTTGTAGTGCAACAGTTTAACGCCCAATTCACACTGAAAGCTGTGCGTGTGTGGTAAATGTCATGTACTACCTACACCCGTTTACAGCAGCTGTGTTGCAGTATGTGTCCGTAACAGGGTGTCTGGCAAAAATACGCAACAAGTCAATTATTTGCCAAATGCTGCAGCCCCCATGTATAAAGTAAAAAAGCTGAACTGAACAGATCGAGCCAGACAGGAAGTCAGACCCAGGACCAGTGAAGAGTATGTAGAGGTTAATGAGTTAAAAATATATAAATGTTGTTACTTTAGACTGGTAACACCAAGGGTGTTTTTTTTTATTTTTTTATGATGTTATGCTAAGTTTTAAAGGTGCATTCTATTCACATTTTGCTGGTTATACGTATAATCAAACTTCATATAAGCTTTATATAATGATTATAGTAAAAAAAAAAAAACAAACAAAAAAACATCAGTGCTGTGAGTGTTTGCAGTGTCATGATAAAGTCATGTGTTCATCTTCATGCATTCTTTGAGAAATGTGTGACTTTGTAACTGTGAGGGAAACACACTGGGCCTCACTGTAGAGAAGATAAAACACAAAGAGGGATAGAGTTTAATTTGGTTCCTGCTTGTAGTTTAGTGTAACGGCCACTAGGGGGTGCAGTTTAGTGGGTGTGGTTAAATGTTGATGACATCAGAATAAAGGGGAACATAACATGATGGGCGTGTCACAGGCTACACCTACATTACATCATGGGTTGTAAATTTCCACTACTTAATGGTTTATTTAACTCCATAATAATGACCTGGATGAACTTTGGTGGATGTGGGAAACTGAGCATCTGCAGCAGGAGCAGGAGGCACCAGCTCAATTGGGATGGTCCAATGTGTATGTTTACAAATTAAATTTGAGTAGCAGCTGTCTAGACAAAAAAAAAAAAACTTATTTTCAAGGACATATGAAAATTAGTGTTATCAAAAAAGTATTAAAGATCATGTTTGGATGAGTTTGGGGGCTTTTGTGGGGACCGGATATGAGCTCCGTTTGTTGTTTCATGCAATAAACTTTTCTGCGCTGGACTCTCTCTCGTCTGCTGATTGTTTTTAGATATATTTATGCATTTTTTATTCTACAAGAATTAAACATGAGTAAAAAAGTATTTACACACGTAGCATGCTAATCCATGGCAAAAGCACAAAGGTCACAGTAAAAATATCCCAATGAACTGGACATGGTGGGTTTTGTTTACATGTACCCCTCTGTTTACATTGCTGTTATGTGAACTCATGACTTCAAGTGTGAACTCGCTGCTCTCCTGTGAACTCTGCTGGCTGTTGTTGGATATGTGCTGCACTCGCAAAGCACTCAGTGTGAGTTAGTTGAAATTATCATGTATTAGAATATTAGAAGGTCCAGTGTATGTGTGCGCAAAAAAAAAAGAAACACAAATTACTCTGTGTATCTTTTTAAACAGAAAAGAATAGTATAACATGGCTGAATACGCTGAAAAGTTGAGTTAGCAAAATAGGTCCCCTTAAATCAATACAAGTTAAAGTCTCTATTACTGTAACAACATGCCCATTTGTCCAAGTCACCATCTTGGGACAGATGGAGAACAGGATTAATAACGGGCGGCAGTGCCCCAGTTCATACTGCCGTTGGGTCTTTGGGCCTTGCCTCAAGTATTTTCGACACGGCATGAATGTGAATGAATTGTGTGTTTGCTGGTAGTCTAAGAGGCCGTAGGTGCAGTATGGCTGCCAGGCCTCCGTCAGTCTGCCCCAGGACATCTGTTGCTCCAGAGGCAGCTCACCACCGCTGTGTGAGCCTGTGGAGTGAATGAATAATGAACTTAGTTGTAAAGTGCTTTAGAAATCGTATCTACTCTTATTATTATTATTATTATGAGGAATTAACATTATTTTGTTGAAGTGATCATTTCCTATACGGTTGTTGTTGGTGCTGGCAAAGCTAGTTGGCAGATTTTGGCATTACACCAGGCAGGACGGCAAGAGGAGGATCGGGTAATTCTGCTTTAATTTACAACATGTTCAACACCATACGACGTTCAGCCAGCTGCATATATTCAGTACAATGGGCAAATGGATTGCAGTGACATCTTGGCTGTAAAACACGTTTTTAATTGAGTTTGGCCACTATCAGCATTTGTTTTGGTTACCATGAGCGAAATAATTTAGTATTAAGCCAATCCCATGTTGGAGGAGGTTTCCGCTGGAGACCAGAGCCACAGAGTGATTGATACCTTAATAATGCAGATGCCTGTCAGTTAAAATAAATGACTGGGATGCGCCTACATTGATATGCACCATGTGTTCTCTGATATGGTACAAGCCACTGTGAATCCCAGCTGTAGACAGAACTAAAGTTGATTCTCCACAAACAAAAAGTATAAGCATTGATTGTTGCTATGCTAATCCTTTAACCGTTGTGTATCTGCTCTTCAAACATCAGCTTGACATTTAAATGCATTTTTAGAAAAAGAAATGACACACAAACTGGAAACAGCTCCCTTGTGGGTTTTTAATAAACCTATACCAGCCTAAGCTCATTACTTAAGACTGGTGTTTTCCCAAATGGAGGTTTGGGACCCAAAAGTGGGTCACAGGGAGGTTGAAGATGCTGTACAGTAGTTTTTAATGTTCAGCTTATTTATTTTACTTCCACAAAATGATTTAAATGCTGTACCATTTCCTGTTCCTTTCAGTTTCTTCCTTACAGAATCAACAGATGCCCTTCCTAGCACAACCCCTCTTCATTTATCCAGGCTTGGAACTGGCACACGGAGCAATCTGGCTTGTATAAACAATATCTTGGGCTCTAAAACAGTGGCAGAGTGGTTAGTCTTGCCTTCAAGCAAGGAGGTTGAGAGATCGTTCCTTGGGTCGTCCAGCACCAGTGGAGTCTGCATGTCCTCTCTGTGTTAATGTGGGTTCTCTCCTGCTTTGTCCCGCCGTCCAAAGACCAGCATAAGATCAAACTTTCCACATACTGGACTGGACTAAACTGAGACTAAATTAAGACTTGACCAGGACAAAACAAGATCTAAAACAGCTCAAAATAAAATCTAAACAGGAGCAATCCAGGACTAAAACAGAACAAATCCAGCACTAATCTAGAACTTAACCAGATTCAAGAAAACCAGGTCTAGCCCCAACTAAAGTAGCGCAAAAACAGGAATAAATCCTGACTTGAACTGCAAAAGGCTCTTGAGTACCATGAGAAGCCCATGCAACACCAGTGATACCCGTACCATAGTTTGAGAACTTTAGGCAAACTGGTGAATGAATGAGAGAGTGAATGGTTGTCTGTAGGTAGGTAGCAATTACAATCATCAAAAATCTTTCTTTTTTTTAATATTATAATAGATCCCCTCACCCATTACACCCATAATTTCCCAGGCATTTTAGATGTGAGCAATGCTATAAGTGATGTGGAACAGGCTCTAGATTCTAGTTCACACCAGCTCGTCCCACTTTTTCATTGGTGCCCAGTGGATCTTATAAAAAGTGAGATTCAAGTTAAGAACCGCTAAGTCAGGTCAGTGTTCCTGGTGTCAAATGTGGAATAAATATTTGAGAGCTTCCTGTCTCTCTGGGTTTTGAATTTATGGTTGGTGTGTTGCTGCCTCTGTGTTTCAGGAAAAAGGCCTCTCTCCATGGGGCTGTTGGCTGTTGGTGGTGCTGCTGTCATTTATTTTAGAGACTGATTTAGTAAAATTATAAAATTACTTTGCAAAATGTGTGTTTTTGGTGATGAAACAAACAGCGCAGATGTTTTGAAGGCCCTAAACTGCAGCAGCTGTTTATTTATCTACTAGCTATGTAGCAAAACTTTTATTTCTCAAGTCTGTCACACTTTGTCCCACCAAATTGCAAAAGTTGTCCCACTTTTAGTATTTTTTAAGGTGGCCACCCAAGAATAAGCAGAAGATTAAGGACATGAATCTTTAGTTTTGTTAAAAAAAGTACACACTTTTCTTTTTTAGGGAATCATAGGTTGGGTAACATTAGACAAACAAGACAGAATTTCATTTACATTTTTCTTTAGGAACCAAGTGCATGGAATCTGTGCCCACATGTACAGTACTCGTAAACCTAAACATAAAACCATGCAGTATAGGAACATAATTCAATGGAGTAAAAGCTTCAGCGAATGTGACAGTGAACAGTCACCAGGACAGAAAGGTCACTCTCTCGTGTCGCCGTCTCGACTCTGACCGCCGCGGCATAAAAAGCATCAGAAGATTTGTCGGCAGGTGTTTCGGAGCCGGCGGGGGTCACGCGGCAATCTCTCACGTCCAAACAGAACAAGGGCAGACGGTTGAAGATACGTATAGAAAATGTGGAAAATGGGAGATTTTGCTCTGTTTTCAGTCATAAATAATATCGATGGAGTGTATAGGTAGTACTTCAAATGATACTGAGGAGTTTTAAGGTTGTATGGTGTACCTGTACTGTATATTGCAGTGGACTGGAGACTTGGTCAAACTCAGAGATGCACTGTGCAGCTGTGTACAAGCGCTCACAGATATTTTTTGAACTAAAAACAGAGAAGATTATTTTTTTCTGGGGAGCAATTTTCTTTCGCACCACTTTCCCAGTAGCTTCCTGAGCTCATTCAGGGAGGAATTCAAAACTCTCTTATTTTTTCTTTTGATTTTCCCATTCAGGCATCATTACAGTGAATCCTCTGCATCCATCTAATCCTATCCTCTGCATTCAACTAATGCCACGTCCTCTCACTCAATAACCTGGCCCCCAACTACATTAAGGAACTGCTTGTGCCATACGTGCCCACAAGAAGCCTCAGATCATCAGACAGAAACCTCCTTATCATTCCTCGCACACGGTTAAATATACTGTAGGTGAAGCAGCCTGTTCTCATTATGCTCCTCTTAAGTGGAACGCCCTTCCCACTGATATAGAACGCACCCCAACACTCAACTCATTTAAAAGTAAACTTAAAACACATCTGTTCAGTCTTACATTTCAATAGAACTCCCAGTGTTGTGTGGGTCAGTCTTGGCTTATGATTATCTGGATGAGTTTTCTGATGGTTTGTTTTTTATGTGTAATTAAATGGTATGGTATGAATATGTGCACCTTTATTTACTTATTGTGAAGCACACTGCTACAGTTTTGTATGAAATATGCTAAATAAATAAGTTTTCTTCTTCTTCTTCCCATTCTTCATCCTCACTACATCCATAAATCTGCTTTTTGCTCTTCCTCTAGGCCTCCAGATCTAACCTCAACATCCTTCTACCTGTGTATAAACTCTATCCCTCCTCTGTACATGTCCAACCCATCTCAGTCTGGCCTCTCTGACTTCCCTCTAATACCTATTCTTTTTTTTTTGTTTGTTTGCTTGATTGTTTTTTTCCTGCAATGGGTATGCAACACATTTTGAGCATTTATTCTGATATTGCTAAAATCAAATCAAAGTCTTTTTCATCACTAGTGCTACTAATGGTGACTAATATGCTCAACTAGTAGTACAAGTAAGGCAAAAATGATTATTAGTACAATTAGTGGACACTTTTTAGCCATTCTAGTGCCACTAGTTAGCGGCAAAATGTCTACTAGGACTACTCGTTAGACAAAGTTGATCTACAGTAATACTGAGGTACTACTAGTGGCAGAAGCACTAAGTGGATACTAGTAAACATGTACCACCAGCAGTACTTGCGATGATTTTGGACTTCACTAAATTGTTCTTGTAATTGTAGTCACATTTTTGTGAATTTGATTGTATTAAAATCTCAGATGGAGGGGCCAGTATTACTCTGGCTTAGAAACTATTTCTAAAAGAAACAACTAAACATGTTATGTCTCATGTCTTTGTCTTGTTTTCTGTATTTGTTTCCCTTGTTTTATTTTGTATTCCCAGTTTGTTTCCTTGTTTTCCCGGTTTTCTTCCTGCCTCTTGTGTTTCCCACGTGTGTGATTGCCTGCCCCGCCTTGATGTTTTTCACCTGTGTCTCATTCCCTTGTGTATTTATGTCCTGTGTCCTCCCCAGGTGTTTATGGGTTCATTTAGTGTGCTTAGTATGTTTAGTCTTGTCGAGTCTTGTCGTGGTTTTCGTGTACCCCTGTGTTCTCGTTATTGCCGTAAGTTATATTAAATTACTTTTCGTCCGCACCTTTGGGTCCATCCCTCCTGTGTTCCGCACAACCCTTAACAAAACAAGCAAATCAACAAATGTTAAACCTGATCAGTTTTCTTAAAACTCACTATATTATTCTTGTGGCTTGATGCCAGTCTACTGTCTACAATCACTCTTTTGTGATACAATAATATCACCACATTTTGATGCTTTTGGATTTTTCACCTTTCGCCTTTGATAATTTGTGCTGATAATGAGTAGAGCGAAACTTTGTGCCAGTTTTTGTTTCATGTGGATCAACTCAGTAACTGCAGAGATATTAACTATAAACCACACCAAGAAATCTGCATTTTTAATCTTTAGTAGCAAATTGTACCAAATAATTCTTACCTGCCTCCAGCTCAATGTCACAGTATAGCCCTGGGTGTCACCCTCAACACCTAATGGGAATAAGGGAGAGAACAAGATTACATTAGTACCACTGCAGAACAGAGATGTGAGGTAAGTTCTAGCTTCTTTGTGGCATAGCTCAAAAAACATGGTTTTATTATTTAAAATTTAAAAAAAAAAGTGATTTTTTTCCCCTCAAATCTTTACTCAACTAAAAGTAAAAGTTTTCTTTTGAAAATGTACTTTATATAATTTACTTGGACATTGAGTTTTCTGGATTAGAACATCCACATCATTTGGAAGAAATTTTCACTGACTCCCGAGTTCCCTTTCAATTTACTCAGACATTTCACACCATGTACCACCACAGAAAATATTTGGCTTTCCAAGTACCCTCTCTCAGAAAAAAACTACCTACAGTAGATCAGGACTAAACCCAAGATTAAAATATGATCTAGTCTGAAGCATTACTAAACTGGGCCTAAACAAGAACTAAACCAGGAATAAACAACAAGGACCAGACTTTTGTTCAACAAGGCCTGCACTAGGACTAACAGGACTAAAACCAGGACAAAACTGGACTTAAACAGGAACAAAGTTGGGACTTAACCAGGAGTAAACAACAAAAACCAAACTTATATTCAAAAACCACTGCCCAATGCACTGTTCCCCATCCCAATCTCTAACTCTTGCGCTCGGTTGGTGTGTGCAGCCCTGACCTCTGCTCCAATAAATTCTCCTGGCTGAATTATACTGCTAATATTGTACACAGGAGAACAGGACTAATGGTAACAATAAAGCAATGGACCGACGCTCTTTCCACCCACCGACAGGACAGTACATACACTTTAATCAAGTTACATTTCTTGCTGCACAATAAGCTATTTTTGCAGAGTCGATAAACGGCA
Organism: Bostrychus sinensis; assembly: GCA_020698575.1. NCBI lineage: Eukaryota > Metazoa > Chordata > Actinopteri > Gobiiformes > Eleotridae > Bostrychus > Bostrychus sinensis. The sequence continues at coordinate 32,801,494 of CM036246.1, read as the reverse complement.
CTGTTAAATTGTTTGTTTCCCTGGAAGCAGGTAAATCATTGCAGAATTGGCTGGATATTAAAGGAGATCCCTGAGAGCGTGTACACTTCGGGCTTGAGTAATTATAAACCAAGCCAATGCAACTGCGCTGGACTTCACAAGTAGCAGAGTACAATTTCTAATTAGCTTCTGGTGCCCCCAGGACGACATGCACCGGGCCCATGTGAATGAAATTTTAAGGTGAATTAGCCGCCTTAGGTTTGAAGTCTTATATGTGCAGGGCTAAAAAAACAAAAACAAACAAACAAAAAAAAAAAAAACTTCATTTGTATAGCATCAGAATCAACCAGGATTAAGTTGTGTTTTTAAAGAATAATCGTATTGCTGCCCTTGGAAAGTTGACAAACAGGAGAGTTACCAATGCTTCTCTGGTTTTCTACTGTGAATTTGGATGGAAAAATACTAACAAAAATACCATATACAGCTGCACCAATGTTTTGAATCTATAATACAGTAGTTGGTAGGTTTATTTGGGGTGGGAGTAGCTGAGGAAGTAGAGCCAGAAGGTCGTCAGATTGATTGTTATTGCATGCTTATTACTCACAAATTTTGACTTGCATTATTTATTTTGAAGCAGACCTATTATGCTAAATTAACTTTATTTTGTTTGCATTTTACAAAGTTAAAATGTTTCCTTTAAAAGTTGAATGTTTTTGTGCCAGTTCTTAAGGGAGGAAAAAGAAATTTACCAAAATATATATCACTCTTGTTTCTTTTTTAGTCTTGCTTTTAGATGTAGCAGGAGTAAAAAAAAAAAAAAAGTCCAAGAAGAAGGAGAACAAGAATAGTAAATTTCTATAGCTTATTTTATAATGCATCCAATACTCCTCTTCTAATTGCTTAAAAGAAATGTTATCAGATACCAAAACCCTCTTAGGTCGTTCTCTAGGACCCCTCTATGCCTGGCAGCTCTAACCTCAGCATCCTTCTACCCACTATCCTTCCTCTGTACCAAACCATCTCAATCTGAAAATTCTGACTTTACCTCCAAAACATAAGCTGTCCTTCTGATGTACTTAATGTATTTCAATCCATCCTCGTCACTCCCAAAGAGAACCTCAACATCTTCAGTTCTGCCTCTTGTCTTTTCATCTGAGCCACTGTCTCCAAACCATGCGGCACTGCTAGACCCACAACTGTCTGCATTTTTGCTACTAGTCCCTGGGAATTATCCTGGAAATATAAATGCTATATAATGGAAAAAAAATTAGGATGACTTTACAGACAAAGTCACTATAGCCTTCATTTTGACCATTTCTCTTCCCATAGTTCCCTCGCAGTATATCCACTCTATTTTACACTCAATGATGGAAGATGATAAGCCACTATTTCTCTGTCTCTCTCCAGTCTGGCTCCTTCAGCTCAAATATTACTCTGCTCTGAACTCTGAAGTCACGGTGACCTGGCACACTTTTCCCTCGCCTCCTTCCCTCTTCCATCTTTGGCTCGGCACAAGCTGAGACCGCCTCGGGCTCTCCGCGCACGATCATCGGTAAAATCACTTTTGGACCAGCGTGAACCATTGCTTTCCAGCCGAGAGAGTGATAAGCCTCCGCCGGTGACGGACTTTTGATGTTGAATACTGCTATGATGTTACATTTTGTTCTGCAGGGGGATTTGAATACCAATGTCGGCCATGTTGGAACGTGCCGAGTGATGCTGCGTTTTCCAGAGCTATATATCTGATGTAATACTTATGTAGATGAGCCGGGGCCAGTTTCATTATCTTTGCAAAGCTGGTCCCATCGGAAAAAAGCCTGTGCTCGTGTTGTAAAGGAGCTTAATGGTTACTTGATGGAGCTGTCCAATATTGTATTCAGCCATTAGGGCAATAAAGTCTTTTACAGGGGAGACCAGTCTTAATACTGACTATATGGCTATGATCACATTTGTTTGTCATAATTTAATAAGAAGCCCCTTCAGCTATGTTTTATTATTTGCAGGTGGGAGCAGTATAGCTAGAAATAATGATAATATAGACCTTAATTCACATTGGTTTGAAAAAGTGCTTTCATTAGGAGGACATAATGATAATAATCAGTCAGTGCAGGCAACGACATTGGGTCCAAGGTCTCCAGGTCATGCTGCCATTGTGATGTAGGACATACACAACTGTCCACTGATCTGTGGATTATCCATTAAAATGAATGGTTTACTGTAATGTGCACTTATCAACAGTGTACCTGTGTGTGTGTCAGTTTCTATGGACCGGGGGACCTAAGTATAGGGAAATGTACGTAGCTGCGCATTTGAGAAAGTACCTACAGTTGCTTTTCCACTATGATGGAACAGGTTGGTTTGGGGGTGTTTCCACTTCCCAAAAAGTGTTCCAAGCTTTTGGCATTCCTCCCCGATGGGTGCCAGAGGTGGGCTGGGATTTGATTGGACGAGAGAGAATCCACACTTGGGCAAAAACAACAAGCCAAAGGACAAAGATAAAACGGAAAATGTTATTTTTATTCAAATGCATACTTGTCCCTTGTGATAAACAGCTGTTACGACCCAGCTCAGCTAGAGGGAAGGGAAGTAACACAAACCAAGATGTAAAATGGTTAACTAAAGTTATACATTTATTTAAAAGGAATGTAAAGGGTAAAGTTAACAAAATTACTACAAAAATGGCCAAACAAAAGGCTCTTCACAGTTCTAAACAAAAATAGGTTCCGTACAGCAAACTAAGAAATCAAAAGCACAAACATGAAAGTTAACGAGTGACAAAAGTCACAATACAAACGAGTGTCTTAGTACACAACCTAGTCACATGAAAAACAACAGGTGACAACTGGAGACACAGAGCTAAGCGGCTGCTGGTCACACCAAATCCCAGCAGCCAGGAGTGGCAGAAGGCGTGTCCTTATAAAGATGTGGCAGTAACAGGTGGAGCCGAGGGATTGGCCATTGATTGGGATGCCACACCAATCAGGATCAGGGCTGGAAGGGGGTCCACCAATCAGAGCTGAGAGCTCACACAGCCAGATATACATAGAAAAAACAAAGGGTTAAGCAACACAGACTTATGACACAGATATGGCTTAGAAGGGAGGAGCTGAAGGCCTGGGACGGTAACAACAGCCATATTCCAGGAGAGGATGAGTTAAATGTCGTGCTGACTTTTTCCAAAAAACAAAGCTAAAATGGTGCAGAGAAGTGAATTTAAAGCTCATAAATCAGGCAGTAAACCGGAAGTAGTCTCCTGTTTACTGAAGCGGATATAGTTTTAGCTCCAGCCTCACACCAGGATTTAAGTGTCTTCTTAATTAAACATTGGCAGCGCCTTTCTGTTTTGTTGCTCTTGTGTGATGTCAGTGTTTCTGTAACAGACCCCAGTCTCCTGGACCCAGAGTAATGAAAACACAAGCAGATTTTGGTGCCACCCATCCCAAAGCATCCCGTTCTGACACATATCGTTCCCTTTCCCCTAGTGGAGATAAGCCTGGTTCCCTGGTCAATAGAAACCAGGTTAACTAAAGACTGGAGAACATAGGTACTTGTACATTCTGGTAGGTCCTAACCTTAATGTTATTTGGAAACATTGGGCTGGCCCCGATCAATAAAATCTGGATGTAGTTTGCAGAGAGGGAGGTTGGTTTTTCTTTGGATTTGTCAAGTCTTATGTCCAGATGACTTTTCCCATAACCCCATGTATTGTTATGACAATGGTTACTGAGAATATTCACACACTACTTTTGAAACAGAAATGACAGAATGTGCAAACGCCTGTTTTGTTGCACACATATCAAATGGCCAACATTTCACACTTGGTCAGATGGAAATCTTTCCTGGTACAATTTGCCAGGTGCCAGGTTGTTTCCTCTACTTCGCCTCCTTCTATTGCCCAAAGAAATGATTGTGTTGTGTGAATCTAAACGACCTCACCAAGCCCTCTAATAGTTGGGATATGCTCCCATTGATTCTGTGTTGTCCCATAGCTACTAAAAGGAATTAAATGGTAGAAGATAAATAAAATTAATTTTGAACCATTACAGTGAATCATAAGTTGGCTTTTATTTTGGTGGTACAGGGTGAGTTGATTGCATCATTACTAAAAGTGCCCTGGTAAAGACATTCGTCTCACTCGATGCAGTAAAAATAATGCCTCCAGATTTACGCTAAAACAACAGAAGCGGCCCCACTATTACAGTAGATTGTGTGTGATGTTTATTGCTCATGTCATGCAGTGCACACACGGCGGTAAATGCCATAAAATGAACAGTTTAGCTTCACGTCCAGCGGATATATTTTCACTTCTCCATTTTTCCCTGATGCTGTTCAAAGATCATTTTCACTGAAGCATTGGTTTTGCTAAAGTATGTTTTTCACAAGGAGACATGGCACATTACCATATCCACCCTCAGCTCACAGACTCACAATATTTCCCACTGTCAGTGAAACAGCCAACACTGACGGAAGTACGGGAGACTTAGAAGAACCACATGAAAGATCTTATAAAAGTGGAGTTAACTACTACTACATATTGTGCATTTGTCAAACCCATATACTGTTTGGCCTCCTGTTTGTGATAATCTATCCATCTATCTTCTTCCACTTATCTGGGCCGGGTCATGGGGCAGCAGTCTCAGCAGAGATGCCCAGACTTCCCACACCCCAGACACTTCCTCCAGGCCTACAGGGGGAATTCCAAAGCATTCCCAGGCCAGCTGAAAGACATACTCCCTCCAGCATGTCCTAGGTCTTCCTTGGGGCCTCCTCCCAGTGGGACATGCCCTTAACACCTTCCGTCCATGCCCAAGCCACGCTCTAGTCCGGATTCCTCCTGAGCTTCTCACCCTATCTCTAAGGGAGCACCGAGCCACCCCGTGAAGGAGACTCATCTCAGCCGTTTGTATCCAGGATCTTGTCCTCTCCATCATAACCCAAAGCTCATGACCACAGTTGAGAGTAGGAACATAGATCGACCGGTAAAATGAGAGCTTTGCCTTTCAGCTCAGTTCCTTCTTTATCAAAACAGATTGGTACATTGACTGCATTACCTGTTAATCTCATGCTCCATCCTTCTCTCATCCGTGAACAAGACCCCGAGACACTAATCTATGAATCTATTAAATCCCAAATTTGTTCTAGCATTCAAATTCAGACTTTGACTTGGCCAGTTCATCAGTTCAAGTACTCCAGATTCCTTTTTCCTTGGTTGAAGAGTCTCTATACAGCTGTGAACAAAGCTTAGGGTCACTGTCTTTGTTGGTATATAAAAGTTGCATCTGAAGCATGTCTGTAGGAACAGATAGAAAGTCAATAACAAAACAGACTGCGCCGCACACCCTGGAGGCAAGGTGAGGGGGAAGTGCCTTGCCCAGGAACCTTCTTCATTCATCCTGGCTTCCTCCCTCAGTCTAAAGACAACATATGCTAGGTGAACTGGTGACTCTAAAAATTGTCCCTAGTGAATAAATGAGAGTGAATGGTTGTCTGTCTGTGTATGTCTCTGTCAACGCCATGGGACTAATTGGACACAACTAAGGCCCATAGTTACTGGGCTAGGTTGCTGTACCCATGACCCCTAACAAAAAAGCAAAAAAAAAACTTACAAACTGCATTCATACTATAGGCTCATACAAGTGGCATAGAATTCATAGTTGAACTGTTATTGTACAACACATTATTGCACATTGTATGTATACTTTTGAACTGCAGTGGCCTTTTTTTCCATTTGACCTTCAATCTTTCCTGCTCCACTCAGTATATAATGTACATGAATGCAGTGAATATGTACTTTAAACCCTTTTCAATATAAATATAGCTTATGTCATTGTGCTGGTTGCAGAAGATTCTTTCTTCTTACCTCTGTACATGCTCTCCTCGCTTTGTCCTCCCCTGTTTTTTTATTAATCTAATCCCCATTACCTCTGCTTTTTATTGTGCCGTCTCCTCTGATAACTGTCCACAATACCCTTCAGTCTTCAACTCAGTTTGCTCTGCTTCACCTTTCTCAACTCTTCTTTTTGTCCTTTTTAGCTTTTAATTCCTCATTCCTTTGTATGTGTTCTGACAATAAAATGGTCATGTCAAAGCCGTGATTTAATAATAAGTGAACAGTCAAAATGAGAGTTGCTAGCTGATGTGGTCCGGGGAGGTGTCCTGGCCATGTTCCTCCAGAAGACCTGGGACATTTTGGAAGAACTGCGCATGTCTCTCGGCATGGCATGGGATTGTTTTCACAGGAAGGAAGTTTCTGGGGAGAGGGAAATCATTTTTACAGGCTTGGGAAGGATGCAAAGACTGCACTGGCCCCCTGTGGCTGGTTAGCACTTTATTTTTGATATGGTATGAATATGTATTTGTTGGACAATCATAATATAGTAAGACAAACACAGGTCTAAACCAGGGCTAAAACAGGACCAAACCAGGGCAAAAACAGGACAAAACCAGGTCTTATCTAGGTCTAAACCATAGCTAATCCAGGATTAACCCAGGACTATACCAGGTCTAAATCAGGGCTAAAGCAAGACTAGACAAGGGCTAATCTACAACTAAACCAGAACTAAAAGCAAAAACTGACAAAACCAGGTCTAAACCACAACTAAACTAGATCTAAACATGAGCTTAACCAGGACAAAGACGGGTCTAAACCAGGGCTAAACCAGGACTAAACCAGAGCAAAAACAGGACAAAACCAGGTCTAATCTAGGTCTACACCATAGCTAAACCAGGATTAAACCAGGACTAAGCCAGGTCTAAACCAAACTCTTGAGTACCACTATAAAAAAGGCCTGTGCTCCACCAGAGGCATAAGTACCACAGTTTGAGAAACACTGCCATAGACCATAATGTTGCCCTCTGCGAAATTCAATGAGTGAATGTATATTTTATTGCAGAAGGATGCCATTTTGATTGCCCCACTATAAGTCCTGTCTAACCCTGGATAAACAGCAATATCACTGAGCATTTGGCTTTCAAATGGAGGGCTGTAACAATCAAACAAAAGCATATTGCTTTTTACGCAGCAGCACATCGGCTATCAGTGAACCACGTCTCCATCCATCCCTGTATAATTAGACGTGGCAATAGCATGCAGTAAACAGCAGCGGCTTCTGAATACGTTTACCTATAAATGACATTAAGGTGCCAGTCATCTTTATGTAGCTATGATGCTGAGAGACACTGGGCTATCCACCGTAATAAGAGTCATGTTGATTAAAAACCCACACGGCTACACACCGCCGTCTGCTCTCATTTATTTTTAGAGGTCCCTCCAGCAGCGAACACCGTGAAGCAATAATTCCGGCTGAGACTGTACCGGATGCATCAAAGCACTGGGAAGCCATAATAGATATTGCATTTTTTCATAAGTCTTTACCAGTGTGTTCTTCAAAATTAATATTTCACAAAATGAATCCGTTGCTGCAGTGTCTGTGTATTGTATATATGCTGGTGCAAGTGCATAAATCTCACTGATGCTCTGTTCATTCAGTGTTGGCAAAGCCGCGAGTTATGGGTCAATGCACAGGGCAGGTAATGCATTAAGACTTCCATTCACAGAGGCTAAAAAAAAGCACCTCATGTTCAAGATACACTTGCCTGAGGTCCATCTTCCTCTGAGCAGACCCCTGGACCCTTGTCTAGATCTAGTGCCAGAATCGTTGGAGCGCTTTAATATAGCTTGTATTTGTGTTGTTGGCATTGACAGCTAACTGTAAAAGAGCTCCCATCTGAGTAGGTGGTGCTATTTGCCACAAACAGAAACTATTCAGACTGGACAAATATTTAATGCCATGAGGCTAGGGATTATTCAGAGACTTGCTGAGCTGACATTCTTACTGGACTTTGGTATGCGCAGTACTGTAATGTTTCACAGTTTTAATATATTTGACCATTATTTAACCAGAAAAGTCTCACTGAGATTAACAAGCTCTTTTGCAGGGGAGTACTGCCCCCCCCGGAGGCATATTGTACATGTTTTTGGAGGTAGGGCAACACCTGGAAGAAAACCTACGCAGACACAGGGAGAACATGCAAACTCCACACAGACACAGCCCCACAGGGTCCAGGAATCAAACCTGGGACCACTTTGCCACCGTGCCATCCAAAAATGAATCCTGACCATTCAAACTTTGAGGATGGCACTGTCCTCCTTCTGCTCCTGTTGAAAGACAGTGCGTCTGAATAAACCAGCTGAGAAGACAAGTCACTGGAAAACCACGAGATGCTTCTGAGGAAGACTAACAGTAGCAGGCGAAACATGTCAAAGTACAGCACTTACACACTGGTCTGTTTACAAGCAATTGTAATCATTACTCCTCAGAGCTGCCACTCAGCTTAGTCAGTCATTTCCTGACTTGACATTGCTAGCTGTGGCTTATCCACATGATTATTTGTGTGTGCAGCAGCAACACAACTGAATTTAGCTTGAGTATATTGGTAGAATATTGTGCGCTGTAACCTTGTGCAGCGATCTGGAATAATGGGAGATATGTGCATTACAGCTACACACGGACAAAATAAAAAAAAAAAAAAAAATCTAACAACTAGGGGTGTGTGATACTGCTTTTTAAAAATTGATTTGATGTCATGTAAATACCAAGCTAGTAGCGCCAAAACCGATACTGATACTTTGTGCATTTACAAGCAGCGTAGGAACTAGAAGTGTCATCATACGCATGTTAAATCTGAGTACATTTTAATTTTTTACCACAAAATAAGTTTGTTATTGTTGTGTTTCACAGTTATGTGCATGTTAAAACCAGAAACAGAACCAATTTTACACAGTTGGACTAATGTGAGAAATTGTTGCTCGTTTTGCCATAAAACACCAGAATATGCTGTATTATGAGCAGTTCTGTACTTAATTCTGATTGGGGACAGCAGCAGAAGGCAATTGTACAAAGATCTATGTAAAAAGTGCATGTTTGTTTGAATGTGGTCACTATGTGGGACGTCAGTGGGACTTTACTGTTGTTAAAATGGAAACAAGACGACGAAAAAAATCACAGTGAGAACGCAGACTTCAGCAGAATCAACAGGGGACAAAGAAACTAACAATTTTTTATTTAGGGCCTGGAATCGATAAAAAAAAATTAACTAATTAATCGCAAATCTGAAAAAAATTCATTGCGATTGATCGTATTATGAATTCACGTACAAACACAAAATTGTAAATTTAGAACATTTATTTTGAATTAACCTTCACATACTTTACTGTAAACTTGCAAACGTGCAATGCAAACAAAACTTGCAAAGAAAATTAATCGTCTCTTTGAGCCCTGTAACTCGCCTGTAAGCTTGCCAAAATAAGGTACAACCAACAAATACACAAAACTTACCTAAAAAAGCATGCGTAATCTCTTTTAGAACTTTAACAAAAATAAGTTTAATTCTTCAATTAATAACAATTGTTGTGGTTCACAACAGTGTAAATACTATGAACTGTGTTACTCCAGTGGTAATTGAACTCATCCTTGCATAGACTGCACATAACTTTTGTTTTGTCGATATTGCTGTCTGGTGACGATTTGAAGCAGAATTGTCCATTTAGCAATCTGTCTTTTTGGTCGCTCATGTTGCTTTAGCTCGTTCACTTATTGCATTAGGCTCGTTCCAGATGAACTGAGCCTGGATTGTGAACGAGAGTGCACGGCCGCAATGAGAGGAGGGGAAATACGCCTGTACTGAAGTCGGACAGTTTGTGGCTCAGATCACGCACCATCACGCCCCAAATCCACTTCTCATGTGTGTCGGTTTATCCAGGTCAAAACTGTAACTTTAGTCTGTATTTTTTTTTTTTTTTAAAGAGGCGGGGGAAGAAGGAGAGGAGGGCAGTGAAGTGTCGTGCATTACGTTTCTGATCAGCACTAAACTCAGATCCAATCACCTGTCCGTTCACCGCTGACAGGTGTACGTTTTCCCATCATGCACTGAGCTGTGCAGCCTCCACAGTTGCTCCTGATGAACTGCGGCGGCTCAGGCGCTGGTCTCGTTTGGATCTCACGGTGACCGTCGCACTTGTGGCATCAGAGCAAGTCAGGAACAAGTCGAACACAAATCTAACCTGAGCACTGCGCACAGACCGACACTGATCCAAACTGTGCAGGTCTGGCTCATCTCGAACGCCTGATGGATGGAAACAGAAATGTGTCGTCTTCTACGCTCGCGAAGACCCGTGGCGTGTTGCTGCCTCTGTCAGTGTCGTCGTAATATTTTTGTTGTGATCAAATTAATTGATGAGTCAGTTGAAATTAACGCAATTAAATCAATAAATTAACGCACTGCGTTAACGCGATAATTTTCCCAGCCCTATTTTTATTGCATTGTTTTACTGTTGTAGCGGTTATTTCTTTTCTTTTCCAGAGTCGACTGTATTCACCCTCAGTCTGGTAGAGGTGCCTTCTTAAGACTTGAGCTGAGTTGAAATTCTTTTTTCTAAAGATGTGGATGTAGCCCCACAGGTGCTCCTCACCCATGGATTGAGGTGAAGTAAACTTACTTTTGAATGAGCCCTGCACACTTAACCCCTGGGAGCTTTGGTGGCAGGAAGGAACAAAATCAAGCAATACTGCCTTGGGTCAAGAACAGCCTGGACAGACAGCAGGCACACTGTCTTTCTGATGCATATGAAGATCATCTGCTTTTACTGAGTAGCTGTTATTAAAGGGGCTATATTATGATTTTATTTAATTTTTTTTTTGTGCTTGGCAACGATTGAAACTTTTAATCATGATTAATCGCATGACTTTTTCAGTCTTAAAATTCAATCAATAATGCATTCGGGCTCTTCCAGCTCCTAAATGGCTCTTTATTTGATAACTTGTAGCTTTTACAATTCAGCCAATATGCAGTTTTGACTTGGTTGCCTACAGTGTATATAGCACCATTTCAAACATGCTTGACACCCAAATTATAATAATCATTATTTTGCAGACAAACACTGTTAGGAAGCTAAAAGTCTGCTCTGTTGAGATCATGGGGTCTCTGTACTCTTCCTCTGTCCTGTGTGCCCCGCCCACTTCCTGGTGTCACAGAGAGAGAGAAAGAGAGAGACAGACAAACACATGGCTGCTGACGGGACCGGTCTGTGAACTAACTTTTTCGCGACTGACCCATAACTTGCGTTAACGCTCGTTCAAATAATTATTGGTGTTAATTAACACTGGTCTACAGCAAAATGCTTCCGGAACAAAAGTAGTGAATTTTTTCTTGGATTAGGTCACTAATAAAGAAAAAGTAAGTCAGAAGTGCAGATTGGCTACAGTTTCCTAGAAACAGTATTGGGTCAAAATAGGAAATGTATGCAAAATAAGGCAAAAATGGTAGTTTATCAGAAGGTACAGTGTCTACAAGCAACCAGTTCTATCTGAAACCTGTCTGCACATTCAATACATTCATTTTAATATGGCTAGAGTTTTGACATAAAATGTTTTGTTTTTATTTGCAGAAATCTCTCTCTTGGAAGTGGAAAATGCATGCATGTAGAGACATTAAATATTTTCAAAATATAAATATTTTTAAGCAAAAATGCCTAAATCTATTGTATAAACAGATGTGATTTTGATGTGAAACAATATCATTAAATATCTTGAATACATTAGCTAACCAGCACAGTTATCAATAGATTTTCAGTTCATCTTATCAAAATAAATGAGATTTAGCCACTTTTATCTCAGAAGCAGATTTAGTCCAAAAATTTGTAGACCAGTGTAATTAATGCCCAGCCCTATTTTTATTTTATTTTATTATTATTATTTTTTTTAATAATACTTGGTCACCTCTAGAACAGCTTTGCACATTTTACAACCTTTAAAAAACATTATGTGGCAAAAGCATTCCCAGTAATTAATTTACTACTGACATAAAGAAACAGAAGAGGTCTCTTTTGAACAGGAACATAAAAAAAGAGCTTTCTACTTCCTTCAATTTTTTTTTATATGTTTTTTTTTGTTGATTGTCAGTGCCTCCTGAAGTGGGCAGAAGTTCATGGCAGTGGTGGAGGAGGTTTGTGGAACCGAGCGTTCGAAGGCCTCAGAAACTCCAGACTACAGCATTACTGAAACTGGAGTAAATGAAACAAAACTGAAGTCCAGGTATGTTTTTGATTCAAGAAAATGGTAAAAAGCTCAAAAAAGTAGATTGTGCATAATACATCCCCTTTAAAATGTTCCATGCAAGTCCAAACCTCAATTTCCTTTGCAATGGTGAGAATAAGGGAGGTTTCCAGAATGTTATCCGGCTCCATTAGATGACAATTTGGAAATAAATCTTTATCAGTTCCAATTTTAAGATTCCAGATGAGAATTCTTCAGCACAATCAGTTTTTGAGCAATTGTTAGTTATTGTTCCATAGCTGCCTGACCGAAGAAGGATATGTCCTGACGTCTATAAAGAACATACTCCTTTAGTGTTACTCTACAAGCACAGTGAGTTTGCTTTTCTAAAGGAGAGTGACATGTCCAAGCCTGTGCACGAGCTGAACAGTCTGCGGTCTGACATGGCAAAGATCACCAGCAGGAAGTCCAGCGCCATAAGAAAACAGGTAAATGCCAATACACTCTGCTGTTGTGCTATTTTTGCGAATCTCATGACATGTTTCACAGCTTTCACAGCCACTCACAGACTTGGGAAAGTATTCTCAATCCTTTGGTACTGATTTTACTGGATAATTTACTTTAAAAGTTAAATGCATTTATAATTTAATTTGACATTTTTGGTTTGTAATGATAGAATTTGGGGAAAAAAATGTTCAGGGGTTCAGAGTTTCAAGTGAAAATATGGAAGGAATCTATTAAATCTATAACGACTGCTGATAGATGATCTTCTAATTCATTTCTAGTTTGAGTGAAATTGTTTATTGTTGTTTTGTAATGCTTTGAATGTAATTTGATTTGTAGAGCCATTAGAGCTCCGAATTATGGGCTACTTAATGGGTTAGTTATCAATACTGCCAGAGCATAGATACGTAGTTTTAGTGCACAGCAGACAGGAAATCATTCTGAAAGTCCAGAGCTACCATAACAGCAAGCAATATAAACTTCTGCTGAAAACTTTTTGGAGTTACAGTTTATTAGTTAGCATGTCTAGAACAACGATGAGAAGCACTTTGATTAGGACAAATTTCACTCTTGTGGACATTAAATAACGTGTGTTCTATTTTATCTGACAGATTAGGATTTGATGTTTGGAGCAATGCCGGTATCAGACAACCAGACGTCTGTACTTGGGAACAGTAAGTGCTTAGAAGTTGAAACGTAGTGGCTTGACAGTTTAGGACAGTGGTCCCCAACCTTTTTTGTCTTGTGTACCCCCTGGGCTTTTAGTTAAATATTCTTCAAAATTTGGTCTGTGTTTTTTAAAGAGACATTTTATACTTTCTTTACAGTAAATACAAATTCTGCAGCATTTTTTAAATTAAAAATAAAATTAATAATCTTCCTTCCTGCCTTTAAAATATAAAAAAATAAAAATATAACTAAATAATTTTTTATTTACTAATTTTACCATATATTTTATGTTAAAAACAAATCTGAAAAAAATAAAATATTAAACTCATAAAAAATACAGCAAAAAAAAAAACCTAAAAAAATGTGTAAAATAATATACAATTTCATACGTTTCAATAATTCATTATGGAAAGATTGTAAATGTTTTCTACATAATTCCAAGTACCCCCTGCAAAGTGCCCACGTACCCCTAGGGGTCCCCGTACCCCTAGTTGGGAAACTCTGGTTTAAGACACTAAACTGGAAAATATCAAAATATGATTGATGCATTTCAGGAAAAGAAGAAATATGGGTTTATTGAGTTTGGTCAACAGAGGGCAACTGTGACTCTGGTTATATTTTTGAAACAATAATGTTTTGTTTTTGTTTTTTTTAAGCCCTCGTCTCATCAAGATCTTTCCATAGATGTGTGAGGTGACTGAGACCTACCTTGTTATTTATCCATATGAATTAATTGCTTTCTTATTCTATCATGTTGACACTTACAGATTACAAATTCACTGTGCCAAAACAAAATAAAGTTACCATATAATTATTGGTTTCTGCCATAGTGTTGGTTGTTATCTGTTAATAACCATTTATAAATATACCAGTGTCCATGCAACAAAAGCCTGTAAGTGAAATCCTGACATATTCTGCACACAGCGCCATTCATTTTATTTTATTTTTCTATTCAAGACTCCCTGTTGCTGTGAATTTTCTTTGTATTTTACTCATAAACAGCAGTCTACCTCCATATTTACTGAAAAAGTTGCTAAAACTTTGATATCCTTACATTTCCAACTTCAAACTGGACCTCTCTGTGTGAATCCAACATGAACAGTGGGTGACATTCAGAGAGAAGTAGAAGAAAAAAAAAAAGAAGCGTGCTTATCTTTCCTTGTCGCTACGAAGCAGGAGGTGTCATTACATATGCCTGAGCCATGACTGCCAGCAGCTCGCCGCCGCCGCCAACCACCTCTGCTTCGCTTTCCACCGAGCTAATCTTCTACGGCAGCCGCGCACACAGCGAGATTATGGAGAGGAGATGAGAGTGCGGGGCTGGCCACAGGCAAACCCCCAAGCTTTTGTCTGTTTTTCCCTGGAACGCAGGGCACCTCTTTGGGTGGGGAGAGAAAGAAAGCATGTATGTGTCTGTAACTGAACTCGAAATGGATTTGGCTTCAAAAAAACATTCAGGTTGGAGGTCTGGGAGACATTAAAAACAGCTCAGGAGTTGGAGAGAAGATAAAAACACACAAAAAAATGGTGGTTCATAACAGGTGCCTGAAGCAATCGTGTTAGAGTGATGGAAAAGAACAGAGAACAAACAGAGCACTGACAAAGACGCAGTTTAGCTTTGTGGCTTATTTTACACATCTTTTATATATTATCTTTTATAGTGCCACAGTACAAGGAATAGAGAAGTTAAAACTATCCAATAATCAAGCTACTTCTAGGCATCTGTGTAGGGTTTCAGCCATCCAGGAAAAATCTGTCAAGAAGGTCAAGTAACAACAACTGCTTTCCAGTGAGTCTGAATCTCATTTGTTTAAGAATAACTAAAATGTACATGAATATAAACCTTCTGGTGAACCAGGCATTACACATTATCCAGAAAAACATTCAGCGTCTATGTTGAATTAAATGGGAGTCTAAAAGAAGCAAATAGAGAAATTATATAGTAAGGGTAATAAATTAGTATATACAGTGGCATGAAAAAGTATCTGAACCTTTTGGAATTTTTCACATTTCTGCATAAAATCACCATCAAATGTGATCTGATCTTTGTCAAAATCACACAAATGAAAAACAGTGTCTGCTTTAACTAAAACCACCCAAACATTTATAGAATTTCATATTTTTAATGAGGATAACATGCAAACAATGACAGAAGGGGGGGCAACCAGATATTAAATGTGATGGTTCAGTTACTTATTCCTCCCCCTTCTGTCATTGTTTGCATGTTATCCTCATTAAAAATATGAAAACCTATAAATGTTTGGGTGGTTTTAGTTGAAGCAGACACTGTTTTTTCATTTGTGTGATTTTGACAAAGATCAGATCACATTTGATGGTGATTTTATGCAGAAATGTGAGAAATTCCAAAGGTTTCAGATACTTTTTCATGCCACTGTAGCTTTGAGGAAATGGCTTGTTTTTGTGTAGAATAAAATCATTTTTCAACTCATTTTGTTGTGGAGGTTTTTCGCTACCAATAATCAGCTGCCTAACATGGTTAGACAGTTCGACACGGTCGGTGACATTTCTTTGGTGTGTTCTGCCCCATCAGACGTAGTAGGACACAGTTTTGGCTGACTGAACATGTCAAATCGGCGTGAGCATCAAACAACTGAGTGGCTGTGTGTTCCATTCACAATTTATTAACTTATTATTTATTAAGGCCCTCAATTGACTTTAAATTATAGGGGACTTTTGTTTTAACAACTATTCATTGTTTCCCACATCTGTGACGCTAATGTGCTACAGTTCGCTTATCTTAGCTTTAGCTTTGTGCAGAGGTAAACATAATCCTCCCTCTGAGGCAAACAGCTGCAATAATCCAGTCTGGTTTATGGCGTTTAGAAGTTTGTGTTGGTTGATTTCTTGTTCTCTCAGCAAGAAAAACCCGAGTCATAATGGCCTAGTTGTTCAATGGACTGAGCATTTACACCAGGTCTGTTTTAAGTCCAGGTTTGTCCATGTCCAAAATAAGACATTTTCCATACTTACACATTATTTTAAAGTTACACTGTGTAACTTTCCTCCTAAATATGTGGGGCATACTGACTTGTTTGTGATCGTTTTGAGCGATTATAAGGCCTGAGGCGCAATCTGTTGCTCCGAGCGGGGCTTCTGTACTGAGAAACTGCCCTCGCAACTTGGCCGGAAGCGCTCCGCTGTTGAGGAAGAGTCACGTGACAGGGAACGACTTGAGGCGCAGGTATAACCAGGAAGCTACTTTTAGCGTTGTTATTTTCGCCAGTTCGTCAGGGCCGAAGGACACAAGAAGATGAAGACAATGTCGGACGAGGCAAGAAAAAGAAAATGTGAAAGGGACCGCACCAGATCGCAGACAAGAGTCAACATCGGACAGACTTTTGCTCGCTGGTGTCAGATGAGAGACAGAGAAGGCTGCAAATCGGATCACGCTTTTGCATCTTTATTGTTGGGCAGGTAAATTAGCCTCTTTATTTTTTCTTTAGAACGTGCTTTTTCATACAGTTATTAGTTGTTTTTACTGCGACCATTGCGCGATATTTGTTGATAAGCTAACGCTAGCGCTAACTCTATAGAAGATCCAGTCCAAACTTCCAAAGGTAGCAGCAGGTCAACTAAAGTTGAAACAGATGGAAATAGACGCACGCTCGCACAGTTTCAGAAGGAGGAGGGGCCCTAGTGTTTACGTTTTGCGACGGTGCAGTGGCACCTGTGGCCTCTAGAGGCGCAAGACCGGGAATCTTACACAGTGTAACTTTAAGTTATAAAACGTGAAATACTAATGCAAAGGTGTCCAAAATGATTTCAAAAAGACTGTAAAATGCATAAAATAAGACCTTTAAATTTACTCCTACTTAGAAAAACTATTTTTTTGATACTACCAGCTCTACTCGCCGAATGTGCTTCGTGGTTGAAATGAATCTTCCGAGTCTCACTTTTGTTGAAGCTGTGAGTACATGTTTGAACAGCAGGTGCAGAGAACGGATACACAGATATAGTCAAAAGCACATCTCTACAAACCAGACATATTTACAGTCTGAAAAATACAGCCTTTCATATCAGCAGTACACAGAGAAACGATACATATAGTTCAGCTCATATATATTTATAAAGAGAGAACATTTTCATAACAAACATCTCAAAAGCGCTTAACGCTGGAGCGGAGAATTACAGAAAATCTCTCTTGAACAAGGACAAGGATAATACAGGCCTATAAAAAGGAAGAAAAGCTTCGTAGAACGGCCTCAAGTAGGAGAAATTTGTTTTGATTTTAACTTGTAGGTAGCGTTTCAATAAAGAACATGGGTCAAAACACGGTTAGAAACTTGGGAACATAAGGCTGACCCTCGGTGCACATTTCATAATCATAGCATGCTAAAGATCATATGCAAGGTATATGCTCAAATAATGTACTTTGGTAACAAATTGTATCTTCCCATCGTTATTTTGTACAAAACAAAGCCAAACAACAATAAGGTATAATTTCTTGGCTACTGGAATGCTACTCGAGTCTGAAGATTGCAGAAGTTTTAGTTTTAGGTGCTCTTCAGGTTGGGGATCACGTAGGATACTAACAGAGACTGAGGCACTCAATGGGATTTCAAAGGTCTTTAAAAAGCCTTTATTGGGCTGTATCAAGTTTAAAAATGCTAATGTGTTTCAGGCTCTCAGGGCCTTCATCAGGGCATGTGCATCATTAAAAGAAACAAAATGGCTGCCAGAACTCTTTTATACCTAGAGATCATGTGACCTGTTCACATGACCAATCCAAAGAGTAAATCCATAACAAGATAATCACACCACATTATTGTAGAAACCACAAATAAGGAAAGTTAATTCATTTCAATATAAACAGAAAATAATCACAAAATAGTTACAGAACATGACAAAACTATGGAATCACAATGAAAAATAATTCACAAAAAAGGAGTAAAGTCAAGTTCTTCATTTAGACCTGGATATTGTGTTGCCTTTAGAGAAAATATCCAATAGGATTCTCTTTGAAGAAGTTGCTTTAGTCTATCTCCACCCCTTATTGGCAGTTTAATGTGTTCAATGCCACACATTTTCAAACTGTTGCAACTATTGCCATGACCTGCTTCTTTATAATGTGATGCCATACTGTATTGGAGATCACTTGTTCTAACAGCATGTTTATGTTCAGCAAGCCTAACTTTCAATTTACGCTTAGTCCTTCCAATGTAGAAACTCCCACATGGGCACTCCAGCCTGTAGATTACATAAGAGGTATTGCAGTTAATGAATGATTTGATATCATATTTTCAACCTGTGTTTATATCTTTAAAATGATTAGTATTCACCAGATTGTCACAGTGGTTGCAGTTGCCACACTTAAAGCTTCCAGCTTTTGGCCCGAGCCATGTTTTTTGCTGTAGAGGAATAAGATGACGTAGGAGCTCTTCTGAAACAAATTGTTGGTGTTTCTGGTAGAGCTTCTCTAAGTACGCTGTCACATTTTAGTATATTCCAATTTCTCTTTATGATTTGTTTAATTGCATTGGCTTTATCGCTGTATTGTGTAACAAAATGGACTTGAATAGAATCGTACAGCAACATTAAACTGCCAATAAGGGGTGGAGATAGACTAAAGCAACTTCTTCAAAAAGAATCCTATTGGATATTTTCTCTAAAGGCAACAAAATATCCAGGTCTAAATGAAGAACTTGACTTTACTCCTTTTTTGTGAATTATTTTTCATTGTGATTCCATAGTTTTGTCATGTTTTGTAACTATTTTGTGATTATTTTCTGTTTATATTGAAATGAATTAACTTTCCTTATTTGTGGTTTCTGCAATAATGTGGTGTGATTATCTTGTTACGGATTTACTCTTTGGATTGGTCATGTGAACAGGTCACATGATCTCTAGGTATAAAAGAGTTCTGGCAGCCATTTTGTTTCTTTTAATGATGAACATGCCCTGATGAAGGCCCTGAGAGACTGAAACGTGTTGGTATTTTTAAACTTAATACAGCCCATGAAATATTTCAGACTTTAGTTTCATTGTTATGAATATGGCTTGCAGGAAAAAGACAAAACAAAAAAATAAACTGTATCACTTTACACTATACTGTTGCCCAGAAAAATGGAATTAAATATGCTTTATCTGTTGTCTGGAAATGCAAAAAAAAACAAACAAACAAAAAAAACTTGTTAACTGGGACTCAGTATGTAAACATTGCACCTGGCCTAAAGTGATTTCTGATGTGATAAACATTATAACATTAAATACATAAATTACATACATATAACATTAAAATAAGTGTTGGTACTGCCCTGTTTTCTGTTTGGATATGTCTGTCCAACTGCATTTATGTTCTGCCTCTAAAAACAAACACAAATCGATAATGGGACTGTAATGTAATGTAAAGAACTGTAATGTAAAGAATTACAGAAGGACTCGTACCAAAAGCAACATGAGCCACTAAAGCGACCATTTATTTCTTATTCATGCTGGGGCGACTGGCAAATCAAACGTTAAAAGTATAATTTTGTCAACTTCATGCAAACGTAACGCGACATCACTGAAACCAGAGCATGATATGACACTCGAGATGAATAGGTCCACGCACAAAAGTCACATCCATTGTCAACAATCAGAAGCTAGCAGAGTCTGGGTCCTCAACCAAACCAAGTCTTTCCACTAAGTCGGTTTGGAACTGGCCTCTCACAGTCGTTTATCTGCAGTGTCTTACAAAAGCAGCACACAACCTCCTCTCAGAAATAACCAAGATGGTGCCTGTCATCTATAACTCCTCTCACCTGTTTAACAGTGTTTAGTGCTTCCTTTCATCACCTGTTGATTCTGCTGAAGTCTGCGTCGTTCATTTTCTTTCATCGTCTTGTTGCTATTTTAGCAACAGTAAAGTCCCATTGACATTGGCTATAAGGTCCACATTCCACAAATTGACTTTTTAAATTCAATGCAGTTTTATTTATATAGCCTCATATCACAACAATAGTCGCCTCAAAGGGGTGTTAAGTCTGATTGTGTGTTTATGTTTGATCAACTGTTTGTGAAGCCCTTTGAGGCGACTTTTGTTGTGATACTGGGCTGTACAAATAAAACTGAATTGAACTGAAAGGGCTTCACAAACAGTTAATCAAACATAGACACACAATCAGACATAACACAGAATCAACACAAACAATAACTAAACTAAACAGACAGGACACTCCTGTCCTAGACCCTCCTTCTTGGTAAGGAAAAACTCCTAAAAAAATCCTTATGGAGACCACACTGAAGAAGAGATCCTCTCCTAATCTATAAATGTGTCTAGGCCTGTTCCATTAGCTCAGGCTAGGTCCATTAGCTCATTTATAGGATCATAGTTCAGGTTTGTAAAGATGGAGCAGGTGGGCCTCATCCAGACAGGTGAGTGAGTCTTTGCACCATTGGCTTCTGCTGTTCTTCAGAAATAAGTGGACTTGCATGCACCGGTGTTTTATGGCAAAACTGGCAATGATTCTTCATAAGTGCCATGTTTGTTTTGGATACGGGTCAGTGCAGCGCTGCTTACGTTTCTTTTCACGCATTGGTCACTCCGCCTGTGATTGTTTTGCCCACAGAAATGAAACTCAAACCATGTGGTATCAGATTAACTCCTTCATACAGATTAGAAAAAGAGCTATTCTGACAATGACACACCAATATTTACGAGTGACACCCTTTCATATTTAAGTCATTGGGTTTCTGTGACGCATACATCTTCACTATGTGCCTTCTCTGTCTTGCTGCTGTCTTCTCTGTACAAGTGTCGGCTTTTGACTGACAACCTCTACTCCTGTAAAAGTCATAAAACGGGCTTTGCTCTGTTGTAAAACTCTCTCAGTATGAAGTCTACAGCAGTCATGCACAAAAGCCAAGTCAGTGCCTGTGTCTACAATACTTCACATTCTGTTTTATTCACTCTTCTCGCTGAATTTAAATGTAGGCAGTGGCTGTCAGAGAAGTGCTAATGTCATTGTGGAGTTTTTTTTTTTTTTTTTTTTTTTCTACTCAAAGTGTCAAAGCTCACTGTCCTCCTTTTTAACATACTGCTAGGAGTTGTGGCTTTGCATTAAACAATCCAGTATTTAGTGCTGGCGGTGCATTCGGAAAACTTGAACTTTACCTCGGAGAACACACTTAAAGTCTCGAGAGGTAAAACATTTTTTATTTATGACATTTTGCATCACTTTTTCTTGCCTTCACGGCCGCCTTGAAGTGTTGACACCGCTGCCTCCGAACAATAAAGAAAAATAAGATGTGTCACTTGGTGAGCCACACTTTCCTCGAACTCCTGAATTTAAGAGTGAGGTTTATTTATACACAGAAAAAAATATATATATATATATAAATAAAATCAGAGAGGCATAAACGCTGGAGAAAGACTTTTATTCAGTTTAGAAAAAAGTTTTCAAAGTAATGACTGCAGCGAAAGACGTGACATTTTGATTTTATTTAATGCGATGTGAAAACGGCAGCAAAGGTGGGAAGCATCTAGAATATAAAAGGTAATATTTGACGGCGGAGAACTCTGCAATAAAAAGAAAAAAAAAGACAGAAAAAGCCAGCCTTGCAAACGTCAAAAAGTGGTATATAATTTCATTGAGCGTTCTGTAAAAAGATTACCGTTTTATCAAGGTATGTAAGGGATACGGGGGGTAGGCTGTATTTCATAAAATGGGAGATAGAGCTTCTTGCAGCTCTCGGAGGTTGTGCGCGCTGCTGTGGAGGAGGACAAAGTTTGCCGACCTACCTATCTCTGCAGTTTTATATAGGTCTAGTGTGAAAGATGTCAAAGCACCCGAGGATACGGTGTCGGAGGCGGTGTATGCATTAGGTGGGATGGAGCCGGTGGGGTGTGAGAGTGAGCATGAGGTCAGGAAAAGAAAGCATCTGTGCTCTGTGTGCAAAGGGTCGTCGGCAACTGCAGTGCAATGTGTAGCGTTTGTTTAGTTTGCCAGTGCATTAAGTGGATTCACGTTTCTATTTTTGGTCAAATCTGAACTGGTGGAAGTAATAGGCATAGAGATAGAATAGAACACTAGAGTGGACATTTTAATGGTTGACTGCAATAACTGAGTTGCCATATTATGACTGTAGATATTCTACCAAATGCCATGTAAACAAAAAGGGAGCTGCACTTGCTTTCACAATATTATTTTAAGTTAGTTTGTTAATTTTACAACTTTTTTGAACAATTCTTGCTTTCCAACTTGGTATAACTGCATATTTTAATTCACTGTCATTATTCTCTTATACTTGGTGCAATGGTTATCTGTTCTAATACCTTTACAAACACAAACATACAGTGGATATGGATAAAAGGAGAGACCACTGCAATATTACTAATATTAATATTCATTTTAGTATTCAAACTGACTCAGACTGCCAGACTTATTACGAGTACAAAACTATCACTGTTTCTCAATATCAAATATTTATTTTTTGAAGTTATGCCATTGTTTTTACATTACTCACCATCAGAATGAGCCTTATTTTCACAAGATGGCCACCGGAATTGCCATTGAAGTGGTTGCTATGGCCACTCTAATGTTCTATTCTATCTCTATGGTAATAGATGTGTTTACACTATGAAAATGTTGTGCGGGTGTTAGGAAAATTATGTAAAATAGGAACATTTTCAGAAATATAAAATATAGTTGTTTTGATGACATTACAAAATGAGCAGTAACAAATATAACTTTGAAATGGCAGGCACAATGGGAGAGTGGCCAGTGCTCACACATCTCTCTGGGTGGCGGCTGCATGTCCTCCCCGTGTTACTGCCAAGGGCGTCGCCAGGCCGTTTTACCGTGGCTTGAGCCCCAAATGTTTTGAGCTCAGCCCCGGACTCAGACTGTCCCTCAGCTTCACAGTGACTCTTTAACTTTAAGGTCCGAGCTGAGTGAGAGAGGAACTACCGCAGGAAGAGGAAACACAGTGCTGCAGCTTCAGACACAGTTTGAATTTTTAAGCCCAGGCTGCAGCTGATCGGGACTGGAGAGAAATGGGAGATCTAGATGCTAAAGGTGTGGGAGCAAGGTGTCAAGAACTTTTTTCTTCTGTAGAATTCATCTCAATCTTCATGGGCTTCTCGCTTTATTTCTGCCTTGTTTTATCATGGACCGCATCCACAAATGCGCCATCAAATCATGTTTTATAAAAGTATTTCATAATCCAAAGCCGTGGAGAAACTAAACACAAGTTTTCCCAGATTTGCAATGTCAATGAACTGTAAACAGCAACTAAAGACTTCCTGTGGCCCCTGCAAAATAAAAGCCTTTGCATTTTCCAGCAGCAGTAAGAGCTTTGTTGTGACAAGATCAGACACTGACACAGCATTAATGCTGTGCACATGACCTGAAGGAGCTGAAAGCAGCTGATTAGTAATAAGACTGTCACCTGCCCTGAAAATGGAAATGTGTAAATGAAAGAAATATTTTGTGTAGTTTGTTGCTGATATTCTCTCTCTGCTGGTATAGCAGATATAGGTTATATAGTATATACATAATATAAATATACTCATCCTTTTAAGGAATGAGGCTGTAGGTTATTTATTATTATTAGTATTATTAGCCTCTGGTCATTTATTTGAAATGAATTGTTATATACACTGTTCCAAAAAATAAAAGGAGCCCTAAAATAACACATCCTAGATCTGAATGAATGAAATATTCTTATTAAATACTTTGTTCTTTACATAGTTGAATGTGCTGACAACAAAATCACACAAAAATGATCAATGGACATCAAATTTATTAACCCATGGAGGTCAGGATTTGGAGTCACACTCAAAATTAAAGTGGAAAAACACACTACAGGCTGATCCAGCTTTGATGTAATGTCTTTAAAACAAGTCAAAATGAGGCTCAGTAGTGTGTGTGGCCTCCACGCCTGTATGACCTCCCTACAACACCTGGGCATGCTCCTGAGGAGGTGGGGATGGTCTCCTGAGGGGTCTCCTCCCAGACCTGGACTAAAGCATTCACCAACTCCTGGACAGTCTGTGGTGCAACGTGGCGTTGGTGGATGGAGCGAGACATGAAGTCCCAGATGTGCTCAGTTGGATTCAGGTCTGGGGAACGGGCGAGGGCCAGTCCATAGCATCAATGCCTTTGTCTCGCAGGAACTGCTGACACACTCCAGCCACATGAGGTCTAGCATTGTCTTGCATTAGGAGGAACCCAGGGCCAACCGCACCAGCGTATGGTCTCACAAGGCTCTGAGGATCTCATCTCGGTACCTAATGGCAGTCAGGCTACCTCTGGCGAGCACATGGAGGGCTGTGCGGTGCCCCAAAGAAATGCCACCCCACACCATTACTGACCCACTGCCAAACCGGTCATGCTGGAGGATGTTGCAGGCAGCAGAACGTTCTCCACGGCGTCTCCAGACTCTGTCACGTCTGTCACATGTGCTCAGTGTGAACCTGCTTTCATCTGTGAAGAGCACAGGGCGCCAGTGGCGAATTTGCCAATCTTGGTGTTCTCTGTCAAATGCCAAATGTCCTGCACGGTGTTGGGCTGTAAGCACAACCCCCACCTGTGGAGGTCGGGCCCTCATACCACCCTCATGGAGTCTGTTTCTGACCGTTTGAGCAGACACATGCACATTTGTGGCCTGCTGGAGGTAATTTTGCAGGGCTCTGGCAGTGCTCCTCCTGTTCTTCCTTGCACAAAGGAGGAGGTAGCAGTCCTGCTGCTGGGTTGTTGCCCTCCTCCGGCCTCCTCCACGTCTCCTGATGTACTGGCCTGTCTCCTGGAAGCGCATCCATGCTCTGGGCACTACGCTGACAGACACAGCAAACCTTCTTGCCACAGCTCGCATTGATGTGCCATCCTGGATGAGCTGCACTACCTGAGCCACTTGTGTGGGTTGTAGACTCCGTCTCATGCTACCACAGAGTGAAAGCACCGCCAGCATTCAAAAGTGACCAAAACATCAGCCAGAAAGCATAGGAACTGAGAAGTGGTCTGTGGTCACCTCCTGCAGAACCACTCCTTTATTGGAGGTGTCTTGCTAATTGCCTATAATTTCCAGCTGTTGTCTGTTCCATTTGCACAACAGCAGTGAAACTGATGTCAATCAGTGTTGCTTCCTAAGTGGACAGTTTGATTTCACAGAAGTGTGATTGACTTGGAGTTACATTGTGTTGTTTAATTGTTCCCTTTATTTTTTTTTTTTTTTTGAGCAGTGTATAAAGAAATTATCTATATAAAAGGTTTGAGTGTAGCATGTTGATTTGAGCACTCAGTACTTCATTTGCAAAGCCAGAGCTCAGGGAGCATCAAGGATTTTTTTGGTTTGTTCCCTCACCACTGGGCAGAAACAAAAGGTCAGGGAAAGTCTGTTGCTATGAAGCCTTCAGATTGGTAAAATGCTGTTACTGCTTTTATTTAATGGATTTTTGGTGTTTCATATATCTTATCACTATCTTGTCAGATGGGTCTTAGTCCCACTTTGTGAGGTGGGCAGGCCCGTTGACAGACTTGCTGGGGCCCGGGGCAAGAAGGCTTCACATGGGCCCATTATAGTAGAAAATATAAGAAGAGGGACCATTTCTGGGGCCTGTGACTCCTTTGCCCCCGTCACAGGCCTGGAGGTGGGGAACATGTTCCCTCAGGTTCTCCCCTCAAATAAAGCCCTGGTTTCGCTCATAGATTATATTTAATAAAAAGTATTACTGCAAAGTGACCATTTGTTAGAGCAAAATTATGCAACACTCTGTCAGTAAACAACAATAAGCCTCCAAACATTCAGCCACAGTTGGCTCTGCATCACACGATATCACTGAACACAGTTAGGCTACAAGTAGAATCCATAATTTTACTCCCACCACAGTGAGCTAAAACTTTCCTAAAATGCATCAAAATACAGGAAATATTTTCTGTTCTATTAAAAATTTTCTGGGGGCGAACCTCCAGAGTCCTCACTTAAATTACATAGTAAGACTGGGACCCCCAATCTCTTCAGACCTTATAAATGCCTCTGGTTATTGTGGGTTCTCTCTGGTTACTGGGCAACTAAGGGCAATTTTTATACAGTTAGCAGCTAAACAAATGCATGCATGTCTTTGGACGGAGTGATCCACGGCAAAGGCCATTACAAGCTTTGTGAAAAGTTTTTTTTTTTTCTCAAACACAGGACTGAGAAATAAATGACGTAATTTTGTTCTTACAGCTCTAGTTTGGCTGTCCTTGCAGCTGGGACTTGATGCATCAGTTGGACAGAATTTTTTACAGCAGGTGTCCAAGAACAATTGTGTGATTGGTCGAAAATGCCACCTACGTACACTGTACCACTATTTTTATATTTCCTGAGCAATCGCCAACACTGTAAACACTGGCCTTGGTCAGGTGGAGTAATACAGTAACAGCAGCTCCGCTAATCATCACTTACTACTGCCACACACTTTTCTCAGAAGAGAAATCCCTTCTCTGTGGAAATGGGACACACCATTTTGTCCAGCTGTGTCCATTTTCTTTTCATTCTGTCTCACAACAAAAGTCTGTAGTGTCCCTCATTCAGTCCACTGTTTACAGCACGATCTGTTGTACAAATGCAGCGTAAGCTAAACCTTAAAACGTCCTCACTGTTTCCTCTTTTCTTGTTAATCCAGTCTGAAGTTGGCCTTTCCTCTCTGTTCTTTTCTCAACAGTGGTGGACAGTAACTAGATACTTTTACTCAAGTAATTTACTTAAGTACATTTTTTGAAGATAAAGTACTTTCTGAGTACATTTTGTAGAACATACATAAGTACATAAGTTTTGGATGCTTTTATTTTCCTTTTACTTAAGTTAAACTTTAAACTGTCTGAGGAGTTAAAAGTAGTTTTTGTCCTCTGTGGTGTAGGTTCTGGGTTCAAAAGTCAAGTCAGAAATTATTTTGCAAAAACATTCAAATGTACTTTCAACTTTTCTAAGTTAATTTAATACTCAATACTTTTTTTTTTTTACTTTTACTGCAGTAAAGGTTTTATTGTGTACTTTTACTTTTGCTTGAGCACAGCTTTAGAGTACTTTGTCCACCACTGCTCAAAAGTCTGCCACAATAATGTGAGCAAATACATTTACCTCACTTCAGACTTTATTAAGCCCTCAGTTTTAAAAATTAGAATAGACTAAAGAAAAGCCTGTAAAATCAGCTACATCTAACCAACTTTCATATATAGAAATATAGAAGGCCTAATGTTCAAATGTGTTTCATTTATTTCTATTGGGAGTAAAACACTTTTTGCTTTAAAAGCTCCTTTACAGCAGCTTTTCCCTTTGGTGCCAGCAGCAGGTACCAGTTCAGCTTCTCGTGAAATATGAAACGTCCGAGCTGAGACAAACTGTCTTCTCATTCTCGCCACCTCAAGAACGAGAAAAACATTTCTTGCTTCCCGCTGAGTATGTAATGGAGGACATGCAGACTCCACCCACCGCCCAAGGATTGATCTCATGACCTCCTTGTTGTGAGGGCACTAACCACTCTGCCACCATGCCCCCTGGTCACTTTTATTTTGTTATAGTTAACAAAGAAACACAAAAGACCTTCAGCTTGAAATAGAAAGCAATGTAGCATCAGTGTTTTTACTATTTACATAACCACATACACAGTGAAATGTCAAAAAACATGTTCATATTATTTAACACCTAGCACACAACATAAGCCCTGCCTTTTTCCATATAATGTAATGCAGCGTAATTATCATAATTCACCCAAAGCTATTTACCCTCACTGCTATCAACCGATAAGAACAGTGAGCAAATAAACAGCAGAATAAATAATGACTAAGCTCTATTTAGAAAACAAACACAGCGTTTCCCTGCTCCTCAGGGGAAGAAAACGCAATTCATTTGATTATTGTGGAAATAGCCGGGCCAAAAAAAAAAAAAAGAACTCGCAAACAAAAAAAGTTAGATGAAAAAGAAATGATATAGGACTCCAACACTGACAAAGACAAAAAGCTCATTAAGCACTGTCCCTTGATAGTTGTTTTCTCCAATGCGGCGTAGAAATTAATCATAGGAATACCTGACAAAACACATATCACACTGACAAGTACAAGAACCTATTTATTTATTGTCACAGAAAAAGGCCTCTTTTGTCTCAGGGCCATGGCTCCAAG
Organism: Bostrychus sinensis; assembly: GCA_020698575.1. Taxonomy (NCBI): domain Eukaryota; kingdom Metazoa; phylum Chordata; class Actinopteri; order Gobiiformes; family Eleotridae; genus Bostrychus; species Bostrychus sinensis. The sequence continues at coordinate 32,773,188 of CM036246.1, read as the reverse complement.
GTGCTGTAGTTTTATGTTTGAACATGGTACAAAAGTGGGGTGGCGGTAATGGGAGTTAAGTATCCAGCTTAAGTAACCCATTGGTCTATGTGAGCTGATTGTAGGATAATATTTGAAGAATAAAGCAAACGTAATTCATTGTTTTGTTTAGTTGGTGGCTCAAGGAGTTGTTTTTTTATGACGCCATTTTACTTCAAAATGAAAAATGTCTGCAAGAAATCAGTGGAAACAGAGCTGTACATTGTTTATCTCGGATAAATAAATGAGAGCAGACTGGATGTAGAGGGCTTGTTGATTGGTCAGTGCTTCCTGGAACCAAAAACTCCGCGCCAGGGAATACAGAATTACTTAAACAGGTGCGAATAACACAAAACACAACAAATGTTTTTGATGAGGGCACAACATTATAACATGGTAGAAAGCTCAAAAAATTACTAACATTGTTTTAACATTGGCTATGTCTGTTTACACTTATATATAAAAAAAAAAAGAAATAAAAACTAAACAATACAAGCAAATTGAAATGTGGATAAATATTGCCAAAGTAAATTATCAAAAGTAAAATCAAATAATTAACTTTATGAAGCTTTCTGACATTGTAGTTTGAGAATCAACATCATGGTAATGCCAGGGATGAAAGCAAAGAGGGTTTTGTCTGAGGAGGTGTAAAAAAAAATGAGACAAAAGTGAAAAACAAAAAAAACAAAACAATTAACGTATACTTAGCTGCTGGCTGGCCACAGGTGGAAAAGTCCGTAGAGTGACCTAGAGTTACATAGTGATAGCGGACAAAAACAAGAAATGCTCAGGAGTAAGAGGAGGGCTAGGTCACGTAGTTTTTTGTTTGTTTTGTTATGTTTGCTCCATTTATTTGTTAGTGGTTGCCACAGAAAACCAGTCAAACAGTGACTTGGATGCCGGATGGTCGTCCTATCACCACCAGGCACATACTGTGACTGGAGCTGGCAATGAAGGTGAAGAGTCCTGCCCAGGGACACGAGGTTCGAACCCTGTGGTATGAACACACCGTCCCAAACCAATGACTGGACGACCTCGTTGGTATTTTCACATAATCACAGCACTAGCATGAGCTGTGAAAATGACAAATCCATACAAAAACCCAGTGATGCAGTGGGGATACGCCAGTCCTCCTCCTGCAGGTGCTCACCTTTTATCTGTGAATACTGACAGAGACCATGTGCATGAGCCTGTTGTGTCCCAGACAGTCATTTTTAGACCAATTTGACACGCATGGCATTTTGTTATCGGGTAAGGACGCACTGTTCGAGGGAGGAAGATTATTCACTAAATGTCAAGAGGGATATTGTCTTTTCTATTTCCTGGCTTTAGGTTTCTCAATGACAGTGATACTTGCTGTACTTGCTTTGAGCAGGAAAAAAAAAATGTGACTAGTGAAACAAAAAAGCTCTTTCCTGTCTTCTGCTTATTAAAGTGCATGTAATTGTAGGTGGTAGTCATCACTAAGAAGCATTTTTCTTTCAAAAAGCAGTTTTGCTTGGGCTTGTCAGTGCTTTCCAACTGAATCCCTTTGTTCGACATCAGAACAGTAAACAAGTCGTTGATAGTAAAATGGCAGAGAAACTGTAATTGTTGCGATTTAATTAATCCACCGCTGTTTTTTTGGCAGGTTATAAAAAACAAAATGTGAAGCAGACTTGTGATTAACAGTAATTCGCAGCGACGTGGTGCATTTTAGCACCGAGCTGCAGCCCCTGATGTTATTTAGAGGTGGTAAACATGACAGAGACGCTGCTGTAATGATATGATTCTGCTAAAACACGTCACGTTTGATCCGAAAGATAAAGGATCAAAATGCACAAGTGAGAAGACACCAAACTCCCAGGAGGGGGTATAAATTTATTCATTTTCTGTAGTACTGTCAGGAATAATATAATGTAGTGTCTTTACATACTCCACGATGAAGGTTTGTGGCTAAAGGTGAACTGTTGTAAGGAGATAATAATCACAGTGTGCATCTAAAACTAAAAATTAAAGAACATGCACTCCCACCAAGGCATTACAGTTCCACCTGAGTCCAGACTGTGATTTAGAGCAGTGGGTCCCAACCTTTTTTGTCTTGTCTCACTCATATGCATTGATTATTCTTGTGAGTTGTGTGTGTGGTCAAATAAAATATAATGTGCAAATCCAAATTCCCTGACAAAAAACAAAAAAAAAAAACAAAAAAAAAAACACCCTGAAATAAATAAAAATCTGCCAATACAACAATATAAACTCATTTTACATTTACATAATATTATACTAAATAAAAATAGATACTTAATAAAAATAGATAATCTAAACTAAAATTTAAAAAAAAAAAAAAAAGGGATTAACATTTCTTTTTGTTTTAATAAATTATGAAATAATTCCAAGTGCCCCTACAAAGTGTTTGCGTACCCCCAGGGGTCCCTGTACCCCAGGTTGGGAAACAATGATCTAGAGCAGTGGTTCCCAACATTTTTCCATTAGTGAGCCATGTTTTCTCCGTGGATATGTTGACGACCCCCACCGGCTCTCCTTCCTGACAAACGCTATTACTGAGGAAAAATAAGGTAAAATATTTATCTATTGCATTATTATTATTAATGAATGGATAACAGCATTACAGACAAACTGTTAATGTTGAATGAGCATAAGAGCAATGTGCGATCATTTTTGGAAGAATTTATCTGCTCTTTGCTGATTCGCTCTGATGCTAGTTCTTAACTTTGCAGGCTCTGTGGATTGTATCTAACATTATTAGCCTATAGGAACCTTGTGTCTTTAGCTTTGAGTTTCTGAGGTCTCAAAACACTCAGTTATACAAACCTCCTCCTCTTTCTGCTCAAAAGAACTCAACAGATCTGTACTCTGCTGCCCTGTGCTGCTCTATTCACCTGTTTCTTCATGGCATAATGTATGTTTTTTTAGTCACAATGTTTTCTAAAGGTGGTAAAATGCGCTACTCTTCTAGAGGTGACTAATGGTTTAAAAATAATAAATAAATGCATAATATAGCCCCTACAATTATATTTTAAGTTATCTTGTTCACAGACAATGGTAACAAAACATGATCTCCTTTGCAGCAGCCATTAAATTTCCTAACAGAGATTATTCTTTCTATTGCAGACATTTACCTCCACCAATGACCCATCCCGCCTGAACTGTTCAAACCCCTCCCTAAGTCAGAAAGCTACAGTCTTAAAGCCAAAACAATCAGGATACAATGTGATTTCTGGAAGCTATAAAACCCCAGAAGTATTTGCCTTTGCCTCCGCTAGACACTGTTTAAGAGCACGGTTTGTTTACTCCACCTCTGCATAGGAAAAACCTGTAACCTAAAGTCCTTTCAATAAGTGTATTTGCCCACTGTCTGCCCTTAGTTTTTGTTTTCGAGCTGTGTCGTTAGTCTCTGTGGCTTAAACATGACACTGGTGGCAAGAAAACAAACCAAATCCCCACATGTATGCAAAATGTTTTCATTAACCTAGCTTGAACCTTTTACAAGTTTTATAACACTGAATATAAAGACTGTGTATTTCCTCAAAGGTTGATTGCAGTGAAGAGCGAGCAGACTGGAAACTCATTTAGTCTTGCATGTTTGTGGCCTTCAGATGTAATTCAGAGAGGCAGAAACCTTAACAATCACAGATCCACTGTGGTTGAACTAATGGCACCAAGCAGACGTTCAGTACTGGCGCAGTGACATTTAAAGACTTTCTGCAAAAGGAAATAAACAGCACGAGTTTGGACAGGGGGAAAACTTCAGCATAGTCTTTGGGAGGAAAATACAGAAGTATAAATCTAAAAGACATGGGTGATTGTGTGTGAGCAATGATAGAAAGGTTAGTGAGAGTGACCTTAGTTGGAATTAGGTTGGAATTTGAGAAATATAATGCTTGACATTCAGAGTTACCAGATTCTAGCAACAACAATGGTCAAAAACCAAGACCTGTACTTGTTTCAGAACAGAGTTTAACAACAGCGTGTTCAAAGGAAAAGTCAAAACCATTACATTTTTGAAAATAATTTTGTATTGGGTAACTTGTTTGATAGTAGTCACATAGAAAACCTAAACAGAAAAACGTAGTGCTGCCTATAATGCATCCAGGAGAAGTTCTCACATTTGTATTGAGTTTTTCAGACTTTCTTCTGTTAGTTTGGATTATAATTTCAAAGTGTTAAGACCCACTCACATGGAAAACAACATAAGCTACTGAGGCAGGGGTGTCCAAACTAAGGCCAGGGGGCTAAATGTGACCTATGGATGACCCTAACCCTCATAAATCGTTTTCAATTGGTCTAACTTGCCAAAAGTCTCAGGCAGGATTGACTTTGTCTCAAGGTGGAAGCGGGCGGTCAAGCAAAACACACTGGGTTTTAAGCATCATGAGAATTTTGTGTGCACTATTACACTGGTCTTTACGGCAGTCACTTCTAAATGTGTGTAAGTGTGCAGCTGTGAGAAGGACCTGCCATTAAAGATGATGGAAATATGTGATCAGTGACACCAAAAACATTTCAGCCATACTATGTGCCACCTGGGAAAAGGTGACAGTGTGGAAGGGCATCCAGAGTAAAAGCTATAGTACTCACTCGGGATGTAATGATATCCAAATCTCATGGTATGGCACTATCACGGTATTAATCTCATGGTACGGTATTTATTCCGATATTGTACGGATACAGGGAGGGAGAGGAAATAAATGAACAAAGTAATGCGATGCCGCGGGTGAACGTTAAAAAAAGTTTATTTACTAACTTTTAGTGGATTATTTTCTAACTTTTTGAATCCTCCGCTACATAAATCAGCCATGAGCCCTGATTTTCGCTTATTTTTCTTGCCAACGCTACAAAAAAAGCCCTCTTCCATCATGCTAGCTCATGTGTTGGCTGCACTCAGGATCAAATGGAGCAAAGGATCATGGTCTATGTAGTCTCTTCTCGCCACGACACTACAACAAAAGGAGCCTACCGTTTGATACTGTAAGAAGACCACGATGATAAGAGACTTTTGCTATCGTGAGTAGTGTTACATCCCCAGTACTCACATGAATAATTCAGTGTGGAGACGCTGAAAGAAAAAGACATCATCTGAAATGGACTTCCTTTTTGTTGGTGAAGTAAAATCCATCATCTCTAGCGATTGACCCAAGTCTGCATATATTTTTCAGTTAGTGGCCTTCAATGGAAAAAAAAAAGGTTTGGCCACCCCTGTACTAAAGCAACTGGCAACTTTTCATTTTCTATGCATGCTTTATGTGAAGAAGCAAAGTAAGCTATGCAAGAAACCTAAATCCAGACACTCAAGCACAGATTTAAAATGAGAGGAGATCATTTTTATGTAAATCTGGAGCGGCGACGCCAAAATGACTGCTGCAGAACAAAATCTGAGAGACAAAAGAGAGCAGTACGTTCACCCATAAGTGGCTGTAAATTTACAAAACCTCAATCCAACCTTTCTCCAAACCAGACTTTACTTAATCACATCTCCGCATACAAAACTTTCACACTCCTTTTAAAAATATCTCTCCCCTTTGTGCCTTTTTAGCTCCCGGCCTGTCCCGGTGCAGCGGCGGATGCAGGCCCTGTCCAATTACCCAGTCCGATGTGAGATACCCCTCTCTCTCAAAGATGGCCGACCTAAGGCTGCGTTCCCCTTCATCACCGCTGCTCTGTCTGCTCCGGGGCACGCTGCTTCATAACTCAATCCCTTTTCCATTCAACCACTTCCCATGGCGGGCCGCCTCCTGTCGTGACTCCAGACAAACTTTATTCCCCACTTCTTCAATAAATTCAATCTTCTTTCAGACTTGAGACGACGTCTTATATTCTTTTCAAGTCTCTCCTGGTTTGGTTTTTGAATTAGTGCATGTAAGGGTAGTTCATAGGAGGGCATGACCGCAAGTATAATGTTTCCTTACATAAAACTGAGGTCTGTGACTACCCGAACAGTCTTCTAAAGAGTAAAAGTAATAAAATCAGAACTTAAAACATGAGTAAACGTCTAAACAATTGTGACGCCAAAAGTGTCTCAAAAGCAAAAGTCTCTCATGTGCTCTCTTATATTATCAAATGACGTAGTTTGTACATGGTAAAAATAACAGATGTAATTGTGTCAGCTTTCTTACCTACTATTAAGTTAAATATATATCACTATGCCTTAAAACAGGTTCACTCGGTCTGGTGCAAAATGGCTTCTGTTGTTTACCAAGTGAAGCTTTATCTCCAGTTAGGATCAATAGTCCTGGTTTCTTGAGTACTTAACTTGGAATATGTTCATGAAATTTACTCAGTTGGTGGCCAATTTTGACTCGTCATAATTATATTAAAGAAAAAAGAAAAAATTAAAATAATGCCCAAGATGTTTACGTTAACATTTTTCGTTTCGTTTCAAAAACTGCATTGCTGATTGTCCAATCAGAAAAGCACAATATGGAGAAAACATGCGATATTCGATAACTATGTTGAAAATTGCGATAACAATATCATTGCGAAATTTGAAATTATAGCCTATTTTTCATAACATAGTAAGTTAAATTCACTACATTTCACAAAAATGTAAGTTCCTGTATTTACAAGTCAAAACAGCAACAAAATCAAAACTTAACACAGACTAAACCAGGAATAAAACAAGGTGTGACTAAATTAATCAAATTACCACTAAAACTGGTCTTTTTAAAAAAAATGTACTTAGTCACAACACATGTTCTTTTAAGGCTCTGGTGGAAAATCTCGGTCAGAAGGAAGACCATAGTGTTATTGCGATATATTTAGATTCTTGCGATACAGATTGCGTTTGCTGATATTGCGATATTGATAATTTTGCGATATATTGTGCAGCCCTACCACAGACAACTGTTTTGATTTAGACTGCAGTACCGTTTTTAAACCAGTACAAGCACATGCTGCTTACAGTACTGCTTTAAGGGTAACTAAACTTTACAAGAGGACTACTCTTACTCTGTACTCAGAAGTACTCTTGTATGTCACTATTTTATAAACTGGTTGCAGTAAGCATGATGCTGAGTTGTTTACAATTGACAAAAGGAGCCACAAAGCTGTGCTGTCCATCAAAGACAAACAATGATGCCCCCTAGTGGTGTTTTAAGCTACACAGGAAGTTGGTACACGGTAACAGGAAGTCCCGCCTCTTGTGGCTGCAGCTGTTCCAGAGTTGTTTGTCAAAAGCAGAAGTCGCAGCTCACTAAATGTGAAATTCACAGCAATAATCTTCCACAGACCAAGACAAAGCATAGTCCTGTAAGTTTGTTGATGTTTTGAAGTAAAAAATAATCACTAACATGACAATTAGTGCTAGCCTGTCTATGGAAATTCCTTGTTTGTGTTAGCATTTCAATGGGAATGTGGTACGTAATGTATTTAATAGCCATGTTTAAGTGCATTTAGTGTTCCAGACAGTTTCAAATGTGAATGAAATAAATTTAGACAGTTCAGTTCTGGTTTTAGCCCCGATTTAGGTCTGGTTTACTGAGTGTAGACATTATTAAGTTGTAGCATTTCTTAGTTTGATGTCTCTGCGCACATCAGAGTATCTTCACCATCTTTGCTTTTGCCACCTGCCTCCCAGCGTGCAGTGCTTTCCTCATTATTTTAGCATTTTACACTAGATGCCTGGGCAACAATAGCTCAGGATGTAAATCTGTTCACCTACTAACCAGAAGGTTGGGGGTTAGATCCCCGCTCCCTCTGGTTCATGCTAATGTTGTGTGCTTTGGCAAGACGCCTTCATTCATACACTGGTATATGTATGAATGTGGGTGTGAATGGGTGAATGTTTCCTTAATGTAAAGTGCTTTGAGTGCCCATACCCATGATGATTTTTACCATTCACCTTCCCTTTATCTGGGCTTGGGATGGGCACAAAGAGTACACTGGCTTGTGATTCTCTGTGACTGGATTTTGAAGTACAGTGCAGACAAATATCCCTGTGATTTCTGTCTCTATAGCCGATGTAAAAGTGTATGTGTGGGAATACATTTGTCAGACAGAGATTTTTCGTCTTCATGCGCTGCTTCTTTTCAGTCAGATTTGTGTGTGGTCGTGCTGCTGTAGCCTGCTGGCGTGTTTAGCAGTCCTCTCACGGCCCCCTCTCCCGCCTCTCCTCTGGACAAACAGAGCAGTCTCCTCTCTGATAGATGGGGGCTCTAATGCCACCACTGTTTTTAGCCTAAATATTTTCTGCTCTGACACTGCCCGCTCTGTCTGGCCTCTGTTTGGGCAATATTTGCACCTGCTCCATCCCTCTTCCCTACCAGCGTGCAGGGTTTTCTCGCATTAGGTTGTAGTTGAATGTTTTGCTCAAGAAAATACCAAGTCTATACCCAACAATTAATTTATCAAAAAACATGGGCGAGTAAAATATAAATGTTGGGTCAGAAAATGTATGGCCCTGGGTTAATGTCCATACACCACACTAGGTTATTAAGACTGGTGGCAAAATCTGAAATAATCACAGAGGTGGGGATGGACTTTTAGCAGCCGTCATCAATGCTTTCATGTTAACATATGATGAACATAGCTGAAGTAAAAGCCATTTGATTTCAGCTTTTAATTTTATTATTTTTTTTTTTTTAATAAACAAAAGCAAGATGGCCTGCTTCACCAGAAATTTGATATTTTCATAACAAAAGCAGTATGCAGTGTTGGTGGCATGGTTTGACCCATTAGCCCTCTGGTTAGTGGGCGAATGGCTCTACTGAGCTGCATTTTACGGCAAAACCAGGCGGCCATTTTGACTTGCAGTTATACCATCCATCCATCTTCTGCTTTATCCAGGGCCGGGCCGCAGGGGCAGCAGTCTAAGCAGAGATGCCCAGACTTGCCTCTCCACAGACACTTCCTCCAGCTCTACCTGGGGGACCCCATGGCATTCCCAGTCCCTCCAGCGTGTCCTAGGTCTTCCACGGGCCCTCCTCCTGGTGGGACATGCCCAGAACACCTCCATAACAGATGCCCGAGCCATCTCAACTGGCTCCTCTCAATGTGAAGGAGCAGCGGCTCTACTCCGAGCTCCTCCTGTGTAACTGAGCTCCTCACTCTATTTCTAAGGGAGTGCCCACCCAACCTGTGGAGGAAACTCATTTTGGCCGCTTGTATCCGGGACCTTGTCCTTTCGGTCATGACCCAAAGCTCATGACCATAGGTGAGAGTAGGAATGTAGATCGACAGTAAATTGAGAGCTTCACCTTTCAGCTCAGCTCCTTCTTCACCACAACAGACCGATACAACAACCGCATTACTGCAGACGCTGCACCGATCCGTCTGTTGATCTCACGCTCCATCCTTCCCTCACTCGTGAACAAGACCCCAAGATACTTGAACTCCTCCACTTGAGGCAGGAGCTCTCCCCCGACCTGTTTCAATTATACATATTTAGTTATTTTGTTCATATATAACCATAGGAGACCAAGATTTGCCATGTGGTATTGTGATATTAAGGTCTACATTCAGGGCAAATTGTATGAGAAAAACTTTAATTTATTTGTACTGAAATTTCCCATTTTCAATGAAGGCAGCCATCTTGTTCTTTTCAAGAAAAACAAAAATGCCTAGGCCACGTGTCATCCACACACACCTCAGATATGTTCCAATACTTTAAGATAAAAACATGGATGACAGCAACACTTTAATTACAACAGCAAGTAGTATGTTCTGTTTATTTACTCAGCTTTGCAATTGCTGCAAAATCTCTACTTTTAGATGTTTATATCTGTAACAGTGATTCTAGGGCTTTAGCATCTACAAACCTTCATACGTTAACGTGCTCCACTCACTGGTAGCATACACTCTCACGCAGTCATTGGGCCAAAATTATGTTCTTAATGCAGAATTTTTTTTAGTTTTTTTTTTTACATGGGTTGTCCTCTGCATAATCTCTGTAGCTAACACCACAAAGGTTGGCCCAATTAGAACAATCAATATTTTTTACACTTTAACTGGTTTACTTACATTATAACTATATATATAGCTGCAGTTTGGGCCATTTTGTTGCTGCAGACACTGCTTACAGCACAAGATAACCACAGAAGACAAAACACCCTTAAATAGGTGAGCACTTTATGAGGCAGTAATGGGCCCATTATACATCATTAGAGAAATGTTTCACCTTTTCCATTTGATAATGACTTCTTTGCAGGGCAAGAAGTTTGCAGTGATGTTGTGTCTGGCTGGAAAGACATGATGAGCGAGATTGTTTTTCAAATGCAGAATTCTTATATAATCTAAAATTTAATACCAATTATCTCTGCTTACATGCAGTATTTTGTATACCAAAACTTACAAAGAAACATTTATTTATTTATCTTTATTATTAGTCCATCTATAGTGCCTGATAATACTGAATAAAAAGTAAGCCTGTACCCACAGCCCATTATAACAACTATCTACAAATCTCTCATCTCATACAACATCGCATCCTTGTTCAGCCTCACTTCCGTTCAAAATAAATCCAAACTTTCCAGGATTATCAACCAAGCAAACCACATAACTTGTGAAAAACTCACAACATTTTGACTCAACTTTACAGTCAGGCAATAGAAAGGAGAGCCAAAGCCAGCTCCTCCCATCGGGACAATGCTACAAAGTCCCACAGACTGGAAAAAAATAAAAATAAAAAATTATAAAAACTCAGCATGTTTAAATAAGACTGGGTTACGGATCTTTATCAGAATTTATTCAGTGACTATTTATTGTAGGCTTTTGGGAATACTCTTTGATGTTGGACAGCTGGGGTTTTTCGTTTTTAGGTGTTTAATGAGCATGGGAGTCAAAGAAAATTTTCATTTTTTTTTAGTTTTGTGTTTTTTTTTTTGTTTTTTTTTTACAGACAAAGCTTTTTTGAATCCTGCTCACTCAGTCAAGCTTTCACTGCAACATTGAACTTACTATGTGCAAGTAATTTGCAGAATGGGCCATTTTTTAAGGTATTTCTTTCGCCGCACACACTGAGAATGTCCAAATCCTTTTCGGCAAACAGAACTTTGGGAACATCCTGTGAAATTTTAGAAATGCAAAACAGTAACACAACTTTCTCTGAGACTCTTGTAAAACCCTTTGGTAACGTATTGTGGGATATGCAAATGTACCTCACAATACGGCAGTGCCTAGTATGGAAAAATATGCGGGATGTATGCTTTTATGAGGAAGTCAGTGAGCGAGTTCTTGTTCCTTTCTGTCGTTATGTAAATGTGCTCCTTCAAAAAAAGAAAAAGCCACTGAATTTGGATTTTATTACGGCTGAGGAGATGATGGCGCATAACAGAAAGCCCCGACTGCCCGCGGAGCTAGACTTGTTCCTCCCAGGTGCACTTTTTCTTTTTTTTTTTCCTGAGATTTGTAGGCAGAAAAAAGGCATTCGAGGGCAAGCTGGCCAAGGCACACAGGTTATTGAAAATACGGCACTATTTAATGAGTCTGTACAAATGTTTTATTGGACTAAGCAAAATGTAAATGCTAAAGCCACGGCGTAAGCATTAATGCGATTCATTCAGCGCCAACTAAAAAGGTCTTAGATAAATGTGGCCGGTTATTTGGTGGTGTCAACTACAGCGAAGGCCAGTGAAATGTTTTTCTGCAGAGTGCCACTGAGGCTCTGTATCTTTGCAAAACAACTACGAGGCTTTTGTTAATGACATTTCTACTTTAATTTATTATTCCTGCCTGCTTTTTTCATGTATGAAGGACTTCTCTTGCTTTTTTTTTTTCCCAAAGTAAATGCCAGGAGACAGTTTCACAGCATATTTTCCACCAGTCGTTTAAACTTTTCAAAAGCCATTGAACGCAACAGCACAAGGCAACTAACTTTTCATAGCTGGCACTGATCAATGTGGAGAGGATATGATGATGTAAAGGTAAGAGTTTGGCTTTCACTAGTGGTTTTAGAGTGGTTTAGCCTGAACAAAAAGTACTGCAATCAAACCAACAGTGTTTTTAGATATTCTAGTACTTCTGAAATCCCACGTACACGGTGCCATAACAAACCGAGTGGTCCTGTGCAACGGGCTACTAAGGTCCATAATGACGCTGGTGTGAGTGACTGATATTACATCTTTGCACAGCTGTTGTAAAACAAACCGTTTGACATAGAGACCTGCAGCTAAATCATCCTGACAGATGAGACCTCAAACTTTGTATCAGTTTTTATTTCGCGTTGATAGGTTCAGGAATCACAGAGATATGCACCGTTAATTTTGGAAAAGCATTAAGGCTTCATTACAAGGCATGTGGTTTATTACTGCTCCATCTGCGAACAGCCGTGGTGTTTTTTTAGGTCCAAGCGTCTCTTTTACTCACAAAAAGAGATTTTTTTACAATAATGTCATTATTAATTATGATTAAAAGTATGAGAAGAGGAGAAACTGCAGCTGGATGGGGAAGGAAAGTTTCTGTTAGCAGCAATCGACTACCTCTTGTTACTCTTCAAAATAAAGCTTCATCCTTTTTCAGCAGCAGAAACAACTTTTCTATGGCAGAGCCTGAAAGGAAAGACAGAGCTGCACAGAGGAGCAGACGGGAGCAGACGGGAGCAGACGGGAGCAGACGGGAGCAGACGGGAGCAGACGGGAGCAGACGGGAGCAGACGGGAGCAGACAGGAGCAGACAGGAGCGAGGCTACAGCTGATCAGAGCCAGTAACTGAGGCTTCAGAGACATTAAACATAAAGATTTTCAGTCTTATCTAGACCGTATTTCTATGTTGGTTGTTTTTTCTTGCTTTCTTTTCTAAATAATTTATTAGCATTTTATTATTATTTGGGATGCAGTAAAAAAATGCCTAAATATCTGAATGAACAGCTGTCTGTGGTGTGAGCAGATCGTTCTGAGGTGTGCAGACTGGAGACAGAGTACTGACTGTGGGAGGCTCTTAGACTGTCATGAAAAGTCGTGATGTAGACAAAGTTGTTAATTGTTAGTTAGTAAAGCAAAAATATCTAACACATTGCACTATTTAACAACAACATACTTCCAGACGGTCTGGCTCTCCCACACATTACATACAGACTATAGAAAACTGCACATTGTTTTACTCACTCTATAGTCAGCTAAAACACTTTAAAATGCACCAGGAGACAGCAAATTTTGTCTGTTATATAGATTTTTTTTCCCCTGGGGGAGGACCCCAGACCACCCCTGTAAATGATTTAAATACTTAACACCTGTGAGTCACAACTTGCTCTCCTGTGAGCTGCAGACATCATGGCTCATCTCCTAACTTCCTCAGACCATAAAAAAGATCTCAGACTCATCCAAATAATTGGTTTCATTAAATTCACATTTTTTGTATTAGTTCTATAATAATAATAATAATAATCTGCCATTCATTTGTTCATTCCCGTTAGGGGCTGCAGGTGCTGGAGCCTATAGCCGCTTTCACATAGGATGTGGCAGGCGCTCTGCTCGCAGAGGTGTTAGCATGTAGCAGTCGCGTTAAATTTTTAGAAAGGCAATTTTGCCTTGTATCCTTTTACTACTACTACTACTACTACTACTACTACTACTACTACTACTACTACTACTACTACTACTACTACTATCTCAGTGGAAGTAACGTTCAGGACCACCACACTTCTCTTATATTCACAGCACAAGTGCTAGTCCCCTGTGTGCTAGGCTAACTTTCTAATATGACAATAGTAAACATCCCGTTTCTACCGCTTTGTCTGAACGGACCTTTCAGGCTTGGATGCCCCGAGCTGATGTCACAGCGCACTGCGCCCAAGTTGAACTTTTTTTAACCTCAGCACACTGCTCAGCTCGATGGCAGCGGCTGTGGCCTAGCACTGTGCTTTTACCTACAAATAAATGGAATTTCCTGCCATGTCCTATGTGAAAGGGCCTTATCCCAGAAACCTTAGGTGGGGTACACCCTGGACAGTGACCAGTCAAAGCTATTTTACTCTTATTTTGTACGTAAAAAGATCCGTCCAATTCAATCGTTTTCATCAGTGTTTATATGTTTTTGCAATGATATGTATCAATTAGAATTTTTCTGATTCAAGAACAATATTGGCTAATTTGGAACAATACGATTTGATTCAAATCAATATTCTCTTAAATCCAGCATTGCAACTGGGGTGGATTATGCCAAGCAGACAGAAAGGAAAGCAAAGTTTAATATAGCTTTTAATTTCATTAAAAGCACAAAAACTACACCCAAAAGACATATCTGTTTTTTCCAATATTATCTATATATTTTTTTTCCCATTAATATACACTGTGCTGAAAATGATACGATTTGATACAAGGTAAAGCATATTGATATAGCTGGATTGTAGGAATAAAAAACAAACAAACAAACAAAAAACAATAATACATACTTGCTCTAGTCACAAAGTTCAGCCGCTGTCTTCTGCCTTGACTGTTGAGCTGTATTCACTAGCGAAGATCAACGCATCAACGCATCAACGCTGCATATACTGCTCCGTTTTTCTGCTCTGTTCATACACAGACAGACACATTCACTCTCGCATTCCTTCACTTTTGTTTGGGCTCAAAGACAAATTTTGGGGCTTCTAAGGAGCTGGGGTTAGAGGGGGTTTATGAGTTGGGACAGGAGCACAGATGGGACCAGCTAAAGTCCAATCATCACTGGCACATTTCAGTCTACAAGCCTATTCATAGCTACCATTACATAAGAGTGTTTTAATATCTGCTGCTCTGGCAAGATGATGAACTGTCAGACACCTAGAATGTTTTTTATTTTTTTTTTATTTTAGGCAGGCTTCAAATGGATAACATGGCATCTCTTCAAGAAATTTAAAACCAAGCCAATTTGAGCATACGTTTTTTGGGTTGTATTTATCTATTTATGTCAAAGCTTCATGACTTTAGATGTAACTCTATGTGCAATGTCATACTTCTGCATTCACAATCTTTACACAGTCAGATAAAGGCGCCTGATGAGTCATTTTTCAATGATCGGCAGTGTTTTTGCTGGTAGACCTCTGCCTTCACCCGGCGCTTCGCAGTTTGGCTTTTCTTCAAGTCTCCGACCCAAAGCTTCTCTCTAAAACTCTGAGCTCACAGTCTCTGAGCCACTGCAGTGAATCTCAAACAGAGTTCATCCAAAGATCAAGTGGGCAGTTCAGTTTGACCCAAAAATGACAAAATAACCTTTGAGTTTATAGTTCAAGCCTTTATTTACTCATTTTCACTCTTATTTGGGGTACCACAAAAACATGAACGTTTAAAGAGTAGGTTTATATTAATTCGTAGAAATAACCTTGAAGGTATTTTAGCCCTTCAGATTTAAAAGATTTTGTCTTTAAACATTGGCGTGCACTTAGAAACCCTTGAACTTGATTTTGGTAAAGTGCATAGTGAACTTCAAGCTTTTTGAGGCTGCGGTAATTTTTTAAGTGGAGTTCAAAGGAACTCAAAGATAGCAAAAGTCAGAAGATTTCATGTAATTGCTACCCAGAACAGTTCGTTTAGTGATGTGGGTCTGGTATTTTTTACTTGTATCTTATTATTTATTTAAATTTTTTCTCTAAAATGGGATGAGTTTGCAGTGCTTTGCTGCTCTGATTGTTTGGCTGTGTCTACTGGTATTAAACTATAAACATTGAATACATTGTGACCAGATAATAAATCTTGGTATCCAGTGAAAAGATGGCACAACATGAATTTTTGAAATATGAATACGAAAAAACAAGGTTTTATTGTTAATGAAAAAATGCTGAGTTGTCCAAAAGATTTTGAAAATTCTCAACCATTTATTTTGTAACATTGCCAATAACTGGCAATATTCCACTTATTAAATAAACAGGGAGACAGTCCTGTGTTCCCACATTTCTAAGACTAGGCGTAGGTTTAGCACATTTTGAAGTCAATCCTAAAATTAACACCGTAAAAAAAAAAAACTAAAACATGAGTTTTGTTTTTTCTCTTTCTGGTTTGGGTTAAAAGACGTGCAGCAGAGTTCTGGATAAGCTGCAGTTTTTCTTAGAAGACCTGTTAAAGCAGCACGGCAGTTGTCTAATCTGCTTGTTATAAAAGTGTGAATTTGTCTCTCTGCATCTATTTGATTTAAAAAAATAATAAAAAATGGGAACATTGGGCTGCTGGAATGTAGAGCTCTGGGAACAAAAACATGCTTCCCAAAACTAACACCAGTGATTTAGTATTATTTGTGAAAAGACAAAAAAACTGTCAGGATTTTCACTTAAAGTTGCATTATAGTCTTGATTAATCTATGTGAGTGGAGTCTGTGGAGAAAGCTTATGGTCAGGGCAGCTAGGAACAGGGTTAACTCCACAGCTGAAGCTAAGCTGCTCTAGGAGCTAGAAGCTGGGGGAAGTATGGTGCACTGAGCCGCTGTCCTCTGGTTTCATCTGCTGCTCCTTTTCTATCACTGTCATTAATATTATCAAATATTCTATATCTCTAATCAGTTCCTTGCTGTTCACAAGTTGTCCCTCTGTCCCGCTCCCCTCTGGGGGAGTGGGGACTGTTTCAGATGCCTGGCTGCTGGCAGATGTCCCAGTGACGATTGGATCTTAGCTGACCCCATCTGTGCTCCTGTCCCGACCTGTGGGCCCTCAACCTCACCTCTAAGGATTTCCCAGATCTACCTCACCCCACTCCCCTGTCTGGATGAGGCCCCTGCTGCATCCTGGACTTCCTCAAACTACCTCACCCCACGCCCATCTGGATGAATCCTTACAGAGCTGATCTATGATCCTATAGATGAGCTAATGGACTAACAGACACTATACACATTGGCTGTCCGTCCTGGGAGAAGATCTCTCCTTCAATGTGGGCTCCATAAGGTTTCTTCTTTTTTCCCACAGCTGTTTTTTTTTAGGAGTTTTTCCTTACCAAGGAAGTGGGTCTAAGGACAGGAGTGTCCTAGGTCTGTTTAGTTTAGTGTAGTTATTGTTTGTGTTGATTGTGTGTTAAGTTTGATTGTGTGTTTATGTTTCATCAACTGTTTGTGAAGCCCTTTGAGGCGACTTTTGTTGTGATACTGGGCTGTACAAATAAAACTGAATTGAATTGCATGTCCTCCATATGGGTTCCCTTCTCCTCCTTCCCACCATACAAAGATATGCATCCATAGGGGAACTGGAGAATCAGATTTGTCCATAATGAATGATTCAATCAATATTTGTGAATGGTCTGTCAACATCACTAAGTGTTGGCCTGCAGTTCCCCGTTACCTCTGGTACCTATTCCTGAGTTTCTATGGACTGGGGAACACACTGCTGCGCCCAAAAATAAAAAAATAAAAAAAAATAAAAATAAAATAAAATAAAAAAAATAAAGTCACCACCTGGATTTAACTACGCAAATGCAGTATGTCAGAGCCTCCCATTGGATAATTACTGCATGTTTCAGCTGGCAACAAGTTATTTAACCCTAAGTGATGCAGTGAGGAGATGATGCAATGACCAGGTTATTCCATTAATGTACTTTTTCTTCCCTGATGGGACGAGCCTATTCCAGGATGACAATGCCAGGATTCATCGAGCTCAAATTGTGAAAGAGTGGTCCAAGGAGCATGAGACATAATTTTCACACCACAGAGTGCAGACCTTAACCCCATTGAGAATCTTTGGGATGTGCTGGAGAAGACTTTGCGCAGTGGTCACACTCTCCCATCATCAATACAAGATCTTGGCAATTAATGTATGCATCGCTGGACGGAAAAAAAATGTTATGACGTTGCAGAAGCCTATTGAACCAGCCAAAGTGTGCTGTAATCAAATCTAAAGGCGGTCCAACAAAACGTGTGTGACTTTTATGGCCAGGCAGTGTAAGTAAATGCATATTTGTAAAACTACCTGTGTTTCCCAGTACCTACGTTTCACGGCCCATAGAAACCATTCTGGTAGGTCCTGATGTTCCCTAAAGGCCTAGATACACCAAGGCGACTCCCAGACTGCCACCGATAAGACGGAGCGACAGTTCGTCTCTTCCCGTCTCCTCTCGTTCCCTCCCGTTTCTTCACGTCGCATGACCTTTTTCTGTCTTCATACACCGAAGCGACAACCGACCTAAAGACCGTGTCTTGTGCATGCGCGTGATGTAATTACCCCCCCCAAAGCGGCAGATGGAGCTAGCCAGTGAACAAAGATCAACGGAAGTGACACAATGTTTGCGGAAGAAATATGCATGTAGCGCGCCTTGGTCTGCCACTGTTCTCAGCTTGTTTGAACATTACAGAAGCGTGATAATGGCTGGTTTGGACATTGTTTTGTGTGGATTAGGTGCCGCTGCTCTGTTACTTGAAGATAACTTTCCGCACGAAATTGCAAAGAATGCAAAAATGGTGACAGTACGCTGCCACATCGGTTTTCGCCTCTCGTCACTCCGTCACTTCCGCTAAAATTCCCGTGAGCTGATTGGCGCGGCAGCTGTAGTGCTAGGCCTATCAGAGCGCTTTGTGCCAAAGACCAAAGACGCCGATTCAACAACCAGGCCAATCGCCAGGAAACTGGTCAGACGGCCTCCGTCCTGGAGCGATGGGGGCTGACAGCGCATACATATCAAAAGGACGGAAATGAGCGATGTGGAAGAACCGTTAAGACGGCTTCAGACGGGCGATCGTCGCCTTGGTGTATACCCCCCCTTAACTCTCAGCCTAACCTTAGCCCTAATGTTCACTGGGGAACGTAGGCACTGGGCCCCTGCAGTCAATCGTGCAAGGAGTCCACAAGAATAATACCTTGTTATAATGCTTTCTAAGCCCTACACTGTGAAAGTCTGAGTCAATTTTGGTGAATAGAATTTGCAAAAACAGTAACACAACTTCTCTAAACCCTGTGGTAACTTATTGTGTGATATGCTAATAGGATAGTAATACAAAAATACTCTGCTTCAATCCCAAGGTAGTAATAGTAAGTTGCAGTAGTTTAGTGTAGTGTGCCAGAGGGTTTTCAAAATGATTTCTGTTAGAGTGGAAAACATGATTCATATTTTATCCTCAGCCTAATTAGCAAGCACCAGTCATTTTTCAATCTGACGTTATTCCTGTGCACTTTTATCGAAGTGGTTCTTATACTGGAGTCTTGATTTAAAACCATATCCACAAACGGAGCATGAAGCCGTCAGTGCTGAGCTGTTTCCTGCCTCTTTAGGGAGGAGAGCCTAATGCCTGGAGACAAGCCCGGAGCTGCGGCGCACTGAAGGGTGTCAATATAGGACAAAATTGAATTAAAGTGTAATTAGGGAAATCATTACCTGACACTTCTGCAGTGGGGGGATTTAGTTAATTTACTGAACAATCACTCAACGAACAGGCTGCGAAGATTTCCAACGTCGAGGGTGACTGAGTGGCTCTGAGTGGTGGAGGGTGAATTCATAACGCTCGCTGTTTAATAATGAAACACAGATTCAATCAAATGTGCCTTAAAAGTGTTTTGCTGTGTGAAAAAAGATGGCAAAGTCGGTGCTGACTGAGGCACATCTTCACACGACGAGCATCAGAAATGAGGATCTTTCACTGCATGCTTTAAAAAGAGAAGCTTGAAGAAAAGGTCATGTTCAGAGGAAGATGCTGTGATATTATGATCCAGAAAATGCAGCTGTAAAAATTGCATAATTTTAAACGTATTTTGGCAGAAACTGAAAAAATTACAACACAGACTTTTCATGAAAGCTCTATATGACAGTGATTATCAAACTTTTCACACCAGGTACCAGAACAGAAAATGGCGTTACTAAATACAAACAAAACAGGGACTGAACCAGGACTGAACCCAGCAGCCCGGTCTCCTCACACCAAGATGGTCCCCGGTTCGATTCCCGGACAAGTCAAACTGGGGCCTTTCTTTATGGAGTTTGCACGCTCTCCCTGTGTCTGGGTGGATTTTCTCTGGGTGCTTCCAGTTTTCTCTATCAACCTAAAACATGCACGATAAACTAATCCTCCAGCTAGGTACTCCTGACCTGGATCCTGGCTCAAAATCTGGAGAAGGGTCCCTACAGCAGTCGCTCACTGTTCCTGACAGGTTGCCCGATTAGCAAGGAAGGATGGGTCAAACGCAGAGAACAAAGTAAAGTTTATTTATATAGCACCTTTCTCACACAACAGCCCCAAAGTGCTTCACAATAGAAAGGACATAGAACACAACAACAGTTTTAAAATACACAATATGGCAAAATAAATAGAGTTTTAAGTTGTCCTTTTAAAAGCATCTACAGAGTCCAGTGAGTGTGAAACAGCTTGAAAGGAACGGTCTCCTTGAGTTTTGAAACAAGTGTGAGTGACCATCAGCAGGTTCTGCCCTGAATATCTGAGACTATGGGAGGAACAAAATTTCCCTATGGGGACAATTCCGTCTACCTTAAAGAGGAACTCAGTAACTCTGCTTGTTTCTTCAGTTTTACCTCATTTTCTTCTATTGAGCTCCTACATTTTGCAGTAAAGCACTATCATAAATACTCACAAGCCCAGTTGACTTCTATTGTGATCCCTAGCTCGGCTTTTCTTTCGTTTTCCCCCCATCGTATCCATACAGAGTTTTTCTCAGTGCCGCTTTCTCGTGAGACTCTAAACTTCAGTGACACCGGGTTGACGGCACTCAATGTTGCAAGTTTCACTTTCGGCCCAGAGACACCAGGGGGAGATGAAGGGCGCTCCTTTTACCCCACGACAACTCATTTAATCATCACACAGAATCCAAAACGGTTTATTTAACTGGTTAAGCTCTGAGGCCTTTTTCCCGAAAATTCTATATCTACATTTATTAAGGTTTTACTTAGCATTTACTAGGTGTACATAGCTAACCTTGATAGCAAATTAATTGGTGGACTTTGGGGATTACTGTGGAAGAGAAATAATATTAATAAATTATATTGTTTGACCATAAATTGAGGTTGAAATGGATTATTCTAATTTCTGCCTGGAAAAAAAACAAATTTTTGCCTCCAAAAAAGCCTTTATCCTTCCTGTAGTGAAGCAAATAACAACATAAATTGAAAATTTCACATATCTTGGTCTACTGCAGCAAAATTTGTGCCAAATAAACAAAGTAATGAAAAGATATACATGTTTTATTTTTAAAAAATCCAGGCAGAATCCAACTCTTGAATAGAAATTGAAGTAGATAGTTTTGTTGCCACGAATTGTCCGAACACGAGGATGTCAAACATGTGTGTCAGCCGTTGTATCTCCCCGCTATGGTCCCAACAAGCGGACGCAAGGGGGCGGTTTAAGAGGTTAAGGTAAAAAAAGTGAATTCTGCTTTAACCTTGAACCAGGACTGAACAAGGATCAAACAAGGCCTAAACCAAGTTTAAACTGCAAAAGTCTCCTATGTACCACCAGAGGAAATCTGCGTACGACAGTTTGAAAACCACTGTGTTATGAATTAGCACCTAAAAGTAGACACAAGTCTAGGACTACAGGTACAGTATGTTATTTTATTGTGCAAATGTCAAAGAGGTGAGTGAAAAAGTCATTCCGGTGATTGCTGTGGACAGCCCATTACACATGATCAGCAGACTGGAAGCTGGAAATATGTACAGGAATCGAAGGTTACTTCACAGGCTTTCAAAAAGTAAAGGGGAAAAAAAAATCTACTAATAACTCTGAAGAGCAGCCAACCGCAAATGCACCATCTGACTAACAGAACAATCTGGTGCAGACTGGCAGGAGAGCTGGGTTTATGTGGCCTGAACCTGACTGAAGAACCAGGTAAGAATTATTGACTGATTCCAGGAGACTCAGTACTCAACACATATAAAAAAAAAAAAGTGTGACAATAAAATGATCAAGGATAAAAATGGGTCCTACAATCAATCAGTTGAGAACCGATGACTAAGACGATTAAAGGGACAGTCCGAAAGTGTCAGTGATGTACTTGTAGAATAATATTTATAGGAATATACTGTATAACTTATTCTCTACAGTATGTCATTGTCAGCTCCTTGTTTGGTTTGGAGAGGCAGACGGGATGAGGCTTTTGTTTGGTACACTATATTTCCAAAACTATTCACTCACTATCACCCAAATAACTGAATTGAGGTGTTCCAATCACAGTCCATAAAGACATTAACATGAAATGAGTGAGTTTGGTGTGGAAGAACTTGAATGGGCGGCACAGAGTCCTGACCTCAACCTGATCGTACACCTTTGGGATGAATTAGAGCGAAGACTGCGAGCCAGGCTTTCTCTACAACATCAGTGTCTGACCTCACAAATGTGCTTCTGGAAGAATGGTCAAAAAAGTTATTGAGGAAGTGCAAACATGTTTTATAACCAGCCTTGTACTTTTTTTTTTTTTTACTAGCAAACAATCAGCCACTGTCCCCTAAAGCATAAATGTGAGCTAAATGTGCAGACAAACTAGAAATGGACAGGCAGAGAATCCATTAAATGTACTATTACTGCTACCTATACGACCTATTCATGTGTTTACTATTCAGTCAAAGCTTGGGTTTGTGTGAAGGACAAATGATCGCTGCACTCTCGAAGGCAGTACAGATGGAGCGCACTGTAAACACAAATCTTCACACAGGGTTAAACTTGTGCTGCACTAGCCTTGAAAGAAGTTGCACTCGGAAGGACCTGCCCTTTTATTGAACTTCAGTAATACTTTTATTGTGTATTTACTTATTGCTACATTGGTTGCCTGTTTTATTAAACTTAGTCATCAAGTGAGTTCTGTGAAACAAAACTCAAAATTTGGTGTATCTTTTTGAAGGCTCTAGCTTTTACAATTTGATTTTTTTTGTGTGTGTTTTGAGTTTGTGCACAATGCCACAGTAATGACAGCAGTAGTGAAACCGGTTTTGGCCAACTGAGGATGGCAAAATATATGAATAAAGATTTTTAAAAGATTTTTTTTTATTTTATTTGGATGTTTCACCTTGTAGCATCATTTATATGGATATAAATTAATAACTTTCCATGCCTTATATGTAAAAGATTAATTTAACTGCAAAAGCAAAACAAACTTTGATTTTTTTTGTTTATTTTTTTGTTGTAAACAGAGAGAAAATATTAGTTTATGAATATATTTGTGTGCAGGTAGCCCGGCGTGAATGAAACACAAGACTCGGAACAATGACAGAACATTATAACATGGCAGAAAGTTCAGAAAACTCAACTTTGCATGATAGAGTATAAATTCAATTTTTTTTAAACATGGAACTGGGCTGCGTTCAAAATGGCTACCTAATTTCCATAACCTGGTGGTAGTAGCTCTGCAGGTAGAGCCATTTGCCCAATAACCCCTGCCCTGCTACCAGCATTGAATACAGCCGTTGTGTCATAGGCCCTTTTCACGATGACGTCAGACAACTTCCGTTTTGAGACGATGGGATGTATCTTCATTTCCGGTGCTGCTGCTCGCCAGTATGGAATTTACTCGGAGTCTTAAAAATTGGCCAAATATAAGGCTACATGATGTACAGAAACTCGAAAAGGGATATACATTTTTCATTGAAGGTTACTTATTTGATTATGAAGGTAAGTGTTTTGTCTTGTAGCTAAAGCTAGTAGTTGTTAATGCTGTAGCGTTAGCAATAGGTCTAACAGGGTGTGCGATAAAACAATATTAGATTATGTTACGATCTAAATGAATGACAAGTCTGCTTGTCTGAAAGGTTCACTGCATAGTACTGCAATGAACTTCTAATTAGACCTGAAAAGTCTATTATTTTGTCACAGATTGATCACTACAGCAGAGTCAGTGTTCGAGCACAGAGCTTTACTAAATGAAAATATACTGTAGTACTATCCAGTGGTATTTCCTGATAAGCAGATTGTCAAATATTCAGATAAACTCAGATCATGACATGATCTAACACTGTTTTATAGCGCAGCTCTATCACTTAGCCATGTTGCTAACGCTATCTAGCTACATAACAAAGCACTCACTTCATAATCCAAGTATCCTTGGTTGAAGAATTAATATCCTTTCGCAAGTTTTGAACGTTTTGTGGGTAAATATTCATTTGAAAATCGCTGTATATTGTGTAAACTTGTAAACGGCAATTTTAAAAAAGTCTGGGTGAATTTCTTATGGGAGAAGCGCGGCACCGGAACTGAAGATACATCCCATCATCTCAAAACAGAAGTTTTCTGACGTCACGTGAAAAGGTTCTATTGGGCAAGACATTTCACCCATTCTATGTCTTGCCTCTATGTATGAATGGCTGCTATGCCTCAAAACACAAATTGTCCTGTGTGTTTTAGCCTTTAGGTTCTCCATACCGACTTACCTTGCAACCTAACCTAAGACAAGAAGGTCAGTGACTTTGTATAACTTATAACATCGTATTATTAGTGTTGTATATGATAAGCCCGGAGAAAAAAACTCTGAAAGTATCAAAATTTCATATTAGGTTTATCTTATTAAGTATATTTTCCACTGTTCATTGTAAACTTGTGTATTCAGTCAAACATAATTGAAGGTTAATTTAAAGTATTCATCATTTTAATGCTATTCCCTGATACGGTATGCTATTAAGCAGAGATAGTTTATGTATAAAAGAGGCAACGAATACCATTTTTATAATAAGTTGAATTGATTTAGCTTGTTCTTTCTCGTGGCTGTTTACATTGCAGTAATTACTGACTCAAGGTTATATCCTGCGCACCTCTGTTTTGCGCTGCTTCATTACCCACACAGCCCTCTCAGGCCTCGTACTCACGGTTAATGCTTAGTTTAGTTTAAAAATGCTGAAGAAATTTGCTCTTTGGACACTACACTTTAACCACTTTAACTTTTTTTTGCGTTTGTTTTTATATTATTAACCTTGATCTCGCAGTGCCCCGGTGCAGCAAGGCCAAACCCAAATGCTGTTTCTACAAAGTGCCCATATTTCATGTTATTACTGTGGCTTCTATGAAAATGTGTGGATTAAAAAACAAAAAAACAAAAAAGGCACAGCTTGTTTCATTTATACTGGTAAAAGTAAAGTGCATTTCAGGCTAGTGCAAAGACACAGGCTTTTCCTTATTGTCTTCGTTCCCAAGTGGAAGAACTATTTGGGACAGACAAATAAATTGAGAAAGCGCAGACGAACAAAACACAGCACAGCAGCTCAAAGTGCTCATTTTTTCCCCACACATCTTTTTGATTATTTGTGGAAGAAAGCTCCGTTGTAAAAAAAATAAATAAATAAAAACAACCCAGTTTCCTACATTTGTTTTTCTCGCCTTCTTGTAAGGTTAAATTATTTTTTTAACTGGGATATATTATGCCTTTTATTCACATTTTTAAAGCATTCTCAGTGACCTCCAGAAGAGCACTTCAAGTTTCACATCTTTAAAAAAAAAACATTATGTGACTGAAAGAAAATGTTTTAATAAATACTCTACTGGTGCCATACACAAACAGGTAAAGAGACCAGCAGTGTTGCAGTCTTATTGAACATTTAATCAAAGAAAAACAGCACTTCACTTCCTTAAATGTTTTGTCTGATGCCATTTTACGGCAAAATGAAAAAAAATGACAGTGTGGAAACAGAGCTGTATACTGTTTTTTTGGATAAACAAATGAGAGCAGACTGGATGTAGAGGGCAACTAAGCGTTCTGAGGCTGTGCCAGAGAATAAAGCATTACTTACACATGTGAATGACGCACAACACACAGCATATAACATGGTAGAAAGCCCCCAAAATATACATTTTACGTAATATAGCCCACTTAAACAGAATTGGGCGGCATCCATCCAGTACAGCTTATTAATTATTAAATATCTTATCCTATTGATTATATTCTAACAAATTACTAAATTATATTACTATATATTATTCCTTACAGCTTATAGCTAAATAGTTTATGTATTAAATGCTATATTATGGGTTTGGTGTCCATAAACAAGGTGTTGTCCCAGGATACTGCTACATATTGTGTTATGTTTTTTGGATGACAGACAGAAGTGGGATTAAATAAGTTTTACTTCTTGCCACTCCTTTTTGAGCAGATCGTTTCTGTATGGTTTGTTATGAAAGCTTATTTATTTTGGTGAAATGAATGAAATGTTATTATATGAAAATGTAGAAAAAATATATAAGTTGCTGCATACATGCTAATTTATCATTTGTTTGTGTTTTCTTTCTGGCTGGTATTTTGTTTTTAAATTGCACTTCATGAACTATTCACTTGCTCGAAATAAATTGAATAATACAAATACAATACAAATTCCCATTACCTTTCAATTACCCTTAGAGGACTGTATGGGGGTGGTAGTAGCTCAGTAGGTAGAGCCATTCTCACTAACTGATGCCATTTTTGCATTCTGCCATTGTATCCTTGGGCAAGACATTTCATCTACTTTGCTGTGTTTGTGGAATTGGTTTTGGTCGGAGAGAGTGGAGCAGAGTTACATACTGTATATCCTTCTATGTGAGATAAACTTTAAAGATTACACAAGACGTGAGCTTCTAATGTATTTACCTCAAAAATAAGTTGCCCAGTACAATTAACGGAGTATATTTTCTGTATAGTGACCTTTTGATGTTTACTGCTATTCATGCACGAGGGGAACTTTGAGTGCACATCTGATTTCACAGCAAAAAGTGTACACTACACTAAATTGTGACTAAAACAGTTTCATGTCTATGTCACTCATCCAGGTTTAAGTTTAAGTTTATTTCGGTCACATAAAAATATAATAGTTGTACTAGTACACTTTGTAATACATATACAGATACAGTACATATATACAAAGAGAAAAACAATAACATTACAACCAAAAAAGTGTAGGCTGAAGCCACAGCTTATTACGCCGACCCTATTTACTTTACTACATCTACCATGTGATATCTAGACAATTTTTTTTTTATTTTATTTTATTTTTTTAAGAAAAATATCTCTTCATTCTTTGACAGAAGATCAAATATACAAAAAATAAATATAAAACAAACAACAACAAAGAAAACAAACAACAAAACTCAAATTTCATTTTCATATTTGTTTATAATGAACTTTTTTGAATAGTTTTTTAAAGTAGGTTAACTGAGTCACAACAAAAGGTTGGACTTGGTTTTTAAAGTTGAAGGCGTTTATCCCAGAGGCTTTCTAAATTCTGAAATTGAACTGGTTTATACACTCTATGTTTTCAAAAGTATTAGCTCCCCTGCTTTACATATGAACTTAAGTGACATCCCATTATTAATTCTTAGGGTTTAATACGACGTTGGCCCACGCTTTGCATCTATAACAGTTTCAACTCTTCTCGAAAGGCTTTCCCAAAAGTTTAGGAGAGTTTATGGGAATTTTTGACCATTCTTCCAGAAGCACATTTGTGAGGTCAGACACTGATGTTGTAGAGAAGTCCTGGCTCGCAGTCTTTGCTCTAATTCATCCCAAAGGTGTTCTATGAGGTTGAGGTCAGGACTCTGTGCAGCGCAGTCAAGTTCTTCCACACCAAACTCACTCATCCATGTCTTTATGGACCATGCTTTGTTGGAACAGGAAGTGGCCATCCCTAAACTTTTCCACAAAGTTTTCCACAAAGCTGCTGCCTAGGCAGGGGCGGACTGGGACTGAAAAACAGCCCTGGAGTCTGGCCAGCCCCCCCCCCCCCCAAAAAAAAAAAGAAGTTGTTTATGATAGTAAACTAAAAATAAAAAATCTTTAGATCTTCTAGTCATTTATTATCGTATTAAATAAAAAAACATAATTTCAAGACTTTAGGAAATGGTTTATGGTTGTACAAAGTAAATAAAAATAAAATAAATACATTTTAAAAAAACTGACTGATCTGACTGAACTATTTCTAAACCAGGACTAAACCACACATGGTCCACACGTCAAATTCAAGTCCCTAAACTTTAATCATCAGGTTTAGACCTGGTTTTGTACAGGTTTAGTCCCGGATTTGAATCTGATCTGATCCTGGCACAGACCTGATTAAGACCTGGTTTTGTCCCTGTTTAGACCTAGTTTAAACCTGATTTAGCTATAGTTTTGGACATCATATACCTATTTAGTCCTGGATTACACTATGACTTATTATTGGAGGGCTTGGGAACATCCCTGGATTTAATTCACATTAGATATAGTTGCAATAGTAGGTTTAAAAGCTGTCATCTGGACTTGGTTTTAAAGTTGAAGACGTTTCACCTTTTATCCAAGAGGCTTTCTCAATTCTGAAATTTGACTGTAAGAGAGCTCTCTTTAAAACCAAGTCCAGATGACAGCTTTTAAGCCTACTATTGCAATGGAATCAGCCTGGATGAATGAGAGTCTTCACAGCCATATTAGATAGAATATTATTAGGCCCGAGCCCCAAGGGTGGCGCAGGGCCTATTGTGTCTGCACAGCAGTGCGCAAAGCGCACTGCCCAAAAGTGCGCGAAGCGCACAAAAACAAAGCGCGAAGCGCTTTGCCATGTACACACTCATGGCAACAAGTACTACACAAACACAAATACCTCAGGTATGGAAGCCACATACTTGTTTTCGCTCAGAATCAATGGAAGTCAGTGGGCGAAGCCCACTCATAGGTCAATGACGAGCGCGTAAGCGCTCGTCATTGACATTTGACCCCACAGTCACGTGGGGGACCTCGAGAGCTTTCCGAAAATATATAATTTGTGGGTATAATGTAAACGGATATATTGTTTTTGCTAAAATTATTATTATTTTTATTCTTTTTTTTGTTTTTTTAGGCCCGAGCCCCAAGGGTGGCGCAGGGCCTATTTTATTTTTCTTCTGCTCTTTGAGCGCTAATTTGACCCCCTGAACATTAATGAAAACTCACCAAATTTTGCCCAAAATTCAGGTGTGCTGAAAAATTTTGTTTTTTTTAGGCGCCATACTTAACAATACAAAAGTGGCGCGACAGCGCCACCTACAAAATTGAAAATACATTGCGCCAATGGGAGGCGGCCTAACGTAAAGTTTGTCGCAGACCCACCAAATTCGGTAATCACATTGCTGACATGGAGCCAAACAATAAATATTATTATGGCCACGCCCCCTGACAAACCAGAAGTCGGTAATCTTGGATTGAAATCTGCGAAGTGCTGAGTCAGCAATTTTGCACACGTCGTACTTTTTCTATCTCCTCCTTGGGCATTTAACCTAGTTAGCTCAAAATGGCTCTATATCATCTACAGAAGTGGGGCATTAAAAGTTATCCAAATTCTTCGCAAAAGTTTTACGGTTTTTGTGCGGCGCAGCCGCAAACTTTACGAATTTTTTTTCAAATTCTCCGTACTTGCTTTTTGCTACAATTCGCACATATTAATTCCGATTTGCCTCAAATTTGAAACACTCATAAACCCTCCAAGCCTAAACCCATTAAATAAAAAAGAATGAAATTTGGCACAATAGCGCCCCCTACAGAATGAGACTAATATTTATATGGTCAGTAAAAAATTTAGTTTTTCAAAAATTTACGAAACTTGGCAGAAAAATACTTTATGTGCCGCCGATCACAAAAGCCAATGAGACCCATGTCATATTTTATACTGTGTTGTCATGGCGATGACTGAAACCTGCCATTTTATTCCAATGGGATTACAGCAAAAATTTCTATGGACAGAAAAAATTATACTTGAACGAAAATTTGTCAAATTTGGCACAAATATTCTTTATGTCATCCTGATCAAAAATTCTAATGTTACCCAAGTCGTATTTCATTCGGTGTTGCCATGGCGATGGTCGAATTCTCCCATTTTATTCCAATGGGAATTACATTCAATGCAGTTCTATGCAGTATTCGGACACTTTTTGCCGTTTTTTTATCAAAAGGTACCAACAAAAAATTTGGCAAAATGGTTTCTCCTCTGCTCCAGCTCCGGTTGCGGCCGGCGAGGGCCTACCAATGCCGCTTGCGGCTTTAATTCATATTGTTACTGTTATGATAGTGTTTTAGAGCTATGTATAGGAAGTGGAATAAATATGTCGTAGCCCCTTGCTCTGTACACGGCTCTACCTGAGGTAAAACTTCATCTGGTTCCGTGGGTCCCTGAGCCTGAGCAGCGCTGGGCCCCCACCACTCTCAGCCTCTTCATCCTCATGTTGTGCTGTACTGGTGGATGTGGCTGTAGCACTGCTGCTGTCAAACACTTCTGTTATATTTTTACACTTGGACGCCTCACATGCAAGCGACTTAAACTTCTTTTCCCTGACTTTCTCTGCTCCGCCCTTCTCCTTTCGTTTTATTACCGTTTTTTATCCATTACGTAAATGCACGGCAGCCTCTGCTCACGCGCCACCACCGTCTTCACAGGCCGCCTGTCGGCTGCTTCTTGCAGGTTTGTTCGAGTGCCTGCTGCAATGAGCGGCTGCCATGGATCTATCCATGATGGCTGCAGCTGTTCTGCTTTCTTCTTCTACTCTGCTGTTGCGTATCTGCGCGGCTGCGCCCTCTCTGGTCTGGTTGTGTATGTGTTTATGGAGTCTATGTAAAACGGCCCACCGGCCGTCTCAGCGACCGGCCGTTCTGTGATCCTCCAGAATGCACAGATGGCCAGTCCGCCCCTGTGCCTAGGTGCTTGATTTTATTCACCTGTGGCCATGGAAGTGATTGGAACAAGTTATTTGAGTGGGAGAGTGAATACTTTTGGAAATATAGCGAGGAAGGAGGAGTTTTAAGACCTGAAACTAAATTCTATTGGTTCAGGAGACTAAATAGACTATGAAAGAGGCTCAGTGGTTTCGGGTCGTTATGAGTCCTTTGTCCTCAGCTGGATTGAGGGGTGGCAGTCGTTAACCCTCTTCAGCCTGGTCAGCTCCTTCAGATGTTAATGACCTCAAGGTTTAAGGTTTAAGGACACTTTATTATCCCCAAGGGGCGAATTGTTTCACAGCAGCAGTTTGCACACAGACTACAAAACAGTTCAATAAATAGAATAAATAAAATCATATAAATACACTACAGAGACTGATTTAAAATACCAATGGCAACCGGGATGGGAGTGTTCTGTGTCTTTTTCAGGTGGAGGTGTACTGCAGACTCTGGTCCACTGGTGTTGGTATAATCGCTTGTGCAGAGGTTTTAGAAAAGGTTTTAGACATTGGCATAAGTCTTTCATTCATTAGGATTTCCTGGTAAATGCTGTGGAGGTGAATGGCTGCACAAAACCTAGCACAACTTTTTTTTTTTCTTTCTTTTTTTTTCTTGTGGTGCTCCATCATTTCAGCTTCATAAAAATCAAAATATACAACTTCCTCTTCCAGGAAATAAAGAGAGCACATTTACATACCGACAGAGAGAAACTCCCTCAATGACTCTTTTCTCACAAAGCAAAGATGCACATTTTCTATAGCAGGCAATATGTTTTCCTCGCCCACACAAGAGAGGGGAATTTGCATAAGGCATCTACAATAACTTACGAAGCATATGCAGGATTTTACAACCGTGTCTGAGAGTTGTTTTGTTCTTTTCAGTATTGTCAAGGATGCTCACATCAGAAATATTCAACCCCTTCACCTCAAAAGACACGATGATGTGAATGACCTTGAGAATAAATGACAAAAAACTGATTAAACAAAGAAAACTTTTAATTAGTACTTATTTAAGTTGACTCAATTCTTAAGTTCACATAAAAAAATGTTACTCTTTTACCACAGTAATATTCAGCCCTTATTAGCTTCAGTATTTAAAATTTGTAGTAAACTCAACCAGGACTAAATCAGGTCTAAATTAGAACTAGACGACCTATCAACCAAGACTAAATCAAAAGTAAATCAGATCTAAACTAGGACTAAAACACAACCAGCAATTTGCTACATTAGGAATAAACCAATATAGGTGCAGGACTAAACCAGGATTAAGTCAGGTCTAAACCAAGACTAAACCTGGACAAATCCAAGATTAATCCAGGACTAAACTAGAACTAAACCAGCAATCCAATTCAAGTACCATCTCAGAGTACATTATTTGGCTGGTCAGGTCTTAAACTGGGACTAAACCTGGACAAATCCAAGACTAAACCCAAACTAAACCAGGACTAAACCCAAACTAAACCAGGACTAAAACAGGTCTCAACAGGGACTAAACAAGAACAAAACTCGAACTAAACCGAGACAAATCCAAGACTAATCCAGGACTAAACTAGAACTAAACCAGCAATCCAATCCAAGTACCATCTCAGATTACATTATTTGGCTGGTCAGGTCTTAAACTGGGACTAAACCTGGACAAATCCAAGACTAAACCCAAACTAAACCAGGACTAAACCCAAACTAAACTTGGACAAATTCATGACTAAACCAGGACAAAACCAAAACTAAACCAGGACTAAAACAGGTCTCAACAGGGACTAAACAAGAACAAAACTCAAACTAAACAGAGACAAATCCAAGATTAATCCAGGACTAAACTAGAACTAAACCAGCAATCCAATCCAAGTACCATCTCATATTACATTATTTGGCTTTTAATGATCTGGACTAATCCAGGACTAACTAAACTATACTAAACTAGAACTAAATCAGGTTTTAAACTAGGACTAAACTTTGACTAAACCAGGACTAAATCCAAAATAAACTGGGCCAAATTCATGACTAAACCAGGATTAAAACAGGTCTCAACAGGGACTAAACAAGAACAAAACTCGAACTAAACCGAGACAAATCCAAGACTAATCCAGGACTAAACTAGAACTAAACCAGCAATCCAATCCAAGTACCATCTCAGATTACATTATTTGGCTGGTCAGGTCTTAAACTGGGACTAAACCTGGACAAATCCAAGACTAAACCCAAACTAAACCAGGACTAAACCCAAACTAAACTTGGACAAATTCATGACTAA
Organism: Bostrychus sinensis; assembly: GCA_020698575.1. Taxonomy (NCBI): domain Eukaryota; kingdom Metazoa; phylum Chordata; class Actinopteri; order Gobiiformes; family Eleotridae; genus Bostrychus; species Bostrychus sinensis. Next base: position 32,740,493 of record CM036246.1, on the reverse strand, counting down.
ACCAGGACAAAACCAAAACTAAACCAGGACTAAAACAGGTCTCAACAGGGACTAAACAAGAACAAAACTCAAACTAAACAGAGACAAATCCAAGATTAATCCAGGACTAAACTAGAACTAAACCAGCAATCCAATCCAAGTACCATCTCATATTACATTATTTGGCTTTTAATGATCTGGACTAATCCAGGACTAACTAAACTATACTAAACTAGAACTAAATCAGGTTTTAAACTAGGACTAAACTTTGACTAAACCAGGACTAAATCCAAAATAAACTGGGCCAAATTCATGACTAAACCAGGATTAAAACAGGTCTCAACAGGGACTAAACAAGAACAAAACTCGAACTAAACCGAGACAAATCCAAGACTAATCCAGGACTAAACTAGAACTAAACCAGCAATCCAATCCAAGTACCATCTCAGATTACATTATTTGGCTGGTCAGGTCTTAAACTGGGACTAAACCTGGACAAATCCAAGACTAAACCCAAACTAAACCAGGACTAAACCCAAACTAAACTTGGACAAATTCATGACTAAACCAGGACAAAACCAAAACTAAACCAGGACTAAAACAGGTCTCAACAGGGACTAAACAAGAACAAAACTCAAACTAAACCAAGACAAATCCAAGATTAATCCAGGACTAAACTAGAACTAAACCAGCAATCCAATCCAAGTACCATCTCATATTACATTATTTGGCTTTTAATGATCTAGACTAATCCAGGACTAACTAAACTATACTAAACTAGAACTAAATCAGGTTTTAAACTAGGACTAAACTTGGACAAATCCAAGACTAAACCCAAAATAAACTGGGCCAAATTCATGACTAAACCAGGACAAAATCAAAACTAAACCTAGACTAAACCCAAACTAAACTTGGACAAATTCATGACTAAACCAGGACAAATTCATGACTAAACCAGGACTAAACCCAAACTAAACCAGGATTAAAACAGGTCTCAACAGGGACTAAACGAGAACAAAACTCGAACTAAACCGAGACAAATCCAAGACTAATCCAGGACTAAACCAGAACAAAACTAGGAAAAAACAGTGGTCGAACCTTCAGATTTAAGCCCCAAGCAGCATTCACAACAATGTACCACCAGTAGTACCTGTACCACAAATTGAGAACCACTGATCTACATTATCAAGACATTAGTTTTTTAAAAAATATAATGAAATGAAAGTCTCTGCTCAGTAAAACCTTTAAAAATGTGCAGAAATTTCACTTTTGTCAGTTTTTTTGTTTGCTTGTAATTGCTCCGTGTCTTTTGTGTTCAGCCGGGCGTCATCAACACTTAAAAGAATACAGCAATCTTAGTAAACAAACTGTTAACAACGCTCTCAAAAGTGTTCAATTAGCAGCACAAAAAACGTGGACTCTTTTAGACACCTGCAGGACTAATTTGACACTGACCAATTACAAAAACAGCCTTGTACCAGCACGTTTTGACATCTTTACAGCTTTTCCCTTTTACCTCCAATTCAAGCCTTAACTGTAAGGAAAAACATTAATTAATTGAGAACGAGCAACAAATAGATCTTGTCTGAAAATACTAGCCTTGCAGGTCGTGTACAGTTTTGTCCCATTGCAGCAGTTTTAGCCCAAACACACATTAAGCAGAAATGCATTCACCTGCTCATAAATCTCCCCTTTCCTCCGGGGCACGCTGTAGTTAATTGCGGTCGTGTAACTTCAGGGTAGCAGTGTTTTTCATTAGCAATCATGTTCACTGTATACCGGGCAACAATGTCTTCTCAAAATTAAAAGACATGAACTATTAAAAGGAAATGTAAGGCTTCCACTAAACCCCTCCACAAGAGACGTATCCAAATAAGTTATGCACGCAAAATTAGCGTTCCTTTGCTTTCACTTTTGAGGGAGAAAATTAGCAAGTACAGATGGTTGTTTCTGTTTGTTAAAATTTACTATGAAATAATGTCACCCTTATCAGAGTCAGTTCCATTTACTAAGGTTAATTTTAGGGCTGCAGTGTGTTAATTTATTGATTTAATCACGTTAATTTCAATTGACGCATCGATTAATTTGATCACAACAAAAAATATTACAACGACACTGACAGAGGCAGCAACATGCCACAGGTCTTCCAGGCGAGCGTAGAAGACGACACATTTCCGTTTCCATCCATCAGGCGTTCGAGATGAGCCAGACCTGCGCAGTTTGGATCAGTGTCGGTCTGTGCGCAGTGCTCAGGTTAGATTTGTGTCCGACTTGTTCCCTGACTTGCTCTGATGCCACAAGTGCAACGGTCGCCATGAGATCCAAACGAGACCAGCGTCTGAGCCGCCGCAGTTCATCAGGAGCAACTGCGGAGGTTGCATGGCTCAGTGCATGATGGGAAAACGCACACCTGTCAGCGGTGAACAGACAGGTGATTGGATCTGAGTTTAGAGCTGATCAGAAACGTAACGCACGACACTTCACTGCCCTCCTCTCCTTCTTCCCCCGCCTCTTTTTTAAAATACAGACTAAAGTTAGAGTTTTGACCTGGATAAACCAACACATGCGAGAAGTGGATTTGGGGCGTGATGGTGCGTGATCTGAGCCACAAACTGTCCGACTTCAGTACAGGCGTATTTCCCCTCCTCTCATTGCGGCCGTGCACTCTCGTTCACAATCCAGGCTCAGTTCATCTGGAACGAGCCTAATGCAACAAGTGACCGAGCTAAAGCAACATGAGCGACCAAAAAGACAGATTGCTAAATGGACAATTCTGCTTCAAATCGTCACCACACAGCAATATCGACAAAACAAAAGTTATGTGCAGTCTATGCAAGGATGAGTTCAATTACCACTGGAGTAACACAGTTCATAGTATTTACACTGTTGTGAACCACAACAATTGTTATTAATTGAAGAATTAAACTTATTTTTGTTAAAGTTCTAAAAGAGATTGCACATGCTTTTTTAGATAAGTTTTGTGTATTTGTTGGTTGTACCTTATTTAGGCAAACTTTGTCTGAGTTACAGCTCTCAAAGAGACTATTCATTTATATTCTTTGCAAGTTTTGTTTGCATTGTACAAGTTTACAGTAAAGTATGTGAAGGTTAATTCAAAATAAATGTTCTAAATTTACAATTTTGTGTTTGTACATGAATTCATAATACGATTAATCGCGATTAATTTTTTTCAGATTTGCGATCAATTTGTTAATTTTTTTAATCTATTCACAGCCCTAGTTAATTTATAAAGTAGGTTTAGTGATGTTTGGTGGATTAAATCTGAGCAGACACTGACAAACTTTTGTGGTCTGCCAATTTTTTGTCACAGAGACAAACACAGACAGACAATTTACTAAAACATTCATTTACTAGGGGCAATTTAGAGTCACACATTCCCCTAACACATGCATGTCTTTGGAGAGTAGGAGGAAGCTGGAGTATTTGCCAGCATTTAAACATTCTTCTGCAAGGTACTGCTCATTACGTCTCCACTCATTCTCACAGCTAGACAGATTCAGAAGCAGTGTTAAAATCAGGAGAAAGGAGACAGATCCGCACGGGGATCAGGCAGTCCTAAGCCCAGATAAATGAAGAGGGTTGCTTCAGGAAGAGCATCGGGTGTAAAAAGTTTTATCCATTTACTCATTCCAATAATTTGCTTTGGTGACTCCTAAAAAAAAAAAGAGGCTGAATGGAACAAAAGCATTTTATGTAAAAGCAGCTTTGAGAAGGAGATTCATGCTGGGTTTGTGGTTGGCATGTAATTATCAAGGTAGCAGGGGCTAGATTTTTTCCATTTTCAGGATGGTGTAAGCTTAAAAAACAATGTTCCCTTAGAAACTTAAAAACAAACACTGACAGACAGCCATCCACTTCTGCATTCATATAGAAGGGATTTTGAGTCACACATTCACCTCACACATTCATGTCTTTCGACGGTGGGGGGAGTACATGCACACTCCGTTCAGAGAGAGCGTGAGCCAGCCAGGCAGGACCGCTAACCACTCTGCCGGCCCTACTTAGGATGATATACTGTATACAATGATACCAACATCTCAACATCTCCACTCCTCTCTCACCCAACACTCCACAGAAATCCTCATAAACGCTCCGGTCTCTGGATTTAATAGACAACCTTCAAATCCAGCCTCAAAACAAACCTCTACAAAAAGTTGTTTACGCCCTAAAAATGTTTATGTACCCTGTTTTGTCTGTCTATTTATTAATTTTATGTATTTTTCTGCTATTTCTTGTTTAACTGTAAGGTGACCTTGGGTGTTCTGAAAGGCTCCAACAAATACATTTATTATATTATTATTACCTATCTTTTTTAACTAAACATTCAAAGTTCATTTAGCTGATTACATTCAGCAATTTCAATTCAGCAACTTCCTCAAGGTCCTCAGAATAACCGTTCTGCCCTGAGAAATGTTTGAGTGAAATTCGTGATTGATTGCTTGAATTACTAAAATATGTATGTACGTTTTAAATAATATTTTATATGACAGCAGAACTTAATTTTTTAAAAAGGTAGAGACAGTTCAACTATGAGAGAGGACCTTGACAATTTATTTTTCAGAGAATTGACAATGTGAAGTTGCAGGTTTAAAATATTTAGTCCATGTTGAGAATTGCTGTTAATATGGTTTACCAGTTTATCCCTGAGAACACCAACGGGTTTAAAATACTGATGTTGGTTGTGATGAAGAAGTTTTGCTCCTAATAGTGTCACACCCATTGATTAAGTATTTTAATTCAATAACAAGATGCAAAGAAGAGGAAGAGGTGTAACAGTGTCTGTGCATAATTTCCAATCATCACCAAAATTAGTGAGCTGCACATTTGTAAAACGGGGACTCATGCAAATCTGTAGAGAAATCAAGATTTAAACACCACCACGTGACAAAAACTCTGTTCTTTCAGTTTTCAACACTCTGCTTTCAACATCGGCTTCTAACTTTATCCTCTGCATCCTCTTCTCTCACACAACTTCTTTCAACAACATCCTCTTCCATAATTCCATAAATCTCTTCTTTGGTCTTCCTCCAGGCCTCCAGCTCTGACCTCAGCATCTTTCTACCCATTTATTCACTATCCCTCCTCTGTACATGTCCAAATCATCTTAATCTGGAAAATCGAACTTTAACGCCTAAACATCCAACACTGCCATCGTCTCTAAACCGCACAACATTAGGCCCCTCTGCACTGTAGGAACTTTTTGCAGTTCCTATAGCGTTTTGAGCTACTATACAGTTTTGTTTTACGTTACACATGACAGGAACCTTTGCCTTTTTCAGTCATTACAAAGGAAATCGTAAAACTGACACTGGAGCCTTTGTCTCCTCACTCAACCCATTAAACATAGCACTACAAACATTACACACCATCATACTACTTCCTGCAGTGAACAGTGCAATCTGGCTGTCTATGTGCTACATGCCAGCAGTTTGTTTTGATTTGTTGTTGCTGCAGGATGTCACACTTACGCAGCTTCACCCACCGTTGTGATACTAACGTCACAGAGTTCCTATATGGTTCCTATCTGCAGTGTGAATGCAAGATGACAAAAGGTTCCTGGGGTGGGGGACTTCATAGAGCTGAATACAGGGATGGACAGTTCACAGAATGAAGATGTAAACCAAGGAATAAACAGGGATTGAACGAGTACAAAACAGGCACTATCTGTACTAAACCAGGATAAAACCAGCACTAAACCAGCTCTAAATCAGATCAAAGCCAGAACTAAACAAGGGCAGATCGAGGACTGGAAAAAGAAAAAAAAAAAGGGCTCTAAATTAAACTAAACAAGGACTTGAACTGCAAAAGACTCCTTAGTACCACCAGAACAAGCCTGTGTACCACCAGTGTTACCTGTACCACAGTTTGAGAACCACTACCCTATGCCATAATGTTCTTACCATGTTGTTTTGTGACTTTGACACCCTAAACAAAACAGTCCCCAGTCTGACTAGCAAAGTTCATTTCTATATTCAAAACATCCTGTTGTATTTTGCCTTCACAAATGCACTTTGGCAGCAAGTGGCAACACCATTTCACAAATACGTGCTGTTTCTCAGATTCCTCTCATTTTCCAGTTTTTTTTATGTTCCTTTGGCCTGAAATGTGGCAGCCCGTGTCCCCGCAGTCCTCCCCTCACCCCCTCCCCGTCACTCATCTTTTCCAACAACACCTTCGGATCACAACATCCCATTTATTCTCTAAGTGTTGGTGATCGCGTATAATTTGCTTTTCTCTACCACTGTCCTATTGCTGATGGCAGCTGATGAGGTCTTAGCGAGCCAAGCCTTTTATTCTCCCGAGAGTAGGTCCCAAAACAGCATCTGGCCATGCCTCAAAGCCAATTCTCGCACACATCTCTCTATAGCCTCCCTGTCTGTCACATAAACTCCAGCGCGCACACACACACACCGCTGCAAAAAAAAAGCTAAATATAACCAGCTTTCCCTGTCTTTCTCACTATAGAATTAGCGCTAACCATTTCTCCATCTGCAATCATTCTATTAAATCTTATTGCAGTCTGTTGTAAGCCATTCAGAGCCTGGATGTTGTGTAATTTCGGCAACGCATCGACATATGGCCCCCTGATAAAAATGCTGTTCCGTATGAGAGTCACAATGGATTCATTATTGCCACCTTGTCAGGAAAATTTTTCTGCTGTAATAATACGATGCAGATACATTACTACAGCAGCGTAAACAAATTATGCAGATGAAATGAAAACGCTTCCAGGCGGTTTACACGACATAAAGGAACGTGGACGTTGAGTTTATTTGCAGGGATTGTACATTAGCAGATCATGTATGAACAATGAGTCAATGGGTGTTTAATGAAGCTGAAATGTGTAGTTACATCAGTGACCAGCTGGGGGCATAAAATGTTGGTGTCTTTTTTAAACAGAGATGCAGTGCAAGAAAGACAATAAAGAAACTGAATCGATTTACAGGGTTAATTATTAGGTGCAGCCCATTTTTTTCTGCAATGGGAACTGCAATTCACAAACTGACAACAAGAAAGCAAAAGAGAAAAATATAAGTTTGTGCTTTGGAAAAAATACAATTTGAGAATAAGGAGTTGGGGTGCGTCCTTTTCTTAGTATGCAGGGGTGCACCGAGGCAGAGCAGTTAATGAAGCTGTATGCGTCAACCAGAAAGACACCCTGCCACCTTTGCCTCTCATCCAAACACATTTATACACCCCCTCCACCACAGCAGCAGAACCATCATCCTCCTCACTTTCTGCATCTCCTCCTCTTCACCAGCACCAGGCCCCTGGGGGAGAAATTTCCCCAAACTAAGCTATCAAACTCTCCCTTCATCGCATCACTGACATCTCTAGCTGTCGGGGTTTAATTGCCAAAGTGTATTCCTTCAATAAATTATCCGTTACCCCCCAGCAAGAAGGTTGTTGATCAATCCTCGGACCGGCCGTCACATTATGTCCTCCCAATGTTACTGTGGGTTCTCGCTGAGATTGGAGCGAGTTGGTGATTCTAAATTGCCCCTAGTGAATGAACATAAGAGTTATTTGTTGTCTGTCTGTGTACATCTCTGTGTCAACTAACTGGCCACTGTCTAGGGTGTACTCCACCTAAACCCTATAGTCATGGAAATGTCTCCAGTCACCCGCAACCTCTAACGGGAACAAGCATAAGATGAATTAAGGACTGGTCTCAGTATGCATGATCTACAAAGCTATTTAGCAAACTTGTAAGTAAATATCTACTACAGATTTAGTAAAGTTCATAGAAGCAAGTTATATTTTTTTCCAATAGAGTACCTTTAAAAGTTTTTAATGTAAAACTTTGGCGGCATGTTAACTGTTATAAGCACACCTAAACACTGCAGTTTCTGTAGCATGTTCAAAATAATCTCGCCCTATTAATTATCTCTTCCCATACATCTCCACAGATCTGGTATGGAAGTCATTCATAATTTGCATGATGCCATAGATTTTATGCTGGATGCCCTTCCTAATGCATCCCGTTATCCTTTTATCCAGGCTGGCACAAAGAGTTCACCGGCTTGTGAGCCTTTATGCCTAAACTTTTCAACCAGGAGAGACTTAAACAGACGCAGACAGGAGAATGAAGTGCCATTAATGATTTATTGAGGGAATAGATTCGGAGCTTAGAGCCCGGGAGGTAGAGCATGCGATGCAATGAAGGAAGAGTATGTTGGATTGTTAGGGAAAAAAATAAAATACTGGTGGTGGTGAAAAGCAGGAAAAGGAGAGGCTGGAGAGGTTGAGGCTCTGCTGCTGAGGTGGCGATGGGGACAGAGGAGGATTGCAGCATGAAACTGAAACAGCTGGATGCTGAGGATAGGGAGAGAGCACGTTTAAATGAATGGGTTGAGAGATGATTGGTTGAGAGGCACAGGTGTCAAGCTGTGATTGGCTGATGGCGACAGGGAGGAAATGGGGTGATGAACACTAAGGGAAAACAGTCTTACTATGCTACAGCTTCATATCTATGCACTGAATACTACTACTAACAACAAGAACAAGAACAACAACAAGAACAACAACAACCTTAGATAGCACCTCGCACTGTGGCATAGTGGTCAGCAAGAAGGTCCTGGGTTTGATTCTCAGACCGGGTGGGGCCTTTCTGTGTGGAGTTTGCATGTTCTCCCCGTGTCTGCTCCTATCACTAAAAACATGTACAATAGGTCCCCCTTGGAGCCAAGACTCCCCTGTAAAAGAGATTCTGAATCTCAGTGGGACTTTCCTGGTTAAATAAAGGTCAAATAAAAGGTGCATTACTCATTCAATCCTCAGTCACACTCTGTGGTGGTAAGTTATTTCTATAGCCACAGCTGCCCTGGAGCAGTTTGACAGAGACGTGGCTGCCATTCTGCGCCTACAGCCCCTCCGACCACCACCAAACACACAGTCTCACTGACACTCACAGAGGAGGCGGGTGAAGGACACAATGGCATACATGGTATGCAGTGCTGGTAGCGGGGGTCAATCGGCCAACCTTCCAGTTAGTGGGTGAACAGCTTTACCTACTGAGCTACTGTTAACTTAGCTAAGTTTATACCCAGCACTTTTTTCCATATTATAAAGCCACTCTCTTTAAGGAAGAACTCTTTTTTTTTTTTGGGCTACTGTGTTGTTTACTTCTCTTTTCAAAATACCACTGTCTCCTCTGGGAGTTATTCCCTTTCAGAAGCTCACCCCGAGGTCCAGTTCTCCAGGGAAAAGCTCCTTTTAGATGCTTTTGGGGGACATCTATGCAGGTCGCCGCTCAGTTTTTCATATGTTTTCTGCCCTTTTATTCAAACACAGTTGAGCTCTATAATTAGAAACGGCTTAGACTTTAAATTGGAAACTTACAATATGAGAATAGCCAATATCTCCATTCAGCAAATGCATCTCCAATATTAGCCTGTGTATAGCCTCCAGCAAAAGAAGCCAGCGATACCCACAGTTTTTAGTGGCAATAGTCGCAAGGATTAGGAATTTATTTTATTATTTTCTACCCTGCAGCTTCGTGGCTTTGTGTATAATAAGAAAAAGAGGAGGGCAAAAGCGTTAAGTTCAGTCCGGGACTATCGAGCACAATTATTAGTTTGCCCAAGAACAAAAGCGGGTCGTATTTACCCAGATGGGAGTTTGCATGTCATTACAGTTGGGGATAGAGAGTTTGTTGGCGCAGCTTTTTCCTCCCCCAAAAAGCAGCGCCGCCGACCCGTAATGAGGTCATTTGAGATCTAACGTGAGCAAACAATGGACTTAAAATTACTGCAAACATCTAGAGCGGCCCGAGCCACGAATTCAGAAATCCAATATTTACCTCATTATCTTTGAGATTTTCCACCGTCCGCCCCGGCTCTCTTTGGCCCACTGAGCTCTCCATGAACTGGGCTCTCGTGAATGTGCACTTTTTTAATGTTGAGGTAATTGCGAGACAGAGAAACAGCAAGCGGTGTACTAACAAAATATGCTTAGCCAATAAATTCTCAGTAAAAAAACTTTTTTCATGACACAATAGTATAGTTTTATAGTGACATATCTGTAAAAATACCTTAAAGGGGCCATTTTATGCTTTTTTAAAGGCTTTTTGAAATAGTTTTGGACACATTTGCATTAGTATTTCAGGTTTTATAACTTAAAATAATGGAAAACGTCTTATTTTGGGGAGCTGCTACTTTGACTTTTATGTTTTATTCAGCCTACAGTGAACCAAAATGACTAAAATGGAACAAAACATGTACAATGGCTAAATCAGATCCTAAATCGTGGTAAGATAGATATTTCTGTAAAATATCAAGCTTATATTTAAAGAAACCATATTTTGCTTTTTTTCAGGCTTTCTGAAATAGTTTTGGACACCTTTGCATTAGTATTTCACGTTCTATAACTTGAAATAATGCATAAGTATAGAAAATGTCTTCTTTTAGAGAACTGTAGAACTGTGGAATCGAGCATTTTTAGCTCTTGAGAAAGGCAGTGCCACAGCATACATCATTACTCATAGTACATGCATGAAACAAAATACTCCTCCAGGTATGTTTTTGAGCTGGAAACAACATTATAAAATGGTTAAAAGATTAAAAAAGTCGATGTAGAATAATAAGGGAACTTTAACATTGAAATAACAAAGACTGTGGCTAATTCTGTCTAGATACACAAACAAACAGAAAAAACATATTGATAAAACATGAATTTATGGATAACAAGGTACAGAAAATTGCAGAGTGACTTGGTGTATTGCTAGACCTCAGTAGTAGTAGCTATAGTAGTAGTAGTAGTGGTAGTAGTAGTAGTAAGCAGAGTACTTACTTACTTTTTTGCCCATGTAACATCTAAAACAACTCCACACATCTCTCCTCTCTAGAGTCTCTGAACATTTACGGTAGCTCTCCAGGGACATTTCTCTTATCACTGAACAATCTCAATGTGCCTCTCCTCCAGCAAAGCTCAGTTTGTCCTTTTAGGGCACTTGTAGGAACGAGAACAGGACATAATGCAACTAAAATACCATCCCATACATATACATCTCATTGAGTCTTATCTAATAATATGAAGAACGTTGCTTTTATGTGAACAGCTAATGGAAAACATGTGGATTGTAATATTTATTATCTAGATACAGTGCACACCTATTATAATACTTTATTTATACAGGGAAAAACGAAATGAGGGCACTCTCTTTTTTATCAGTGCCCTGTTTTACACACACACAAATAAAATACAAAATATAAAAAACTAAATTTGCCAAAGCATGATATAAAATTGACATTGTACTATAAGCCATCAACACACACAAAGTGTCAATAGTCTGTGTTTAAAAGCCAAAAGTCTGTCCAAGTGCAATTATTTCTGCATCTTTATTCCATTCATGAGGAGCAAAATAACTAAACGCTCTTTTACCAATTTCACTTTTGACACAGTGAGATTGAAGAATTAAAAAGTCCTGGGACCGGAGTTGGTGATGAGTTCTGTACTCATTTCCTGTTATAAACCTACTTGCTGAATGAAAGACTGATTTGAGAGGTTTTAATACTGATATGGCAGAATGCTTGTAAATTATATAGCCTTAGTCAAGCACTGAGAGAAATGTAGACTAGGCTAATTGTTTCCTATAATTAAAATGAAAATTGTTTTTTATGGAAAAGCAAAAGTCTTGTGTTAAGTTTAGGTGTTAGTTCCAAGGTATTTATATCTGCTCAATCAAAAACCCATAAAGGGTAGAAATTGATATATTTTGGGAAGTAAAATATCGCTTTCCAGAGACTATTATAATTTTTCATACTAAAAACATACATAATTTCACAGATAAGCCCCATTACAATATGCTATTATAATAAAAGGGATTCTTAAATACAACAAAAAATGCATGCCCTGTGTTTAATATTTAATGAAAGCGTGCCTATTGCCATCTATAGTAGTACCACATAACAGCAGAATAGTGCAAACAGACCATGTTGCAAATCCATTTGGGACTATTACAGTTTCAGAAAGCCCTCTCTGTGCAGCACACAGCACTATATAATATAGCTCTCAATGGTAGAATTGGAGAAAGGCTCCAGAGGTATTTATGCTGGACACTGAGTTACTGAGGGTCGTATATCAGCAGAGTCTGGCCACAGCCTGCAGCCGTGCACTTCTCTTTCTGAAGTAGAAGTGGTCTTTCTCCCCCCATTCATTTGCACAAGAGAGCAAACATTTAAGAAGTTGTTGTACTGGTCGTTGTGCATATAGTTTTATACATTTAACTTTGAATAACTGCACTCAGATCTAGTAGTCAGCTCCGTTAGCCAAAGTTAACTCTTTAACTGAGGAATTGTGGTTTTTGAGAGACTACACCTGAGTATACACTGACAAACTATCTTGGTTCATCATGTTCCTGTAACTTTCTGAGTAGCATTAGTTAAGAATTTGGAGTGGGTGACATTTAATATACCTTGTAGCACTGATGGCTCCACTAAATAAAACAGCTAGTTGTCACAACAATCTTCTTTAATGGCAACTGCTAAAAAATAGTAGTGGATTAGATTTATATTGTGCTTTCTGTACTGCTTCCATTTTCTATTAACTCCAGAGTAGGGCTGGGTACTGTTAAATGATGCCTTTGTGGAGAGAAAAGTTACAATACTACTGGTATTGAAAAAAATAATTTTATTCAATTTCAATACCTAGTGGGACCTTTAATGTTCCTTTGAATCAAATTAATAACTCAATAAAACATAAAAACCACTGGTTTTACTTTACAGCAAAGAATTTTGCACCAGAAATTGATTTTTATTCAATATTATTGTGTTTTATGATTGTAGAAGATGAATTAGCTCACCATCGGTATCAGAAAAAGTATTGCTCAGGTACCGGTATCAAAAACCAGGTATCGTTTAAAAAGTGGTATTAAAAAAATCTGAACGCTACCCAGCCCTACTCCAGAGTCACCAGTGTTGGGATTAATGCATTACAAAAGTGACAACCTTATAGTATCCATTCATTCATCCATCCATCTTCGAGTTCTCCCCGAGTGACCAAGCTCCTCACCATCTCTAGGGGAGCACCCAGCAACCCTGCGGAGGAAACTCATTTCAGCCGCTTGTATCCAGGATCTTGTCCTTTCGATCATGACCCAAAGCTCATGACCATAGGTGAGAGTAGGAACGTAGATCGACCGGTAAATTGAGAGCTTCGCCTTTCGGCTCAGCTCCTTCTTCCTTCTTTCAACAGACTGATACAAGAGCCGTATTACTGCAGACGCTGCACCGATCCGCCTGTCAATCTCACGCTCCATCCTTCCCTCACTCGTGAACAAGACCCCAAGATACTTACACACTGAATGTCCTGGTTCAGTGAAGCCAGCAGGACAACACCATCTGCAAAATGCAGAGATGAAATCCTGTGGGCCCCAAACCAGACTCCCTCTGGCACTTGGCTGCTCCTAGAAATTCTGTCCATAAAGATAATAAACAGAACCGGTGACCAAGGGCAACATGCACTGGGAACAGGTCTGACTTACTGCTGGCAATGCAAACTAAACTCCTGCTCTGGTTGTACAGAGACCGGACAGCCCTTAGCAGAGGACTCCCAGAACCACCCCGGTCTGCCAGTCCAGAGGCACGGTCCCCGAACGCCACGCGATGTTGCAGAGACGTGTCAGCCACGACAGCCCCACAACATCCATGGACTTGAGGTACTCAGGGCGGATCTCATCCACTTTTGACCACCTCGGTGACTTCAGCTAGGATGACAGAGCCCACCACCACCAAGTCCCAGCCTCTGCCTCTACAATGGAAGACATGCCGGTGGGATTGAGGAGATCCTCAAAGTATTCCTTCCACCACCCGACAACATCCCCAGTCGAGGTCAACAGCTCTCCACCTCCACTGTAAACAGTGCTGGTGAAGCACTGCTTTCCCCTCCTGAAGCACCGGATTGTTTGACAAAATTTCTTGGAGGCTGACTGATAGTCCTCTTCCATGGCCTCCCCAAACTCCTCCCAGACCTGAGTTTTTGCCTCCACAGCTGTGCGGGCTGCAGCACGCTTGGCCTGCTGGTACACATCGGCTGCCTCAGGAGTCCCACGAGCGAGCCAGGCTCGATAGAACTCCTTCTTCAGCCTGACAGCATCCCTTACTTCCGCTGTCCACCACCGGGTTTGGGGGTTGCTGCCAAAACAGGCACCAAAGACTTTGTGGCCACAGCTCCGATATAGTATTGTATTCATGTTTGCAGTAACATAGTAATATAACACATTACTATTTAAAAAAAATGGCAATATTTTACCTTAATCTTACCTTAATCATTTTAATGCATGTTACAAATGCATTTAACTTAACTGTATCACTAAGGGAATATTATGACACTAGAGACCAAAAGTTGGGGCCAACATGTAACAGAAGAAGCTTTACAGTGCATTATATTTCCTTGGAACAATGTAATGCTAACCCTAAACTAACAGAGAGAGTTACCCTCACAGAGTCAAAGAAGAGACACAATACAGAGAGCGATAGTTCAGGCAAGATCAAAGTAGCTGAAAAATAATGGAACTTATTACACTTAAGGGAGAGTAATATTATAATAAAATATGATACTTTCAAATGACAGTGACTGAAATGTATTACACTTTCAAAGTAACTTGCCCAACTCTAACCTTACCTCTGTTGCCACAGCTCCCCTGTGGCAGAATGACCACCTCAAATAATCACACTAACACATTCATACACCAGCCCCACACACTGAGTGCCTTGCCCAAGGAAACAATGGCAGTATGAACCACTTTTTTTTTTGTTTTCTTTACAAAAACTAAATGACCTAGAAAAGATCAAGCTCACATTAACCTGCATTGTGCTAAAGTCTGTCTTTCATTACTGAATACTTAAGAGTTTTTCTTAATGAAAATGAATTGCCCTTGGCCCCTTTGCAAATGCAGACCCACTTAAAGGAAGGAGAAAACATTTGTGAAGAGGCGAAACCAGCGGAGAGGAGACAAACATAATGCTAACGGGGTTTACACAAAAGCCGGTGCCAGCCGAGCAAGGTGCCCGCTCAGATAAGCATTCTCACCTTGTTTTATGAGACCATTAACACACTGAACCACAGTGAGCAGGACGTACAGAGGAGGTGAACTGAAAAAGAAGAGAGGCCTCATTATGTTTCAGAACAGACGTGACTACATGTTGTACTGTGTTATGTACTGCCAGAGCACAGTTCACTAAGGATTTAGACTATGGATCAGGCGGCACACGAACTTCTCTCATTTGCTAGGTTTCATTGTGGACTATGCAAATACGGTATATACAGCTACTTTGTCCAAAAATACACGTTTCCTTTTGTATTAGAAACTGAAAAGCTGTATTTTGCTTGGGAAGATGTAACTGGCTATCTTCACTCTATAAAAAATGTACCTCTTGATGTATTTTTGTTTAAGCATTCAAGGTTACTGTCAACACGACCAGGGGGAGTTAACCCCATAGTAGTACTTTTAAGAACACTTTTCACCCAATATTTTATCACCTTTACTAAATCTTTACTAAACAGTATTTTGGCATGTCTTTTTATTTGCAGATGTGGGCAGAGTAGCCAAACATTGTCCTCAAGGGAAAGTATAGTTTCATCAAAATGCCCCAGAAAAATGAATAAAAAGTATAAGCCCTTGAGTTCTTAATGCGCAGGAACGACTTATAACATGAGGATATGAGTTTCATAATATGTGGGTAAGACATTCAAACTCGAAGGTACCACATATTGTGAAACTCGTACCCTCCGTAGAGACACAAAAACTCTCAAAAAAATAAATTCTGCATCATTTTCACACCCACTCCAGGAAGCACTGAGCAATCAACAACACTGACCCTCATCCAGTCTGCTCTCATTCATTTCTCCAAAAAAACTGTGTACAAAACCAAAGGATTTCACTGATTCCTCACAGATGTTTTTCATTTTGGAGTAACATGGCATCATACAAAAAGTTTAGGGAAGTGAAGTGCTTTTCTTTCTCGGTTTCTGTTCAAAAGAGTGGAACAGAGCTGTCCTGTGCTGGTCTCTTTATGGCACCAGTTGAGTACTTACTGGGAACACTTTTCTCTTTGTCACATACTTTTTTAAAGGTTGTAAAACGTGCAGTGTTTTGCTAAAGGTGACCAACATTGGTTTAAAAGTAAAAATATAATAGTAGTATAATAATAATAATAATAGTATTATTAGTACTTTTACATGTGTATCATTTCAGTGGCATAACTTGCGCATGGCTTGACCATATCCAGCCATTTTCTAGTAACTGGGAGCTATCAATCATAATCTAATAATTCAAACTAAATGTTATTCTGATGGTCTTTTTTATGATTTTATGCAACGTAAAAACAATTATTCATAATATTCACTTTTTGAAGTTTTAATTAAAAGCCTGGCAAAAGTAATTTTTATCAAAAATAGTGGCTGCTGTGATGTGACAGAGCAGTTATTTGAGTCATTTTTATGTTTTCTTTTTAATAATGACTGCCCCAAAAGATTATCACGGGTCTGAACATCTGAAACAGTTTCTTTTGTGAAGTGATAAGACGCTCCAGCTTGAATTATGTCTCTTCTCAGACTAACCCAGTATTAGTATCTTATTAAAAATGTCTGCAAATATTTGATGAATTGTGGTGCAATAATGTTTAAACTGCAGTAACCTTTGCTAAGCTCACACACTGGGCTCTCATTGGCTGGAGTCAGACACCTCCAGGACGCCAGTCTCCGGAGGCGAAGTCCAGGACTGGAGCCAAAAGTCACTTGTTAAAGATTTCTTTTAAAGGTTAAAAGGAGCACACATTATTTCAGGCGTATAACTGTTAATGAAACTGTTTTAGAACAAGTATGGACATTTTTATATATGAATCCATGATATTTTAACAATAAAGATATTTACTATTTAAACTAACTTACAGGTAAAGCATAAGCATCATATAACAGGAGCATAGTGAGTGATTACTAAGAGCAAACGTTAGATTCACCCATTCATCCACACTGGCTTCCTTCAAGCAGTGGTTTCCAACCTTTTTTTGTGTTGCATATACCCCCCAGGGCATTTTGTCATACCCCCAAATTTTTTATTGATTTTGATTTTTCAAAAAGTGCTCATTGAGTGGTCATCTGTGTTATTAGTACAAATAATTTTTTTTTTTTTTTTGCTTTGAAAATGAAATTCAAGATGCACATAAAATTGCTTTAAAATAACAATACGTATAAAAATATAACAGTATAAATATGTCTATTACATTTAATTATTTTACCATATTTGTCAACCAAAACTTAACATTCATAATAAAGTGACAAATAAAACTCATGAAAAATTATCATCATTTTAATAACTTCTCTAAACACACTCTATAATAGGCCTAATAAAAAATAAAAAATAAAAAAAAATGGTGTGTGTCTGTGTGGGGCTGGTGTGTGTCTGTGTGAGGCTGGTGTGTGTCTGTGCGAGGCTGGTGTGTGTCTGTGCGAGGCTGGTGTGTGTCTGTGCGAGGCTGGTGTGTGTCTGTGCGGGGCTGGTGTGTGTCTGTGCGAGGCTGGTGTGTGTCTGTGCGAGGCTGGTGTGTGTCTGTGCGGGGCTGGTGTGTGTCTGTGCGGGGCTGGTGTGTGTCTGTGCGGGGCTGGTGTGTGTCTGTGCGGGGCTGGTGTGTGTCTGTGCGGGGCTGGTGTGTGTCTGTGCGGGGCTGGTGTGTGTCTGTGTGGGGCTGGTGTGTGTCTGTGTGGGGCTGGTGTGTGTCTGTGTGAGGCTGAAGCTGTATTAGCTTCAGTAACAGGAGACTGCTTCAGTTTTCCTGTCAGATTTCTGTGCATTAAACTCACTTCTCTGCACCACTTTTTAGAAAGCAGCAGCTGTGTACTGCCCAGCCCTACTTCAGAGTAAATGGACAATAGGGCTGCATGGGCGGAACCAAATATCGATATAGTATTGATACCAATGTTAGTATCAGTATCTGATCAATGCTAGCGTGATGAGATTGATTTTTTTGTTCCAGTTCCTCTGGTGCATCAGTACTACAATTCACCATAACATAGATGTGTCTGTGCAAAGCACTCAAACTCATTTAGAGCTCAAAAAATGTATTTAGATTTAACGTATGATGGGACACTGCTTGTCCTATGAAAGCACATAAGCTGCTTGTTCTGTATTTGTACAACGTATCAACATCGGCGACACTTGCTGGGTATTTACCATAGAGAGAGAAAATATGGAGGCAGCTTGTCCTATCTTCCGACCGTATTGGCTGAGGCCGATTTCAGAGCCACCCCATCTTGGATTTTCTCACTTCTCCTCTCCAGGATATCACGGAGTAGCTTCACTGTAACTAGTTCCTCCCTGGTCCCTCCCAAATGA
The DNA here is from genome assembly GCA_020698575.1 of Bostrychus sinensis. NCBI lineage: Eukaryota > Metazoa > Chordata > Actinopteri > Gobiiformes > Eleotridae > Bostrychus > Bostrychus sinensis. The sequence goes on along the minus strand of CM036246.1, from coordinate 32,722,162 downwards.
GTGCGTAACACAGTGTAACCCGCTCACTCGGCTAAGAGTGCCAGAATCCCCAGAGTTGTCACGTAATAAAAGGCTGTAAACATGTTTTTCACACTTGTAAAGTCGACTTTGGGTTTTACATTACAATTTCTCTACTGGAGCCTGCCCTCTAGTGGAGGTTGGTATATTGCACTATGTCAACGCCCTTTCATGGTAGCATTATGTGGATCGTAGAACTGGGGACTTGTATGCTCGGTATCAGATCAGTAAACAAATTGCAGCTTTGCACCCTTAAACAGTGAGAGACAGAAGAAAGAGAATTGTTTTTGTTTGTTTGTTTTTGTTTTTTTGTTTTATTTTATGAAATCACTAGGTTGTGACCCCTGGTGTTTGCATTATATACCGTACATGTTCTTGCAAGGCATCCAGTTTATGAAAGTCCTGTTCAAAGTAGTGGAGCTCTTTGAATTGCATCGTGATTGTTGATGTTGCCCATATCAACGCTCAGGGTCCTCCCACACAAACGTTTTTATTTTTTACTGTAAACATGACATTGAGGTTATATAAATGCTCTTCTGAACAGATTGGTTCTCTTGTGTCACATCCCACAGAAACCTAATTGCATAGTAGGCGTGGTATTGTCCAAATTCAATGGTGGACATCTGTACCAAAACTCGTCCTGATTTTCTTGTTGCCGGAGCAGTTTTCTCTGTAAACTCTGCTGTTTGCAACTTCACTTTTGATCAACAACCTTTTTGAAGCAACTTTCCACATTTCACCCACTCTTTTTCTGTTTGTCAGTAACGATTTTGTTTTTTTCTTTCCCTGTGTGTTGCATGTCTGGCTGTGTACAAAAACACCAAAACAACATTAATATCGGTGAGATTAATTCACACCTTTTACTGACGCCAGAGTCTGATGACACTTTGTGAGTCCCTATAGATGAATATATACAGGAGTGTGAAGAAGGCTGTTAGTGAGTGCCATCTCTGTTAGTTTATTTATTAGGCTTCATGCGCCATTGAAATCTATTTTGGATATTAAATGCATTACTTTTCTGAGTGCAGAGAAGTGTTCTTTTGAATCATGAGAGTAATACTCGATATATATAATATACGCTAATGGATGTCTTTATATTGTTCGGTATAAAATGGTTCAGTATTGCTAATGTATGTATTGTTTTAATGTGTTTTTGTTTTATTCAGACCACAATGACTAAATGGAACAAGTACAATAACTACATCATTATTCTGGGTAAGATAGATATTTTTATTAAAACGTCAAGCATATATTTAAAGAGGCCATTATGCCTTTTTTCAGGCTTTTTGAAATAATTTTAGACACTTTTGCATTAGAATTTAAAGCATTATAACTTAAAATAATGTGTATGCATAGAAAACGTCTCCTTTCAGAGCTGATACTTTGATTTTGTCAAGAACACTGGGGTTGGATGTCTGTCACCCCCTGCTGGCAACGGTGGGGAATGGCTAGAGTATAAAATCATACAAAATACTACTCCAGGTATGTTTTTTGAGCTGCAAACAATATTGCATAGTTAAAAGCTCAAAACAGATGACTGTATGATGGATATATCAGATATACTTTTTATGAAATACTTTCATATTAGCAATGTACAGTGGTTGGCAGTAAAACCAATCAAATGAGCTACAAGCCATAAGAACGTGGCAGTAAAGAATATTCTGTTAATATCATTCATTCAATGTTAACAGTTTTGTAAGTAGATTTATTTTAGCATTGACAGTTTTCCTAATAAGTGTATCTCTCTGTTTAACACCAGTTAATACTGCAAAAAGTACTACAAACTACGGATTTTATTTGGGAAAGGCTATGGGTGTGGTTCGCTGTAACTTCTGTTGGCTGCTGAAATTTATCTAAAAACTGTGTACAGCTGTTTCCACTGATTCCTCACAGTTTTTTTTTTTTTTTTTTTTAGTAAAATGGCATCATACAAAAAGGAAGTCAAAAGCTATTTTGTCATGATTCTGTTCAAAGGAGTGTAACAGTGCTGTACTGTGCTGCCCTCTGCTGGACACTTCAACTCTTTCTTTATGGCAGTAGTGAAGTATTTATTAGAAACGTTCTTTTAGTTACATACTGTTTTTAAAGGTTATAAAAGGTGCAATGCTGTTCTAGAGGTGACCAAAATTAGTTGAAAAAGATAAATAAAAGCATCATTTTGCCCATTTAAATGGAAACAAGTTGAGAAAATGCATGTATAACTTGGCAAGAAACAAGGTGAGAGATGGGGGAATGATATTACCAGGTATATACAGTAAAGTTAATTTCAATACCTTTTTAAGATTTTTTGAAGACCCTCTCAAAACATTTTAAGACTTCATTGCCACTTGACGCACCTTTGAGTTAATAACCAGCTGTTTTTTGAAATCACATCATGTAACCTTAGCTCTATCAAAATAGTACAGAACCGTCACATTGTTGTTTTTAATAGTACAATTAATACATTATTCCATACTTTTTTGAAGTTAGACTCCCTTTGGACGAAACTGTAAAACCAAACAAAAAAATGACTACCTAATAATATCTCAATCAAGGCTTTTTAATACTTTTTAAGGGCCTTGATTTCCCCAAAATTGAATTATCAACTTTTAATACTTTTTCAAGACCCCGCAGAAATGCTGTATGCTGTATGCAAATAGTCCGGTGCCGGATTTAGACCTGTGCTGCTCAAGAGTACACTATATCGCCAAAAGTATTAACTCACCTGCCTTTACTCGCATATGAACATAATTCTTCTTCCATAGGGTTTAATATGACATTGGCCCACCCTTTGCATCTATAACAGCTTCAATTCCTCTGGGAATGCTTTCCACAAGGGTTAGGAGGTTTATGGGAATTTTTGACCATTCTTCCAGAAGCACATTTGTGAGATCAGACACCGATGTTGGACGAGGCTTGCAGTCTTTGCTCTAATTCATCCCAAAGTTGTTCTATCAGGTTGAGGTTAGGACTCTGTGCAGGTTAAGTCAAGTTCTTCCACACCAAACTCACTCATCCAGGTCTTTATGGACCGTACGTTGTGCACTGGTGCAGTCATGTTGGAACAGGAAGTGGCCATCCCTAAACTTTTCCACAAAGTTTTCCACAAAGCTGCTGCCTAGGTGCTTGATTTTATTCACCTGTGGCCATGGAAGTGATTGGAACACCTGAGTTCAGTTATTTGGCTGGGTGAGCGAATACTTTTGGCAATATAGCGTATGTGGCCTGCGGTCTACGAGGTGAGCCACAAAGAAACACCTGCATTTCTGAATATTAGCAACTTTAAACTGCAGACAGCTTGTTTCACACAGAGCGTTCAGTCCAAATCTCTCCTCTGTGGGCCTTTACTGTTTCTCTTTACGGCCTCGTTTTTATTACACGAGTGTCATGTGTTGTTGCTTTATAACAGCCATTACCCGTTCATGCATTCATGCGGCATATCTGATCCCAGACAGATGGGCAGAGACAGAAAGATAATAAAACGTGTCATTCGAACCGCCCTCCCTCATGCCTCCTCCTCTTCCCCAGACGCTTCCAGCCCTTTTCCTCCATGTCCTCTTGAGCAATTCTGACTTTCACATTGAGTCTACATGAATACATTGACGTGCGTGTGTATGTATGTATGTATTTGAGCGTGATATGATAAGGGGTCGTGTGAAAATCATTCCCGTTTACTGAGCCTCCTACACCTTTACCTCTTCGGGGACCACAGTTCATTTGCAGAAGCTGAATTGTTGTTTTCAAATGTGGCCACTTCGGGTGCACAGCCATTAACTTGGGAAATTGAAATATAGACGGTGTTGGTGCGGTGAAAGAGTAAACATTATTGCGTTTTATACAGAGTGGGATAAGAAGCAGATGGCAAACTTCAGCTTGTCTGAATTTCAATATGTTCGGAGCAGAGCAATTAGACCTGATTCGCTCTTTCTTGTCAGTGCGCGGTGAAATAGAGGCTCGGCTCTTCACACAGTTGGCTAAACCGGCGGAAGGTTGTTGATTTGCTGCTAATCAAGCAAGCTGCTCAATTTAGAAGTGTCAGTGTAATGTTTACCAAGGCACAGGTGTGGTGTTTCTGCATTTGAGATGTGTGCATTTCACAAGTTACTTATTAAAAAAAAAAAAGTGGGAAAAAAAGTGTAATTGTTGATACATTGAAACAGTAGCGTGGCCAGCCAGACAAATGCTTTTCCTGTTATATATAAAGAAGTTAGTATCCTTTCACGTATATTTCATTTCTACAGGTAAACAATCAGAGAAACAAAAGGCAGGACATAAGTGATGCACCGCAGACCTGTATCCTAAACAAACATGGCTGATTTTTGTCATTATTTTCTATAAAACATCAGAATATGCTGTATTATGTGTCACTGTGAGGCTGGACCTAAAGCTGTATAAGCTTCAGTAAACCAGAGACTACTTCCAGTTTACTGCCAGCTTTCTGTGCAATAAATTCACTTCTCTGTGCCACCTTAACACATTTTAACACCAGACCATATAAGGACATGTGTTTCACTAGCATTTAAATCAATCTAAACTAAAAAAAAATAATAATAAGACTCAAAAAGCAAGAGCCGGAGTTCGCCAAACTGGAAACAGCTGTTGGTAATATAAGTTAGCTTTATTTTCAGAAAAAGTTGCCAAAACATTTAGCTCATCATCTCTCTGAATATGGCTGTTTAACTTTAACTCCATTTAATGGAAATTTGTCTTTGGTTCACCATCAGTCACACAGTACAATAAATACAATACAATGCAATAAATACAAGATACGGTTGCAGTATACAAATACCAAAACAATTAGTACAGAAAAACACCATCATTTAAGCATTTGAAAATGTGCTGCTTAATTCTTCACCAGTGCTTTTTTAGTAAACTAACTGCATTAGTGACAAATGACTCTTTAAATACTTTCTTAGTTGCTAAAGGCATTCTAAAGCATCGTCCAGAAGGCATTAAACTAAATTCACTAAACAAAGATGTTCAATATCACTGGAAATAGATTTAGCCATCCTGAACATAGCAGTCTGATAAATAGGTCTGGTTGTTTTAGGTCTCTACCAATGAGCTTCCCTGCATTTTAAACAATCCTGTTCAGCTTGTTCTTATTAGCCCCAGTCAAAAAAAACTAATCAGATTATCACCACAAACAGAAGAGCGCGTTGGATTAAAAACAACATTTTCCCTTACATTTCTGTCGTTTGGCTTGTTGTTTTCGCCTGAGTGAGGATTCTCTCTCATCCAATCAACTTGCAGCAGTACCCACCTCTAACCGTTCCAGACACTTAACCAAGCTGGATCCCATCAGGAAAAAATAGAACGGCTTGGAATGCTTTTTGGGAAGTGGAAACACACCCAAACCAACCCATCCCGCCTCGTTCTGTCCTAGGGGAAAAGCACCTATTGGCCTGTTTACACAACAACGCTGCCCAGGAAAACACAAAAGTCCTCTGATTCACATTCACATGAAAACGCTTAGGTATAGGGAAAACAATTGTAAACTGTAGTATCTATATTTGTCCAGCAAACGGCACTGTGGGCCCCGCAAACACTCTAAAACAGCAGAGAAAGTGATAGCTCCATTCTGAAACTTTCCAACTACTTTAGTATCTTGTGGTTTTCTGGAGCCATTTTCATAAAGTCTCTCATCAAAGTAAGTACTTACACAGATATTACTGACAGCTAATGGGCTAAATATGAATGCATGAGACAAAAGCCTTGTATTTTGCGATCGTGGGTCAGCTGACATACGGCGGGCAGACAGTCAGTCACAGTTCAGATTGCGGCTGGTACATCGTCGTTTTCAGTGAGTACGGTGTTTTCACAGTTTACACAAGAGCGGAGCGGCTCTGAACGGCTGAGACCAAAACATCTCTTCCAGCGTTTTCAAACCTTTGGAGATTTGGAAAATGGAAACATCGTCTTCGTGTAAACAAAAGGCCAAACTGCAATCAAACCTTTGTGGATTTAGCAAAATGCATTGTTGTCAAAACGGTCCCAAAATGGAACAATATGGTAGACATTTTGGAGACCCCTGAGACACTGCAAGTAATACAGCCCCAGTGGAAATATCTCTTTGTTGGAACCAAAACCGAAGATTGAGCACAGTGATAGAGTATCTGGACCTTTTTTTTTTTTTTTTTAACTCTGGAAATGTTAGAAACCTTTAAAAAGCCTTTTCTTTCTCTCAACAGCCTCATAGCCTAACTGAATGAAGAGCAATATATTGACTCACAGCAAGGAAAATGTGTCAGAGCTGAAGAGAACAACAGCAGACCTCTGAGTGAACCACGCAGTTAATTAGGAACAGAGTCTCGGAACAAGAGGAGCCCTGAACGGCTATCGAGTCCAAGCTTGTGTAACTAAACAGAAATAAGTGTGACGACTGCACAGCCACTGGGCAGAGGTCGGAGTGTGTTAATGTCGAGCTCATTGACCCAAATGAGCATTTTGTCAGGCTATTGGGCTTTAGTCACCACATTATACATGCCTCCTCTCTGGGACACAGAATTACCAGCTATACTCTCACAGACTAGCATTTTGGATGGCTTTTACATCAGTGAGTCCACTTCAGCTGCTTCCGTTCAGGGGTCACCGCAGTGTAGTTGCTTTGATTGATGCTGGATACCCTTCCTGACACAGCCATCTACATTTATCCAGGCTTGGGACTGGCATGTTGTGTGGCTGGACTCTTGATATCTCATGCCAAAAGCAAAGGAACTATTTCAGTAATTGGGATATTTACATTGCCCTTACTTGACATGTCGCTGTGGTCCAAAGATTTGAATTGGTGACTCTGAAAAGACTTTTTTAGCCTTTGGAAACAAAACGTCTGTGCTCCAAAGAATGGTGCTCGAAGTTAAAAAGACAATAACGCATTTGTAATGGAGGAATTAGCCTTAGCCTCTGAGGATTGCCAATTATAAATGAACAAGATGATTTTGGAAACTGACAACCAAACAACCATGTGTGAGTAATATCAGAGCCTGGTTGGAAAGCATTTGCGAGTGTATCAACATTTAGCTGTTTTATTTAAAATATCAATTAGCGTCTATGTTACAACCCTGGCTCAACCAATGAGGACACACCTGACAGAAAATAGGTTTAAGAAAATAAGCTTTTTTTAACCAATTATACCAAATTAAACAAGATCAAACCTAATTGGACTAAATTAAGTTTACTATGAAATAAGCATTGAAGTGCCAAATTAGAAAACAAAGTATAATACAATATGAAATGTGAAAGTAGTGTCAGTAATGTAATGGTGTAGAATGTGTAACTAAGTAGTAAAATAGTTAACCAAACTAAACCAAACCAAAAACAGAGCAGGCCGTGTGCCAGCGGCCGTGGTGGTCTTCACATGGTCTATGGTCCCGGGCCTACCTCGTACCCCTGCTGACTACTGGTAGGAGCGTTACTTAAATAGACGCCTGACCTGGGAGTCCTGGGGCCCACAGGTGTCCCAGGTCAGACAAACTACCTCGAGTGCCCACTAGGGGGCATTGCAGTCTATAATTAGCATATGAGGTAAAGGCTACACAGTTTATTTTTCTCAGTTTTTTAAAGAAACTTGACGGACAACAATAGTTTTTTGTTAAAGGCTAGGAAAGCACAATTAATTGAAATCAAATTGAAATTGCAATTTGAACTGTCACAATTAGCAAATATCAAAGGCTGCAATTATTTAATGTCCTCTGGAGAGAACAAAATATCCCATGTCCACAGTGTTAATATGTAAAAACTGTGTTAAAGCTGTAGTTTAGACTTCTTCAGACATGATGCAAGGGCATGTGATTCCTTGTATTAGCTCAAGAGTGAATATTTCAGTGTTCTCTTAAGAATTGAACATTGATTTTACAAAAAAATATTGCAAATCTAATCAATATCTGTCAGAAAAATCGCAATTACATATTTTTTTTCAAAATCGTTCAGCCCTATTGTAGACTCAGACTTTAATCACTACTAATCCTACGATGGAGTTCTGTTACCTGGGCAGCTTTGTGCATAAAAACGCAGGAATGGAAGCAGAATTAAGAGCTACGAGTAAAGTTGGCGATGGCAGAAATGGAAGGAGTTGGCCAGCCGGTTAATGGTTAGTACCAGTGTGCCGCCAGAGTGTCGGACGCATGTGTGAGCGACCCGTCTTGTGAGGTGGCGAGGAGACATGGACTCTAACCGCGAAGCTGGAGCAGGCGGTGAGAACTACAGCCAGAGTTAAGTTATAGCACACTGCAGGAAGTGAGAGGGCAGGATCAAGTACCAAGTGAAGAGCTGCTGAAAAAGAGCCGGGCCTGAAGGACATTCTGGAGAGACCGGCACAGAGGCGGCTCAGGTGGTTTGGACATGGAGGACAGTGCGCTGAGAGCTGCTCTGAAGACTTATGAGGTGAAGGGACGACGACCACCAGGAAGGCTGAAGAAAAGGTGAAGTCTGATTGCAGAGGACACAGCGAGATGCAAGGTGCATCGCTGAGGAGCTGGCGAGGGACAGAGGAGCGCGGAGAAGAGCCATTGCACTTCCAACCCCACGTAGGGAGCACAAGGTTGTAAAGCAATAATGATAAAAATGACTAATCCTAGTATGGGCATGATAATTAGATCAGTTTGCTCCATCATAAAAATAAAGGGGCTGAACACATGGATGCGGGAAGGGGGGGTGCTGGGGGGGCTGCAGCACCCCCAAATTTGACTCCAGCACCCCCAACTGTTGGGGACTTTGTAACTGCAACTCCAAAAGGTTTACAAAAATAAATTATATTTTATTATACATTTTCAGATGAATTGCGTTCTCTTCATTAGTTATAAATATTGTAATTTACCAACGCTGTTTAAAGCCGTGTTGTTGCTGAGCTATTGAGGCGTTTTAATGTTCTCCGGCAAAAGTCAAAAGACAATGGGCCGGATCGTCTTGGAGCAGATCTGTGTTTTCCCGAAGCACACTTTGAGGTCAAACAAGTCGGAAAAAATGAAAAATATAGCACTCAGGATTTTCATTTTTTGTTTTTTGAGTTTTGATGTATAGTAGCCTAATATAAAATAGTAATTGGATAAGGGCTTGATTCCGTTTTTTGTTTTCTTATTGGGAAACGTGAAAACGAAAGGCCAGCAGGTACCCCCTTCCCGACGGAAGCACCCCCCATGTGAAATTGACTTCCCGCGTCCATGGCTGAACAGTTAATCTCAGTACCAAGCTGTGTCTGCAACCTATTTGAATATGTCACTCGTGGAACTGTCTATGAATGAATGAATGTGAGAGTGAATGGTTGTCTGTGTATATCTCTGTGGCAGGTGTACCCCGCCTAAAGCCCACAGTTGCTGGGATGGGCTCCAGCCAGAGGAAGCAGTGGACCAATCAGCTCACGATTGTTGTACAAACTTTTCATTTATTCTTCTGCCTTTTAGTTCATTTAAGAAGAGGGACTTTTGTTTTGAAAATAGAAGATAGTTCAGAATCAGATGAAAACTAACTACTGTAGAAACAGAAGTACAGGGACAATGTAAAATCCAAACACAGGCTGGTAATGAGGGATGAAATACACTCTCAAACAACAAATAGTGTAACTCCTGCAGAAGCAAGGCCTGTATGTGTAATTATCTGTTAATAGTCATTTCATTTGTGTGTGTGTGTGCTTAAAACAAGCTTGTGAAGCTAAAAAAAGAGTTAATGCAGTATATTAGCGGTGGTGTTAAAGCTAATTTAATTTACATAGTCGGGACGATGGCGCTGCTCGTAAATGTTGGCTCATGTTAAGCTAATAATAATTCCTGTTGCTGTTCACCAGTTAAAATATGCCACTTTTTAATGATTTTTTTTTTTTTTTTTTTTTGTATTAGCAGTAGTAGCAGTGTTAGCAGCTATTCTAAGCTTCTAAATCAAAGTTTACATTTACTGTGATGTTATATATTAATGAGGAGAGATGGCCAATTGCAGGTTTTCTCTTTATTTTTCAGTTTCACTCTGTATTCAAAGTCAGAGTTTAGCTCAGTGTCTAGTTGAAGCTTCTACGTCTCAGCAAGGACAGTACATTTATTATTATTATTATTATTTTATTTTTTGACACAGTTGGCCAAGTCGGAAACTATCCTGTTGCAGTACGAGTGGCCACCACTGAAAATTGAAATTTATATTACTATTACTATTACTATTTGAAATTTCTTCAATACAGTAATTTTGATCCCAATATGGATCCTTTTACATATAACACTCAACTTTTTAAAACAAAGCTGCACTACCTGATTTCTTTTTCTTTGTATTTTGGTAAAGATAATTATTTAGTTATTAGTGCAGCATAACAGAAGTCATCTGAGAAAAAAATAGACTTTGAGGTCACCTGTGGGCTGTGTTATAAGGGTTTTTGTTTTAGAGCGAGGGAAGGAACAGTTTAACCAATCACACGCTTTCATAGGACAGGAGCGCTCTGATTGGTCAACACATCCTTTATCTATCCACAACTAGAATCTATCAGGAATAATGTGAAGGAGCTACTGTTTTATTTCACAATTCATAGCTTATTCACAATATTTTTATTTTTTATTTTAAAGACATCACTTTTACAGTCAAAAAATCAGGTAGTGCAGCTTTAATTCTGGTTCGACAACATAAGCAAGAACTCCACAACAACGTCACAACAAGTAAATCATGTTGTTTATATGGCGTTTATTTAAACCTAAATATAAAACGACACTACTGTAACTTGTTCAGACAGCAGAACATTTAGCTGATGTAGCACACAAAGCAAAAACAACATTATCTTCTCCCAACAGACATATCTTTGAGGATCCCGCTCCTGTAAGTCTAACACAAACATGAATTGTCTCGTCGTCACACACAGACAAAGAAAAAACAACTCGACAAATCAGCGACAAAACGCTGTCAGGGTTTTTTGAGGCTAATTAAAACCTCGGCTCTGGTTGCTCTTTTCTCTTGGGCTCCTGAGTGGCATCAATGTTGGGCGCTCTGGCTTAAATGAATGTTTACCTCCTCTAATGACTATCTGTCTGCGCTCTGAGTAAATGTCTCGCTCGTCGCTGCCATTTGTCCAAAGCCTGAAACAATTGCAGACCTAAGACTCAGGTTTGTCTTACACCCGTTTGCACAAATGCGACGTTTGTAAGTTATCGTTACGGCGCGTGCAAAGATTTGTGGCGAGCAGCTCGGGAACTTAAAGATGCACTGTGACATTTTTTTGGTCCTGCTTTGTTTGGGGAAAGACCACAGTTTTGTCCAAGTTTAGACACAGTTTAGTCCTGGATGAGTCTTAGTTTAGACCTGGTTTAGTCCTGGTTTAGTCCTGGTTTAGACCTGGTTTAGTCCTGATTTAGTCCTGGTTTAGTCTCTGTTCTGTCCTTATTTAGAAATGCATTTTTCTGTGTTAATCTTTATTATATTCCTTGGTTTAGACCTGGTTTAGTCCTGGTTTAGTCCTGGTTTAGTCCTGGTTTAGTCCTGGTTTAGACATGGTTTAGTCCTGGTTTAGACCTGGTTTAGTCTCTGTTCTGTCCTTATTTAGAAATGCATTTTTCTGTGTTAATCTTTATTATATTCCTTGGTTTAGTCCTGGTTTAGTCCTGGTTTAGTCCTGGTTTAGACCTGGTTTAGTCTCTGTTCTGTCCTTATTTAGAAATGCATTTTTCTGTGTTAATCTTCATTATATTCCTTGGTTTAGTCCTGGTTTAGTCCTGGTTTAGTCCTGGTTTAGTCCTGGTTTAGTCCTGGTTTAGTCCTGGTTTAGTCCTGGTTTAGACCTGGTTTAGTCTCTGTTCTGTCCTTATTTAGAAATGCATTTTTCTGTGTTAATCTTTATTATATTCCTTGGTTTAGTCCTGGTTTAGTCTTGGTTTAGTCCTGGTTTAGTCCTGGTTTAGACCTGGTTTAGTCTCTGTTCTGTCCTTATTTAGAAATGCATTTTTCTGTGTTAATCTTTATTATATTCCTTGGTTTAGTCCTGGTTTAGTCCTGGTTTAGACCTGGTTTAGTCTCTGTTCTGTCCTTATTTAGAAATGCATTTTTCTGTGTTAATCTTCATTATATTCCTTGGTTTAGTCCTGGTTTAGTCCTGGTTTAGTCCTGGTTTAGTCCTGGTTTAGACCTGGTTTAGTCCTGGTTTAGTCCTGGTTTAGTCCTGGTTTAGTCCTGGTTTAGTCCTGGTTTAGACCTGGTTTAGTCTCTGTTCTGTCCTTATTTAGAAATGCATTTTTCTGTGTTAATCTTTATTATATTCCTTGGTTTAGTCCTGGTTTAGTCCTGGTTTAGTCCTGGTTTAGTCCTGGTTTAGACCTGGTTTAGTCTCTGTTCTGTCCTTATTTAGAAATGCATTTTTCTGTGTTAATCTTTATTATATTCCTTGGTTTAGATCTGGGTTAGTGTAGATTTAGTCTCATCTCAATTTATAAAAATCCCGGATGCCCTTCCTGACACAACCCTCTCCATTTATCCAGGCTTGGGACTGCCACACTGTCTCTTGTGGCTGTGCAAACTGTGTAGCAGATTTATTTTTTGTGCACACATTTTTGCGTAAACGTGTAATTCAATTGCGTAATTTAAATAAAAACACCAGATGCAATTTCACTGGGTTTGCTCATAAACAGTGGCATGTCCCTGCAGGGCTACCGTAGCTGTTGATATAAAAGAGTGATCTGGATTCTGGATTCTTACTTTGGTCAAAATTGTGTCAAAATCAACCCAAATGACCCTAAATGTGTTCAGGATTTTACATGACAGTTTTCATTGTTTGTTTTTTTTGTCAGTAAGTTGTAATTGGTTATAAAGTAGGTCTCTTGCAAAGCCATTCAAGTAACACAAAGAAAAATAGTAAAAGGCAGTGAGTTCATAGTTTCTCCTACACTGTTGTAATGTAAAAGGCCATAATTATGAATAAACTGATTTATATTGTGTGGCTTTACTGTGAAATACAGGGCTTTTACGTCAGAGTACTTTGAAACAGGCTTCTATTTTAGACGCTATAGGCCATGCTATGCATATTCCTGTAATGTAAATGTCTTAGCTTCTGTTAATGTCTGTAACAGTAGCTAAGATTGATACTTCAGCGTAAAATAATCGCAAATGCAAAACCCTCTGACTTGGCCCGTGTTTTAAATGCTCTTTTTGTCTGATTCTGAAGTTTCCTATTGTGACTCTGACCTAAAGACTAATGACAAAGCAATTATCCACAAAAAAAGAAAAGCATATGCACAATTCATAGTAATAGCAAGTAAATGCATTTAAAGCACCAAAGCTGTTTTCCATCACCTTATTTTTATGCCCTATTTTGAAGTATCTTATCAAATTATCTGAAATTTCACAAAAATCTGAAATATTAATGTGCAAATAAAAAAGAAATTCTACTCATTTCAGGCGATATTTGCAGTAATAAACATTTAAAATCTGATGTAGTGTACATATGTAAAACCCATGTGAATGCTGGCTTTGTTCAGTGGACACAAACCAAAAATGAGAATATTCCTACAACAGTCAAAAGTTGTGAGTAAACGCTCTTGCTATCAATGCCAACGTCATAATTTCTGCATTTCTTTTTCTGGTTTTAGCACACCATTTAGTGAACACAAGCTGCGTTGCTAGTAGGCTAACTTTATTTTGTTTTCTTTTTTTTGCGTACTTTGAAAAGATTCCCTTCACGTCTAGATGGAAACCCAGTTATTGCCAAGTAGGCTGACAACAACTGCAATATTACCTATGATTATTATCTTTAATGAACACAAAAACAAGAAGCAAATAATGGCTGGCCCTTAATGCAATGCATATACCTCTATTTTTAAATGACTATGTTCACTTTCTTCACAGTAATAGGTTACAAAGACCAGGGTTGCTTAATCCATTATGAAATCCACAATACAGAGCTAAATGGCCTTAAGGCACTTTTCTTCTTTAATAATAAGTTAATTGATTTAAATTGTATTACAGTGTTAAATATTGTTGAATAATTGTTAAAAGTAGTTTGAATGGATATTTCATGGTCTTGTATGGTTTTAGTTAAAAATATCACGGCTAAATGCTGCTTCACTGTATGAATGTGTCTGTGTGACTGTTTATTAGCATTGATAATAATAAAAACTAAATATACTCAATTTAATAAAAAGAATAATACATTTGCTTAACAGAGGATTTTTAGACGTATGAACATCAAATTAGGTGAACCAAAAAATATTAGTTGTTGAAAACTATTTTGAGATTTTGAGTTGGCCATGCTAATTGTTGATGGTATTTAAGCTTTCTTCTTTACTTTCCTGGGTAATTGTGAATTGTGGGTCGCTCCATTTCGTCTTAGACAAGCGCTAACCGGAAATGAAATAACGCGATGAGTAACTATTTCTGTTTTTTTGTGGAAAAGGTCTGTTTTTCCTGCTTCTAACACATCAGCTTGGTTCTTTTTAATACTTTATTGTCACGTTTATTTGTCCTTCATACAATACAATGGTCAAAAACATCCTTTATGACACAATTTTATTTTTTTTCACCCTCTGCGCACAAAAAAAGGAAAGGAAAAGGGAAGCACAAAGAAAAACACATAAAAAAACATCATAAAAAACACAAGTGCTCACATATTTTATTATTTTTTATTTACCTCATGTGACAATTTTGCAATAGTATTATATTACAATATTTACATTTACAAAAGAAACTTGCTGAGTACACACACTACAAGTTCATACATACACACATTCACTTATATTACGCTACATAAATTAATTTTCCTTTTGTTATTACTTTGTCTTTATCGTTTTTTATAATTAACCACAGCAACTTAACAATAACTCTACATCAACAACATCCCATGGACCAAATAGACAGCAATTAACTTTTTTTTTTTTTTTCAAATTGGTATAAAGTATAAACATACCATCTTTTCCTAAATAATAAAGTAAAACTAACAAAATGTTTACTTGCTGCCTAATGTATTCTACCCATTAACAGGCGCCATGATGAAGAGATAATCCGTGTTTTTCACTTCACCTGTCAGTGGTCGTAATGTTATGCCCGATCGCTGTACTGAGATAATCTTTTAATTGTAATACTTGAGCTGTTGTTTCTTATTAGTCACATCTCCTTACACTGGGTTACTTTTCGAGCCCAACCTTGCTCTTGCCAGTTTCCACTCGAGCGCGCAGCAACAGCGGTGGCCCACTGCCGCTATTTCACCGTTAAACGACTTTGATTTGCAGCGCCGTTTGTGAATCCGAGCATGCTCCGTCTGCTCCTCTACAGTGAAGTCAGGTGCGCCGAGGACTGTGCCAAGCATGTGTGAATGTGAATGAGTTTTTATCTGTATTAGCCGCGCTGATGGAGCAGTGACCTACTCGCGGTGCCGGGGATGCAAAACGAATCCTTGAACCGCCGCCAAGAAATAAAATCTTTGCCATCGAGGTGGAGGTTACATCATGATGTCTGGACGGAGGCCACTTTCCTAACTTTATTTATGCTCTGCGCCTTGTAAGATCAAGACAGATACTCTTTGAAGTAGTAAAAATGTAGCTCTTAAAGTAAATTACTCATGATTTGCCCTTTATTGTCTATGAAGCAGACATGCCGGGAATTATCAAAGCATATCTAAGCATTACTGCAGTCTGTAAAATGCATAATGTAATGTGAAAGCCACTTAAAAAGTTTATGTTTTGAAGCCAAAAAAATACATACTTTTTTTCCCCTTTCAAATGTGCATATGCAGTGGTTTAAATAATTTGTAATGAATATTGAAATGAGCGAAGTAATTAGTCCGTAGCCTTCAATTTTAAATGCCAACCCTTACTCATCTCCGTAAAAAAAGATTTAAAGTGGGATATTTTATGCAAAGTTGATTTTTTTTTTTTAGCTTTCTGCCATGTTATAATGTTGTTCCCTCATCAAAAACACACCTGGAGTTGTGTTTTGTTTCATTCTTGTCTGTTTAAGAAATCCTGTATTCTCTAGCGTTGAGTTTCTAAGACCTCAAAACACTTGATTCCATGAACTTCCGCCCCCTACAGGAAGCACAGACCAAACAAAAAGCCTTTTACATCCAGTTTATATAAAAAAACAGCATGCAGCTTTTTTTCCACTGATTCCTCAGACATTTTTTTTCCATTTTGTAGTAAAATGTCATCATAGAGAAAGTTTTTAAGGAAGTGAAGTGCTCATTTTCTGTGATTATGTTCAAAAGACCGCAACACTCTGCTCTGTGCTGCCCTCTGCTGGTCCCTTCACCTGTTTCCTTATGGCACTAGTAGACAACTTATTAAAATGTTCTCTTTTAGTCAGAAAATTTAAAGACATTTGAAAAATGTGCAATACTGTGACCAGAAATTTGATTAAAAGCATAAAAACAGATAAATAAAAATGAGATAAAATATAGGATTGACAGGGCAAGTGTAGTTAATCAAGTACTTAGCTGGAGGATTAGCCTATTCTGTGTATTTTGGGTTTATTATTGGTTCATCCATAGAAAAGCCTAACTCAACACAAGGAGAACATGAACCCAAATTTACCACTGTCCTACCACATTTTTTTTTTTTACATTTAACTTGTAAAGTCATAGTTTTTACACTGGAGAACGTCTCAGTGTTAGTCATTAAAATAGTTTTCTCCTTACTACTGTACATAAAAGTTTGAGGTTCTTTTTTAACCGAGGCCAAATGCTAATAAAGTCACCTTGAATGCAGTAGAGCTTGCTTCCCTTATGTTCATGTAAAGGCGTACAAGGACAGTAGCCTCGTTACAGTAAACCTAATTGAGACATTAACATTCATGTCTCTTCTGTGCATCTAAATGTAATGTGTGTTGTCAGTAGAAACTTGGGAAGGAATAAGATTTTCCACGCTATTTCGTAATACCGCTTTCTTTTTTCTTTTTTTCTCTGTCTCCAGATATAAATCGGCCAGCCCAGCTTTAGTTTAACAGAACATTAAACAGGCGGCAGAGATAGAGACGAGCAGTTGCAGATTGCTTGTCAGCCGCCTCGTTATTACAGACAAGGATTTTCACAAAAGCCCATACAGCTCCTTTCATAACAAGCTCTGTTTGTGTGTGTGTGTGTGTGTGTGTGTGTGTGTGTGTGTGTGTGGGAAGAAGAGCGAGTAGACGACTTTGGAGCTTGTTACGCTGGTATTCAACCAAGAACAATGTTTGGACGACTGCAAGTGTTTGTCGAGTTCTCAGGCTCAGACAATAACATGCTCTAGATTACGCTCAATATTGTGCTTTCCCGGGCATTGATTGCGGCGTCACTTCTCGTCTTGGGTGGTTCTCGGATTAGCAAGTCAAAAATGTCGGTAAATGGGCTATTTCTTTCCACATAAAGCAATTTGAACCTTTACCTCCAATAGCCTTGAGGACAGGAGAGGCAAATTCTTCACCCTTCTCAGCAAAAACACCCCCAGATACGGATGAAAGTGAACTGGTGACTCTGAATTTGCCTCTAAATGTGAGAGTGAATGGTTGTCTGTCTGTCTTTCATTGCATCTTTGTAGGTTCTCAGTCATCCAAGAGAATTTTTTATTTTTTTTTTAAATTTAACCTTTATTTAGCCAGGATGGTCCCATTGAGATACAATATCTCTTCTGCCAGGGATTCCTGTTCAAGATGGGCAACGGATAAAAATTCAATTCAATTCAATTCAGGTTTATTTGTATCGCCCAGTATCACAACAAAAGTCACCTCAAAGGGCTTCACAAACAGTTGATCAAACATAAACACACAATCAGACTTAACACACAATCAGCACAAACAATAACTACACTAAACTAAACAGACCCAGGACACTCCTGTCCTTAGACCCTCCTTCTCGGTAAGGAAAAACTCCTAAAAAAAAAAAACAGCTACAGGAAAAAAGAAGAAACCTTATGGAGCCCATATTGAAGGAGAGATCCTCTCCCAGGACGGACAGGCAATGCGTCTAGGAGTTAGTTCATTAGTTCATCTATAGGATCATAAATCAGCTCTGTAAGGATTCATCCAGACGAGAGTGGGTGAGATAGGTTGAGGAAGTCCATAGGATGCAGCAGGTGGCCTCATCCAGACAGCTGAGTTACATACATAAAGTTACATACAGTGAATCCCAAAATTATTCATACCCCTGGCAAATTCTGACTTAAAGTTACTTTCATTCAACCAGCAAGTTTTATTTTTTTGACTGGAAATGACAGGCTTCTCCCAAAAGATAATAAGACGATGTACAAGAGGTATCATTATGGAAAAAAAATGTTTCTGAGCTTTGTTTTATTTTGTTTTTTTGTTTTTTACATTTGAACAAAAAGTGGCATGTTGGTTGAATGAAAGTTAGTTTAAGTCAGAATTTGCCAGGGGTATGAATAATTTTGGGCTTCACTGTACATAAAACAACAAATTTACAAACAAACAAACAAACACATCATGATTAACCAGATCAAGAAACACTACTGAAAGCAATGACGCTGCTCTCCCAGTGACGCTGAACTCACCAGTGGTAGATAATGAAACTAAATTTACAGATTCCTGCAGCTTATTCCATGCATGAGGTGCATTGAAACCAAAAGCAGTTTTACTGAATTCAGATCGACATTTGGACCCTTTAATTTTCTCTGAAGACCTTGTATAGTATGTGCTTGTAAAAAAGGTGAAACAAGAAGGTCATCTGGTCAGCTATATTAGTTGACAAATTATAGTCGCCCTGCACTTTGTTTTATTTTCACTGACTACTCTTGGGTCACCTCAGTGGACAACCTGGAAGGGCTTTTTTTTAAAAATGTGACTGCATTTATACTTTTATAATGTCTATAATTTCATGTAATTGCTCTTGTCAGTCACTAAAGTTATGAATGTGGAGGATATCTCTGACCACTTGGTCTAATAATGAAGCGGTACAGTAAATTCACCCAGGAAGACTGATTTCTTTTCCCCACCTACACACTTTCACCTGTCTGTCACTGTCACCCAGTCACCTCTCAACCATTCACACACACACACACACACACACATGCCCTCTCCTCTCAGTCATCCTGCTGTTTAGCTACGAACGGCAACCCTCCTCCAACCCCAACTCCACCGCGGCAGCAGAACCATCAGCCTCCTCAGCATCTCCTTCTCCTTCTTTTCACCACCACCAGTTACTAGGCCCGAGGGGATAAATTTCCACAAACTAATCTATCAAACTCTCCTGCATTTATTGGTGTTGGTAGAGACATTTGCACTGTAAAGCGCTTTAGGTATCTAGAAAGGTGCTATTTAAATCCATTATTATTATCTCTGACAGCTCTACCTGCCAGGGTCTAGGTTATTTCTTCAATAAATCATCCATTACACTTCATTTATCTGTGTTTGTTTTAAGTCTTAACTGGTTGTAATGTATGTAAATAATCTGCTATCTATTCTGTAGACTGATGATTAAAGTGACATGGCAATTCCAACCCATGACGGAAAGGGCTGTGACTTAGATTTGCTCTAATTGTCCTTCCCTTTTCCTAAACTCAAGGGGTTACTAGTCAGTTGTGGTCTTTGTGCTGGTCCCAAGCCTTGATTAATGCAGAGGATTGTGTCATGAAGGGCATTCTCTGTGTTGCCAGATCTCAGTGACAGTTTCCAGCCCAAGCAGAACTTAAAACCAGCCCAACATGATAAAAACCAGCCCAAATCACAACCACGATTAATGTTAAAGCTGTTATATGTAAGAAAAAAAAACACAAAACTTAACAGCAGCACCAAAAACAGTAACACAAACAGGTTCTCCACAGAGAGTGCAGACAATCAAAGCCTTCCTGGTCAGGGCGCCATAGCAACCACAAAAAAATTAAATACTGACATGGAAAAAGAACACACGAATCACTCATTTTAAAGTAAATAAACTGCCATGAGTGGGAGGACACAGCGGCTTATTAAAATGTGTATCTCTACTTTGTTTGCCATTAAAATGACAACTAATTGGTTGGTATTTTCTCCAGAATATTTAGTTAAAAAAAAAACGCCAAATGTTGAGAAAAGCAGCCCAAATTTTATAAACCAGCCCAATGCTTTTTTTTCCAGCCCAAAACTGTTCAAAAGAAGTGGAAACCAGCTCAATCTGGCAACACTGGGCATTCTGCGTAAAACCTACAATATGCCAAATCATTATGTGAATCACTGCACTCTAGGAGGCAGATTATTTGCTGTAGGGCCCCTAGAAGAGAAATGCTGTAAAGAAAGAAAAAAAGGACATTGTCTCTATCCAATAAGACCCCTAATGCCAAAAATAACATAATGAAAAAACCTGAGGTCACTCTATATCTGCCCTGCTGCTGTCTCTAAGCCTCCCCTGGTGTAATCCTTGCTTAGTGGGGCCTCCGATGACCAGAGGATGACTGCTTATTACAGGTCACAGTGCAGCCGCTCTGACCTACACACGTCCTGTACCCTCGCGGTCCAATAATGAGTTCGACTGTGTGACATTCGCTTTGATTTAGACCCCTCCACGGTCACATCTGTGAAGACTCGCACCCGCATCAGCTGCTAATCAATGCTGCAGCCTGCATCGTCACTCCCTAAAAAAAACCAACACACATAAACAAACGTAATTACCACCAGTGCACACAGACCCAGCTGATTCTGGGAGACGCACTCTGGAAATGAATGGAAGTAAGTGGTAAGTGGTGATGTCGTATGGAAACTTTGCAGAGAGAGAAGAGCAATCATATGTGAATTTTAATCTATAGAGGTAAATGTAGCTCATCACCCTTAGCATTAGTATTAAAATAATGTGTATGTATGGAAAACGTATTCTTTTGGGGAACTGTTACTTTGCAGAGAACATTTGGATTAGATGTCTGTTGCCCCCTGCTGGGAACAGTGGGCAATGGACAGGCTTAAATGGCTATTAACATGTAGTAACATGACGCTAACAGATAGACAAATGAACTGACCGCTTCGTAGTGACAGTAAATTTAGCGCTGAAATGATCAGAAACATTTCGGTGACGGTGTGTGGGCTTTAGAAACGCGCTGGAGAACTTTCTGGTTTCACGAGTCTATGTAGAGCCACGAGAGGTCTTGAGAAGATTGAAACTGTATAGTTGGTTGACTCAAAAGTTTGTTTGTTTTTTGTCTCGTCAAACATTTGGGTTGTGTAACTCAGTGGCGTAAAGTGGTAATGAGGGGCCCCAGTGCAGGTTTTTAAAATGGGCCCTATACATGAATCACATTCAGGAACTCTATACTTCCTATTTCATACTTTTAAGTTACAAAACGTGCACTGTATTTTTACTAATACTTTATTTAAAATATCCCAACATGTCAGTGCCACAAAATATTACGTTTATTTTTGTTCCACTAAACTTTGTAAGCATTAAGTAAAATTTGTGAAGGATTATACTTTTTTTTTAAATGTTTTTCTAATCATAAGGAAAAGCTTGTTTTTTTTTTTTTTTTTTAAATAGAGTCTGTACTGCCTTAGACTGAACATGACTAACAAAATAGGACTCTCATTGGGGCCCCCTCATGTCCTGGGCCCCAGTGCACTGCCTGATGTTAGCCCCTGGTGTAACTTCATGGAAAGATTTTTTTTTTTTTTTTTTGGGTGTTCTCTCTTGTTCTTATTTATTGTATTCCATGTTTGTGGCCATGTCTCTAAAGGTAATTACTTTGCTCCACCCCCTAAAATAGGATAGGGTGCCCCCTGTTGGTGTAGCGGGTTCCAGAGCTGCTGAGATAGAGTTATGACATCTCCATGGACTTCAGTGGCCACGTTTTTTACGCAAATAGTTCCTTGCAAACAGTTCCGCACCAAGGTCTGGACTTAAAACTCACAAATTATTACACTGCATCTATTTGATCCACTGGAGCTTTCACACCTGAGGATTTGGTCTGAACCAAATGGGAAAGTCCTAAAGTCCAGACCAAACAGTGCAGATGTGAAGGCACTCATTGGGCGCCAAAATCTCCAGTCTCAGGCTGGTTGCGTCAGGAAGGACATCTGCAAATGGTTCACTTTGGCGAGCCCCGTATGAAAAGGGGAGCAGCCGAAAGAGTCGTCAACAATATTCAAGGAATTAGAGACGCTGGCAGGCTCAAATTGACCTATTTGGTGCCCTATTGAAAAGAAACTTGCTAGTATCACCTGCAAATTTAACTTTCTAACATGAGAACCACTAGAACTCAAACCCACCATGAGAAATACTTTGAAGTTATGTCTGAGTCTCTTTTTTTCTAATAAGAGCCGAGGGTTAAACGAAGGTAATGAGCCATGATGTTCTCTCCTTTTCAATCATCTTACATAATAAACTGCAGAAACCTGGATTTGAAAAAAGGGGTACAATGCAGAACAACAGCCCTTGTCCTCCTCAGACCAAAAAAAGCATGTCTGTTCCTATTAGGTGTTTCTCCTTCAGAAGTAATCGTGGCCGCCGGGCAGGGTCACAAGAAAAGCCACCCAATCCCTCGACGCGATGATGAAACTGTGACAAATCAACTCTTTTTTTCTCGCTGCCGACTGCCGTGCCGCGGGATTTGGGCTTCTTCTCCTTTTGAGCTTGGGAACCGGCGAATCTGCACAAGTCAATGGTGCTCGTTTTCTCCTAATCCAATCCCTGTATAGACTCTTTTTGAACGTGCAGGGAGCAGCTCAAAGGCAGATCCTCTTCGGTTTCCGTGGTGTCTCTTGTTCCACTCTCCGACCAGCGCTAACACACAGAGAGAGAGCAGGGGATAGAGCAAATCTAATTAAGTTTGCTGATGGTACAAGTGATGGTTATTCTGCAGTAGTATGGAAATGTAAGGATGAGTAGGAAAGGAGGGGAAAGAGAAGAGGAGATATGGAAAATAACTGCAGGGGGTTGAACGCACCACTCCCACATCTCCTCCTCAACATCACATCATTTAAAATTCTGAGTATTTGCACTCATGGGTTTCTTTTAACATGCAAGATTCATGATTCCAGTGCTTTTTTCTCATATAAACAGTAGATTTACATTAATATTCTTATTTACTTTCAGTCTTTTAACTTGCCACAGGACATTATCAGTTATTTGCATATTAATTTGGCATAAATTTCATATGTTCAGTGCCTTTTCTGAAGCCACCTTCTCTATTTATCCTGTCTTAGGGCTGGCAAAAAGAGTGCACTGGCCTGTGGATGGATGTCCACGATAGTGCTTTTATTTATCTTTTTAAATGCCCTAGAACAGCATTGCACATTTTGCAAACTTTAAAAACATTATCTGACTAAAAGAAAATATTTTCCCAAAAAGAGTTCACTACTGCCATAAAGAAAAAGGTGAAGAGACCAGCAGAGGGCAGCAGAGGGCAGCTCTGTTATGCTCTTTTGAACAGAATTGGAGAAAAAGAGCCTTCTTATTTTTTTCTATGATGCCATTTTACAGCAAAATGACAAAAGTCTGTGAGGAATCAGTGGAAAGAGAGCTGTACACTGTTTTAAGATAAATAAATGAATGAGAGGAGACTGGATGTAGAGAGCTTGTTGATTGGTCAGTGCGTCCTGGAGTGGGCGGAGTTTTGTGGAACTGAGTGTCCTAAGGCCTCAGAAATTCAGCGCCAGAGACTACAGATTTACTCAAACAGGCGTGATTGAAACAAACACAACAGTGCGTTTGATGAGAGAACAACACTTTAACATAGGAGAAATCTAAAAAAAGTTGACTTTTGCATAATATAGCCCCTTTATACCCACGCTACAAATTATTTACATATGGATTAACGAGCAAGAACTGAAAGTGCAATGTATCCATCCTACAAACACAAAAGAATATACAAAAGAACTGGTACTAACCTGTATTCACAAATGAAATCCTGTGCATCGCTACTTTATGTGGTGCTACTAAAACTGGGCTAAATATAGATAATTATTGTATTTTTAGAATCAAACACTCCATGACAATCACTTTGCTTTTTTATGACTGTATATCTGAAAGAATTTAATATTTTTTTGTATTTTTTATGTTTTGTACAATTGTGACCTTGAGTGTTTTGGACAATTTTATAATATTTATTGTATTTAATGATTTTTTACAATCAATCCAAATGACAATACTAACACTACAAGAAAAAGAAAGAAAAAACAAAACAAAAACAGCAGCCTTGATTGTAGACGTGGGCCATATACACAACCTATTTTAAACAACATAAGCATCTGAATGTGCCCACATGTCTGCTGTGAATTCATATCCTAAGGTAGAACAGATTATTTTGGAAAGTAGATGTATTTTGAGGTTGCGATCAAAGGAATAATTATACACAGAAATGCCAAACCATGTTGCTGAATTCATCTTTTGTAATAACCCACAGACATTTTATATTTGAGATCATTTTGCATAGCTAGACTGTAGCTGGACTAAAAGCTTCATTGAGTTGTAAAGCCATTAGGATAAAGACGACCATAGCTTAGACTTACTCAGTGCATTTATGGATTAACAAAATGATTTGGTTTATGCAACAATGCCACTGGCTATCTCTTTTTGACCTTATTTTTTCTGGAAACATTTAAAAGAAAAGCCAAAACTCACATTTCGACAGGGACACCAATCCAAAATCACCAATCCAAATCATTGTTTCTTGTTAATATGGAAAGACTTTGGATAATAGACTATTACCACTTGAGTCCACACTTTACACTTTACAGAGTTATAGGTGATGTTGTGTCCAGTTTGAGACCGTTTCCCTGCTCGACCTCTCATGTCACAGCTCAATCTATTGATTAACTGGTTAGTGATTGGAAACATGGACCTTGAGCTGTGAAAATAATGACATCTTTGCGCCTCTCTAAACCTTACACACTGAACAGCTGTGGGATTATCTGTGTTTGGTTTCTTGTTCTTCTGATATAATGTGCTGTTCCCGTATAAAATAATCTAAAGGGTGGTTTCTATTACATTGGAACGTGGCTATGTATGTGATACTGGGTTTATCCAGTAACCTAGTCCTTTGTTAGATCTGGTTTAGATCTAGCTTTGGTCTGGTTTAGGCTTGGTTTAGTCCTGGTTTAGACCTGGTTTTGAGTTTCAATCTGGTTTAGACCTGGTGTAGTCCTGGTTTAGACCTGGATTAGATCTATTTTTAATCTGGTTTAGACCTAGTTCTTGGTTAGACCTGGTTTAGAACTACTTTTGATCTGGTTTAGATCGGCTGTAGTCCGGGTTTAGACCTAGTTCTTGGTTAGACCTGGTTTAGAACTACTTTTGATCTGGTTTAGACCTGGTGTAGTCCTGGTTTAGACCTGGTTTAGACCTAGTCCTGGTTTAGATCTAGTTTCAATCTGATTTAGTTCTGGTTTACGCCTGGTTTAGATCTTGTCTCAATCTGGTTAAAACCTAGTCCTGGTTTAGACCTGGTTTAGTCCTAGTCCTTTGTTAGATCTGGTTTAGATCTAGCTTTGGTCTGGTTTAGGCTTGGTTTAGTCCTGGTTTAGACCTGGTTTTGAGTTTCGATCTGGTTTAGACCTGGTGTAGTCCTGGTTTAGACTTGGATTAGATCTATTTTTAATCTGGTTTAGACCTAGTTCTTGGTTAGACCTGGTTTAGAACTACTTTTGATCTGGTTTAGACCTGGTGTAGTCCTGGTTTATACCTGGTTTAGACCTAGTCCTGGTTTAAATCTGGTTTAGATCTAGTTTTGATCTGGTTTAGACCTGATTTAGACCTGGTTTAAATCTAGTTTCAATCTGGTTTAGACCTGGTGTAGTCCTGGTTTAGTCCTAGTTTAGACCAGGTTTAGTCCTAGTTTAGATCAGGTTTAGTCTTGGTTTAAACCTAGCCCTGGTTTAGATTTTGTTTTGATCTGGTTTATTGTTGGTTTAGACTTAGTTTAGTTCTGATTGAGACCTGGTTTACAACTAGTGTAGTCCTGATTTGGACCTGGTTTCGAGTTTAGTCCTACTTTAGACCCGGTTTAGTCCTTGTTTAAACCTTGGCCTGATTTAAACCTGGTTTAAATCTTGTTTAAATCTAGTTTAGTCCTGGTTTACACCTGGTTTAGTCCTGGTTTAGACTTTGTTTAGTCTTTAATTGGTAATACTTTTTTTTTTTCTGGGTTAATCCTGATTAATCCTTTGGTTTAGTCCAGCATTTTGGCCCAGTCTAGTCCAATAAAGTGGTGCAGAGAAAAACAAATATTCTGAGGTGAGTTTGAAAACCACTGCCATATGACTTAAGCTTTTATTATACACAGACACTTTATATGCCACAATATTATAATAGTAGCTCTTTGAAAAATACCTTTCTTTTGATTGTAAATAGAAACTAGACTACATTTTGTTTAGTACATCGTTTTAAATCCACTTTTCACTTTTGCCCTCTTGTCAGTGCACCTGTCTGCTTCTCCAAACCGGCAGTAGTATGGAGCATATACCGTGGGTGTCTCCTGTTCTTTATGAAAACGCGTGACACGTATAAAACTGAGTGGCTCTGACTCTGATTTGCCTACAGACCCCTCCCTCCTTCCCTCCTTCTCTCCTCTCTCTCGCTCCTCGCACTCACTCCGCGCGCCACTCAGCCAACCGGGAGTGCGCTCTGCTGCTACTGCCTCTGCTGCCTGCTGCTGCTGCTGCTGGAATAAATTAACTCACGGCGGCGGTGGTACAGTCAGGGAGGGGAGCAGCGCCCGTGCCATTCACACGTTCAGTTCGCCGGGAGTCCGCGGACCAACAACATCCTCCTTCATCCGTGTGTGGTGGTCTGTGCGCGCTCTTTGCTCTGCGTCCTTCACCCCCCGTCTCCACAAGCGGAGAGTCCGGGGGAAGCTTCTTCTCTGCTCTCCACCACCCAGAAAACACTTTATCTCTTAAAAAAAAAAAGAAAAAAAAAAAGCTTGCATTCAAAAAACAACACTCCTCCATCTGGATTTGGATATACCTTGGACGCGCGTCAATGGAGAATATGTGTTAACAGCGCTGGGGAGAGGACCCGTACGCACTCCGGAGGTTTGGATGCCACCGCTCAAGTTGCGCTGAGCCTAATTTTTTTATTTTTATTTTTTATTTCTTCTGTATGAGTGGAAGGAAAAAGACACATTAAAAAAAACGAGAAGCAGGTGCTCTTCAATGTCGCCAAATCCACGCGTCCAAACCGGTCTAACTTCAAGGTCCTTTCGCTGGATTTTGCGGAGAGTCAGTCGGACGCGTAAGCACCTCCAGACTACGGTAAGAAAAAAAAAAAAAGCGCAATCATTTGTCAACGCATGGGACAAGAAATTCACACTTATTAATGTAAAAGCTGACGGGACTAACTTCAGATTAACCTATGTGACTTTGACTTCGCTCAGACAGATGCCTTCATATCCAGACCTATAATGACACCTTCTTGTCTTGGTATCTCCAGCCACTCTTCTCCTCACACCTCACTCTCGGGAAGCTTCCCACATTCTCCATCTAAAAATCAATTTCAGTAACAGTGTAGCCTTTTAAATCATGGTTATGCATTGTAACCTACTCCTATTTTTCATTTAGACTATTCCTTATGGCCATTTAACCTCTCTGTCAGTCGCATTACTAGGTCAGTCTCATAGTAGCAGTGTCCTTTTTTGTGATAATTGTGAATGCATTCACTGAGATATTAGGAAATAAAGTAAAATGTACGATTCATTCATTCATTTTATCCGCTTTTTTCTGCTTTTCACTGTCAGCGCTCAGTAACTATGGGCCTTAGGCGGGGTACACCCTGGACAGTGGTCACAGTCAGACACAGGGCTGACACAGAGACACACACAGACACACATCCACTCTCACATTCATTCACTAAGGGGCATTTTTTTTAGAGTCTCCAGTTCTCCTAACACATGCATGTCTTTGGACGGTGGGAGGAAGCCACGGTAACACGGGGAAGACGTGCAAGACTCCACACAGAGAGCTTCTGTTAATCCACAAAGTCATTATCTTAATAAAGCAAATAGTGCACTGTAGGTTTGGCACAATGCTATTTCAAAATTTGTTCCAATGTGCACAGGGATTCGTTCTAAGTCTTGACACAGAGAAGTCAAAACATGCAAGTTGACCACACTGCAGAAACCTTCAGAGACTTCTGCATCTCATATTCCTTTCTAAATAGTCAGACTTTGATATATTTTGTGTTTCCTTCACATTATTCTTGGTCTTGATGCTCACCTAACTCCTAATACTAACCCATGTTATCATCTTGACAATGACCTTTATCACAAACCCAATAATAACTCCCCCCTCTAGAAAAAAACAGGAATTCTTGTAATGGTGTTTTCGGTCCACGTCTTGTACCAAAACCCCGAGCCACAGTGTTGTTCGTCTCACTGGTAAAACACACAGTTCTTCTTCGCTCGATTTGAATTCGAGCCATGCCCAAAAGCCAAATGACACTTTGATGGTCTGCGAGGCTGCACTGCTACTTTCCCTTTCATCCATTTTAATGCCACGGCGAGACTTCTCTATGCCCTTTCCCCTATTTCCAGGGCTAATATTGCAGAATAAAGGTAGTCTTTATATAAAATCGCCATCTACCATATAGCATCTTCTAACTCCTGTCATGGTATGTTAATGCATTCTGACACAGACTATTATTGCCCTTATCACTGAAGAAAAACATTTTTCAAGCTTAAGGATTCAGATTTCAGATTTCTAGAATGATTTAATATCCTTCAAAACCTTTGCCAGCTCATTTTCATTAAAGTCTGTCATTAGAGCAGTGCACTTTATTAATTTGAGTTCTAGCCATGCAGAAACCTAAATTACTATGTGACAATGATTAGAGGTATTCACTCAGAGTAAAAGGCATAATAGGATTTTAGTGGAAACTGGCATATTACACTTTCTGGTTGAAAATATTAGCAATATTTCATAGAAGAGGCTTTATTGATTGTATAAATATTGACCAAGCCAGTATCTACTTGTGCTGGTCCCAAGCCTGGCTAAATGGAGAAGGCATTAATAACTACTACAAATTAATAAATACTGTATATCCACAAACAGCAATGATAGGGCCGCCTACCGCATCTGGAACTGGTGCAAAATTGCCAGAAGTTGCCAAAATTTGGAGGCTCCATATGATTACATTGTATAGGATTCACAGTGGAATATAACAGGGGATTTCCGTAGTAGGGTAAAACACTGCAGTAATTGACATTTTTTCCACATACATTCCTTTGGGCCCTGGAATAAATAAGTGATTCAAACTTAAACCACATTGGGTAAAAGCTGTGTGAGTTATAACAGTGTAGGGGTTGTTGGCAGTAGCTCAGTCGGTAGAGACATTTGCCCACTAACCCGAAAGTTGGCGGTTCAGTCCTAAACTCTCAGTTGCTTTCTACCACAGCACTAGTGCACTGTGGACTGAACGATCTGGACACTGACACACTATTTTTCCAATGCTGTTAATAACGTGATGCTGGCGTATACAGTGAAGGCCGAAATTATTCATACCCCTGGCAAATTCTGACTTAAAGTTACTGTCATTTAACCAGCAAATTTATTTTATTTTATTTTATTTTTATTTAATTTTTTTTTACCAGAAATGACACAGGAATTGTGGGGGAAAAAATATTTCTCAGCTTTTTTTTTTATTTTTTTTATTTTTTTTTACATTTGAACAAAAAGTGGCATGTTGGTTGAATGAAATTAACTTTAAGCCATAATTTGCCATGGGTATGAATCATTTCGGGCTTCACTGTGTGTAGGTAATAAAAAAAAGTATCAAACTCCACTGATTATGGACTTCTGTATTTAACTGTTGCAATATGAGTAGACTATTTACAGATATATTCAAACATTGTGTTATATCAGTATCATACTTAACATCACACAATCAAAACTGTGTATTAACGCATCTGTCATTGCTTTAAGATGGAAGCTATTAGTTCATACTAAGCAACATTAAGATAATTAAGCTACTTTAGTGTCAGACTATTGACATACATTACCCAGTAATGGCCCACAGAATACATAGTGAACTGTGTAAATGCCTTGTTATGAAAGTGTCAACAGCTGATGATCACATAGTTATACATATTAGCACCAATGGCTTACAGAGTGAGTGTGAATGGTTTAATTGCAGCAGGATCAGCGAGGAGACTACTGATCTGAATAATAGTGCATGCATTATGTTGTCGCTGCAGCCTTGTAGTCAATTCAGCATTGAGAATGTATGAATATGTGCTGTTCAGTTTTCCGTTTTCCAATGGAGTTTGACATTTGTTTACATTCACTTTACGGTCAATATGGCAGCAGGGGACATTTTAATCACCTGTTTGACAAAGACCGATACTGAAATCCCTGTAGACTTGGAGGCAGATGATTAAACTCCAGAAGAATATAGCTCCTTTTGGGGATAAGACCTGGATTTAGATTAACTTATACATTCATTCACCAAGACATGCAATTTCAAAAGAGGATGGCAATGACTGTCTGGTGCAGAGATCCATCCCACTAAATATCACTCATTCCCAAACCCATACGCTTATTGCCATATGTTAAAATATTTATGATAGTAATTCAGGTTAACACATATCTTATAGCGCACTTGGCAGTAAGTGATACCTCGTTGCTCTTTTGTTGAAAGGCTTTTGCAACACAAGGTCAGGGAGATATGTACCTCAAATGATTATTTCCATTCATTCAATGTATAATGTCTACTCTGCTACGGGTCACCGACAGCTGAAGGCTCTCGGTTGTTCAGGGCAAGAGCCGGGGGACCTCTTAAGATAATCACAAGTTAGTCACAGAGATTAACAATTAGAGACGTATACTCACAGACGTCCAATCCCTAGAGCCACAAATTCACTTAAACTGGAGATAACACACTGTAATACTGGGGTTAACATGAAGGAACGCTAACCACTCTGCCAAATTGTAGAAAAGTCAAAAGAACTTTGGGAAATTGGCACTGATTTCCCAAACCTAAATGACTTTTGTGATGATACACTGGTCTGAGCAGAACTGGTGAGTAAGCACTGACTCAGTATTCATTATACCGCTGGGTTAAATGATATGACCTCAAATCAATATCATAGTTAATTAATTTAAACAGTTGATTAACATTCATTTATTCATTATCAAGCATTTACAGTCTTATGGGTCACTGGGGGTGGAGTCTTCATTTATAGTAACTTTATATATCTGGCTTTCAAAGACTAAAATAAACCTAAATCAGGGACAAAAAAGGACAAAACAGGGACTAAACCAGCTCTAAAACCAGAACTAAACTAGGTCTAACCCAAGTCTAAACCAGGTCAAACCACAACTAAACCAAGACTAATCCAAGACTAAATCATGCCTAAAACCAGAACTAAACTAAGACTAAGCCAGAATTAAACCAGAACTAAACTAGGTCTAAACCAGGGGTGTCCAAACTATGGCTCAGGGGCCAAATGCGGCCCGCAGACTATTCTTTATTGGCCCTCAGGCTTCATTCACAATTGGCCCAAATTGCCACAGGTAGCACTGTTCACTGCAAGGTTTGAAGCGCAGGTAAAAAATGTGATTTGTGTGAGATGTTTCTGGCATTAAGAAGAAAAAAAAAAAAGAAAAAAAAGGAAATTAGCGGTTGGTGGCGCCAAAAACAAACAAAAAACAAAAAAAACAACAACAAAAAAAGCCATACTATGTGCTGGTGCCAAGCTCGGATAACTGTGGGGTTGTAGAAGGGGGTCAAGGGTAAAACAAATCAATAAAAATATCCATAAGAATGATTAACTATGAAGATCCCTGAAGGAAAGCGATATCTTGTTTTGTGGTGATGCAAAATATGGCGCCTCGACTGAGTGGCCCTCCTGCACATACATTTTTCAGTATGTGGCCCCCAAGGAAAAAAGTTTGGACACCCCTGGTCTAAACCAAGTCTAAACCAGGTCAAACCAGAACTAAACCAAGATTAATCCAAGACTAACTCATGCCTCAAACCAGAACTAAACTAAGACTAAGCCAGGATTAAACCAGAACTAAACTAGGTCTAAACCAAGTCTAAACCAGGTCAAACCAGAACTAAACCAAGATTAATCCAAGACTAAATGATGCCTCAAACCAGAACTAAACTAAGACAAAATCAGGACTAAACCAGCAACGAACCAGGTTTAAACCAGACCTAAACTAGGTCTAAACAAAGTCTGAACCAGATCAAACCAGGACTAAACCATGTCTAAAACTAGAAATGAACTAAGACTAAGCCAGGATTAAACCAGAACTAAACTAGGTCTAAGCCAAGTCTAAACCAGGTCAAACCAGAACTAAACCAAGATTAATCCAAGACTAAATCATGCCTCAAACCAGAACTAAACTAAGACAAAATCAGGACTAAACCATGTCTAAAACCAGAAAGAAACTAAGACTAAGCCAGGACTAAACCAGGACTAAGCTGGGTCCAAACCAGATTATATCCGGTTCTGGGGGTACACAAAACCAAAAAGGTTGGGAACCACTGGTGTGGAGGGGGGGACTAACCAGTTCCTATTGTGCCATTCAGGGATGTAAACTTACACTAAAATCACAGTTTGGTTTGGTACATTTTTGGCACAAAAAAAGCATTTTTTTTTTCTTCAAAATGTATTCATTATAAAAGATACCAAGTAAACATTAGCAGTTTTATATATTTTAGAAACAAATAAAAGCGACCCATTTAGTTGATCTGTTAAATAAATTATTTTAAATTACACTATGTCAAAAAATAAAATCATAATATTAAGTTAGGAACTGAAAACTTTGACCACTCAGACTCCTTAACTATAAAAACACCTATACTTTGTGTTATTGATTTGGCTTGATCGGAATTACTTTATAAACGCTTAAGTGTGTTTGCATCACATTGCTTTATCTCCTCATAGCTGTGGCATTTACAGTCAGGTGACGCTGTTTTAAGTGTGTTAACAAATTAGACGTGTTGCCTGTTGCGTACCCAATCTCCATGAAACAATGTCAACCCACGACTCTCGTCTTATCTACTCATCTTTGCCCATCTTTGATTTTGACGGAGAAGCCAAAATATTCCCATACAGGAGATGCTTAACTTTGCCCTAAACCATTAAAATGAATTATGGAAATACTATCAAAACAATACACAAGCGGCTTACACTTCACCCACGTTCTTGCCGAAAGACACGACGGCAGTATGAACAGGAGAGAGCAGGATACGAACCGCTAACCCTTCCTAATTAAAGGACGACGGCTCTACCTCCTGAGCCAGGGGCGTCCCGTTGACAGCTGTCTTCATATTGAAACATACAATAATGTTAAAGATTATGATGCCGCTTATATCTTTGGCCACTTTCCACTCTCCGCACTAAGGCTGAACGATTTTGAATAAATATCTAATTGCGGTTTTTCGGAGAGATACTGTGGCTGCGATTAGATTTGCAATATATTTTGTAAAATCAATGTTCAGTTCAACATTTTGAGCATGTGTTGGAGCAATAACACTTGAGAGAAGACTGAAGTATTCACTGCTGAACTAATACAAAGAATCACATGCCCTTCAGATCAGGTCTGTAGAGGTTGAAACTACAGCTGTACACTGCAAAAAATCAATTAGTTAAAATGACTTGAATTCAGCAAAAGCAAGCAAAATTATCTAAAAAATGATCTAAATTACCCCATGGACAGATCATTTTGCTTGAAAATAAGTAAAGATAGCTTGAAACAAGGGAGAAATAAGTCAAATAATCTAGTAATAAGTTACATAATAAGTAAATAAATCCAATCTGGTGAAAATTGCTCAAATTAAGATTAATAATCTGACTTCAATCATTTTAACTAATGTAGATATTGATTTTTTGCAGTGTATACATATTAAGATCCAGTGGGGACGGGGTATTTTCTTCTCTACAGAGGACTTTATATCACCTAAATAATTGCAGCCTTTGCGATTTGCTAATTGCAACAATTTAAATTTCCATTTGATTTTGATTAATTGTGCAGCCCTACTCCGCACTGTCTCATACCTTACATTTTTACACGCTATCTTCTAATGCATTATATTTTTTATCATCATAACAAACACTAATATGAATGGTATATTTTCTTAATAGCACAAAAACAGTATTTTGTTACAGTTCTTGCAGTTTGACACAACAAGGACAGGCTGTTGGTGTTTTGATGTAATCTAATGAAAACTCTCTTGTGTAAATGAATCAAAAAGAGACTGAATATTTGGGTCTCAGTACAGTAGCTCAGTAGGTAGCGCTGTTCGCCCACTAACTGGCAGGTTGGCAGATCCACCCCAGCTTTGGATACTGTCGTAGTGAGACACTTCAGCCACATTGCCTCCAGTGTTTGTGGCACTATTGTATGAATGTGTAAGTGTGGTTGTGTGTTTGGTGGTGGTCGGAGAGGCCATAGGCACAGAATGGTAGCCACATCTCCATCAGTCTGCTCCAGGGCAGCTGTGGCTTTAGAAGAGGCTCACCACCACTGAGTGTGACTGAGGAGTGATTGAAGAATGCACCTAATTGTAAAGCAAAGGTCTAGAAAATCCCTAAATAGACCAATGCTATATTATTATCATTGTAAAGACCTGACAAATATTTTATTATATCCTACTAAAGTATACGTATTAGTCCAGTCCCTGTAAATTTGAGTTGGGTTTCTAGGGACAGAACATCTTTGCATTAGTATTTCATGTTTTATAACTTAAAATAATATATATGTTTGGAAAATGTCTTCTTTTGGGGAGCTGTTATTTTGACTTTGCAGAGAACGTTCGGATTATGTGTCTGTCACCCCCTGCTGGCAACAATGGAGCATAAAATAGCTATTTAGAGCAGCTATTAGCAACATGACACTGACTGCTTCGTAGTGATAACGTTTTCAACGCTAAAATGAGTCCGGTGATCATGTACGGAGGAGCACCAATATGCAAAGAGTAAACAGCTAAATCTTACAACCAACTGGACAAACTAAGCTTCATATAAAGCCTGTCCCATGTTTAGGGCTGGGTACCATTAAGCAATCCCTTTGTGGCATTGAATGTCAAAAAAAGTTAATATTATTGTTCAATATTATTGTGTTTTATGATTGTAGAAGATGAATTAGCTCACCATAGGTATCAGAAAACGTATCGCTCAGGTACCAGTATCGAAAACCAGTTATTGGTTAAGTACTGGTATTGAAAAAATATGAAAGTTACTCAGCCCTACCCATGTTGGATCCATTTTTATAATTGGTCAGATAAGATAAGATTGAAAGGTAGGACTTCCAGACTTCACTTTAATAAGAAAGTTATTCTAGCTAGGTCTAACTGGAAAAGGTACCACTGTGGATCCAACATTTTGAATAACTGTCTTGAGGTGATAGACTTGACTAGATAATGACTTTCATCTACGACACCTTGTTCATTTTATTTTCCCACCTTCTCCCGCAGAGCCCATCGGGAGCACTGGGAGAATGAGGAGCCCGCGGGGCCGGGGGGCGCAGCATGAGTGGCCAGTGCATCTCCACTAGACCCGCGGCCCTCATGTTTCTATGGGAGTGCGTGTTGACACTGAGCTGGTGGTCAGTGGTGGTCAGGGCCGGACCAGGGGAGTCTCCCGGGACCACCTCCGCCGGGACGGGCTTCAGCGGTGCCAATGGGCCCCTGGGATGGCTGCTGTCCGATAAGGGCCCTTTTCATCACTCGCAGGAGTTTGTGGACTTTACAGAGCGGTACCAGCAAGGCTTCACCACCAAGTACAAGATCTACAGGTAAGACTTCGGACGACATCAAAGACAGTTCGGTTTTATGGGATTTAGATAAATACAAGGAAGGAAGGTGGTAAATTAAACAGAAATATGCTCACATTCGGACCAAACAGGACTA
Organism: Bostrychus sinensis; assembly: GCA_020698575.1. Taxonomy (NCBI): domain Eukaryota; kingdom Metazoa; phylum Chordata; class Actinopteri; order Gobiiformes; family Eleotridae; genus Bostrychus; species Bostrychus sinensis. The sequence goes on along the minus strand of CM036246.1, from coordinate 32,686,485 downwards.
AAGAAGAATAAACCATGGCCAAACCTGAACTAAACCAATACTAAACCTAAAGCAGGACCAATCTAGGACTAAACCAAAAACCTTGAGTAAACCAGGACTAACCGTAACAGGATTAAATCAGGGCCAAACCAGGACTAACTAGGGCTGAACTTGGATTAAACAAGATCTAATTCATGACACAATCAGGAGTAAATCAACACCAATCTGAGACTAAACCAGAATTAAACCCAGTCTAAACCAGGATTAACCGAGTTTAACCCATCACTCAACCAGGATTAAACCAAGTCTAAACTAGGACTAATCTAAAGCTCGGTGTAAACCAGGACAAAACCAAGATTAAACCAAAGCCAAAACAGGGCGGAACTTGGAAAAAAAAACCCGGTGTAAATCAGGACTAAACTCAGGTTTGGTCTAGGCTAAACCGGGTCTAACATAGCACTAAACAAGGTCTAAACTAGGTCTGAATCAGGACTACGTCATGACTAAACCAGGGTTAAATCAGATCTAAACGCGGGATAAAGCAAGTTAAAACTGGGTCTAAACCAGGATTAAAGCATGACTAAAACCAGGCTAAACTAGGACTAAACCAAGTCTAACCCAGGGCTTAACCGGATCAAAAGTAGGTCTAAACCAGGAGTAAACCAGGTGAAAACTAGGTCTAGACCAGGATTAAACTAGGTCTAAACTAGAAGTAAACCATGAATTGGACCAGGACTAAAACAGGTCTAATCCACGTCAAAACCAAGTCAAATCTAGGTCTAAACCAGGACTAAACCAGGTCAAAACTAGGTCTAAACCAAGACTAAACCAGGTCTAAATCAGGAGTAAAAAATGAATTGAACCAGGACTAAAACAGGTCTAAACCACATCAAAACCAGGTCTAAACCAGGACTAAACCAGGTCTAAACCAGGGCAAAACCAGGACGAAACCAGGATTCAGCTTTGTGATTTTTGCCTAAGAATACAAATTTCAGGGTGTGGCATGTAAACATTAGTTGCATAGGCGTATAGCTCTTTTTTGTTATAAATACTCACTTTATTGTTAATACTATAGCTTTTGCTTATTTTTAAGTAATTGTCTAGGGTGTACCCCGCCTAAGGCCCATAGTTACTGGGATAGACTTAATGGGAACAAGGGCAAGATGAATGAATGAAAAACTTACCTAAAGTTACTGAGTCTTTAGCTTTGAACATCTTGCATTACCTCCCATTAAAATAAAATATCTGCTTGAGTTGGACCTTTCATAAGAAAAATAAATCTTTATACTGCCCAAAAAATCTTCAAAGCAAAACTCTCATCTAAGCTCCTGACCTTCGAAAAAAAAAAATAGAGAGGGAAAACTAAATAAGTCAAGTAAGTCAAGTGTGTTGTGAGCAGAAGCCAAACACTGACAGTGAATGAAGACTCTGTTCCCTTTATCCGACTCTTGGCTTTGTGGAATAAAACAGCTTATATAAGAACACTAACCTCTAATGGTGTATGAATTTCATTGCTAATGGTATTTAGTAATGGTACTTGAAGCTCCATTAGCATTAATAGCTGCAGGTAGTAGTTAGAGCCGAGTATAATGACTGCTATTCCATATAAATGTATTTAGAGCCTTTAAAGTCTGCCTTCTCATATGGCCATGTGTATTTTCATCATAAAAGCAGCAGGACCATAAGTGTTATGACCTCCATGCTTACACAAATCTACACCTTTTTTACACATATTTGTAATGTTAAATGGTTCTCAAACTGTGGGACACATATTACTGGTTGTACACAGGCTTTTTCTATTTGTACCGAGCGGTCTTTTGATTTAGTTCAATATAAAGACATTGTTTGGAGCTTAGATTTGAAGTTTAGACAACTGCTAAGTCTTGGCCTACATGCACAGTTTAGTTCTGGTTTTGGCTTGGTTTGGTCCTGCTTTAGGTCTAGGCTAAACCGGGTCTAACATAGCACTAAACAAGGTCTAAACTAGGTCTGAATCAGGACTACGTCATGACTAAACCAGGGTTAAATCAGATCTAAACGCGGGATAAAGCAAGTTAAAACTGGGTCTAAACCAGGATTAAAGCAGGCTAAACTAGGACTAAACCAAGTCTAACCCAGGGATTAACCGGATCAAAAGTAGGTCTAAATCAGGATTGAACCAGTTCTAAACCAGAAGTAAACCATGACTTAACCAAGGTTAAACCAGGTATAAACCCAGGCTAAACCTAGTCAAAACCAGGTCTAAAGCAGGGCTAAACAAGAACTAAACCAGGTGAAAACTAGGTCTAGACCAGGATTAAACTAGGTCTAAACCAGAAGTAAACCATGACTTAACCAAGGTTAAACCAGGTATAAACCCAGGCTAAACCTAGTCAAAACCAGGTCTAAAGCAGGGCTAAACAAGAACTAAACCAGGTGAAAACTAGGTCTAGACCAGGATTAAACTAGGTCTAAACCAGAAGTAAACCATGAATTGGACCAGGACTAAAACAGGTCTAATCCACGTCAAAACCAAGTCAAATACAGGTCTAAACCAGGATTAAACCAGGTCTAACCCAGGGCTAAACCAGGTCAAAACTAGGTCTAAACCAAGACTAAACCAGGTCTAAATCAGGAGTAAAAAATGAATTGAACTAGGACTAAAACAGGTCTAAACCACATCAAAACCAGGTCTAAACCAGGACTAAACCAGGTCAAAACTAGGTCTAAACCAGGACTAAACCAGGTCAAAACTAGGTCTAAACCAGGACTAAACCAGGTCAAAACCAGGTCTAAACCAGGACTAAACCATGTCTAAATCAGGAGTAAACCATGACTTAACCGGGGTTAAACCAGATATAAACCCGGGCTGAACCTAGTCAAAACCAGGTCTAAACCAGAACTAAACAAGAACTAAACCAGGTCAAAACTATGTCTAAACCAGGTCTAAACCAGGAGTAAACCATGCATTGAACCAGGACTAAAACAGGTCTAAACCACGTCAAATCCAGGTCTAAACCAGGACTAAAACCAAGACAGAACCAGATCTTAGTCCCAAACTTTTTTCTCACCTACTTCAACATCTCTGTCATATATGGGTTACACCATTGTACTTTGATCCACTTTTTAACCACATTATTCAGACACTTTCCTACTTACTTACTTAGCTGTGATCGATCTCCTTGAATCCATCCATGCATTTTAGTTCTTAACACTCCCCTCTGAGTCTGACTCTCCAGCACAGTAGGAGTAAACCGTAGGACGCGGATTGTAAACGACTTAGCCCCGTTTGAAAAGCTCGGCGTGTCTCATATATATAGATCCTTTTCTCTTTTGTGGGCATCCGAATTATGTGTTTGCGGTGCGGTGGGATGCATGGGGAAAGAAAATGCAGCATGTGTCGGTTTGAAAAAGTCAAAAGCAAAAGATTCGAAGGCGAGGAGGCAGCGGGACGTATCAGATATCAGACTGAGCCGGTTGATGTGCGACAGCGGCAGACAGACGGCTCCTGAAGACTTGTGTTGTGGGGAATAAGAGGCGTGTGTTTGCGAGCAGTGGGGTGTTGTTTGAAAAGCCTAATGCACTGACTCCTTCTTCCCCGCTGTGTCCAAATCCACGTTAAAGGAATTGAAATGCAGCAACCCCCCCTCCAAAGAACCTTCGCTCTGGATTTGTGGTAATGTGCTTCACCGATATCCCAGCGCTGTCTGTGTGGAGAAGTGACTAAGAGGACAAAATGATGATCTAATTTGAAGCTGGACTCATAAATACTCATATATTGCGTGACATAAAACAGGCTTTTGAAGAATGTGACTGTAAATGTATATTTAGGGAAGTTTTAAAGGGTTACCTTAAATAGAAATGCATCGTATCATGGTTCATGCATACTTCGCTGTGTGTTGAATGTCTTTAAAGGAGATATATTAAGCTTTTATTCATATTTTTGACACAATCTTGGTCAGCACTTCATGTTTTACAACCTTTAAAAACATGATCTGACTAAAGAACAACATTTTTTGTTAGTACTCTCTTGGTGCCGTACAGAAACAAGTGAAGAGACCAGCAGAGAACACATAGCAAAAAAAGCTTTTTATTTGCTTAAACTTTTTTGTATGATGCCATTTTACAACAAAATGAAAATATCTGTAAGGAGTTAGTGTTGAAAGAGCTGTACACTGTTTTTTGGATAAAGAATAAAGAGCAGCTTTTAGATGTATAGTAAGATGTGGATAGTGCAATGCCCCCTTTTCTTCCCTTTTTCGCCTTTTTTCTTTGTTAAAAATCCTAAATTGGGCAAAAAAAAACTAAAAAAAGTATTATTGTTTGTCACCGCTCTAGTCCGCCATCCCTACCATTGATCAGAACCGATCACGTGGTGCGCAAAGCAAGAGCGTGCATAGCGTTTTGAGGCTTCAGAGGGGCCGTGCCAGGGAATACAGATTACTCAAACACGCTTGAATGAAGCAAAACACAACTCCAGGTATGTTTTTGATGAGGGAACAGCATTTTAACATGGTAGAAAGCTAAAAAAAACAAGTTGATTTTGCATAATATAGCACCATTAAGTTATGTTCACATTAAACTGGGTGCTAAGCAAAAGAACCGCTAGAAGCAAAGGTGTTGGGGAAAGGTTTTTAATAAGGAAACGTCAAGCAACAGCAACCATGGCTACACTTGATGAGGCTGAAATCATGTAACGCGGAGGTCTTACTCATCTTGTATCTATTTTTTGTTTTGAAGTGAAATGCATGAGTTTGTTCCTGTTGTGCTGCAAAGGGAGTGTTGCAATACTTTTTTTTTTTTAAAGTAAAGGTGGGGTGGTAAACAACTAAACTGGAAATAATGTTTTTTTTTTGTTTTGTTTTCTGTGAACATACTCGTGGGCCAATTTGAGCTTTGCGACCAGACGTCTCAAATCACAAGTGACTTCCCGAAAATGTTCTAGTGAATCTCCGTTATTCATGTTTAGATGCTCAATCTGCCTGTAAAACTGACGACAAAATAAGAAAATTTTGTGACTGCATTGTGGACCATCCAAGCTTTCAGATGTGGTTGGTGTACAAACTACTCAGTGTTGTTAGCTCATATCAGTACTTGGTATTAGCAAGTACTCAGATGGAAGTACTCGTATCAGTTTACAAAAATGTGGTATCAATGTATCCTTAATTTTCAGCCAAAACAATATTAATATCAATATCAGACATACCTGGAGTTGTGTTTAGCTTCATTCACGCCTGTTTTTGTAATGCACTATTCTATGGCACGGTTGTTCTGAGCCTTCAAAACACTTGGTTGCACAAACTTCTAGAGGTCGACCGATATTGATTTTTCTATGGCCAGTGCTGATACAGATTTTCAAAAGCCAGAGCCTGAGTCTGGCCGATAAACACTGCCGATTTTTTGTTTGTTTTGGGCCGATATGCAAGTTTCTCTCTCATGCTTTTCTTCCCACTTCTCCACAAAACTATAATAGTTGGTTGCACAGTTGGTAGTGTACAGTATATGCCACATAATTTAGCAACTCGGACATGAATCCAGGTTGGGCTGACGTGCTCATTGTCATCCCCCTCCTTCCCACTCTGATTGGTGTCAGTCTCCACTATATAAAATGATAATTGACGTTCCTGCACATGGATTTTTTTTCTATATTCATCAACATTCATATACAGTCTGTAATCTCATATCCCTCTCTCATCAGATATTGATTTAGGAAACCACATTCTGAACACGTATTGCTGAAAGTTTCATCACAAGACTCATTACAATTGGTTTTACAGGGGAACATACTGTACACAGTCACTACAGAGCAGCAGCAGCAGCAGGGGGGCCCCTATTTAAAAGACTGGTGTGGGAGTCTGAGTCTCCGGATTTAAAGCCTCCTGACACAAAAACACATCTTTCTTCTTTTTCTGAGCAAAACCCTTTACACGCAGCAAACTTTACCTTTGCAGAGAAGCGAGTTGTACACGATATCTCTCTGTATATATGTCTGAATCAGCCACATAAGGATTTTTGTAGATAATATGACGAATGCATTCAGAAGATGTATCTGTAGTGAGATCAGTGGCATTTTCTGACAGCAACAAGATGTCAAATTGCAGCCGTGCCCTGAATGCTGTGTTTTGCACTTCAGGTAAAAAGCAAAATGTATTCAAAAAGGCTATGTTTTTACCGGCATTGGTTTGTTGGTTTGTTTGCTTGCTCAATAGTGTCCAACACTCTAAAATAAGACTTTGAATGTTAGTGCATTTTTAAGAAAAGTTCAGTAATGGGCCAAAAAAATGTTAGTCAGTCCCTCCAGGATTTCGCGATGTTGCGATCGCAACTATTAACGCAAAATCAAGCAAACCCCGCGAATTCAGCGCGACCCTGCAACTTTGTCCAAACTCCGCAAATTTTCCGCAACTTTTGTCAATTATAGCCGAGATTTTCCTTTAAAACTGCCTTGCAGGCTATAACCTTCCTTAAAACCTATAGCATAGCAAACGTCCTCTGTTTTTTAAGGACTGGATGTTTTACAGCACACAACAGGAATCACCAGAGAAGATCTGAGAGGAACAGAATCAGAAGCAGTGTAATAGCCCCCCCCAAAAAAAAAAAAAAAGCCTAATAACACAGCAATATCTTTTAAGTAGGTACGCTTGGCCAGTTCAAATACAGGTATTTTTAATTAGATTATTACCACCTCACATATGTTTAAAAAACAGATTTTGCTAGTTTTTATAGTTAGTACCTTTTTTTTTTTTTTTAAAGCTCAAGTAACAGTGTATTTTTATCACCTCTGGTACTTTTTACCTGTGAATTATAGACAAAAAAATTGCAACTTTTAGCACAACTTTTAAGAAAATCCCCCGCAAAATCAGGCATTTTAGCCCGCAACAATCACAAAAATTGCCCACGAAATCCTGGAGGGACTGGTTAGTGTGGATCTGAAAGATTATCCGCATCCAAAAACGTACTTCTAACATACTGTACATTTGCGGGGTTGGGCCTCTAATACTAACTCCAGCCACAAGGGGTCAGTAAAAGATTAGTTTCACTGGATTGTTTACCATTGTAACGTATTTGTTTCTCGATCAGTAGAGCTATAAACTAAATTAGCAGATTCCTGGTTTGACAGCAGGTCTGGGCATTATGTCGTAACTTTAACATTGTGAAGAGAGACTGTGGTGAAATCCTGAAAGGTTTCCTAATATTTCATCAAGACTTTGGAATACACAAAAAAACATACCTTTGAATAAGCACTGAACCGCTAACATTGCCCATCACAGTTTTATTTAAGGTCCTATGTTGTGCTTTTTTCAGGCTTTTTGCATTAGTATTGATTTATGTATATGTATGGAAAGTGTCTTCTTTTGGAGCAGAACTCAGTAACTGCTTCTGTCTCATTTTCCTCCGTGGAACATTTCGTAAATCAGATTTTTTTTTCTAACATGATGAAAATTGAGAAATAAAGCCTCTGCTAGCTTGTTGTTTTACTTACTGCATTGTGCTGCTAAGTTCAGCTTTAAATTTGCAGAGAACGCTAGGATTAGGGGCCTGATGCCCTCTGCTGGCAATGGACTGAGCATAAAATGGCTAATTAGCACATCTATTAGCGACATGATGCTAACTGATTGGTAAATGAGCTGATTTTCTTCATAGTGACGGCAATTTAAGCACCGAAATGATCAGAATGAGTCCGGTGACGGTGTATGGGCTTTAGTAACGCGCAGGAGCACTTCCTGGTTTCACGTGTACAGGATTCCTCAAACATCCGTGAATCAAACAAAATACTACTCCAGGTATGTTTTTGAGGTGGAAATAATATTATAACATGGTTCAAAGGCAGTGGTGTTACTTGGTAATGCGGGGCCCCAGTGCAGGATTTCAGAATGGGCCCTAAAGTTATGAAGCACACTCAGTTCTTCAGGTTCATCCATGAAGTTTTTTAATTTATAAAATGTTGCTGTTTACTGGTGTTTTACATATAAATACATAAAAACAAACAAACAAAAACATCAATATTTAGGGGCAATTTTGTGAAACTATATTGATTTTTTTATTACAATTTGTCTATTTATCTATCTTCTTTTTGTTATCAGTTTACAAATTTAACAGGATTTAAAATTTAATTTATTAGGGGTGTAACGATACAGTAACTGTATCAATGTATCAATTTTTTTTTCCTATGATACAACTACATCGATACACATGACCTTGTATCAAATCGTATCATTTTCTAGGAAGTGAATATCGATACACATGAAGTATCGATCGATAATATTGGAAATATCGGAATTAGAAATTTTTGTGTTAAAATAAAACCAGATATGGCTTTTTGGAGATAAATTTTGTGTTTTTAATTAAATAAAATGTTATATTCAACTTCTTCACTCTCTGTCTGCTGGACATAATCAACCCTGGCCGCAATGCTACATTTGGGAGTAAACTTTTATTATTTTTGGCAAAAAGTTGCTGTATCACTTATTGATACAGCAACTTTGTATAGGTATTGAATTATATTGAATCGTATCGTTCCAAATTAGCCAATATCATTCTTGAATTGTATCGAAACACAAAAACGTATCATTATACCCCTAGAATTTATCTTTAAAAACTCCGTTCTGCAACAAAGTTATGTGCTGCTCCTAATTATTATGAATATTTTAAATACAGACTTGCGATGAACATGGGCCGACTCTGATGAGCCCGTTCAAAGGTCAAAAAGGTTGATTTAGTATAATAATATAGAATTGACAAAGTGGAAAAGCGACGAACAACAAACAGAAGACCTACTTTTAACCATGTTTTGATTGTGCCACCCTGGATGACGTGTAGCTTGGTTGGATTTCAGCCTGAAGATAAAGTCATGCATGGAAATATACTTCACTTCACTACCTTCTGTTGACTGTCTTCTGGTCGTCCCTCAGTCAGTCCCGGAGTGCGGGTGCTTTCTTCAGTGCCAGCCGAGTGCTCTGAAGCCTGTTATTCCGATGCTGTTTAGTGTCCGGAGAATGGGCCGGTGCCAGTCCAACAGAGCTCTGAGTGACACTGGCATTTAGCTGCTGACAGAGGTGACAATACCAGGCAAAGACACAAGCGAGAGTGTGTGTGTTTGTGTGTGTGTGTGTGTGTGTAGCTCCGCTGGCTTCCCCACAAATCCATCACAGCCTCTCAGCGTTCAACTTGTCTTTCAAAAAACGTCTTTCTTCCCGCTGCACCGCTCTCTGTCATCCTTCAATGCTTTCTGGCTCGCTTTGTGATGAGCCTCATACCAACAACATGCAAGTGTGGGGGAAATGATAGACTAGATTTCATTTCAAAACATGCTATTGATTCCCACTGAAAAATACAAAATGCTTTTCTTCATGACGCAAGCAGCCAGTGGGTCATTTTTTACCTCCTGCCAACAACAACATCTGAGAAAATCGTGCTGCAGGTTCCCCTTTTTGAACAAGTATACATGTATTTTAGCTTAGCACCGCTACCGAGTGTGGCACCTAATTGTAAAGCAACGTTTAGTGTCTAGAAAAGCACTTAATTTAATTTACTTTATTTTTTATTATTTTTATTATTATTTTTACTTATAACAAATCATGGCAACATCATGGCAACTTTATTCTAAATAGGGGTAAAAATGACCTGCAATTTTATTTGTACATTTGTATCAATGCATGGATGATTTTATTTGGTTCTTCACTTCCAAAACATATACAATACTATATTTCTCAACCAAAAGGGATTAGGCTGAAACACCCTTGTAACAACCAGTAATGTAATAATGTCCAATGATGTAATAATTTTGGCAATTTCAAATGTAATAAAGCTAATAATGGGATAACTTGCAAATAATGTAATAAATTATGTTATTGACTGGTTATTATATTATTAAGCCAGCATTAATAAAATCATTTGAAAATGTTATGACATCAATAGGACTGCATTTCTTGGAAAATAGGTTGTTTTTATTTTTTATTATTATTATTATTATTATTATTATTATTATTATTATTATTATTATTATTTATGTATTTATTTATTTATTTATTTATTTTGCAGTTTTGTGCAGTTTGATCATCAAATTGGGGATAGCATACACTGTAAAAAATATCTGTAGATTTCATGATAAAAATCGGTAAAATCTCAACAGTAAAAGACCGTAGTTGATATATCGCTAAAATACTGTTTTGGTTACGGTAATTAACTGTAATATTAAAAATAAGGCAAAATTGTATTTTTTTTGTTTTACTTTTTGTAATGTATACAGTATAGCACTGTTAAAGTAATTGAGTCCTGTGTTTATTACAGTTTAACACCTTTTTAAAAGATAATAACTTTAAATTTTACAGTAAATGTTGATTAAAACATAAGTCACAAACTAAAATATACATTAATCTATTTTTTGAAAGATAATAACTTTAAATTTTACAGTAAATAATAATAAAAACTCAAGTCAAAAACTTTGTGATAATATTATACTGTAAAATGAAATACAGGCCTCTTGTAGTTTTTACGGTAGAATTCTGGCAACCACAGCTGCCATTTTTTTACCGTAAAATTTTTTATAGATTTTTTTTTACAGTGTAGTTAGTTAAATTGTAAAAGCCAGTTTGAGATTTGTTTCTTGTACAAAATGTTCTATATGTTGGTATGTTTGTGAAGACTCTTAGTCCAGACTACTGTATCTACATCACAACATTTTTATTGTTATTTTTTCAAATGAATCAGCAGGATTTTTATTTATTTATTTATTTACTTTTTATAGAGTTGTAGATGTTTTGTCTCATATCAAAGAAACGTTTTATGTTTTGTCAGTGTCTCTGTTGGATGTTGCATAGTCAACGTTTTTGGCTCAAAAATGTTATAACATTATTGGCATTATTACATTTACCTAAAATCATTACGTTATTGGCCATCGTTACATTATCATTTACAACTCTGCTTATCTTAGCCCACCCTACACAAAACATCAATCATCTAAGAACCAGCCAATATAAATATGTCACACTTCATTTAGTCGGAATGAGCACTATTTCTGTCTGATATTTTAAATAAAAATTGGCGATGATCACTTTGAGGTAATAGCAAACGCATGGTGAATGTACAGTATATACAAATAAAGATATTTTGCCAGATTTGTGTTGCCACCTAAGCCGTGGTGTGAATGCTCCAATTGTTCCCTGAATGCAGCGTTACACAAACCACCTACATCATTCTTCATCATTGTTAATTAAGTCTGTGTTTAATAAGTGTGTCAGTAAGGCATCGGTGGCATTACGGCGAATGAGAGAACGCGCCGGAGATACACAGCGAGTCTTTTTGTTCGACGGCAGACTCCGATCAGATCGCACCAAACAACGGACGTGCTCTGCATCTGGATTTCAAAGTAATATCACTCCGTACAAACATTTTTGATTAGAATATTTATGCTGAATTATTCTTTCTCTTATTATATTTTAGATAGCACTGGTCTACAAATTTTTGGACTCGATCTGCTTCCGAGATAAAAGTTGCTAAATCTCATTTATTTTGATAAGATGAACTGAAAATCTATTGATAACTGTGCTGTTAGCTATGTATTCAATATATTTAATGATATTGTTTCACATCAAAATTGCATTTATACAATAGATTTAGGCATTTTTGCTTAAAAATAATATTTATATTTTGAAAATATTTAATTTCTCTACATGCATGCATTTTGTCCACTTCCAAGAGAGAGATTTCTGCAAATAAAAACAAAACATTTTATGTCAAAACTCTAGCCATATTAAAATGAATGTATTGAATGTGCAGACAGCTTTCAGATAGAACTGGTTGCTTGTAGACACTGTACCTTCTGATAAACTACCTGTTTTTGCCTTATTTTGCATACATTTCCTATTTTGACCCAATACTGTTTCTTGGAAACTATAGCCAATCTGCACTTCTCACTTACTTTTTCTTTATTAGTGACCTAATCCAAAAAAAAATTCACTACTTTTGTTCCGGAAGCATTTTGCTGTAGACCAACCAGTGTTGTCATTCTTAGCAGGCTGTGTACTTTAGTTTATAGAAACAATGTCAGACATGATTAATTATTGCACTTGTATGGCTTTTTTGTGCCCAACTACGTTCCTGTTATAGAGGAAAGTGAAGTGAGCTCCAAAACGATCTCATATTAAACTGTTTTCTGTCCTTCTACTCTTAAGTAAATAGTTGTTTTTGGTCTTTATTCATGGCTTTTATCCGTAAACTCGTACTTCTCCCGTATGCTCGCAGAACAGTGGATATGCATGCCGTGAAAATCCAGCCTAACTCCATGTCCTCTTTCACAACATCCATCTGTTTTTGGTCTTCCTCTAGGCCTCCAGCTCTAACCTCAGCATCTTTCTACCCATTTATTTATTGTCCTTCCTCTTTACATGCCCAAACCATTTTAGTCTGAAAGTTTATTTCCAAAACATTTAACATGAGCTGTCCCTCTGGGTAAAAGCACCACTACTACCATTTCTATAACTGCTACTGCTACTACTATTGCTGCTACTACTATTGCTATCACTATCAATATTACTACAGTGCTACTATCACTACTCACTTATAGAATCTAAAATTTACTTGAACAAAACTACAAATTTTCCTGAAAAAATCTACTCTGGGGCACCATCACTCTATAATGACAAATGAAAAAAAATAGTGAGGAAAATTAAGCGATATTTTAGGAAAATTATAAAATATTGAGGAAAATTAAGCATTACTCACATCAACCCTATGTATAACAGTGACATTATAGAGATATTATTCTATTCTATATGACCTACACTGCCATCTACTGTTAAGGAGTGTAAAGTGATTTATTTTAATCTTTCTTTTTTTGCTATGACAAAGGCCCGCGACCCACTAAAAACAGTTCTGCGACCCACCAGTTGAGAACCACTGTTTGTCTGGTAGTGGTCAGAGAGACTGCAGGCGCAAAATGGCAGCCACGTCTTTGTCAGTCTGCCCCAGGACAAGGCTAAAAGTGACTTTGAGTGTCTAGAAAAGCTCTATATAAGACTTATCATTATTATTAAAAGTATGTTTTAGAAATTGCACCTTTTCAACCAAGTTTTGAGTCCTTGCTAAAGTCAGGTACCAGCACCATTGCCATTTCCTAATCAGGTAATAGAAAAAGCCCTCACAAGTGTTTTGTATCCTGCAGTGTCTTGTATTGATTGCATGCATGTTCATTCAGGAAAAAACAAAAACTTGACAAGTTTATCACCTCCCGTTCCCCTGAGCTTCTGTGGCCTTTTCAGTTCGTTCAGAGGAACAACAACCATTTATCTAATTAGTCCAGAAATCCAATTGTAACTCAGGGCTAAAATATCACCAGAAGACACAAAATACACCAACAATATCACAACTTTATTAGCTTTTGTTCTCTGCCTTTGAGGCTTTAAATATCTTGCATGGGCAGAGCTGTCACTTAGCGCCGAGCAGCTGGGGAGCCGGGTTTATACGGAGAAGAAAGGAGACTTCGCTGTTGTCAAACTGCAGCGGATGATTTGTGTTGAAGCAAGCACTCAAAGCCAAAAAAACAAGTCAAAAAGTCTCTCTCTCTGAGACACCAAGAAACACTTTTGGAGTTGCTGTAAACATTAGGAAATCTTTTTTGGTTACTTTTTCGTGGCTATAAGGTCCCTAGCTATTAAATTTCCATATTTGCCAAGTTGAGGTTCTGATTTTTGTCCTTGTATCTGAGGAAAAAGTAATTATTCCATCAACATCTTTGAAAAAAATGAGACTCTGAGACCTCAAAACCTCAGGTAGTGGACCTTTAAAGAAAGACGTAGCTTAAAGTAATTTGTTGTACTTGCTTATTGTATAGTATGTCATGTAGAACTTGTTATAAACATCTCAATAATACTGTAAATAGTAACATAATTATGAAAATTTGCCAATACTGGGCTAGTTAAAGTTGAGATATACAGGTAAATGGCCTTTTTTTCAATTTGGAGATGTTGGGCCCATAGATTGCTATCTGAAATATTAACTCTGAGTCAGATATTTTCATTTCAGTAACACCTACACGCATCAAATTGTCTTATACCTAACTATATTTTGAAGGTTTATTAGCAAGGGATTTGTTGATGTTTAATTCCTAGCCTGATTTAACACCTTAAAAATTCATTTTTTCAGGCTCGTGGCAGTATTAACCATCTTTGGTAAAACAATAAAAAAAAAAAAAAAAAAGTCACAACACAAGGTTTAAAAAGAAATCATCTTTTAAAAAAAATGTCCAGATGAGTTCTTTTTAAACCTTTTGTTGTGTCATCTAATATGTAAAAAAAAAAAAAAAAAAAAAAATTAAACCTGGCTCTATCCAATATTTAGATCTTGGTTTTTGAAATGCTTGAAATGTTTTAAATTAGCATTTTTTTTTTTTTACATATTATGGCTAATATCTGTAAAAAAAAAAAAGAAAAAAAGAAAAAAAAACTAAATAAATCAAAAATATCCTATTCACCTGTGTTTTTTTACAATAAGAAATGTATGTTCAAGTTTTTAAGAAGTTGAAAAGGCATTATTTAATTTAATTTTATTATTTTATTTTACTTTCCTTTTATGTATAATTTCCTTTTATATTCCTGTTAACAAACTGAAAAATCCCCTGGCACCACATTAAGCAAACCCTCTTAATTACCCATAAGGTTAACTCAAGGTTAAATAAAAACATTACAGCCCTCTCCCCCTCCCTCTGTCTTCAGGTCGAAGCCTCACATTTTCTGTCTTTGGTCTCTCACCGCGGCCCCCTCTTGTCAAATGATCTCAAACCAATTGGTCCGGCGCGGGCTCATAAATATTCTGCGTGGCTCGGCTGGCCTTTTTCTGTCCGGGGCCGAGGAGGAGGAGGACACAGGCACATCTTTATCCACTCACACCTCGCTCTCATTATTCATTCACACGGTGTCGCATTAGGCTCCAGATAAACTGGCTTTTTAGCTACACGTTTACGAATACATGACAGCAACTGCAGAGATCCTTTTTTTCAGTGTTTTACCTTGGCAAAGACGATTTTCAATTCTTGCAAGTCATATTATCCTCACAGTCAACAGCTGTTTTGCATAAAGTGATAGAGACCCAAAGTCACGGTCATACTAGGAAACACAGAGACTGATTCCCTTGAAGTTATTTTGTATAACTTCCATTTCTATTTTCCGAGTTACATGAAGTTAAAGTGTCATAAATAGAAGCATGTGTTATGAACAAGTTTTGTAGCCCCTTGCATTTAAATATACACACTGAAGATAACATATTATAAGAACTGTTATTGTGCCTAGATTAAAGATGAATTAAAATGGACCAATCAACTAAAATGACTTCTGTTGTTTTGAAAAGACGTATTTTATCGTCACCATAAACATTGTAAGCAATAATTGCAGTTCACAGAGAGATTACACTAAAGGGAATGGATTTTGCTGATTACAAAACATTAATTTAACAACTGTGATTACAACAAATCATTTTGTTAATAGAAATGCATCAGTTTTAATAATTCCTCTTCCACTTATTCCTGTTAGGGGTCACTGGAGCCTAAGCCCAACAACGATGGGCCCTAGACGGGATGCACCCTGGACAGTGGCCTGTTAGTCACAGGGCAGACACAGAGACCTACACTTTCACATTCATTCACTCGGGGAAATTTAGAGTCACCAATTCAGCTGACACATGCATTTCTTTGGACGGTGGGAGGAAACGGAGCACAAGCAGACTCCTCCCAGAGACGGGCCGGTTTGAAGATTGATCTCAAGACCTACTTTTTGGGAGGCAAAAGCACGAACCACCGTGAGACGGATGTAGATAATCCAAACTTTGTAAAGGGTGCTGCTCACAAACAAGTTAAAACTGTCATCAGCTTTATGCTTCATCATTTCAAGCAGTTTAATAGAAGATATGTTTCATTTCGACCCATTTATCCATCTCATCAGGGACACCAAGACCTCCTTCCAATGCCCTCTTGATGTGGAGGAACAGCGGCTCTACTTCGAGCTTCTTCCGGGTGACTGAGCTCCTCACCTTATCTGTAAGGGAGCGCCCAGCCACCCTGCAGAGGAAACTCCTCTCCTGGCCGCTTTTATGTAGCTCATGACTATAGGTGAGAGTAAGAACTTTGCCTTCTGGCTCAGCAGCCGTCTTCACCACAGCAGACCAATATGACAACCGCTTTACTGCAAACGCTGCACCGATCCTCCTCTCGAACTCATGCTCCATTCTTCTCTGAGATACTCGAACTCCTCCACTTGAGCAGGAACCCTCCACTGACCTGGAGAGTCATTTATACCCAAGGTAGAGCATTCACATTAAAGCAGGGCTCTATGTAAGCAATACAGTTTATATAGATGTCCATGACAAAGCTTTACTTTGTGCTGCAGTTGTTCACACAGCAGGTGGTTAAATTTGTTAGGGATGGCCATTATTTTGTCACTATTTTCTCTAGACTTTCCACTTTGAATCCAGATTTTACCTCACAAGCCTTGATGCTACTTCCCTACTTACTGCAAATAAGTACATTTAATCTATTGGTTATTTAACGTTCTGGTAAACAATCTAATCAGTAAGAAGATTCTGCTCTGTTCTTGCTAAAATCTACCTTTTATGTTTTCTACACCACCTTAGATTCCTCAGAATTTTGATTTGCCTCTTGTTGTCCAGAGAGCTTGCAGTTATTCCCTTGTATGTTTTATAAAAAGCTGCAACCACGTAAATGCATTTCTATAGCGGCGCTCTCCGTTCATTTATTTCACACACATGCACAAAGCCCATAAAAGAGATTTTTGGCTCCTCAGAAAATGATGCTACAAGATGCTGAGCTGTTCACTCTGTGCACTCTGAAGTAAATGTGCTTCAAAAAGTCATATTCTGCAAATTCTCTAATGGGAGCCGAGAATTAATGAAATCAGCGCAGCAGTGGAACGCAGTGAAAACAGCCACTTAACAATATTACAGCATCGGCCTTCCCGGGGACAGAGAGAGCCACTCGATATATCACACTTTGCCGAGGATTTGAAAACACCTTTTCTTTCTCATGGCGTGGTGCAAAAACTCTCCCAGTGCCTTCGCGTGTTAGGAGCCAACGAGCCAATCTTTATTCAAGGTCTGCATAATATTTCCTGTAGCAGATGTTTGAAAAGTCACACTTGAAGCAATTAGCACTTTCTCAACGACTGCTCTTCAAGCGGTGGAATAATCAAGATATATTAGCCATTATGCACACATGAGTGATGGTGACAGGTAATAAAATTATCAAATGATCATAAAGAGATTGTTCTGGTTCAGTAGTATGCTTTTAGTCATATTTTGGTCACTTCCAGAACAGCACTGCACATTTTACAGCCTTTAAAAACATTATCTGGATTATCTTTTGAACATAATCAGTAAAAACAAAAGCACTTCACTTCCTCAAACTTTTTGTATGATGCCACTACTACTCCATTTTTTACTGTTTTTTTTTAACTACTTTGCTGAACATTTTAAATCACTTAAATGAACAAGAAAACTGCCATGAGCTACCAAAAAATTGCAAAATCCTTGTTGTTTTAAACATGATGCCTTGCCTGTGCCAGATCCATTTCACTTTTATATATATATTTTTTTTTATTTACTGTACAAGAATATTTAGTTACTTCACTCCTTTTGTACTGAACATTTTTAATTTTTATGTCAGATGTACTTCCCTGTCTTGTTTTGTACATAATATTTGAAATTAAAAACACACAAAAAACATAGCTGTTCACCGTTTTTTTGGATAAATTAATGAATGAATGAAAGATTGGATGTAGAGGTTTTGCTGATTGGTCAGTGCTTCCTGGAGTGGGCGGGGGTTCATGGGAGAGGCGGAGATTCGTGGAACCGAGCAGTTCTGGGGTCTTAGAAACTCAGCGCAAGAGAATACAGGATTAATCAAACAGGTGTGAATGAAACGAAATACAACTCCAGATATGTTTTTTGGTGAGGGAACAACATTATAACATGGGAGAAAGGTCAGAAAAGTTGTTAACATAAATCGTTTGCATAATCTAACTAGGAATTTGAAAATGTTAAATTGCAATCGACTGTAAAAATTAGACTTTAAAACATCATTTAGACTTTACTATTAATAAATTTAGCACGCTCCAGTAAGGGACACTTCTAATAAATTGATGGCTGTCAAAGTAAGTAAGAGAAGGTGTCTGTTTTAGCACTGATCACACTGAGAAACAACACAACATAAAGCAAAGGAAAGTGAAAGAATATGTTTAAAAAAACAGAGATGATTACTGATTTGCATTGGTCTATACAATACAGTACACGCATGTCTTTGGACGGTAGAAGGAAGCTGGAGCATACTCGAAAAAGCTCAGAAACAAAATACAAACTCCACACAGAAAGTCTGTTGCCAGCTAGCCCTAGGTCTACATCGTTTCGCAGTATATATTTTTGTAATTCTAGACTTTTGCCTACAGCAACTTTACATTAAAGTTATGCAGAAGCTTATCCAAGTCGTTGGCGTGCACTTGAAAATATTTTCACTTTTTTTTTTTTTTTTTCTTGCACACCCCAGGCATACACCAGCTGGCAACTGCATGCTACTAAACTCAGCTGTAGACGTTTAAGCCAAACCTCGATTTGATGTCATTTATTAGTATTTTATGGTGGCAAAAAATTAAATAAAATGAAAATAGAAAGTGAAAGTCAGAAAAAGGTAAAAAAAAAAACATTAGTTTAGGACATTATTATCTGGACTGAAGTGATCAAAGTCTAAATAATACCATTTCATTTATTATTATTCATGTTTTGTTTTTGTTTTTTTCTTTCTGAGTACTTGACTGTGACATGTTTTGACTGATAACTTCCTTTTTCAAATCACATCGTCCATGGTGCACTCTCTATATTTGTCTCTTCTTGACAGTGGCGCAATTTTCCTGTCACAACTTGAGTTTGACGACTTCAAACGGCTGCTGAACCGAACATTTGAAGTTGATGCTGCTGCTTGTAATTCCATATTGGCTGTAGTGAAAATCACGTTGATATGTTAATTCATTTTCTCACATCAAACAGTAAAGCGTCAGTCGCCAGTGCTGCCCAATACATGCACCGTATGTAGGGCACAAACCAATCAGATACAGCGTGTTGGAACTTGCATAATATTTCATGAGCAGGGTGCGAGATTATAGGACATTTTTAGCTGGTTTGGTTTTTAATGTAGCTAAATCATGATTCTCCTTCGGGTCTAAAGTTTTTTTTATTGCTGGACCAGTGTTATTGTATCGTACCTTGACATGTTTTGACTACTTCCTGCAGTCTTCTTCAGAAAGGTCACATGACATTGCTGTGACGTTTCTTGGCCAGCTGACTTTAGCAGGTTTGCAGATTGCAGTTCGACTTTTCAAAACAGTATCCCAGGTGTGAGATAGCAGGTAGCCCCCCTCGTCCTGGTTTACTGTCCTGTGTCCTGCGTCCTCTTCGATTCAGTGGTGATGGTTTTTTTCGTTCTTGGTGCTAAGGGCTGGTTTTGTCCCAGTCTAGGATGTGATTCTCCCTTTTCCAGTGGTCTGATTTAGCGGATTTCAGATTGTTCTTGTCCGTTTCCCCTGTGTATGTTTGGTTCCAAGACAAACAAGGGGTTTCATAGATGACATTGCACTATTTTTTGTCTACAATTACAAAATACAGTCTATCATTTTTAAAACTTTGGGAGTTAGGATTAGTGGAAGATCAAATGAACCTTTTTGGAATAGCCTCAAATGTCATTTGGACCTTCCCGTTTCTTCCCAGCTGACTTTAGCAGGTTTGCAGATTGCAGTTCGGCTTTTTCAAAACACTATTCCAGGTGTGAGATAGCAGGTAGCCCCCCTTGTCCCGGTTTACTGTCCTCTGTCCTTTGTCCTCTTCGAGTCAGCTGTGGTGTTTTTTGTTCTTGGTGCTAAGGACTGGTTTTGTCCCAGTCTAGGATGTGATTCTCCCTTTTCCAGTGGTCTAATTTAGCAGATTTCAGATTATTCTTGTCCGTTTCCCCTGTGTACTGTTTCATTCTACGAACAAAGGATTAGTGCAAGACTAAATAAACCTTCTTTGGAATAGTCTCATATGTAAATTGGACCTTCCAGCTGCTCTAATGATGATTTTTTTTTTCCTAGACCCTGCCACAGATCCCCATACATTCACACACCCAATACAAGAAATGCAACAATAATCCCCATTCATTTTTATGCGTAGAGGTCAAACAAAATATATTTCAGAGGTTGCAAAAACTTCATTATGTCATGTTTTTCTATCTGTTCATGCAGTTACAGTATTTTGTCCTAAGTCCTAAGTCTCCAGGGTCAGAGAGTCCCAGAAATGATCCCTATTTTTATATTTTCTATTACAATGGGCCCACGTGAAGCCTTCTTGCCCCGGGCCCCAGCAAGCCTGTCAATAATGTGCAGGCCGTGCAAGGGTGA
This sequence comes from Bostrychus sinensis, assembly GCA_020698575.1. NCBI lineage: Eukaryota > Metazoa > Chordata > Actinopteri > Gobiiformes > Eleotridae > Bostrychus > Bostrychus sinensis. Next base: position 32,666,101 of record CM036246.1, on the reverse strand, counting down.
TCGTATAGTTTAGAGACATACTGAAGGACAGCAGTTCCTAATGGATAGTTTCTTAATGTTAGTTCATCTATACATGCATGCTTTTGGATAGTGGATGGAAACTGGCACATACCTCCCCCACCAAAAACAAAAAAAAAAGAAATAAAATGCCAACTCCACACAGAAAGCCAGTTACCAACCAGCCTCTAGGCCTGTATACTTTCCTAACATGTTTTTTTTTGTAATTCTAGACTTTTACCCACTGCAACTTTACATTAAGTTATGCAGAAACTTATCCAAGTCGTTGGCGTGAATTTGAGAATATGTCGCTCCACGATTTTTCTTGCACACTGCGGGCGAACACCGGGCCGACAACAGCATATTAGTCAAAGTGTCAGCTCCTCCAGTCTCCGTCTTCATGGACCATAACTTCTACATCACGCCTCATCTCCCAAGTTTTATCATTTCTTTTGTGCTGTCACCTTCCCCGATAGCGCTGACTTCATTTGTGCGTATAAGGAGGGCGCGGGGCGTGTGTAATTATTTTCTGATTAGCTCTTCGATAACAATCCGGCGTGTTTGCGATAAAGGGCCCGCATTAGTGCACCTCAGCTGCTTTGTCTAATAGTGCCATTTGCTTCTGTTGTACCTTGTCTGGCTTATATTCTCAGGTCATTGTGCTGCTGTGAATGCTTCAAGATGGGAAAGCACATTTAAAAGACATTATGAAATGGGGTGGAATAAGTGATGTGAATGATATATCCATAATGCAACGGAGAGGAGAAAAGGAACAAGAAAAAAACACAATCTGGTAATGTACCTGACTGGCATACGGCGATGCATAAGAGCACAAGAATAATAGCATTTGGGAATTAAACACAAAAGCCCCGAAGCTATTATAGATTCACATTACATTTTTAAATATCCATTTATCAAAACGTGTGACAGCCGCATTTGAAAGTTCATTTGGAAACTGATAGTCTTCTCAAACTTAATAAAGGAGTGACATTGAAAACAAACAGGAGACACGTCACCCAACACCGTCTTCTTTCAGATCACCGTATTATTTATGGCAGAAATGATATTGAAAAGGAATATAGTTAGAGGTAATAAAGCTTGTTGGAAAGAAAGATTAAATTAAAAAAGTTTAGTGGAAGGCGCAGTGTTGCAAAATGGCTGATTGTAGATGCACCTTTCCCTTATATAAAATGATATGAGAACTTTGCAGGGACATTCTACAAAAAGTGGAAACAAGTTTGGTCTGAAGAAAAAAAAAAAAAATAGACTCCATTTACTGATGCTGTTTACATCGACCAGGCATAACATTATGACCACTAAGACCTTGGCACCTATTAGTGGGTGGGATATATTAGGTAGCAAAGTTTCTGACCTTAAAGTTGATGTGTTTATAGCAAAAACAAATGGGCAAGTGTAAGGATTTGAGCGAGATTGACAAGGGCCAGTTTGTGGTGGCTATAGACGACTGTTGGTTTGGTCTGTGACGGTCAGTAGCAGGATCAAACCGACAACTAGGGCTGAATGATTTTTCTAACAGATATTGCAGTTGCAATTATATTTGTGATATATATATATTTTTAAATTAATGTTAGGTTAACAGTTTACATTTTAAGCATGTGATAGAGCATTGACTCTTGAGAGAAAACTGAAATATTCACTGCTCAACTAATACAACAAATTGAAACATGCCTTTCAGATCAGGTCTGTAGAGGTCTGAACTACAGTTGTAGCGTGATTTATACAAATTAAGACCCAGTGGAGATGGGATATTTTGTCTTCTGCAGTGGAAATGATATCACCTACATAAATGCAGCCTTTGCGATTTGCTAATTGCAAAACTTCAAATTGCGATATCGATAGCTTCTATTCTATGCGCCTTATAATGCGGTGCGCCGTATATATGAAAACAGTTTTAAAATAGGCCATTCATTGAAGGTGCGCCTTATAATCCGATGCGCCTTATAGTGCGGAAAATACGGTAATTGTCTTTGGGAGGGTGAATGCATCTACCAACTGAGCTACTGCCGCTTCTATCAAAAGTGGTCCAAGGAAGGAACAGTGGTGAACCAGCGACAGGTGAAACTCAGGCTGAGGCACGTGTGTTTCTGTGAGTTTCTGTAGTGCTTCTTTTATAATGGTGCACAGTTTGTCTGCTTTGGCTTTTCCCTGTATGGTGTGCTGCATTTGTCTTCACTGTAGAAGAAGCAACATAACTATTTATGCAGAAATAAAACAATTTGCAGTAGAGTCTGCATCTCCTTCCCATTTTACTGACGGTTCTGTGGCTTTTTCCCACCGTCCAAAGATACAGTTAATCTCGTGAACGAATGTGAGAGTGATTGATTGTCTTTTATCCTAGGTTGCTCATTGTCAGCCTGATGTATACTCCACCTCAAACCCAAAGTAGCATGGACAGATTCCAGCTACCCATGAATTATAACTAACTATGAAGCACCAAAATACTGAAGATACTCTTGACTTGTAATCATTTCTGAGGTTGTGAAAAGTTTGACAATCATCACCTATTGCCATTATACATTATGTAGAAGAATATGCATAAGGGGAAAAAAATCGATGGTATCAATGCAGAACATTGAACAAGGCTGAACTTTTAGCTCTTCTTGAAGGACGCCATTGTATATGCATCAAATCCCTTTCTAATGTACTGCCTGCTGGTTTGAATACATCGGATCATGAGAACCTCAATACATTACGCTGTCTAAATGTTTTGTTTATTCCCTGTCAATCTGAGCCGACCTTGTTCTGCAGCCTGACCTTGTTTGTTCACAATTAATACGTCTGACGCAGGGATGGCTGGCAGATACAGATTTCTCCAGTATACGGCAGGAGAGAGGGACGGGAAAAACCAGGACTAAAGCTGGACTTGAACTAGGACTAAACCAGGACAAAACCAATTCTAAACCAGGACTAAACCAAGACTTATCCTGGTTTTATCCATGCTTTATACGGGAAATAATCAATATAAAACAGGATCAAACCAAGACTAAACCAGTACTAATCCAGTTCTAACCAGGACCAACCTAGAACCAAAAAAAGATCTAAACCAAGAGAAAAACTAGGTCTAGGCCTGGACTAAGATAGGCCTAAACCAGGAAAAAACTAGGTCCAAAACCTGGATTAAACCATGACCAAACCAGGACTAAAGAAGTTCTAAACTAGGACAAAACCAGGACCAAATCAGAACATAACCAAGACTAAAGCCAGCTCTAGACCAGGACTAAAATAGGTCTAAGCCAGGGAAAAGCCAGGTACAAACAAGGACTAAGCCAGGTCTGAACAAGGACTAAAGAAGCTTTTAACCAGAACTAAACCATTTCAAAACCAGGACTAAACCTGGACTAAAACCAGTTCTAATCCAACTCTAAACCAGGACCAAAACAGATCTAAACCAAGACTAAACGAGGTCTAGACCAGGACTAAACCATGACTAAAGAAGTTCCTAAACCAAGATTAAACCAAGACCAGAGCAGGACCAGGTCTTTAAATTAAACTAAACCAGGACTTGGACTGTAAAAAACTCCTGAGTACCACCAGAAGAAGCCTGCGTACCACCAGTGTTACCTGCACCACAGTTTGAGAACCACCAGAGTAGACAGCGGTGTTTCTTTTCCATGCGTGGATGCTCGGGAGGTTTTGCTCCGTGGTACGGTGGTGTTTCAAAGCCTGCGTCCTTCACTCAGAGGTTGGATATTGCTCGGGGAAAGATGGCGGAGCTGCACGGATCCCCGGCAGCGATGGCAATGACGAGGATTTCAGCGGCGCTCGGCTTATGCTTTGTGACAAGTGTGTGATGGGGACTGATCGGGCCAGAGGTCTGTGAAGACACGCTTTTATTAGAAAAAGCACCGCAAGGTTTCTCTGGATCAATCTCTATTATGGCTGATGGTATAACTGGTAGAAAAATTCAGAAATAACTATAGAGAAATGAATTAATTTGAAATAGAAACAAATATCAAAACTACAGCCCAAAAGTCGGCATCCTTGTGTAAAATGTGAATAAAAAATACATGTAAAGCTCTCATAAAAACAGATTTTTTTTCACAGTAGACCCTTGCAAGAGTGATGTGTTCTGATAAGGTTGCTAGTTAGGAGTCTGAGAAATTCAACCAGAGACCAGATGAAATGCCTTGAAACACTTTAATCTGACATCAGAGGGTCAGCACAGCATACAAAGTGTCACAGCATGCCAAGTATGAAAAGATTTCACCTCACACTGGGGCTTAGTAGAGCTTCGGCGCATATGCGGGGCAACTAAAGCCTGCCTTGGCATGGTGGGTTTGAGTCTGGACTCCGACAATCTCTCTCTGCTCTCTGCTCAATTTCCTACTATACTCTGTCCTAACAATAACGCCTAAAAATGGCCCGAAAAATATCATAAAAATACGTGGACATACCCAAAGGAGTGCCCTGCTCCTGTGGGTATGTCCATGTATTACCTTCCTGTAGAGGCCCTCGTCCAATCAGTGATCAATAAGACTTATTTTACCAAAACAAGAGGCCATAAGGTCAACACTTTCCCTGTTTACAAAATAAACAGCGGCATCATGTTGTAAGTAAATGCTGGTAGATTATAACTCCAGTTGCCCACACAGTTTGGTTACGAGAGTGGCGTTCTTTTCCATTTACTCTTATGGGGAAGCAAACTAAAATCATTAACTTAACTGTTATTAGACAGCAGTAACGAATGGTTGTTTTTATAATTGTAAAATATACTTTGAATGATTGTATTATTAGTAGAGCCCGACCGATATGGATTTTTTTTTGAGGCCGATACCGATATTAAGTAACAAAAAAAAAAATATATCTGATACCCGATACATTATACATTAGGAAATAGTATTTTAAAGCATTTTTCTTTCTGCTCTTGAATATGGCGAATACACCCCAGGCCACTTTATTAGACTAAACTTAGTTTTAAAATGTTGTAGAAAGCTGCTTATTGTTCTTTATGCTGATTGTTATTTAGGTTGTAGTGTGCATTTGTGTGGGGAGTATTATATATTTTATGTATTATATTTATTTATTTATTTTATTTAGCTTTAACTAAATTTGCTTAACTTTTTTTTTTTTATTAACTAATTTAATTTAAACTTGCCATGCAAGTAGAGAATGGGGAGAACTACAAAATGCATTTTGAATTTTTGTTCTATGAGGTTTTATGGCAGAGAAATGAATAAAATATTTTTATTGCCGTTTTGAGCTTTTCAGGCCATGAGAAGGTGATTTGGGGAGTTTCCTATGAACTGCAGAGTAAGAGCCAAACTGCTGGGAAACACTCTGAGTTGGCGCCATCGCCCTCTTCTGGACAAATAGCAGAAGGCCATCATTTGCAAGTAAACAGGTCTCATTCCAGCACACAGTAAAAATAGTGCTGTTTATATCGGCAGATATCGGACAGATTTCGACCAATAACCCATAATTTTCTAATGGGCTATATTGGCCGATATATTGGTCGGGCTCTAATTATTTGCACCCAGATTTGATTAGCAGATTCATGTACTTGTGTTAACTTTTCAAAGTAGGATTTGTGGAGATCGATGTCAATAAACACTGAAAAACTATTGTGGTCCGCCATATTTCTGTAACTACCTGAACTTTAGGAAACATTTAACGTTGATGCACCAGCTAATGATCTCCCTGCAACTACCTGACCACTGTCCAGAGTGTACCCCACTTCCGGCCCATAGTATCTGAGTTAGGCTCCAGTCAACCGCAACCCCTAACAGGAATAAGCAGAAGAATATGAATGAATGAATCTCACTTTTTCATGCTATATTGTAAATAAAATATCCCATTGATTTTAGATCATTTTACTGAATTGTGTGCACATTTGGGTAATCTAAATGAGACAAATATCTATTAAAGAAAAGAACATGAGCTGCAAAAAATTCTGGAAAAACAAGCATTTGGGTAAATGGGAACTTAATGTGTAGGCAGTTACTCAATGTTTAGCTTTCCCATATATAAAAGCACTTAAGTTTCAGGGCCACAGGGTACAGTCGAGATGCATTTTTTTTTTTTGCATGTATAGAAATACATATTGCTTCATGACCTATGCTTCTTCATCAAAAACAGTTAAACTAAAATCTTTGTATGTAACACAGCCATTACTTAAATCCATAGAAAGCAGAATGTTTTTCTAATAATTGCATGAGCGTGAGGAGGATGGAAAACATGCAAAGGTTAGAGCGTCTTAGCATTCTTGCTCCATCTGCTAATGGTAAACAACAGCATACCTGGGGCAACGATTCACCTTTCTCTGAACCCTAGTTAGGTATATAAACTATTATGCAGATACAAATAACTGTAAAATATAATTGCTGGTGTTGCTGTGTATCACTTGTAATTACTTGCTGCATGCTTGTTTGCTCAGGGACACAGGCTTTCACACACTTTCTGGGTATTATCTACTGTATGTTAGTGCTCTTGTATCTCTGTTAGGAGGTTGTGGGTTCGATCCCCAAGGCTGGCCAACTCACAGCTTCTCTGGACTGGACTCTGGTTCTCTCTGGCTTTCTCCATCCATCCAAAGACATGTGTTTTGTGAAGTGTCCAGTCTAAAATGCCCTAGGTGATTGTGAGAAGGAATGGTTTGCCTCTGAATGTAAAATCCAGAGTGTGAAGCTCAATAAGTGAATGGTTTGGGTACTGTAAATGTAACAATATCCACTCAAAAAAACTTTCTAACAACTGCTGAACTAGTGCAAGGTTGATCCAGGACACTTCTGTGATGTTCTGAATGCCTTTGAATGTCTATTGCACCATCCAAATGTAAAAACCAATGTCACAACTTCGGTCAAGGGAAGTTTGTCTTTTGAGTGAATAGCCACTGGAAATACAGAGCGAGTTTGATACTGAAAGCTATTTCCTAACATCAAATCTCTTCACAAACCTCTTCAAAGAGAGCCCACAAAAAAAACTATGAATTCTTCCATTTCTTGGCGCCGAAGTCATAAAAACTCGAGTAATTTTGAGCTGCCGGAGTGTGAACTTGGAAGGTTTTTCTTTTTTTTTTTTTCATTTTCTTAACCCTCGGCCATTCAACCTGAACATCAGACGGCTGTTTCCAAATGCTCGTAATTGAAAAGGAACTCAAAAGCAACCGTTTGATTTCATTTCATTTTACAGGGTCTTACATGCAGCTGGCTCGTGGCTGCAGGCAGAAAGTAACTCGGGAATTCAGCTGTTAAAAGGGAAGAGTGGCTCGTGCCAAAACGTTGTCTTGTCGGCGGAATATTTATTAGCTGAGACAAAAAGAGCTTTATTCTGGTGCTGTTTCACTAGAGTGTTTCCATTTAGCCAAAGGACCTAATGAAAAATTTAATAAGAAATATATTGTATTTATTGACAGTAACACTTTTCACAGCTTGTTTGGTTTGGTATGAAAATCACACCGCTTTCAGTAGAGATTATTTATGAAGTGACATATTAATGACAGCTAAACAAACTTCTGTTTAATTTGCCCTTGGACAATTTCAACTATGGGCTCTTTTTTTTCAGAGTTGATGCGATATTAGCTGCACCTGTCTGAGTGTTAAACATCCAAAGCTGTCCCCATACAAGAAGTGAAATGAAGCTAATTTAGAAATACTCCGAGAGCAAAATGTATTTAATAATGCATTGGATTTATATAGCACCTTTCTGGACACTCCAAGCACTTTACATTGCATTATTCATTCACAGTCCTCTCTGTAGCCACAGCTGTCCTGGGGCAGACTGATTCTGTGCCTACGGCCTCTCCGACCACCACCAACACATTCATACTTTAGGAGGAATAGATTTACAGTATGTAGGAGGAATATGACGAGTGGGAAGTGTCACCTCCTGGTCTACTAGCAGGAAACATTAGCCTAAGTTAAAACACTCAAAGAATTAAGGGTGCTCCGATCAATCGACCGATCATGGCTAAAAATAGAGTGATCGGTGATTGGTAAAATAGGCCGATCAGAAGGGCCGATCGAATTACAACAAACACGCAAGGCTCTCACATTTACTGTTCTGCAATTCAGGTTTGATTAAACAGCAGTAGCGTTATTCTAGCACTGTTTTTAAGTTAAGCCCTGGTTATAATTAACACAAACCTGCCCTGGAGCTGCTGCTTTATGTCCCTGCCTGCTCCTGGAGCGCACGGGACAGAACCGAGGCGCAGCAGTGTGTTTGTTTGCAAATGCCAATGCAAACAGAGCTAGAGCTAACCCGCTAACATTTACGTTAAAAGCATAAAGAAAGTTCTGAGTCTGCCTGTGTCTTGTTGTAGAAAACTGTGCGTTTTGTGGCTTAAACTGCACCAAATGGCTGCTAATGGAAAGAGAAAGTAAAAAGGCAGCCCATGTGTCCGTGTGTCTGGGAAGAGCAGCTTTCATCGTCGTCTTCTCTGCTCTTGTGCACGGTTTCTTCATTCAGACGTTGTCAAAACTGGCAGCAGGAGCTGTCTGCTCTTTAGTCCACTGTGTTTCAACCTGGTTTGGCTGCGCGTTACACGGACACAGGCGCTGCACCCGCGGACTCGCACTAAAGGCACCAATTAAGACTTTTTATTGATATTGTGTGGTTTAAGAAGTTTTAGTAGATTTTGTTTGTACATATTGCTAATTATGATCATGGATAAATTGTAAAAAAAAAAAAAGGGGTAGAAATAAATAAGCTTAGCTTCATTCTGCTCCTTTTGAACATTAAATACTTTGTTTTTTTCTCTTTAAAAATATGAAATGTATATTTGTTATCTGTATACCTTAAATTAATGACTCTAATTTTGGGGGATTTTTTTGTTAATGTATATTGTATTTATGTTCAATAAATTCATTCATTCATTCATTCAAGAACAGCTGATTTTTACATCAGCAGAGCATTCAAACAAAGCCACACAGACACTGGGCACACATTAAAAATCAATAATGCAACAAAACCTCTTCTAAAACAAAAAAATAAGTAGAATTTTGTTGTACTTTTACATTTATTTTTATAGTGGAAATAATAATAGCCTGCATATATTGCATTACTACATTGAAGACCATGTGATCGGTATCGGCCACGATCGGTATCGGCCGATCACAGCAAAGGCTAATCGGTGATCGGCCTCAAAAATCCTGATCGGAGCACCCTTACGAAGAATAATACAATACATATAGGCAAAGTGGGTGAAGTGTGTTGCCCAAGGACACAACAACAGTAAGAACTGGGGAGAATGGGATTGGAACCGCCAACCTTCCAGATATAGGACAACCACTCTCGCTGGTGTCACTGTCGCTCGAATCTATAAATAAGTTAGTATTTATCCTGTCTTTCTCACAGTGGTAAAGATATAATGCCTAGGAATCAAACAGGCATCTTCTAGTTCAGGGGTAAATGCTGTACCAGTTAACTCAGCATAGCTCTTTTATATCTCCCAGTGGTAAAGAATCCATTTAACAATTCTTCATTTACTGACCCCATTTGACTGGAGTTTGTATCTTCACCTTAAAATCCTTAAAAATAAATTTGTATTTAGATTTCTGGACCTACACCAAAAATGAATAATTTCTTCCTCGTCTCATTTCTCTTTCCTGAAACATTTAGGAAAGCCGCGCATTACTTTTTGAAGGATTGCAAAAAAAGCAACATCCACCAATTTACTTTCACCATAAATTCACAATAAATGTATGAATAAAAAACAAAGGAACAAGGAGATTTTAGGATTCACTCCCAGTCATTTTGTTAAAGTCATCTGTAGTTTTTGAAGTATTCCTTGGTACCTCAGTACTTCTTCCCAAGTGATTACTATGGGGCGACTGTACCTAAGTGTTTTACAACCTCAGTGAAAACATTGTCAAGGGCCAAAAAGGCAAAGAAATATCTACATTAATTGGGGGGACTAATAAAACCACACCTTTATTTCCAGTTATTGCTGCTAAAGGTGAACCTATGAACCACTGAATCAAAGCGGTGCTTACTGTCCTTTTTATTGGCCTCCTGTTGCTGAATAAATAATGAAAATAAATAGGTTGTTGTTCATCTCATATATCTAAGACTAACACCATTTTATTACATCAGCACACAGCTTTTATGTCCCCAGTGTTTCTCATCAACGCCACTTAAAGTTTTACAGCATTGTTGCAAATCTACAGCGTGTTTTCATGATAAAATACACTGATATGAATTTACTACTAAGACACATTTTCAGTAGATCTTAGCCTATAAAAAGTGAGATTCATGTTAAGAACAACACGGTCAGATCAGAGGGTCTCATTCATGAACCATGCTTACGAGCAAATTTGTACATTAAGCCCTTTCTTACGAAGATTTTTTTTTTTTTTTTACTGAAAAAAGTTCTTCAAACAAATCTAAGAACAGCTTTGAAGAGTCACAGTGATTCAGCAGTTTTAGAATTTTATCAGACCAATAATGTAACAAAAAATATTAATTTCAGGCTTATTGTAGATTATGTTTTTTTTTTTTACAAATTATTCCTTTTCAAAATAATATTATTTAAAAGAAAAACTGTGATCAGTAATGATATAGAGTTATAGACCAGGTATAAGCATAAAACAGACTTCAGAGACGTATACACTCCTGTAGTACTCTGTATACACTCCTGTAGTACTCTGTATACACTCCTGTAGTACTCTGTACACACTCCTGTAGTACTCTGCATACGCTCCTGTAGTACTCTGTATACGCTCCTGTAGTACTCTGTATACACTCCTGTAGTACTCTGTATACACTCCTGTAGTACTCTGCATACGCTCCTGTAGTACTCTGTATACACTCCTGTAGTACTCTGCATACGCTCCTGTAGTACTCTGTATACACTCCTGTAGTACTCTGTATACACTCCTGTAGTACTCTGTATACACTCCTGTAGTACTCTGCATACACTCCTGTAGTACTCTGCATACGCTCCTGTAGTACTCTGTATACGCTCCTGTAGTACTCTGCATACGCTCCTGTAGTACTCTGTATACGCTCCTGTAGTACTCTGCATACGCTCCTGTAGTACTCTGCATACGCTCCTGTAGTACTCTGCATACGCTCCTGTAGTACTCTGCATACGCTCCTGTAGTACTCTGCACACACTCCTGTAGTACTCTGTATACGCTCCTGTAGTACTCTGTATACGCTCCTGTAGTACTCTGTATACGCTCCTGTAGTACTCTGCACACGCTCCTGTAGTACTCTGCATACGCTCCTGTAGTACTCTGCATACGCTCCTGTAGTACTTTGTATACACTCCTGTAGTACTCTGCACACACTCCTGTAGTACTCTGCATACGCTCCTGTAGTACTCTGTATTTTTGGACATTTTTAATGGCTGCAGAAGCTGTAAAACCACTGTAGGTTAAGTTATCAGAGACCCTCTTCCTGGTTACGGCGCTGTTCTGCCCCTGAGTCTGTCCTAATACATAGTTAATTGTATATAAATGCAATGTTAATGAGGAGTGCAGTGTTCGTGGAGTTGTGCTCTGCTGAGAAGGAATCCGGGAGCTGAGAACGTGTCATGAATCTGACGTTGAGTTCTCTTTAGCAGTTTGTAGAAGAGGTACTTTTATGAATGAGGCCCAGTATTTCTTGTGTAGAATAAATACTTGTGGGTGTCCTGTCTCTCTGGGTTGTGTATATGGTGGGTGCATTGCTGCCCTTGTGTTTCAGGAAAGGTCTCATGCATTGGGGCACTTTTTCATTTCACTGAATAAAGTCTATTTTAGGGGCTGTCGTGGCTGGAGCCTATCCCAGACACTATAGGCCTTAGGCAGGGGCACAGCCTGGTTAGTCATAAATGCTAATATTTTGCTCCCAAATTAGTAATCGGTGGATGTTTTCCTGTCTAGTTATGCATTAAAAGTGCACAGTGGTGTTACTTGGTAATGTGGGGCCCTAGTGCGGGATTTCAGAATAGGCTCTAAAGTTATGAAGGTTCATCCTGAAGTTTTTTTAATTTATAAAATGTTGCCTTTTACTGGAGATTTATATATATATTAAAAAAAACAAAAAACATTAATATTTATGGACAATTTTGTGAAACTGTATTGATTTTTTATTACAATTTGTGTATTTATCTAAAGAAAAAGAACATGATTTTTTTTTTTTTTGTTATGAGTTTACAAATTTAACAGGATTTAAAATTGAATTTATTTTAAAAACTCTGTTACGCAACATAGTTAGTATGTTTCCTGCATTTTTGTTATGACTAATAGAGTATGGTTCTATTTGCCACCTTAAAATACATTATACACAATATATTTCAATTTAATAAAGAGTAGTTGTTGTTTTATTGAATTTAATGATAGGCGATGTCTAGCTGGTGGTAATAGTTAATCAATAATCATTTGTTAAGACAATTAATTGATTAAAGAGAATTGCATCCCTGCTTTCAGCTTTTCTCCTCTGGGGTCGCCACAGCAAATCATCAGCCTCATAGCATGAAATAATTCACATATTGAAATAGCATTTACTCCAGATGCTCTTCCTGATGCAGCCCATCTTCATTTATTCCGACTTGGGACCTCCTGTGGGTGGATTTTGTAGCTGATTAAACTGTTTTCCTCACAACAAAACAAAGAAAAACTGCATATTCCTGTTTAACTATTGACGTCTTTGTTACTTCACTGAGCCTAATTGCACACAGATGGTTGCTTTCCTTCCATGCGCATCACACAAATGAGACGTACTCATGAAGCGCCATACTTTCCCTCTACATTACAAGATTAAAAATTTACAGCGGTCCTTGCATCTGCAGCCCGTGTGCCTCGGTTCGCTGCGTGGCTTTTTCCCGTCGAGTGATTTTGATTTGTTTGTCAGTGTTTGCGGGTGAGGTGACGTGTAAACAGAGAGTGGATTAACACCGTTTGGCTCGCCTCATTATGTACACAATGTAATTCCAGCCATTCCTTGTTGCCGTGTGTTTGAATAGGAGCCTCTTGTCGGGCGCGTTAGCCGACAAATTGCCATACAAAAGAGATAAGCGGACTTTCGAATCAAGCTGGTCGCCGCGCTTTCGGGCTCATCCTTTTTCGACCTTGCTACATCTGATCAGGTGCGGTGATATTCATGGAGGCTGCGAATCAATAACGCAATCACTTTTTTTAACAAATCTGCCCCTCCGACAATTTCTGCTCTGTCCTCTTCAATGATCCTGAAACTGGGGAGATTAAATCCAAACAGGATCAGGCAGCATTAGCATTTTTAGCAAAGAACTACTGCGTATCTTGCAGTGGTGCAAAGTAAGTTGATGCCTAAACTTTAGTAGCTTTTAATACATTTTTTTTTTACTTTAATTCAAGTAGATTTATAAAGTCTAAAGTTTTAAATACAGTATATGATGGCAAAGCTGATATCACATTTGCTAACCAACAGTCCTGGATTTGATACAGGTTTGAGACACTAGTATTAACTTGGTGGTTCCCAAATGATGGATGAGAACCCAGAAGTGGGTCGCAGAGTGTTGAACAGGGCTTGGCATTAACACCAGCAAATCAGCCAAATGCAAGTAGATTTAAATCTTGGCTAAAAAACACAAATACTTTGGTCAGTTGAATTTTATGCAGCTATATCTTAACTTCAGAGATTAGGATTGGATTTATGTTGCTCTGCTCGAGTGTAAATCATTTAGTGAGTAAGTACTTTTTTTTTTTTTCTATATTTAATAAATCCCTGGTCATACATTAACATACAATAAAATGACATTTCATTTAGCTTTTTGTATAAGATATATACAAAACTTAAATTAAATTGTGGCTAGTGAAAACATTAATTGCCTAGCGACTTTTGACTAGGGCTGGGTACCGATAAACAATACTTCTGTGGTATTGAAAGTACAGTTACAACACTACTGGTACTGAATTTTTACTTTTTATTTTTATTTTTTTCAATACAAAGTTTCAAAATATAGTGGAACTTTAATGTTTCTTTGCATGTATATGACTTATATAAATAACACAGAATAAATCTTACAAACTACTGGTTTTAACTTACAGCTTAACTTAACAACTTAGTAAATTTGCTCCAAAAATTTAATAAAAGACCCTAACCCCACTGAGAATCTTTGGGATGTGCTGGAGTGACTGCCTGCCCAAGTCACACACCTGTATTTTGTTGGACCTTTAGCTTTGATTACAACATGCATTCGCTGTGGCATCATTTCAATAAGCTTTATTATTTCCATCCAGCGTCGCAAACATTTTTTACCAAGATCTTGTATCGATGATGGGAGAGTTGGACCAGTGCAAAGCCTTCTCCGGCACATCCCAAAGATTCTCAGTGGGGTTAAAGTCTGGACTCTGCGGTGGACAGTCCATGTGTGAAAATGATGTCCCTGAACCACTCTTTCACAATGTGAGCTCATTGAATCCTGGCATTGTCATCTTGAAATAAGCCCAGTGCCATCAGGGAAGAAAGTGTACCTAACCTGGTCATTCAGTTTATGCAGGTAGTCAGCTGACCTCATTCTTTGGGCACATAACGGCTCTTACCTATTTACTTAGATTTACTTTGTTAAATCCAGGTGGCGACTTTTTTTTTTTTTTTTTCCATGTCCTTTTTAAATGCTTTACCCATTATTCATCATGCTCAGTATTGACAAACTAAAAACAATGCACTTTTTATTAATATACATTTATATAATTACTGATAACAAGGACCTTTTGATTGTAAAATCTATTATTTTGTAAGAAGAATTGATAAATAAAGCAAAATAAAAAAAAACATGGGCTTATTTTATTCATCAAAAACACCACCTTGTTGATGAATGAAATAATTTTAAAAAAGAGACAATGTTATAAATAAAATGGATTGACACTTTGAACAGCTTTTACTGAAAAAGGCCTCCAAAGACTGTTTTTTTAAAACTACAAATGAAAGGAAGACACAGGAAGAGGAAAAAAATGATTCTATGTCATAACACAAGAGAGTGTACTCACTGGAGGTCAGTGAGTATTTTAATTTGAAACTGTGGGGAGTTTAAAAATTATCATTAAAATACAGTTACTTCCCTTTTATAGTATAAACCCTCTGCAGTACTATATTCTAATGGTAGGTTATGATTGTGCAGAGGGTTAATCCTGCATCTACACAATGAATGGTGAATATATTTGAATCAGACTTCTCTTCAGTGCCTTCCCACACTCAGCGCTGGACTTCAGGGCAAGCTATTACAAGTTTTAGGGCTTTGGTTACATGTACACAGTCAAAGATACATTTTAGTAAAGGCATATATATATATTTTTTATACTTCAGAGAGGTCATCCATGGAAGTCTTTGCGTGAAACCTGGAGATATCAGGGTGAATATCTGCCAGTGCTGCCTTACTATTGAAGCTTTGAAAGGAACATAATGGGTTTCTGTGTGAATTTGTGAGAATCTCTTTGCTGCTGCTTAAATCTGCAAAAAGATTATCTGTAGCTCACCTGTTAGAGATACTACGACATAATGCAAGTGACCTGGATTTAATTATTGACTCAAGCCAATTTGCCCAATGCCGTTCCTGTTCCCGTTTCCTGTTACTGTCTCTCCAATACAAGCATGCATTCATCTTCTGCTTATTTCTGTTAGGAGCTGCAGCCTATATCCAAGCAACTATGGGCCTTAGGTAGGGTACAACCTGGATAACGACCAGTTATTAGTTGCATGCCTGACACAGAGGCATACACTAAATACACTGACAACCGTTCACTCTCATATTCATTCTTTAGGGGGGCAATTTAGAGTCACCAAGTTCGCTTGTCTTTGGACGGTGGGCAGAAGCCGGAGAAAACCCATGGTAGCACAGGGAGGACATGCAGATTCCATTTCTATAGAGCGCACTCCACTCTTATGCCAATGAGCAATACATTTGTATAAAGCCAAACAAAAATGTTTAATGGGTTATGTTTTTTGTATCTAAAGATCATTTGATTGTCTAATACAAATACACAAAAACAATACCTCGTTGAACTCATAAGGCTTCCTTGCAAGATATATTATGCAAACTTGACCTTTTTTTTTTTTTTTTTAGCTTTCCACCATGTTATAATGTTTCTTCATGAGACAATTACCTGGAATTGTGTTTTGTTTCATTCACACATGTTTACGTCATACTCTCTTCTCTGGCGCGGCCATTCTAACCCCTCAAAACGCTTGGTTTCTTGAACCCTTGCCCACTCTTGGAAGCACTGACCAATCAACAAGCCCTCTACATCCAGTCTGCTCTCATTCATTTATCAAAAATCAAAACAAAACAAAAAAAAAATAATAATAAAAATAAAAAAAAGCAAACAGCGTACAGCCCTGTTTCCACTGATTCCTCACAACTATTTTTTTTTTTCATTTTATAGAAAAAGTTTAAGAAAATGAAGTGCTCATTTTCTTTGATTATGTTCAAAAGACCACTACACTCTGGTGCCCTCTGCTGGCCACTTTACCTGTTTCTTTATGGCACCAGTAAAGACGTTTCCTTTTAGTCGGATAATGTTTTTAAAGGTTGTAAAATGTGCAGTGCTGTTCTAGAAGTGACCAAGATTGGTGTGAAAATATGAACAAAAGCATCATATATCCACATATATTTTAATATAAATTTGGCTACTGTTAGAAATTAAGGAAATTTACTTTACTTAATTACTACAAAATTACTGTAGTCCATTGTTCTGTAGGGAAACATGTTAATATAATATCATTAGTATCATTAGACAGTATCATTATTGTTTCTGCCTTGTATAAATGCCATTCAGCAATGTAAGGGTTACTCTCTAGCCTTGAAAATAGGAAGTTGGATTGCCTTTGGTTGAGAAACTCCTATCCCTGTCCTATTTGTTCCCTAATCCCCAGATACTCTCTGTTCTCTTGGTTGTCTCCAAGTCCTAAAGCCACATCTTTATAGGCTTAAATGAAAAGACTCACACCGAAAGCCAGGATATAGTCTCCGAAAGCAATAGTGCCCCCAGCCTGGGCCAACCGCCTTGTATCCCGCGCACATCTGTCCCGTCGCGCCACAATCTGGACGCTCATCAATCACCAGAATTAGCCGAGATTAGGCGCCGCCACAGCCTGTAATTCGAGTGTCCTCTGTCGACCTGGATGGGAAGATAAATGGAGCCCGAAATCAAATGTTTGTCCAGGATCGCCGCCGACAGAGAGATTAGGCCGTCTGAAATTATCAAGATGTGTTAAGTTCTCCCCGTGTGACCTCAGAAAGACAGAGTTTTGTAACTTCTTTGAAAGGCGTATGTAAGATATCATTGCAGCTAGGGATGGAACAATATCGGCAATATTGTGATATCGCAATATCAGACGTCTCACAATATTATCATGGACTTTTACAATATTGAATTGTAAGCTCCTGGGGCGAATCTGCGTTGTTGTGTTGCAGTGGAAAGGTAAAAAAGCAAGACAACTACCATGATCCTTTGTGCCATTTCTGTGAAGCCAACACAATTAAACGATTGGTACTGCAAACTTATTTAGCCTTTTGAAATGTCACAATAAATAATGCACTAAAGGCTCATCAGGGCATTTTTAGAGAATATGTTTTGTTATTGTGAGCATTTCTGCAAAACTGTGAGCCTCCCTGAAATATCGCAATAAATATCACGCTGTGAGATTGATATCCTGATAATACCGTACCGTGAGATCTAGATATCGTCTCATCAGAGTCTTCTGCTGTACAGTGAAGCCCGAAATTATTCATAGCCCTGGCAAATTTTGACTTAAAGTTATTTTTATTCAACCAACATGCCACTTTTTGTTCAAATGTTAAAAAAAAGTGGCAGGAGAGCTACAAAAAAGTGTGTTTAAAGAGGTATTATATAGTTTCAGGTCTAGCTGGTATGGTGCAGTTTATTTCTGGTAAACACTGAAGTTTTCATCGACATATATCTGCAATCATCCTTAACTTTACTTCATGTTAACTGTACATTTGGTTACACAAAGGCTATAGTGCCTTGTCCAAGGACGTTTCAACTTTAGGCCACCAACCTTCTGTTTCTTGAACAACCCAGGACACTGTAGCTCAAGCAGTGCCTCCTAATCAACACTGACATCACAGAGGAACCATTAAAATGTACATTAAACTTAATACAAAATAAATACTTACAGTATAGTTTACTGCTGCAATAAACGATTAAAAAATATTGTTTCTTGTTAACTGGCACCTTTTTAAAGTCAATAGCACAGCATAATTAGCCTGGTCTTTTCCTATTTTATACAAAGAAGTTAGTCTGGTACCTCATTGTTTGGGTTTCATTTCTATGGGCGAAACAATCACAGGCGGAGTAACCAATCAGAGACACGAAGGGCGGGATGCAAACATGGCACTTTTGTTGCCATAAAACACCAGAATACTATATTATGAGCAACTCTGTACTTCTTTTTAAATGGGAGACAGCAGCAAATGCCAGTTCTAAAAAGACTTGCAGAAAAAGTGTGTTTGATTGAATGTGGTCGTTACGTCGGACATCAATGAGACTTTACTGTTGTTAAAATGGAAACAAGACAAAGAAAGAAATGACAGAACAACAAAGCACTAAGCGCCGTTATTCAGAGTTGGGAGAAGTTTCACTCTGTATGAGGCAGCACCATCTTGGTTATTTTTGATAGGAAATTATCTTCCACTTTTATATGATGCGCTGCAGATAGCCAGCCAATTGGAAACAGTTCTCTATGGCTGAGGAACCAGACCCTCCTGCTTTTGAAAAGAAAGTAAAAAAAAAAAAAGCGACTCTTAGACCTCACCTGGACTGAATTTTTTGACCAATCACAAGCTCAGAACACATTGAGGTGGTCCTATTTTATTGGTTTAGTCCAAGCTTGTACACGTCTTTTTACACTGGAGTAAAGTCCAACTACTACACCACAAAACAGCTGAAAAAAGAACAACAGAGCCAGAAAAAAGAGAAGCAAAGCACAAAACTGACATTAAATGAAATAAAACACAAATCTATAAGAGGAAAGGAGGAGAGCCTTTTTTAAATTTCTAACTTTTTAAACCTTTTTTTCTCCACACTCTCAAAAAACAAGATACCCTCTTGCCTCATTTCTCTGTATTCTTTTGTGATAACTGTGTTTTTTTGCCACTTAAACCACTCTAATTGCACTGTCCTCCCCGTTATCTATATCTACCGTGTCCTTCCGCATCACGCATATCATTTTGTGCAGTGAAAGGCAGTAACACTTAGCTGCATCAAAGACACACAGAGAAACAAAATGAAGCATGAAGTGGCACGTTGTCTTGTTTATAGGACCTCTCAGCAGGTTTAATAGGATTTTCACAAATTAATGCTCCGATGTTTGTTTGATGTCGCTGGGAAAAAAAGAAAAAAAAAATGTTGGTGGCAATTTCTTGAAGCGCTCGCAACCAGCAGCTATTAAGTACATCATTAAGCCCTCTTTTCGCTGCTTTCTCTCCCCGTACGCCGCCACAGTAGCTGAATTACTAAATGATACTCGTGCCTTCATATCTTTCCCGATGTTTTATTCCTTCTCCTCGCTCCGTGGCTTTCCGTACCCCCCTGATAAGACTTGGGAAAAGCACGATTAACGGTGTGCAAACTATGAAGGTGCCTTTTAGGAAAGCGCTCCCGACGTATAAGTGGCACGTGGCGAATTTGCTTTTGATCTCCGATGAATGGAAAGCCTCTTTTTGTGCGTAATGCTTAATTTCAAAAACCATTTCTTTTTCCGCTAATGCCGCACGCATATTGAGAAGGATGAATGTCACATCAGATTAAACCGAGAGGAGCAAAAAAAAGAAAAAAAGCTTTACCACCGAGGGGAGAAAAAATGCGTCATATTCAAAACAGCTTCTTTTCTCCATTTGCATGCAAGGGCTTCCAAATATATGTAATTTCGTTTATCTTAGCGAATGAAGCATGAAGGACTTTTCTCCCATGTTGTGCGCTATTCTCTTTAGGGAGGTCCTTGAAATAACTTTGAGTGTTGGAGTTTATCAACCTACACTTTTTTCGACACTGGGTTATTTCTGTATTGAGCACATCTGAGATTCAAAAAGCATTGGGTCTTTGTGCGTGCCTCTCATTGACATATTTGAACAGAATTGACACATTTTATTTATTTTAAGTGTTTCTATAGGTGCTTGGAAACCTTGGAAATCATCTGAATACTTGAAGAGCACTTGTATAGTTAACATTAATGGGAAAAAGGCATGTTTACGCAAATCATTGAATGCCAAAGTTGAGAAATTAATGTGTGCTTTGATGAACTTTCAAGAATAAAAATTACAAGTCACTGATTGTATTCAGGGCTCTATTATGCAAAACTGACTTACCATGTTGTAATGTTTCCTCAACAAAAACATACCTGGAGTTGTGATTTATCTCATTCACGCCTGTTTGAGTAATCCTGCACTCTCTGGCGCTGAGTTTCTGAGCCTTAAAAACGCTTGGTGTCACAAACCTCCGCCTTTCCCAGGAAACCCGCCCACTCCAGGAAGAACTGTCCAATCAACAAGCCCTCTACATCCAATCTGCATTCATTCATTGATCCAAAAAAACGGTCTGTTTCCACAAATTCCTGACAGCTGTTTTTCATTTTATAGTACAATTACATCATAAAAAGGCTCAAGGAAGTAAAAAGCTCTTTTTCCTATGTTTGTGTACAAAAAGAGTGAGTCTCTTCACCTGTCTCTTTCTTTTTGGCAGTGGTAAAGTATTTATTGAAAACATTCTCCTTTAGTCATGGTTTTAAAGCTTGTAAAATGTGCAGTGCTGTTCTAGAGGCGATCACAATTGTACACACAGTAAAAATAAAAAAAAAAGGGTAGTAGTGATAGTACTACAATAACTAATACTGCTATCACTACCACCAAGACTGCTACCTACCGCATCGCTTGTAAAATTTATAATTTTCCTCTTATTTCCATTTGTGGTCGTGGGCACTGGAGCATATCACAGTAACTATGGGCCTTGGGTGGGATACATCCTGGACACTTGGGGCAATTTAGAGTCACCAAAAAGTTACTCTAGTAAAAGTAAGACTATGTACTCAGAGCTGTACTCAGAAAGTAAGTTTTCTCCTAAAATGTTACTTGTGTGAATTACTTTATCTAGTTTCCACCTCAGTATGCTGTAGCCAACTTTTAACTAAATCATAAAACATGGCTGAAAAAGACATCTTCCCATTGTCTGATACAGACAGGGAGCCATTTAGAAGCTCTGTGAGTAGTGATAGGTTAAACACAGTGAAAGATTGTATTGGGATTCTTCAGCTGCCCTCTCTTGACCTGTCTGTAAATGGATTGGATCATGGTTTAAAAAGGAGACCTTTGCCATCGTCTTAGATTGCCTTTTTCAACAGTTAGACACATCTCTATGTAGAGGGCTCAGGTCATATAAAGGTACTGTGATATACACAGAATATCTTCGACCCAAAGTACCTTCGATCATCTGTGCGGCTCATAATAGCTGTGTGCAGAAGTAGCCAGTGGTAAGGTTCAGCAGTTTACTGTGGAAGTATTTGATTTTAATGAATTGACCTGTCCCCACCTAAAAAAGTATCTTTTTAACTCATGGAACAGACCTGGAAAAAACAATGTCCTATTATTGTCCTATTGGGGGAAAAATATTGATATGGAGTAACACAGGAGCATAGTTTGTTGCATTGCAGATTGCATTTCCAGACCTCCACCCTTTCTTCTCATATCCCACTGTATGAGCATCTATGGCAACCCTGCTGGGACATTTCTACATACAGAGACGTTTGCCCACTAACCCTAAGGTTGTTGGTTCAGTCCCCACGAATAATGAATAACAGTGAATAATGTAAAGCTTGAGATGCTTGTAAAGTCTAATATAAATCTAGTTGCAGTAGTAGTAGTAGTAGTAGTAGAAGTAGTATTAAACACCATGGAAAAATACCTGAATATGTATTATGCAGATCTCTTTTGTGGGACTGGCCCGTAGTGTTATGTTTAATTTAGGCATTGTTTTCTTTCTTTCTAGTGATATTTAATCAGTTTGTTGTTAGTACTGTTATATTAGTCGTTCACACATAGTTTTATTATTTATTATTATTTTCTTCCTTATTTTACTTATTATTTATTTATTTATTTATTTATTTTTATTGTATTATTCTTTTTTTATTATTATTTTACTTTTTTTAAAATTAAATTTAGGTTGCATTTTCTGGCAACTGAAAATGATAAATAATCCAATATTTTAGGAACCACAGGCCTAAATGACTTGAGAAGACATTATGTTTCAAATAAACTGAACATAGAAAGGTACCAGCATAGTAAATATATAAACATAGCTAAAAAAACAAAAAAAACAAACACCCACTGCTACTTCAAGACCTCGCAGAGATCGCATTGTCCTCGCTCATCAGTTTAGCTTCAGAATTACGACATAGTCTCCAGATGTAACATGGAAACGTCCAATCCTATCGCCGCAGCTGTTCAGTAGATGAGCTTACGGCCTGGCTTCGGCTTTGATTACCGTCACGTCGATGCCGGCGCCGCTCCACACGCCGGCTTTGTCCTCGCAGGGCGGTTATGCCATAGATTTATTTTCCTTTTCATATTCATGCGCGCATTTACGACTCGCGATCGGCTCACTCAGCACAAAATGTGTCGCTCGCACCGTTTCACCCGAGAGCAATTTGACACGGCAGATGTTTACTATCACCGGTCAATGCATAGATCAGGCCTTCCATACTCTGCTGCATCAATATGGAAACAGTACAGTGAGGCCTAAAATTAATGGAAGTCAATGGGAAGCTGAGAACTGTCTATTTTTTTGCATCTCCTTGTGCAATGCTGTCCTTTTTTCACATACTGTATGCCATTTGTCCACCAGAAACTTACATAATTTTGAGGGTTACAAGCCAGTGTACGCTTTGTGTTGGTTCCAAGCCCGGATAAATGAAGAGGTTTCTGACAGGAAGGGTCTACGAACCTAAATCAAACCATTATGCAAACCTAGACCCTAGCATGTAAAGGAAAAGCTGAAAAAAAAAAGGTCAATTTTTCTGTAATATGCAATGCTGCTTAAAAACTTACATCACAATCCAATGCAATATTTTCACAGCTGCATCAAGTGCTCTGAGCAGGGGTGTAACATCAGGCAGTGCAGCCACTGGGGCCCAGGAGGTTTAGGGGCCCATTAGATTAGACCCTTGTTCATCTGTGGTTAAGTGTGTGTTTAAAATATTCATAATAAAAAGGAGCAGCCCAAAAACTCGCTAACATTATAGCATTACATAACATTAAATTTTAAATCCTGTTAAATTTGTAAAAATAAAAAATAAAAAAAATGCACAAATTGTAATAATAAAAAAAAAGTTTTACAAAATTGCCCCTAAATATTAATGAATAAGCAAATTTTTTTGTATCAAACTTCAGTAAAGCAACAATAGTTTATAAATTAAAAAGCTTAATGCCTAAAGAACTGAATGTGCTTCATAACTTTAGGGCCCATTCTAAAATCCTGCACTGGGGCCCCACTTTACCAAGGTACGCCACTGGCTCTGAGCAATACTTAGACAACGAAGTTAGCACAGATGCTGCTATACTCTCGCATTGTTTTACTATGGTTAAGGTTTGTTGCTTGGTTACTTTAGTGATTCTAAAACGTTTCTCTCCCAAGCACCACATCACAGAAAATATTTGACTTTCTGAGTAACATCTTTCATGGATTAAATTAGCCTAAATCAAACCGTAGGAATTAATGCAAAACAGAAACCTGGATGAAATCAGGACAAAACTAAGGGTAAACTAAAGTGTGGTCTTCAAACTGAGCTAAGTCATGTGAGTCTTTGCACTCATTTGCTAAAACAAATCATTGCAGGCAGTCAGTTGCTGGGACTTCATCGCCTTCAGATATTCTACTGAGTGTTTACTCTTTGCACACACTTCCAGTGTGAGCCCAGGGAGTTTGGATTTTACTTTTGCCGTGCTAGGTCTGTCACCCCTCGTTCTTTTCATTATTCTCTTTTGGAGAGTTTTAAGTCATTATGAATGCTAAAGAAATAAATAAACGTTGCTGTTTTATTCTTAGTTCTAGTCTTATTGGAGGTGTTGAACTCTGCAGAGATCACAAATTGATGATGCACTAAACCACTACTCCTCTGTCAAAACACTATACAGCCACAAGGAGTCACCAGTGTACTCTGTGCTAGTCCCAAGCCTGGATAAATGGCATGGGTTGCTTGAGGAAAAGAGCATCTGGTGTATAAATCCTCTGCTAAATCAATATGCAAAATCACAGCACACTAAAAAGCAGTTGATTTGTTGAGGCGACTCCAGAAGAGAAAAGTTGAAGGCAGATGACTTGTTGTGGCAAACAGTGAAGGAAAAAAGACTGTTCGACCAAAACAGGTAGTTGTCCAGGTGCCAGCTGGGATGTCATTGCTTTCACAGTTATTTTACAGCTTACACAAAAACTCAGCAGGTAGTGTCTCCTAAATAAAACACCTTCAAGTGAGCAGTTCAGTCTTGTTTAACATGGGTTACACTTGTTTGAGATCTGATTTAGACAAGACAAGACAATGTTTATCAGTTTAGTGTTGCATTTTTTGATAATTTAATTGACTTTCAGCCTTGAACAATCATCAAAGTATCTTAAAACAATATGCATCCTTCTAGTCAGAGTTACATAGTTCTGGTTTAGATCTGATCAGTCCTGGTTTGGTTCTAGTTTAGACCCGGTTTAGTCCTAGTAAAGACACTGTTTCTTGGTTCAGACCTGGGAAAATCAGATTTAGGCCTGGTTTAGCCCATTAAAGATGATACTTGGTTTGAGAATCACTAAACGTCCCATATTCTGCTTTTTCCATGCTTTTTGAAATAGTTTTGGACACCTTTCCATTAGTATTTCCCATTTTAGAACTTAAAATAATGTATATATTTATGGAGAACATCTTCTGTCGTGGAGCTGTTCCTGGTTTCAGCATTGTCAGCTCTTAAGAAACGGACGGGCTCAGCATACAGGATTCTTCAAACAAACGTGAATGAAACAAAATACTACTGCGGGTCTGTTTTTGACGAGGGAAAAACATTCTAACATGGTAGAAAGCTTGAAAAAGTGAATTTTGCATTATATAGCCTCTATAAAGTAATGTACAACTGTAAATGCCACTTCTTTGTCCCTAGCTTGTCCACTTAAGAAATTGCAGTGTCCTATTTTCAGCATTTATAATAGTCCATTTTACACTTAAAGAAATAGATTTCTCTTGAAAAGGACATGCTAACCCATTAAAAGCACTGCAGTATAGTACAACGCCATTATTCTCTGCTAAGTGTGCTTTGTGTAGCCAGGAAAAAAGCATTTACAATTGGAAAGTATCGCAGTAATGATAGCTGTACAGCGTAATATTAGGGAAAATTATATCTTTCTCGCTCAATCAAATGTAGATCGAAGCCACTCCTTTTTTACGTCAATGACAGAGGGGGCAAAAAGACTCCATTTTGCCCGTAAATACAGTGCATTTACAGCAGAAACGCCTTACTCTCCGCCTGTCCGTGTGCAGTGCAGCGATGTGGACCTAACTGCTTCGAGTCATTACACGGCATCACTCTAAAACAGTGGGAAGATGAGAAAGGGATCCGGGCCTGTCTTTACTGGTAATCATCTCACGGTGGGGAAGGGGGACGGCAAATAAATGCAAATATTCTCAGCAGCAGGGAGACAAGCCCGACTTATTGTTTCTCTGCCTCTCCGTGGCGTTGGGATGTATGTATCGCGGAGATGAAATGCATAAAACATGTAGTGCCATGAATGATTGAAACAGCAGCAGTGAAACTTATTATTCCAGACTAATTACCTCCCATATATTTGCCCTATATATATATTAAACATTAACACATATCTGGCAAAAGGATGTGGAGGAAATGTGGCAAAAACAGCACTCCTTCATTGCAGAATGGGCTTATTAAGGTATAAAAGTGGCATATTATAGAGTCCTCATGTTGTATTGTATGCGACAATATCTCCCTTCAACGCAAATGATATTCAAAATGGCCTCACGTACAGTACATCCAGCAGTGTCCAATGTTTTTTTTTCTCAATTTCGCCATTTCTCTATTGGTACAGCCCGGTGAAAATCCAACTTAAAAAAACCCAGTGGTTGTCATCTGATCTGTCTTCCACAGTGACGCCGCGACCCAAATAAAAGAGATACTGAGGAAAATGAAGCAGCAGCCACTTCAGTACGGTGGCCCTGAGGAGCAACATCAAAAATGTTTTTGTCCATTAGAAAAAAAGCATAGAAATATTTTTAAATGTGTTAAAAAAGAAATCCACCTAAAAAAAAAATAATAATAATAAAATAAAATTAAAAAATAGCTTTTTTATTTTGCGACATGGCATTATTTTTGTCGAATCTTTTTTTTTTTTTTTTTTTTTTTTTTTGTAGTGGTGTTTATTTTATTTTTAATATTTTGAGGCAACACACTTAAAAATCATCTGCTTTTATTTTTCCAGTGGACAAAAACAAATTTGATGATGCTCCTTTTTTAAATACAGACTTGTACTTTAATTTTTCAAGTATTCCTTTTTTAAATTTTAACGATTCTTCAGTGTTTCTTGTTAAGGCTAGATTTTAAAAATAATTTACCTCTGCTTTTATTTTTCTATTGGACAAAATCCCCTACACTCCTAATGTCCCATACTGCCACCAACTGTTAAGGAGTGTAAGTTTATTATATATTTTTAAAACTTAAACTTTTTTTGCCCTGGCCCACGACTCACTTAAAACAGTTCAGTGACCCACTTTTGAGTCCCGACCCACCAGTTGAGAACCACTGCAGTCAAATGAAACAGACTGATGAATTGTTTTCTGCAGCAGTTTTTTCAAAGTTTTTAATATTTAATATGAATCTATACATTCACATTTAAAAGTCCTTATATCAATGCAACAGCAGTGATTTGAAAAGAACATAAAACAAGGCTTTTATTCAAAACACAGCAGTCAGATGCTAAAAAAAAAATTTGTTTTGATGAAGTCTTGGATGAAAGACAAAACGTCTTCGTCCAGGGCCCTGTGAAGCCTACGGCGCTGGTTGAACTTATCCTAGATATGTCTCTCTTACACAAATAGACAAATCCAAACATGGGGCGTCTCTGGATAAGTGGTACTTCGAAGGCGGTTTATGAACTCGCTGAGTTAACCCTGGGTTTCTCTGTGGAGCTGTGAGTGCATTCACAGCTGGAGTCAGCGCTAAACGAGACGGTTAATCTGAATACTAACTAGAAACTACACTTAAACTAGATGTAACCTATGTGTATATGTGTTAAAAAAGTTCCCCCCCAAATTTATTTTATTTTATTTTATTTTTTTCCCCTCATTATTATTATTATTATTGTTATTGTTGGTTTTTTCTTCTCTTTCCTCCTTTTTGTTGTTTGTTTTGCAATTATTATTATTATTTTTTTTTATGTTATTAAGTATTATCATTATTATTATTATTATTATTATTATTATTATTATTATTATTATTATTATTATTATTGGCGTCATTATTTCTAACTCTACATGGAATTTATTTACCCACATAGAAGATAAGGAAGTTGTTATTATTATTATTATTATTATTATTATTATTATTATTATTATTATTATTATTTTAAATGTTATTAAGTATTATTATTATTATTGGCGTCATTATTTCTAACTCTACATGGAATTTATTTACCCACATAGAAGATAAGGAAATTATTATTATTTTTATTATTATTATTTATTTATTTGTTATTATTATTATTATTATTATTATTATTATTATTATTATTATTATTATTATTATATTTTTACATCAATACATATTCATATCCGCATATATATTCATATTCATATTATTATATACATCTGTTATATGTTGTTTGTTTCTTGTAAGTCATGATATTGTTTTGTTTGTCTCATGTCCTATGTATTACATGTAGGTATGTCTGCACCTGTAAATAAAAAAAAGGAAAAAAAAAAGAAAAAAGTTCCGACTTTACACGATGTCTCCAGTGCTTGCTGTATACTTTTGCTCGTGTCAAAGCTGTCACTTGTGCACTTCAGTTTTCTCCCCCTCCTTCATACCAGCAGCTTGTTTTTCGCCACTAATTGGTCAGAGAGACATCTTATACGGGACGTTAACCTGCTCTGGACCAGGTTAGCCGCTCAGCGTTGTTTCCATAGAGATCTGCCTCGATAGAAAGTGAACCCGCTTCGTACAGAAAACCCAGGTTTAACCCCGGAGCTACCTCAGTACTTCCTAAATCCAGCTTCATAGTACAGAGCCCTAAAGATTTAGTTTTAAACCTTGTTGTGATTCAGATGTGTCTTTACAGATGTGTAGCTATGCATGTAATCAAACTACAAAATAATGTAGTTAATTTAAGGTGAGACATGTGAATCAGGAGTTTTTTGAAAAGCATATAAGTGTGAAACTTTTCCTGTAGTTTACTGACAAAATAAGAAAAAAAAAAAAAAAGAAACGTATTCTAGGTTTCTAAGTTTTAAGTTATTTAATGTTTTTATATGTAAACCATTCACTATATATTTAAAAATACATACATTTGCTCACATTTCTAAAAACTAAACCTGAATATTGGATAGAGCCAAGCTTAAAATACTTGATGCATTTTGTCAACATGTTCCATAAAAGGCTTTTAGGCAATTAAGGAGATCTTGCCTTGTTTTTTTTTTTGGAGTAAAATTCCAAATAAACCAGGTTAGGAATTATATATCAGGAAAACCTTTCTAAATATAGTTAAGTACAAGAAACTGTGGTGCTTGTACTTAAGTGGGGATATCTGACTAAGAGTGTGAGGAAAAAAACGCCCTTTGAAATTAATATTCCAGCTCAATGGTCATTTCCTTTATTAATAATAATAATAAAAATCATAATAATTGTTTCTTGGTGATGCGCTGTAATGTTTGCACAAAAAGTGTTCTCAGTAGTACTTGTATTCTTGCTGAGATGTAACTTTTAAAACCTGCCAGTGCTTGAAAATGCTTGTAGTGTTGTTTGCGTGCGTCCTCTGTGTGACCTATACATCACCATTGCGAGTTCATTTAACAATCTGTCACTGGGGAGCAGACTGTTTGCCCTCCACAAATACAGCACTGCACATTTGCAAAACGTATTTATTTATTTTGACGTACTGTATATGCAATTTGTACAAGGTGCTAAATATCCACCGAACCAATAATGCAGGTGTATAAAAGCCTAATTAAGTGTGCCGCGGTGCTGTATCGTATTGCCCTGGCATATGCATCTGAAACTAAACTGCCTATATTCTTTGCAGCGGGCAGCTTTTCAATGAAGGAATACATTGACTTTATGTAAGTTGTCCCCGGGGCCATTTTTACAAACAGTAATGATAATGAGCTGACTAAACAGCACGGGCCCTCTGCCAGCGTGTAATGGAGATATAGCGTATTAAACACAATAGTGATGGCTGTATTGTGCGACTGAGGAATTCAATCAACGCAACACGACCTCTGGGCTTTTGGAGAGCAACAGTACGGGCATCTGTCCATTTAGAGCTTTGTCTACTACAGTATATATGTTAAAGCATGTAATCTGTACCTCATTGCTTAGAAACAACTTTATTTATTTAGATTTATGTGTACTCCATTAATCAGCTCTAGGGTGTAGTCTGTTTTAGCTTTCAAAAAACACTTATTTACTAAGACTGGGTGCTAAATTGCGAGTGTCAGAGAGCGAGCGCAGTGCCTCGACCCAATCAGCTCGGGACTGGAGCAGATGAAGAGATGGATGTGTGAGAGACTTGACAGAGACGCTGCAGTGCTGTATCAGGGAAGGAGAAAGGGGAAAGAGGAGCATCTCGCGGTTTCTGTAGAAGCAATAGGTCGAAAGTTTGCCTCATCGCGTATTCGGGAGGACACAGGATTTACCTTAAGAGGGCTAACTCCGCTACACCATCACGACACAAACGCAATGTTTAATCAATCTCCACTGTTAGGCCCCAAACACACTGGATCCGTAAGTGCAGTGTGCCGCCAGCATCAGCCCACAGAGATGGTAAACATACGCCTGTTCAGTCAACTATAGTCACCACAGGTCTGTTATATGTGGATGTACTCTCATATTGACTTTTGAATGGCTTTTTTTGTAAAGAAGGAGCAACCTGTTAAGCTCTGAGGCCTTTTTCCCGAAAATTCTATATCTACATTTATTAAGGTTTTACTTAGCATTTACTAGGTGTACATAGCTAACCTTGGTAGCAAATTAATTGGTGGACTTTGGGGATTACTGTGGAAGAGAAATAATATTAATAAATTATATTGTTTGACCGTAAATTGAGGTTGAAATGGATTATTCTAATTTCCGCCTGAAAAAAAAACACATATTTGCCTCCAAAAAAGCCTTTTTCCTTCCTGTAGTGAAGCAAATAACAACATAAATTGAAAATTTCACATATCTTGGTCTACTGCAGCAAAATGTGTGCCAAATAAACAAAGTAATGGAAAGATATACATGTTTAATTTTTTTAAAATGCAGGCGGAATCCAACTGTTGAATAGAAATTGAAGTAGATAGTTTTGTTGCCAGGAATTGTCCGAACACGAGGATGTCAAACATGTGTGTGTCAGCCGTTGTATCTCCCCGCTATGGTCCCAACAAGCGGACGCAAGGGGGCTCTTTGTTGCCTCCACCTTCAAATCAAATCTTTGTAAATGAGCCCTTTTGGAGCCTTTTTAACTTATTTTTAACGCCTCATCTGAGCACAAATAACAGCACTCTTTCCTCCGCAAAACTTTGTGTTGCCCTCACACCAGGCCCCAAGTCCGGAACGCCCATAAAACACGGCACGGTTGCCTATTGTGAGTGCTCCCGATCCGTGTGCTTCTGGACTTCGACACGGTTGGAGGAGGTGGACCACGGCTCATGCACACTCACATGCATGACTACGAGCCCTGTCATAAAAGTGTAAAGTAAAAAGTGAATAAACTCCATATCCAACACTCGTAAGAACAGACAGAGACAGTACTTTTGAAGCTTCTCGTGCTCCTTGAATGCATATTATTCCAAATCATAACAATGGTCTCACAAACGGGACTCGAGTCAAAATAGAGCAGATACTTCATGCCGCTGGGCTCACGTTTTCCACTGCACCTTATTAAAAGTGTCTTCTAAACAAACACGATGAGGTAGCAGCCTGTCGCCCTCAGAGCTGATGACGTAACCGGGCCCCAGGACTCAGACCTCTCCCCGATCAAGCCTGGGCACAGCACAGTTCGGATGGCGAATAACGCACCGATAAGACCGACGCATTAGCAGAACTATACAAGCGGTTGTAATAGTAATAGTATTAGGTCGTAGTAGAAGTGTTTGTGGTGATAATTTTGATTTCAAGGCTTGTTTTAGTCTCCATCTGTATTCCTCTGGCCCGGTCCGATCTCTCATCAGTTCTGTTGGACAGTGAGCAGCGCCGCGAGGCAAAACCATAAACCACATCACACCTGCGCCGTGATGGACAGGTGCAGCAGTTCTCCCTCTGGTGCTCCCGGCTACCTCTGCTCCTCACCACCCCCCGGTGTTCGCTCAGGGAGGGGGGGTCTGACAGACACCGGACCAGCAGGGAAGGGGCCTCGGCTCTGAGTGAAACAGACCCACTGTGGAGTGTCTCTGCCTCTCAGTGAAAACCTGCAGTGGTCCATGAAGCGCGCTGGGCTGTGTTGGGCTCACACAGTTAGACTTTCATAATTGGTGGGTCAATTCTTCTCTGGGGTGTAACGGCTGCTGGAGGGGGGGGACTATTAAAGGCACAGACCAAACAAGCATGGTTTTATTATAGAGCCAAAAGCTGATTTCCTCCTAAACATACAGCTGAGGCAGATGATATGTTTAGGATTCAGTATTTACAATAATAATTTCCTTATTTCATTCATCTTTTTCTGCTCAACAAATGTGCTTCCTTAGGCGGGGGACATGCTGGACAGTAGCCAGATAGTCTTGGGGTTGACAGAGAGACGTACACAGACAGACAACCATTCACTCCCACGTTAATTCGCTGGCTTCGATTTCGATTCACCAATTAAAAACATGCATGTCTTTAGGCGGTGTGAGAAAGCCAAAGAAACCCACTGTAACACTGGGAGGACATGCATAGCTTTCCCTTTCGTTCAAAATCAAAATCAGTAATTCATGTTTTACACACCATCTACTCCGCCTTAGGCCCATAGTTGTTGGGATAGGCTCCAGTCACCCACAACCGCTAACGGGAATAAGCGAAGAGGATGAATAAATAGTGTATTTTAAGAAGACCGTCAGTACATAGGTGTGTAGGTGTGTATTGTATATAAACACATTTAAAACAAGTATAAAGAAAGGTTTATGGTTTTCAAAAATAGAAAATTACACAGTTTTGGATATGTTGGTACCGCCCCTTGTTTTCCGATTGGTTGTTACTTTATCTAATCACTGCATCCATTTATTCTCCCATTTATTTATATAGCCCAATATCACAACAGAGGGCTTTACAGGAATAGACAAACAAGCAAACAGGAAAAAAGACTTTTCCACAACATTTTTTGTTTTTAGACCCTCCTTCTCGGTAAAGAGAAACCTCAGGGAGAACCACATGAAGGAGGGATCCACTCCTAGGACGGACAGGCAGATGGCAATTGTCCATTTGCTAATAGAGGTGGGAATCTTAGGAATTCTCATGATTACGTCCATGTCATCATTAATTCTTCAACAATAATTCATTTTACTTGTATATTTTACATCTGAAACATAATTTTAAACATTTTCTATATGCTGCCGTAGCAAATTCTGTTATCATTTGCCTGAGCCGACTCGTTCCAACCCACTAGCATCAGATTTGTATTGGACAAAGCCTACTTGAATAATTTGTAGTCATAATAAAATTCCGATTATTAGCTTTTCTGTGTCAATTCAGAATCTTTTTCTTATTTTTCCCACTTCTCCCAAGTCAAATCCGAGCTAATTCTTCATAAAGAATTGTAATCATAGCTACACTGTAAAAAATATCTGTAGATTTTACGGTAAAAATCTGTAAAA
The DNA here is from genome assembly GCA_020698575.1 of Bostrychus sinensis. Taxonomy (NCBI): domain Eukaryota; kingdom Metazoa; phylum Chordata; class Actinopteri; order Gobiiformes; family Eleotridae; genus Bostrychus; species Bostrychus sinensis. Next base: position 32,633,146 of record CM036246.1, on the reverse strand, counting down.
TCTCAACAAGTAAAAGACTGTAGTTGATATATCGGTAAAATACTGTTTTGGTTACGGTAATTAACTGTAATATGAAAAAAAATAAGGCAAAATTGTATTTTTTAGTTTTGTTTTTTAGTTTAACACCTTTTCAAAAGATAATAACTTTAAATTTTACAGTAAATGTTGATTAAAAGTTAAGTCACAAACTAAAATATACATTAACCTATTTTTTTGAAAGATAATAACTTTAAATTTTACAGTAAATGTTGATTAAAAGTTAAGTCACAAACTAAAATATACATTAACCTATTTTTTTTTAAAGATAATAACTTTATTTTACAGTAAATAATAATAAAAACTCAAGTCAAAAACTGTAAAAAACAACATTTGTGATAAAATTATACTGTAAAATGAAATACAGGCCTCTTGTAGTTTTTACGGTAGAATTCTGGCAACCACAGCTGCCAATTTTTTACCGTAAAATTTACAGATTTATTTTTACAGTGTATCCAGGCTAGCTCTGTTTTGTTGTACTGCAGTTTAATTAGTGGAGTCATGCTCTTACTTCAGAACAAAGTGAAGGTTAAGGACAGTAAATGTTTGTCTAGTGACTGTTTTCTTTTCACTTAAGTCTAGCATTGTTGCCCACTATTGCACAGCATAGCATCACAATTCATCTGCCCCCGTTTCTTTGTCTCCCTTTCTTTCCGTTCCCAGCAGACGTCGGTGCAGCGCTAATGGCCACTCTTTATCGAACAACACTGACATGAAACGGGCCTTAATGAGCTCTTCCCAGTTTTGCACCTTCCTCGAGGGGCGATTATTATTGGTGAGAAATTGATTGGCAGCCGGCTACGACGCGTCCGCCGGGGCCGCCGAGGTGTTCTGGGAGACACTAAGTTGTTGAAGCAAGGGCGGCTTTGTTTTTTGCGAGTTTGCGGCTTTGGAAGGGACAGGCGAGACAGTAAGTGCACGTCGCAGATATACTCTGGAGAGCCATACGTTGTCTCAGTCACAAAAAAAGTATGGCGTAATGTTTTTTTTTTTTTTTTTTTTTTTTTCTAAAGCGCACAAACATGTAATCTCAATGTCATCTGTCACTGAAGGACACTCTCTGGCTCCTGGCAGCAGTTCAGTGGAAAGAGAGAGGGTTATTATGGCATTTTATATTCTTGTGTTTTGGGAAATGTTGCCTTTACCACTTCTACTTTCACTCTTAAGTTTTTTTTTTTTTATCTAAAAATTTATCATTTTTAACCCCAGGGATAATAATAGTAGTAGTAATAGAGGTATCTGTAGTAGGTTCACTAGTATTAGTAGTAATATCAGTAAATATCTCTATGCCTTTGTAGTAATAGCAGTATATAATGCATCTCTACCTTGTTTAACATCACATCTTGCATCTAACTTTTTATCTGCTCCTTATTTTGCTTCCCCTTTTTTCTATTTATGGTGTTTTTTAGCTATTTATAAGCTGTGCCTAGACATAACTAACCCTAAATGAATGTCTTTCTCTAACTTTCTGTGGCAGCCATTATTCCACAGCCAAGTCCTTTATGAGAGTGTGGCTAAATTCATTTTTCCAAAGCGCACAAATATATAGTTTTGTCATCTTTTGTCACCAAAAACACTTTCTGGCTCTAGGAAAAGCCCTGTGGATAGAGAGGAGGTTATATTTCTACTCTTATTTACTTTTTAAAATATGTTTTCAAGCCTTTATAGCTTCATTGGGCAGGTTAGTAGAGACATATGGGTGAGATCAGGGAGAGACAATGAGTAAATTGTCAGAGACCAGAGTCGAACCCATGATGCTGTGGTAAACTGTAGTTGCTCTTTGTGTATTTACACTGCATGATTTACCAACTGAGCTACAGCCCAGTGCATGCTACTTTTGTGCAAGTACGTTTTTAGAATCTCTAAATGAAAGTGAAAGTATTATTCAACCTCAGTTAAAGTAGTAGTAGCAGCAGTGGTTTTATTTATTTATTTATAGTTTATTTGATAGGGACAGATACAATAAACATAGATTATCTTCTCAAAGTAATCCAATGCCAGTATCACAGTGTTTATAGCCAAGGCAAATTCGCAACACCGGTCCCTAGAAGGGCTTTTGACAGATACAGAAATATTACACATAATGAAAAATAAAGATTAAAAGTGAAACCAATGAAATGTCAGAAAACAAGTAAACAGATAAAGTATCTATGTATACATCCATTCACATCCATCCACCTACACCCACCCACAGACCCACACACACACTCACACACAGACATCCACACACACACTCACACACACTCACACACAGACATCCACACACACACTCACACACAGACATCCACACACACACTCACACACAGACATCCACACACACACTCACACACAGACATCCACACACACACTCACACACAGACATCCACACACACACTCACACACAGACATCCACACACACACTCACACACAGACATCCACACACACACTCACACACAGACATCCACACACACACTCACACACAGACATCCACACACACACTCACACACAGACATCCACACACACACTCACACACACTCACACACAGACATCCACACACACACTCACACACAGACATCCACACACTCACACACACTCACACACAGACATCCACACACACACTCACACACAGACATCCACACACACACTCACACACAGACATCCACACACACACTCACACTCACACACAGACATCCACGCCACAGTTTATACATGATCACACTGTTGTTGCTGTATGAGCCAAGATTTTGTCTGTTTCTTAAAGGTGGACAGTTTAGTGATAGTCTTTATCTGAGCCAGGAGAGAGTTCCATAGATTTGCTCCTTTTACAGAGAAAACAGTCTGAGCAAAGGAAGTTTTACAGAATGAAACTTTACAGTCTCCACATGTCACTGCTCTCGTAGGTCTGATGTTTTGTAGTCTGTTCACAAATTTGTAAAGTGGCTCCGGAGCAAGTTTATTTAAACATTTAAAGTTACACTGTGTAAGATTCCCGGTCTTGCGCCTCTAGAGGCCACAGGTGCCACTGCACCGTCGCAAAACGTAAACACTAGGGCCCCTCCTCCTTCTGAAACTGTGCGAGCGTGCGTCTATTTCCATCATTGTTTCAACTTTAGTTGACCTGCTGCTACCTTTGGAAGTTTGGACTGGATCTTCTATAGAGTTAGCACTAGCGTTAGCTTATCAACAAATATCGCGCAATGGTCGCAGTAAAAACAACTAATAACTGTATGAAAAAGCACGTTCTAAAGAAAAAATAAAGAGGCTAATTTACCTGCCCAACAATAAAGATGCAAAAACGTGATCTGATTTGCAGCCTTCTCTGTCTCTCATCTGACGCCAGCGAGCAAAAGTCTGTCCGATGTTGACTCTTGTCTGTGATCTGGTGCGGTCCCTTTCACATTTTCTTTTTCTTGCCTCGTCCGACATTGTCTTCATCTTCTTGTGTCCTTCGGCCCTGACGAACTGGCGAAAACAACAACGCTAAAAGTAGCTTCATGGTTATACTGCACCTCAGGTATAAGAGCAGAAGGGAATGCCGTAAAGCAAGTCGTTCCCTGTCACGTGACTTTTCCTGAACAGCGGAGCGCTCCCGGCCAAGTTGCGAGGGCGGTTTCTCAGTACAGAAGCCCCGCTCGGAGCAACAGATCGCGCCTCAGGCCTTATATAATCGCTCAAAAAATAACAAAAACAAGTCAGTATGCCCCACATATTTAGGAGAAAAGTTACACAGTGTAACTTTAAATACAAGTTTCATATAACTGAAATTACATAAATTTATAAAATTTAAGATTTTATGTTGAATTAAAATAGAACAGTGATGAAACCTGATGGGCTTTTTGTCCAGAATTTTAAACGCATGATTATAAAGCCGCAGTACGACAGCTGAGACAGAATCATTGTATTCAAGAAGACATTAGCACACTCAAATGTTAAGCAGTTCCTGATAGTCCTGAAACAATTTATAGTGGCCTTCATTTTTATAGACAGTTAATTGTAGTAGTAGTCGTGATCGCAATAGTAGAAGTCCTAGAAATAGTAGTAGTAGCAGTGGTAGCAATAGCAGTGCAAGTATTAGGAGTATCAGTATAAATATTACAGTTGTAAACTTTACAGTGGTGGTAGCTGGGAAAATATGTGCACTGGGGGAAGCTGCAGCAATAGCAGTACTAATAGTTGTGTGTGTGCATTTTTTTTTTTTTTTTCAGTGATAGTAGTAGCAGCAGTGGAAATAACAGTAGTAATTCCAGAGGTAGGCGCTTTGGTAGTTGTAGTAATAGCAGTACTAGTATCAGTTGTAGAAACACTACATATTTAAAGGAGAACTACCACATTTTACTACTGCTGTTTTCTTTTAATAACAAATGAAAAAGTGGACCCATTCCCCACCTGAAAATACCAAATGTGTTTTTATTTCATTACATTTATGAGAAAAATATGCTTTACTCCACTAGTTTTAACCCCACTGATAAGATTATTAGTATTATTATCATAATAATAGTGGTTGTAATTGTGGTAGCAGTAGAAAAAGGTGCACTAGTACGAGTAATAGTAATAGTAGTAGTAGCAGCTTTACCAATTGTACTACTGCTGTACCTAGTGTTTTCAACCCTACCACTCACCAAAAACAGTATAGATGTTTTGTTTTTGTTTGTTTGTTTGTTTTTATTACTTAAAAATAATAAGTATATGACATTAAACTGAAATTTGGAGCTTACCTTCAACTTCAAGTGCTGAGTTTAGCTTTAGACCATAGCAACGGCCAATTATCTCCACCTTGTTAAACATCATGTCTTGCATAAAATCCTTAATAATAAAACCTCTATGATGTCTTAAACTCTTTTTCAGAGATGATTACATAAGGTTTACGCTAATCCAAAGGGGAAAAATTTGGTAGTTTCCGTTTAAGCAGACATTACACTCAATACCTTTATACTCAAGTTTAAAGAATATACTCTGGAGAGCCATACATTGCCTAATGCAGTCACTAAAGAGGGAGTGGCGTTTTTCCAAAGCGAACAAACATGTCATCTCAATGTCATTTGTCACTGAAGGACACTCTGTGGCTTCTGGCAGCAGCTCAGTGGATCGAGAGTGGGTTATTATGACATTTTAGTTGAGGATAAAGCTTCATATAAAACAGCAATTAAAGATTTCATTGGCTTTTAAACATCCTCGTTTGACCAGCGCTTTGTTTTAACAGTGATGGATTATTACAGGCCATACCTTTTTAATTTAGGGTGGAAGTAAATGGCGTCTAGTGCGGTGTTGTGGCTTGTAACAATAAACTGGACACAGAGAAGAACAATGGGCTAATATGGATTTATGGAGTCTGCGGTGTTTTGTGAAAACAGGTCAGGAAGCAAGCAGCACTGCAGTTACAACATGAATCTATACAGCTGCTAATGTTGTACAAAGGCTGTCAAATTATGTTCTTTTGGGTTTATATGGATGAAAAATAACTACATTTTCCAGGAAATGCTTTGCCGAAAGAAGAAATGATGGTTTTGGTGTGGATCCTGAAAACTGTGTGGATAATAAAGCTGCAGTCGAGCATAGCCACAAGGAGCAAGGCAGTCGGCTCATTTATCTACCTGTTAGCGTCATGTTGCTAATAGCCGTGGTGAATAGCCATTTTATGCTCTGCCCTTTCACCACCATCGCCAGCAGGGGGCGACAAACACCGAATCCAAGCTTTCTCTGCAAAGTCAAAGTAACAGCTCCCCAAAAGAAGACGTTTTCCATACATATACATTATTTTTTTTAAGTTCTTAAAATGAAAAGAAAAATAAAAGTTCTTAAACAAATAACATACTGACCAATAAAATTTCAATCGACCAAGACGTCATTGAGTAATTAGGCAGCTAAGTAACCTGAGGCTGTCAACACTATAGTGCAGTGGTTCCCAAAGTGGGGTCCGGGGCCCCCTGGGGTGTCCGCGAAGGTACTACAGGGGGCCCCCCAGAGGCTGTCTATATTTCAATTTCAATATAGACAAAAAAGAAAAAAAATTCAAATTAAATTGATTTATTTATTTATTTATTTTTTCAGACACATGGTTTTGGTTCATAAAAACAAATAAAACATACAAAAATATAAAAAGTCAATGAAAATATTAAGTACCTAAAAACATAAAGTACATAAAAAAATCGAAATTAATTACAGCTGTATACTTGTTTTAAAATATTACTTTAAAACAACTTAACTTAACTTAACTCAATAATCAGTGTTTTTGTCATGTTTTTATAAAAAAACAAACAAAAAAACAAAAAAACAAAAAAACAAAAAAACAAACGCAGAGTGTTTTGAATAGAAAGAAGTTTTACTGTTGGGGGTCCACGAGGGATTTTTAGAAATTTAAGGGGGCCACGACAGTCTTGACTTTGGGAATGGCTGCTATAGTGGATAAAGGACTTTTAATTTTTTCATTTTTTAAACTTATGTAAAATAGGGCCAATTTTGTCTGTTAGCAGCTTAAATCTAAATGTTAGACAGGTAAAGTCAATAAAGGATAAACAATATATTATTTACTAACTTTTTACGATGCCTCACTCACTCCCAAATGTGCACACTTTTGAATAACTCACACTTTTATTTTAAGTATTAGTTAAGGGTTAGTAACCAGTTTGTGTATTATTTACAAAGCATTCCTTCAACATAAACACCACTGAGTTAGAAGGAATTATTATTAATGTTTAATTATTTAGTCATAAGCTCATGTAAACCAATGCAACATTATAAACATCAATGTCCATTCAGTGTCAGTTTATTCATTAAAATAGTGTTCATTAGATATGTAATAATGCTCTATTACTGTTTATTGGTGCGCTATTATAAAGTGTTACCCCAAATACTTGGAGTTATATTTACATTTAGTAGAAATCAGCATATTTCTTACATTACGAACCTGCAGAAGGTAGCGTTTTGAATTTCTGCACCATCAAATAAACATACACAACAAGCCCCATTATTTATTTTCACTAACTTCAGAAAAGTATGTTCTCCTGTAAGTGAAAAAATATGATACATTACAATACCTATGTGATTTTGGAGACCCTGAGGTGACTGGGACCTCTCAAAGTGGTGGAATAATGGTGTTGGTTGCTGACCCGGAGCGTGTTTTAGGTGGTAAAGGTGCAGTGAATGATAGTGCTTTGCTTCAGCACCATAGGCGTAAGGGAGTTACCTGGAAATAGCCAGCTAACAGCAGGACGTTACTCCCACAACTGAAGCTACTAAATGCCTGTGGTCATGGTCAAAGAAACCCAAAGTAAAACATTGAAAACATATGAAGCAGTCAATGGGATGGACGCATCTTAAGCCTAAAGATTCAGTCCCGCTGTGAACTCAGATCTTTGTGTGACGCTCATCTAATCCTTCATTATTGTCTTAAACCCGTGCAGGTGAAATGTTATTGGCAGTGGCATTGACCGCAAGAAAAGGCGGTGAGCTGGATAGAGTGGCTTCACGCTGCTCCTAATGGGACACACCCCAGGGCTCTGCACTGCCTCCCAGTGGAGAGGAGAACCCCAAGGCTGGCTCTCCACTGTGAGCAGCCATTACACCGCAGATAAAAGCAGTCACTGTCCATTTTCTTCTTTCATCTTTTCAGTACAGTTCAGAAATGGCTTGTGGTAAGGTTAGGATTAGTGGTGAAAAGTGACTCTATACTTTTAAAATGTAAATTATACTTTTACTTAAAGGTACTATAAGCAGCATGTGCTCCTACTGGTTTGAAAATGGTACTGCAGTCTAAATCCAAACAATGGTATGTGGGTCTTTTTGCTTTTCGGATGCAAGTTTTAGAACCAAAACAAAAAATGTAAACAATTAACATGGCCATTATGTACATTATATATATTTGTTTTATTGTTAATACATTAGCTATACCATTGTTATCAGTAAAAGTTATTTACTTTGATTTTTAAAAGTTTATCTTGGGACACGTGGGTTTTTTTTTTATGAATTATAAAAAAAAAAACTTACTACTCATAGTATCTTCAAGCACATTTTTACAATAAATAAAGTGATTTTTGACCTCAGTGATGATGATAGAAACAGTGATAATAGTTGAAATAGTGGTAGGTTTAGTAGTTGCAGTAAAAACTACACTCGATAATTTTTTTTGACTACTTGAGTAATATTAGTTTGAAGTGATAGTATTTGACAGAGAGAACAGATTCTGAGTACTTCTTTCCCCTGCTAAGATTTGTCTAAATGCACAAAAAGACTATAAGAGTCTGCTTTATGAATCTCCATATGTATAATGCATGCATTTGTACAAACTGGACTCATTTTTGCTGAGTAGGTTGGGGAGGATATTTCTAGTGGAGGCTGCAGTCCTTAGTGTCCCGAAAACTTCATTAGAGAGTTGCTATTATAGGAATACTTTGAATAATAAAGGCCAACAGATGTTCATATGCCAGACTGGGCAGTGTGATTTAGCATTAGGAAAAGAGTTTGGAAGCTGTGAAAACTTAATTTTATTAAAGCTGCACTTTGTAAAATGTAATATATATTATTTTTAATCTGGCTGTTCCACTACATTCATAAATCTCCTCTTGGTCTTTGGTCACCTAGAAAAAAAATGCACATTTTACAACCTTTAAAAACATTTTCTGACTAAAAGAAAATAAGTATTTGACTAGTAGCTTAAAGCAAGAGGTTAGGAGACCAGCAGAGGGCAGCACTGTGGCGGTCTTTTGAAAACAATCAAAGAAAAAGAGCACTTCACTTCCTTAAACTTTTTTGTATGATGAAATTTTACTACAAAATGAAAAATATTTGTGAGGAATCAGTGGAAACACAGCCGTTTTTTGGATAAATGACTTGTTGAATGTTGTTAAATGGGCTTGTTGATTGGTCAGTGAGCGTTGTGAGACCTCAGAACAGCCGTGCCAGAGAACAGAGGATTACTCACACAGGCATTGATGAAGCAAAACAACTCCAGGTATGTTCTTGACGAGACATTAGAAAGCTCAGAAAAGTAGATTTTGCATAATATAGCCCCTTTCAGCTAAGTTTTTCTTATTGTTGCAAATGTATGGCTTCTTGGCTTTGAAAGTTGCTCCCCATTCTTTAATTTGTTATTTGGAAAACTCAATACTCCTTTTCTAATAAACAACAACCCATTTCTTCCACTTGAAATTCAGCTAATGCACTTTTCATTACAAGCCCCGCCTTTGCATTCAGCCACTGTAATCGCCGCACTGTTCTTGCTAAATAAAGACAGCGGGGTTTGTCCCAAGTACAAGCCGGAAATCAAACCTCTTCAAATGACCCCTGCCTCTGCTCCAAAATAGCAACCAGACCCTCCATATCAAATCCGCTCCGACCACAGCGCAGCACAAACTGACTAGAGATGGGGAAGAAGAAAAAAAAATGGTGCTATTATTTAAAATCGGTGGCGAAACACAATGTTTTCCACCATGGTGCAAAGCAATTCGCCGAGCCGGAGGTAGACGCAGCGTGCCACTATTCATCTTTTAAAGAGTGGTAGAGCGGATTCACTAAGAGGTCATGCAGACTTCATATTTTCCGCCCGGCGAGGAGCAGATCTGAATATAAGGACCATGCCGTGTCTTTTTCCTTCTTCTGAGACGACAGAAAACAACACGCCTTATCGACAGCTATCAGCCAAAGAATGGAAGAGTTAGGAAACAGCTGTGATGGTATTTTCTGATGTTGTATACAGCACACAGTGACTCTAGCACACTTCCACTTTGGAGCAGTTTGCAGCAGGGGCAGGAGTTTTGTAAATGTAAAAATAATCAACCTGGCCATTATGTAAAATCTGTTTTATTTTGTAACGTTTTATTATATATTTTAATAAATCAGCTGTAGCATTGTTATCAGTAAAACTAATACTTCATTTAAACGTTTATAATCATATCATATCTTGGACCACATGGCTGATGTTTATGAAATATAAAAAAATATATACTGCTCATAGCACCCAGCCAAATAACTGAACTCAGGTGTTCCAGTCACTTCCATGGCCACAGGTGAATAAATCAAGCACCTAGGCAGCAGTTCGGTTCAAAAAGTAGATGTTTTCCCTCAGAATCAGAGTCAGCAGTTATCAAAGCTACTGCTTCATCAGTGCTGTACATTTTATTAGCTACTTTCGCCTTTTCCTCTCTCAAAACTGTAGAGGAATGACAATATATGATTCTATTGGGCTAGAAACTAAGTCCTGGGTGTCTGACACCAAGAGGAAGGGAGTAAAAACAAGATTTAACATTTTAATAGGACGTAGGGGCTGTTATTTTTAGCAACGTTGCTTGTCGCAATTCTGTGACTTTGGCGCTTAGAGGGTTAACATTAAAAACAATGAAAACTTTAATAATAATTTGTGTTGTCCACAGAGGATAATGTCAACAATTTATAACGATTTATTTATTACAAAATAAAAGATGTATGTCAAAATAAATGTTTATAAATTCCTTCTTTGTAACAAATCTTGCACGCAGTTTTTACTTCACCCTCCTTTTTCTTATGCATGCGTCAGTGTGATTGTGTGTTTGGTCGTGGTCTGAGAGGCCGTAGGTACAAAATGGCAGCCACATCTCTGTCAGTCTGCCCCAGAGCAAGCTGTAATCATGAAAAAGGAACTTAGAGTGTCCAGTAAAGTGTTATAAGAGTAATGCATTATTATTATTATTATTATTATTATTATTATTATTATTATTATTATTATTTAGCTGTACACAAAGCCGTGTGCGTCTGCCTCTCCAAACTGGGAGTGTGGTAATTAACGTGTTTATGCAGTCGTTGGTACTGTTCTTTTTAGTGTTGCAGAAATTTCGGTCTAATTATTTTTTTTTACACCACTGTTGCCCGTAATTCCTTGAAGTTTTAGGGCATTTGATTCTGCTCAGCTTTTGTTACCTCCCACCACTTTATTTACTTTATAATTAACTCGGAAAGTCACATTGAAATCTTTATTCCAAGGGAGTCGGGGCCCCTGAGGGACCCGTGTGTACTCAACCTACATATTCATCTTTATCCAAGCTTGTGAACAATTGCTATTATCTAAACAACAATGAACTTCTGGATGATTTTAGACATTTACTAGTAACTTTTTTCTTGATATACTAGCTTTAACCAGTACAACAAGTCTTGGCAATTAGTTTTTTGAGTGAAACATTATCCAGTGTCTTGGAGCTTGTCGAACCAAAGCCCCAGTGCCACCTCTGGAAATAATAATAATAATAATAAACATGTTGTTGCATGTTGCTGATTCCCTCGGCTGTGCACTCATCAGCTGGTTTGTTTCATCTCATTCCCTCATGCGTGCACGAAATCCAGGATCTTATTCCCCCGGTGATGGAAAGGGCTTGCTTACAGAGTCTTCATTATTCAAAACAAAGCTTAAACCGTGGCTGCGATACGACGAGCATTAGGCCATATTGCAGAGGAAATGCTTAAATTGTAATAATGGTAATATGCCTGTCATTCACTCTTGCCATATCGTTGTATCTTCACAATCAGATGCTGTCAGGCCGAAGTGGAAAGACATGTATTGCTGCTTTTCAATTTAAACCTAATGAAAAAACAGTTGTGCAAGCGACATAATCCTTGCAATATGTATATAACGAGAGTGGATATTGCATTTGTCATATTGTGGAGCTGCCTTAAAGCTCTGTAGCACTAGACCTGCAGCTTTTTGTAGAGACGCAGTGGAAAAGCAGTGAGCGGTAGTAGTAGTAGTGATAAAGAAAATGTCTATATTTTTACAGATGGTTCAGAACACTAACTAGAAAGTAACTTAATATTATTAATGCGATTTAATGTGATTATTATTATTATTATTATTAACTCAACTCAACTTTATTTATAAAGCACTTTAAAAACAACACAGTCGGCCAAAGTGCTGTACACAGCAATAAGAAAATAAAAACACAACAAAGAAAAATCCATGTAAGGAAATAAAAGAACAGAGACTTATGACTAATATAAAACAAAGGTGAATCGATAATAAATAATAAATATAACCAATAAAACCAATAAAAACAATAAAAGTCAACATCTCAAACTATTATTATTATTATTACATATTTGTCCAAGTAATGGGTTAGTTCTAAATATATTTTCTAAGACATATGTTTACCCACGAAATTAGATAAATAAACAAATAAATGCATACATTAAGTTTCTTGAAACAGCCTGCAATGTTCTGACTCGAGTGGACACAAACAGTTCAGTAGCACTGATCCATCTGGGCTGTCTTAACAAGAGTCTAAGGGCCATATTTACTAAGACGGGTGCTAAACTGAGAGTGCAGTGAGAAAATATGCGGCCGCTATTAATGTGCGTGTTGCGCGTGAATTACTAAGACAAACTGCGTGGTCGGTGACAGCTGCAAACAGATGGGGAGGAACTATTTAAACGGCATCATTGCGTGTATTGTTTTGCGTCATGGAAGGTGCAGAAGTGGAACACAAATGGAAGCAAAAATTTAACTAAGAAGAGCTGAAAGTGCTGGTGAATAATTTTTTCATCCGTCATGGCTACGTATTTCTTCATTTCTTCTCCTTGGTCTCACTCGAATCACAGCAGCCATCTGTGCTAAAGATTAGCACGTCCTTCTCCAACGTGCTAAATTTATACACTATTTTCACACGCAAAGTCATGGTGAGCCTTGATAAATAATATTGCGGGCAGTAAATGAATGAATTTGCATTTTCTCCGCCTTCCATTTTGCGCACTCTGGGAAGAACGCCTCAGTTTACAGATTCATTAGGTCATAGGAGCAAAATCTGCATTGCGTTCGCTCTGCTCCTGTAAGACACGCAAATCTCAACTGCGTCTGGGTTTACTCCAATTTTAGCGCATCTTATTCAGTTAGCGTGCACGCAAACCTTTGATAAATCTGGCCCTAAAAGTATAATTGTTAGCCGTTTCAGTCTCTGGAGGCTGTTTTTTTTGTAATTAGACCACAGATGTACAGAGTACAGTGAGGTACAGCATCTAAACAAAGTCAGTTTCACTTCATTTGAACAAGAACCAAATGTCTGTGACAACACTGATAACACACACCACTGATGATACATGTTCTCATCATCTGACAGACAGAAATTGTCTGAAGAATTTGTTATTTTTTTTATAAGTGAAATATTTGTTCATGCTAGTAGTAGTAGTATAAATATTTGTTGTTGTAGTAGTAATAATATGAAGTAGCTTATCTTAGATGTGGTAATTCAAGTAAAAGAAACAGTAATAGTTTTTTTGGTGTACAGTCGGAAAAAAAATAAATAAATAAAAGTACTTAAGCAAAATGTAGTTATTTCTATGCTACTTTTACACAATTAATAAGTTCTTTATTTCTACTTTGAATTTACAGTGCATTCATTTGAGTGCAGATTTTGAATTCTTCCAGAATAATGTCTTTTAAACCTGAAATACTTCCTACCATCTTTTCTCGCATGACAATATACTGTAGATACTGTATACTGTACAGAGAGGGCAGGTTATGCAGATGAGGAACAGCTCTCCCTCTGACTCCAGCCCTGGTTTAACCACCTCCTCTGTCAGTCCTGAGGAGGCTGGTGTGAGTAGAGCTTGTATTTCTCACAAAGTACCTTGAATGAGGGACAAAACACCCAAAGAACTAACTTTGCCCAGATGCATTTCGTGTTAAACCTTTTTCCTGTGTACTGTGCTGCTTATATTCTGTATACGCTATCCATGCTTAGTTTCTCCGTAAACACCGGTAATGTAATGTATATTTCCCCAGTAGGATTTTCTACCACCACTGATTCAATGTTAACAAGCTGCTTAGACCAACAATCAATGGTTGATCCTCACTTATTCAAATGAAACCAGTGCCTCAATGCGACCATGTGATTGGACAAAGCTAATAATAAAAGCAATATGTAAGGAAATATGCTTTTAGGTGATCAAACCTCTTTATCTTTCCTTTTTTCCTTATGCAGCCCTCCTATTTATCTGGGCTTTGGACTGCTGTGAGTGTACGCCGGCTTGTGACTCCTTGTTGCTGGAACAATCAAAGAATTTTATACCTGTCCCTTCTGAATATACCGTATTTTCCACACTATAGGGCACTCTGGATTATAAGGCGCACTGTCATTGAATGGTCTATTTTCAAACTTTTTTCACATATAAAGCGCTCCGGACTAAAAGGCGAAACAAAACAGTCAGATAAGTCAGTCAAACTTTATTCAACGCGTTCACCATAACTCCCAAACTTGTTCAGTTGTAACACGTGAATAAAAAACACAATCTGAGACGGCTAAATCAAACGATAGCGTATTCACAATAACTCATAACTGTTCAGTTAACGTTATAACAAAATACAACACAATACACTCACTTTTTAAGTTCGTTCCTTGTCCATGAATCCCTCACATTCTTCATATCCGAGTTAAACATTTGGGTGATTATGGTAATATTATGGTGAAGCACAGTATGTATTACTCCGCGATGCTCCTGACTACGGTAGCCGTAAATAAATTCATATATAAGGTGCTCTGGATTATAAGGCGCACTGTCGTTTTGAGAGAAGATTGAAGGCTTTTATAGTACGGAAAATACAGTGTACTAAACTTTTTGTCAGCGTGAAGAAAATGGCTGTTCATAAGTGGCTTGTATAACCCACATAATGCAGAGGTAATAATATGTGTTGTACATTTTAAGATGAGATGAAATGTACTTTTCTTATCCTATTTCACAGCAGGATGTGACTCATATGTTATTACAGCCAAAGCCGTCCTGAAGGGTTTCTGTTTTCTTTTCCTTCATGGTTCTCCATCATTTCTTGAAACCATGCAGAAGTCCTGTTGCGTTGCCCCTGTTTCCACTGAGCTTGTGATTGTGTGACTTTGCAGGGAGTTCGGCCGCTGGAAGGTGAACAGCCTGGCCCTGGAGAGACAGGAGAACAATGGCTACTCGCTGCCTCTGGACCCCGAGTTTCTCCAAACCATTAGGCAGCTGGGCAGGAGGCCCAGTCTGAGCGCCATCACCGACAACATCATTAGGAAATACGGGACACACTTCCTGCTCTCCGCCACTCTGGGAGGTAAATGCTTTATATACACTGTTTGTATGTTTGCATGCTGAAAAAGGAAAATAGTTTGTATGTTATTTTCAGTGCTTGTTAGTGGATGGTTTTATTCGATCCTATTCTGTTCATAAAAAATGCAATCACCACCACAAAGACTGGCAAAAAAACATAAGTGTGGCTGTATGCTGCTGGATTGCTCCATAATAGAGAGTGGCTTGGCAACCAATACCTTTCAAGACAACTACATTAATACTTTAATACATATAACCTTTCCAAATTAAAATAAAAAATGCATCCAGTAAGTAATAAGAAACCCTTTTCATGTGCTTTCCAAATTATCTAGGTTTATCTTATTTATTTATTTTTTTAGCATATTCATACACACACAATTTTTTTTTTTAGCTATAACATAACATGTCTTACTTTTCAAAAAAAAAAAAAAAAAAACATTAAAAGATTGCAAAACACATTTTAAGTTATTTAAAAAAAGGAAAAAATATCTCAGGGTTCCTGCAAGGCATTGAAAAGCATTAAATTTGATTCCAACACGCATTCAAAATTTTAAATAGTTAATATTGCTGACATTATTAGTTTTATTCATTAATATAAATATGTACATATACATAATAATATACTATTTTTGTAGCCTACTGTAGCGTGATAGACGAGCAGAACATTTGCTTCCAGCGAGACCAAATTACTCAAATGTCAGATGTTTGACTTTCAACATTATTGGTGATTTATGAACTGTGTTTTACAATACTTGCACATATATGTGAATGTGAGTGAGTGGGGACTACGGATGGAAATTAGCTCTGAGCTATAATCCGGTGTATTTACGGCACTAGCTGTTCATTAATACACGCTGTCCCATTAAAATAAATAAAAAAATAAATAAAAATATTTTGACAATTAAAGTCACGACTGTATGTTTGTGGCATTAAAAAATGTTAAAAAGTGCATTCAAATGCAGGAGTGGTTCTAGACCACTTTTAAGTGGGGGCCACACTGGGGCCAAACTTTTTGCTGGGGATACGTGAGACATCTTTGTAAACATCATGTTACCCCCTTTTATAAAGCTAGAATAACCCTTGAAAGAAATTTACAATTTAATGTGTGAGTTTCATAAGGTATTTAGGACGCTCCAGAAGGATGGCCACAAGGGGGCACAGGCTCACAGTAACAGGGGCACTGGCCACCCCTTAGAACCGCCACTGTTAAAATAGCATTAATAAGCATTAAATTAGACTTGCTGACACCTGCAGCAACTCTTATTTTTTCACAGTCATAGCTGTTGTTGGCAGTGTTTACAGCTGTAGCTCTACATATAAGTTTATTAACCACTGATACCCCCTCCTCAGCCAGTTCTCAACATTTTCACTTAATTTATTTTAATTTAATGGGGCAATTGGTTCAACATTTTATTTTAATTTAATGGGGCAATTGGTTCATTGGTTAATTTTAAATTATTATTATTATTTTTTTTAATTTTGTCTTCCTTTTGGGTTGAGGCTTGGTCTGCTCACCTCAGCTGTGCCAAGTGACCAAGTCCAGAGCTTATGGGCAGATCCACAGTTCACCGCTCACCAAAGCTCATTTGTGCATTAACACCTCCACAATTAAGCCAACTCTGAATGAGATTCATTCAATGCCCAAAAGGAGAGGCATGAAGTCACAAAGCTACTTGGCTTTTGGACCAACTTTCACTCTTTTTAGGGTCTAAACAGTATTCCTATCGACTCTTCCCTTCTAGTGTCGCTACAGCAAATTATCTGTCTCCTAGCTTTTGATTATGCTAAGTTTTACCCCTGATGCCTTTACTTGACACAGCCCTCTCTATTTATATGAGCTTGGGACCGCCACAAAGAGTGCACACTAGCTTCTGACCCATGTGGCTGGAACAGTTTGTATAATAGTAGTACAAATAGTATTATTTATACGTATTGGTACTGATACATTGGGCCGATTTTCACATTTTTTAGACAATCGGCTATCGGCTGATTCTTGTGATTTAATGCCGATTTTCTAATTGAAGGACCCCAGCTTTCCAAACCATCTTGTAGCAGTTTGGGCTCTTACTCTGCAGTTCACAGAAAACATTAAAAAAGCAAAAAATAAAAATAAAAATAAAAATGCTTTTTGTTTCTGTGGTAGAAAATTAATGTATTTTGTTGCTCTCCTCAAGCTCTAATTGGGCAGCATGTTTGATTGAGTTTGCCTTAATGGTTTTCTCAAAAAAAAAACTCTTCTTTTACCTTTCTCACTGTCCAAACACATTTGCTTGCTCATCAATAAACATTACTAAAACAAATGACTATATTATAATGATTTCTTTCATAAAATTAGGAAAATCTGCCCTTTATATCGGTCCCAAAAATTGTCAGTGTTTATTGGCCATCGGCTGCTCTGAATTTTAAAAGTCAGCATTGGCCATAGAAAATCCCATATTGCTTGACCTAACTATTAGTATTATTACCCTTTCAGCAGTTTGAGAACTTCCAGAGCCCTGCACTGTAATTCTTAGAAAAACTTTGTCAAATTTTGCAAGTCATCACATTTTCCACAGATACATTGCATATTTAATCTATTCTTGCTATTTTCCAATCTTATTATCACACAATTAGTCTCTTTAGTTGAAGAAAAACTTTTTTTTTTTTTTTTGCTCTCAGCATTGTCCTCAAAATCTCTTTTGCTTTTGCACCATTAACGAGTATCGTCTTGAAACTAAGGACACGCTCCACTTCTTACAGCGGCCTCAAACGACTCTCCAGCCGTCACTCACGAAGACGCCACGAGACTGCAAACTTTATGGGCAGCCATCAAATATTCCACATTTAATTAAAGACAATAAAAGCAATATATTTTTTTTTTCTCCCCGTTGTGCGGCTGTCTGGGCTCAACACAACTAAAGTCTATGTTTAGAGTCGTACCACCACCAAAGTGCCAAATGCAACCCCTGATTTGGATAACAATAGATCTGAGCTCGCTGTTGATTCCCATGGCTATGTGCCGCACGATCTCCTTCCAGCTCCTCGACTGGTTTTGTTTCATCTCGTTCTCTCTTGTGCATAAACTACAAAAAAAAAGAAGAAGAAGAAGAAAAGATGAAAAGACAATCCGGTTCATCGTCTTGTGCACAAAAACAAATAAACAAACAAAGCCACAACCACAAAAGGCTAAGCACTCTCTCTTGTCCTGTAGCCTCTGATAGCGTCAGGGCTAGCTTTGTGGCTAAAAACAGAACAAAGAAGTGCTATTTTCATAATTTAATCATTAGTGAAGTTGCAGTAACAATTGCAAAACAATAGTTCTATTATGTTCCCAGCTATTTCTCTAGAAGACATGTTTTAGCAAGCAGCGCAAATTCCAACATCAAACAGCAATACAAGTTAGTTAAATTGGACCGCCATGTTTTTCTAACCCAATTTGTATTTAAAAAAAACTAAATATCAGCGTTGCAATAAAGTTATAATTGACTGAAGTATTTTTAGAAGAAAGGAAAGCTTGTTAAAATCGAGATATTCTACACTTTCCAGCACATTTCTCCGGGGGACTGTATTTCTCTGCAAATTAAAGCCCCAGTCAATAAAAAGTAATGTTGTTGGAGCGGATTTTGCATCGATTTTTCACTCTTTCAATTTGTCAATAGAATGTTCACTAAAAGCTCCATCTCCACAGTTTGTAATCAAAGACTTGTTCGTCTAAGTGCTTCAAATTGTGCCAGGATAGACGGAGCTTTGTTAATAAATGTTGGAAATCAGTCGAAAGAAATTATCTTTGCTGCAGCAATTGGTGCCTAATGTGGTTCTTTGACAAAGGACGCAAACAAAATGCAGCACTGACAATAATAATATTAATAATAATAATAATAATAAGCAACAGTGGAGAGGTATGTTAAGAGTTTGCCCAATACCTGGAGGGTTGGCGGTTCGTGACTGTCTGGGAAATATTTATATTGCAACAATGACTTGTTTTGGGTAACATTGTGAAGAACCGGCGCTGGCACAGTGATATTCTCTCAGACTGATGAGGCAGAGTCGTGTGTGGGAGCAGCTGCCTGACACATGTTTGCCTCTGGTTCCACTTTAGGACAAGCCCGCTGCTTTGATCGGTTCACAGCAGGCCTCTCCTGTCGCTCCCCTGCACGAGTCTCATTTGTAAAACTTGTTAGTGAAAGCGTATTTGACTAATAAATGTTACATTGCTTTCACTGTTTCTATCCTCGCATGTTCCTGGGAGCTGTGTGTAACGGATGCTGAGTCTTTCATCGCTCATCCGTACCAATAACAGGACAAAGGGTAGAGTTCACCACTTTTACTCAGTTTCCTCTGCAGTTCACTCGGCACTGAGAGGGAGAGGAGCCAACAACTACAATTTTACAGGCCGTAGTGTGATATTACATTTGTTTTACCCAGAGAATAAATTATGTGGGGTCTTTAAACAGTAACAAATTATGAATAAACTTTGTATGAACCAAAACAAGTGTATAAAATTACTGTGGATGTTGTAACACAGAGAAAATAGCAAAAATAAAGTAAAATAGAAATGGTTTTACATGTATAAATAAAATTAAGCAGCACATCTAGCACCGTAAAATGGCTGTTCCTTATTTGTAATCACGTTATGCTTCAAGCACCAGTTAGCTCACTGAAAAAAATATTAGACTCAGTAAAAATGTACAAAATCCAAAATTAGCTAACAAACAAATAAATAGGTCTATAACATCCCAAAATATTTTTATCAACATATATTTTACATTAAATAAGTTAAATAAAATATAGTTTTCACCAACACTAACTTACCCTCTGCAGTTCACTCGGCACTGAGAGGGAGGAAGTGAAGCTACCAAAGATAATACAGTCGGGAGAGGAGCGCACTTCCGGTTTTTCAAAATAAAATAACAAAAACGATAAAATTCACATATATTAAAAAATAAACAAAAACATGAAAATTAAAATAAAACAGTGTTCCTAATGCATTTTTAACTCTGTTACATGTGCACATTGTGGACTCGTGGGGGGATGATCCGTGGCAGGAATTTTGGAGCCACAAGCCGCCAACTCTTACAAACGATGTATTTAGTCGTGTTTTTATTTTTTATTTTTTTTCATAAAGCGTCAGTTCTTGGCTCACAGAGGCTGCCTCACTGTGGACAGGTGACGGTGACTCCGCCCACTGTCCAGGGAGCTGAGCAGACCGAGGGAGAGGCGTACTCAGGGGTCTGTCCCGTGCATTATATTTCATGGAGAACACAGTTTAGCAAGCACTGCAAAACGAAGCGACCATTGGCCAGTTAGGCTCTCTCACAATATTCAGAAGCTTTTTTTTTTTTTTTTTTTTTTTTTTTTTTTTCCTGAGATGTATTTATTTGTCAAAAAAACAAAATAAAATCACATATTTGGTCTGTGTTATAATTTAAGGCTGTTATACATGAGGCAAACAT
This sequence comes from Bostrychus sinensis, assembly GCA_020698575.1. Classification (NCBI taxonomy): domain Eukaryota; kingdom Metazoa; phylum Chordata; class Actinopteri; order Gobiiformes; family Eleotridae; genus Bostrychus; species Bostrychus sinensis. The sequence goes on along the minus strand of CM036246.1, from coordinate 32,612,666 downwards.
GCATATATGCCAACAAAGTTAAAAGCTTTTTATTTTATCATTTATTTATTATTTTCTTCTTTTCTTGAGGGAGGTGAAAGGGGATTTTTTTTTTTTTTTTTTTTTTTTTCATGGCTTCAGGGGGAAAATGTTTGAGAAGCACTGCAGTAAGGGCATCCAACATGAAAACAAAAAAACAAAGAAAATCACCTTGCGAGTAGTTCACTGTGGTGACTCTGAATTAATAAATGGAGCAGACGAAAGATGAGAAGAAAACATAAATAAATAAATAGGTAAATAAATAATTAAGTCACAGTAATTTCTGCACATTCCTGGGACTTGCTTTTTTTTTTTTTCCATGATAAGGCTGTAACACATACAGTAAAGTAGGCCACACACTCCTATCCTATTTGCACAGCCTAGATTAGCTTAAGGCTCCCACAGATTCTCCTACAAGATTACTGTATGGTGTGTTATAACTAATCAGATTTATGCTGAGTTGATTTTAATAAAATATTTGAATCCAAGGAGGAAGAGGAAAGAGAGCACAGTAATCTTCTTCTTTTGTTAGTTTTATTGGACAAATGGAAGCCTATAGCCAACATGTCTTGTATATTCCTTTTTATTCAAGCAACATTCTGGGTATTGTCTAAAAGCGGTTTAATATGTTAATAATAATAATAAAAAAGTCTATAAATGATTTAATTCATTGACTTGTGATGTGTAATGTGTGTCCTATCCCAGGTGAGGAGTCTTTGATGATTTTCGTGGACAAACGGAAGCTGAGTCGCTCGTCCGAAGGCAGCGAGACCAATAACACAGGCCGTCACTCTGGAGACTCTGCACCAGCTGGCCGCTTCCTACTTCATCGACCGAGAGAGCACCCTGCACAAGCTGCACCACATCCAGATCGCATCCACCGCCATCAAGGTAAACCGGTTTCCAACGGTTTCCAACGGTTTCCAACGGTTTCCAACGGTTTCCAACAGCTTCCAACAGCTTCCAATGGTTTCCAATTCCATAACGCATTTTATTTACGTGGCGTTTGTGTGAAAGTGATGGGACAAGACCAGAAAATAGTAGACAAAGAGTGTTTTAACTTAGCATTTTCCCTTAACTATCAAATCAAACCAATCACAGGAGCTTTTTGAAAAGAACCCAAGGCCTGTGAAGTGTACTTGGTGAAGTTTGGAAGACGGACTTGAGAGATTGGCGAGCGCTGCTGTTGTTCTGTTAATGAGTGTCTTGCACAAAGTTCTTTCTCTCAAAATTGTGGGCAAATTAAGGATCCATTTTGAAGACTGCAGGGTTTTATCTGGTTGTAAATATTCAGCGTTTTCCCTTAGAGTGCTGTAAATGCATCCTTAAGGCTAATTTATACTCCTGTTTTGTACGTAAATAGAACCGTCCATTCTAAGCGTTGCTATTGTCGCAGCATTTATACTTGCAAACGTTTTCTCTGTGAAAGTCTGTGTTATGTAAAAAAAAAAAAAAAAAAAAAAAAAAACAGTAGGGGGCTATCGGCAACAATCAAGATTTTACCAAGATAGAAGAAAAAGAAAAACAATAAAAACAAACATTGTGGCGCTGGTGGTGGTTTTTTTATACCACATTTATTTTAAAAAGAGCCAAGAAAATGAGGCGAAAGTAGTGGTGTTTTCAGGATTTAAATATGCCGGGACCAACTTGCTTTAAAGTCTAGTCACTCCCTAAAACATTCAGCCGTTGCCTTCTGCTGTGTTCACTTTGTATCAACTCATAAACTGTTCTGTTCGTCTGTATCTGCAAGCTCTGGGGAAACGGACCAACGTATGGACTGAAGAGGGCTGAGTATTGTTAAACGATAAGAAGAAAGAAAAGTTACAATACTAATGGTCGAACAAAAAAAATATTCACAACCAAGTTTCAATATCTAAGAGGAACGTTTAATGTTCCTTTGCATGTATGAATCAAATAAATAATACAGAATAAATCATACATACTACTGGTTTTAACTTACAGCTAAGGAAACAGCAGTATTTTATTCAATATTATTGTGTTTTATGATTGTAGAAGATAATTAGCTCACCATAGATTAGGGCTGAACAATATATCGCAAAATTATTGTTATCGCAATATCAGCAAACGCAATAACTACTGATGGTCTTCCATCTGACAGAGATTTACACTGAAGAATCATTTTCCACCAGAGCCTTAAAAGAACATGTGTTGTGACTAAATAAAAATGTTTAAAAAGTCGAGTTTTAGTGGTAATTTAATTAATTTAGTCACAGCTTAGCCTTGTTTTATTCCTGGTTTAGCCTGTGTTAAGTTTTGATTTTGTCGCTGTTTTGACTTGTAAATACACGGAGCTTACATTTTTGTGAAATGTAGTAAATTTAACTTACTATGTTTGAAAAGTACGCTCTATTTTCAATAATCGCAATGAATATCGTTATCGCAATTTTCAACATAATTATCGAATATCGCATGTTTTCTCAATATCGTGCAGCCCTACCATAGATATCAGAAAAGTATTGCCCAGGTACCGGTATCGAAAACTAGGTATCGTTAAAGTACTGTTGTTGAAAAATCTGAACAATACCCAGCGTTGACTGAATGAACGCTCCGTCTGTATCCAAATGCATATTTAACGTAGTTCCATTGTCAAAATTTGGCAAGAAGCGAGCAAAAAAATAAGGCTTGTGTGCATTTTTTTTGGTTAAACTTATACATCTCTCACTGATTAAAGTGTGCAATGCTGACCTGTCATGTTTGTCTACATGTAACAACAGCCATTCATATGTTTTTATCCATCACTCAAAATCACTTCCATTGTTTCTGTGTTTTAAATGATTGCAGTTGTGGTTGTATGAGCATTAGCTTTGCCTTCATTGTAAACCCTGGTGAAGTGTTCTTGATTAGCTGTCCCACACACACGTTAATGAAGCTATGGGCAGATTAGGGCTGTTTTTAAGTGGACCCTACAATCAGCAGGATTTAGAGGAGGTCATTGTTGGAACTGAGACCAATCACTGTTCTTTTTTTCTGTGGAATTAGCTTTCCATTGAGCATTATGCCTTTTAAATCGCTATGAGGCGATATAAGGACAATGCACCATTGTGGGTTTAGTAACGGAGTCAGGCAGTAATGGTCTTAACAAAATGAATGCTTAGATTATTGGGGAGTGAACAGAACTGGACTCTATATAGAAGTCTTACAAAGTCTAAAATGTTTGGTTTGCTCGGATGAATACAACTTTTTCAGTGTACAAAGGTTAAGTGTTAAATTAAAAAAAGTGCATTCAAACTGACACAATAAAAACATTTCACACTGGACATTTTAAAAACTCCTCTACGCCAATTAAAGGATGAAAACTTTGCAGATTATTTCCTTGGGATGGGTGCACAGGAGCAGACAGAGAAGCCCAAAAGTACATCAACCAGGTCCTAGGTGGCCATCTTAAATTGGGAGCGGCTAGCACCCAGTGAACAATAAAACATACAATTACATTATTAATATACATTACACAAATAAACAGTGGAAAAAACTTCACATTCAGTGTGTATTTTACCAACGACATTAAAATATGAAACTTTTTTGTGTGTGCATGTTAGTTGCATTTAGATTAGATTAGATAGTAGATTAATTTTGAAACATGTACTGTAGTTATCCGTAGTGCGAGGCAATAAAAACAAATTAATTTGAATTTTAATCGCAATTTTTCATTTTTTTATTAACCCTCTAAGCGCCAAAGTCGCAGAATTGCAACAAGCAACATTGCTAAAAATAACAGCCCCAACTTCCTATTAAAATGTTAATGCATTTCTATTTCCTCACATTTTACTAGTCATGGGACATTAGAGGTTATAGTTATAGTTTACTAATGTTGGTTTAGAGATTACCTTGTTTTTACTCATTTATTAATTGGAGAAAAAGACAAAAAAAAAGTTCAAACATCTTGCATTTACTAAAAATAACATCATTCAGCACGTTTGCCTGATAATGATGTCACAATATGCAAAATATATACAGATTAGATGCCTATAATTACCACATTCATAAACTTTGGTTCAGAACTGACATTTTTCTCATTTACAGTAAGACTCTATCTTTAATTATTTTTAAGCCACAGCCTTTTGAATTTTGGATGTCAAAAAATACAATATAGGAACTTATTTAGTATGTTCGGGCATGTTAACTTAATTTCAGACCAACACAGCTGTCAAACTGGCCAATATTCATCGTTTATGTATCTATTTATGTAACTCTGCCTGCACCTGTTCCCAGATTCTGTTTCCTCTGTGTAATTGTGCCAGTCAGCTGTGAGAAAGATTGCAGGTACAATGAGTAGCGCCTTGCAGAAGCGTGTATCCAACTGATCAAAGCTGAAATACGCTCACATTTGGCGTTTTGGCCGGTGTGGATGTCCAGCCCTGGTTCACCGTGCACCGGAAATTAGGTCACTGAGAAAAGTTTAAGACAAGATTGTTACTTATTTATTCTTTTAACGCATTATACTTTCTGTAAACAATTGATTATGATGTTAAAATTCCAGCCCGAATGCTACTATGGGGCCCTTTATAGGAGGATTATTTTAACCTAAGATGTTATGTAGGCTTTATTGTCAAGGATTTTTTGCAGAGAACCACATATTTGCTGACCAGATTGTGTTCTCCAGTTTGAGTAACACTAATGCTATAAACACCGTCCAGTAACTTAAAGTTATATATTTGCATTTTATTTCAGTTGAATGTCAGATTTACGCTTTGCTTCCCTTATCTTTTTCCTGCTATTTTGTGATGTGAGCAGTTGGAGCCAGCGCTTCAATAGCCACCGCCATTACTCCAGTGAATAAAGAGCTTGGACTGATCTAATGAAAGTTTAAGTTCAAGTTACAAAAATTCAGTCCATGCTCTAGTTCCCCCTCTGCCAAAAAACCCAGACGAGCTCTCAGAGTCTCATTTTTTCCAGAGTTTTTCCTTCTATAATACTATGCTTTTGACTGTATAATTAGCCAGCCTCACTAAAGATGAATGAGCACGTATCTAAATCAAACCCAGGTGCTTAACTAGAGCCAACTTGTTGCAGCATAACTCAACAAAAAATACATTTGTTTCATCTCCCAAACCGTTCTTGCCTATAGGATTGCAAATACACGGACACAATCTGCAGCCGTTGTTTGTTTTTGCCGGTCATCCTTGTGTAACGCCGCTCTGTAATGCATCTGAAGATATGCTTATGATGTAAATATCGTTGTGTTCGCAGCCTGAGGGCGGTTCATTCATCACTCTGTCTTTTCTTATCAGAGTGAATGAATTAAATCGGCTGAGTTCGCCCTTCGCTCCCGCTCGGCGCACATTATCTGCGCTTTGTGAGGGATCAGATTCTTCACGTGGCATTAATTTGTTTACACTGGCTCCCGGTAAACAACAGATTAGCGAATGTAGGTGATATCAGCGACCTGTGTGGATTCAGTCGTGTGAGACGTGCCAGATTTTAGAGTTAGCTCCCTCCAGGTGCAGCAAGTGCCACTGCTGCACCTGCTTCTGCACTGATAGTATTCAGACAGAAAGCACAACACACCTGAATATAAGCATAGATAAATAGTAAGTTTAATTGGTCATGCAGTTTCTGATGATGAAGACCATTAAAAACGGATAATTACAGAGTGGTTTGGTATAGGTTTAGGTCTGATTTTGACCTGCTCTAGCTGTTTTGGGGCATGTAGTCCTGGTTTAGGCCCAGTTTAGTCCCAGATTTAGTCCTGGGTGTGGGCCTTTTGAACTCAAGTTTAGGTCCTCGTCTGTCTTTTCTGGTTCAGTCCTGCTCTTGTCCTGGTTTAGTCTTCTTGTTGTCTTGGTTTAGTCCTGCTCTGGTCATAGTTTAGTCCTGCACTTGTCCTGGTCTTGTCCTGGTTTAGTCTTGCTCAGGTGCTAGTTTAATCCTGGTCTTGTCCTAGTTTAGTCCTGCTGTTGTCTTGGTTTAGTCTTGCTCTTGTTCTGGTTTAGTCCTGCATTTGTCCTGGTCTTGTCCTGGTTTGGTCCTGGTCTTGTCCTGGTCTTATCCTGGTTTAGTCCTGCTGTTGCCCTGGTCTTGTCCTGGTTTAGTCCTGCTCAGGTTCTAGTTTAATCCTGGTCTTGTCCTAGTTTAGTTCTGCTCTTGTCCTGGTCTTGTCCTGGTTTAGTCCTGCCCAGGATCTAGTTTAATCCTGGTCTTGTCCTGGTTTAGTGCTGGTCTTGTCCTGGTTTAGTGCTGGTCTTATCCTGGTTTAGTCCTGCTGTTTTCCTGGTCTTGTCCTGGTTTATTTTGCTCTCGTCCTGGTTTGGTCCTGCTCAGATCCTGGTTTAATCCTGGTCTTGTCCTAGTTTAGTTCTGCTCTTGTCCTGGTCTTGTCCTGGTTTAATCCTGGTCTTGTCCTAGTTTAGTTCTGCTATCGTCCTGGTTTAGTCCTGCTCAGGTTCTAGTTTAATCCTGGTCTTGTCCTAGTTTAGTTCTGCTCTTGTCCTGGTCTTGTCCTGGTTTAGTGCTGGTCTTGTCCTGGTTTATCTTGCTCTCGTCCTGGTTTGGTCCTGCTCAGATCCTGGTTTAATCCTGGTCTTGTCCTAGTTTAGTTCTGCTCTTGTCCTGGTCTTGTCCTGGTTTAGTGCTGGTCTTGTCCTGGTTTATCTTGCTCTCGTCCTGGTTTGGTCCTGCTCAGATCCTGGTTTAATCCTGGTCTTGTCCTAGTTTAGTTCTGCTATCGTCCTGGTTTAGTCCTGCTCAGGTCCTGGTTTAATCCTTGCTTTGTCCTAGTTTAATTCTGCTCTTGACCCGGTTTAGTCCTAGTCTTGCCCTGGTTTAGTGCAGGTTTAGTCCTGCTCTTGTCCTGGTTTAGTTCCCGTTTAATCCTGTATAGTCATACTTAAGTAGAAATCAATATTTTAATCTTGGTTTTAGACCTGGGTTGGTCTCAGTTAAAGATGGAACTTGGAAAGCCAGATATTTTCGGTGATGGTCCTCAGTGTTGAAAGTTTGAGAACCACTAAGTGCAGATGTGCAGAAGCTAAAACAACTTTTGGTCAAATTGTAATTTAAATATTTTTCTCCTCAGGGTAATTAGCCCAAAAATAAAAGGTCACATTTTAAAAGCTTAGCTGAGTGAGCAAATACAGCTTCAAGTCATTATTCTATTCAACTGAACAGACTGCCATTTAGTATTGTAATTGGCTTAATAGCTTTATTGTCAGAGTATATTATTTGACTTTTTTAAAAACTTTGGTGAAACAAATTCATACAAATGTCCTGAAAATCTGCACTTACAAAAGAGTTTTATTTTTGGAGCCTTCATGACAAAATGAGTTGTTGAGTTCTTGTTGTATGCTTTCCACTGATCCATTTTCATACAGGGATTGCAGATTTTTATGTTGGATGCCTTTCTTAATACATACACAGATTTTCTGCAATTTTGGGGACCTGTGGTAGATTTTAAAACCCATAATCATCCACACCAAAGGCAGGGGAACCAACCATTTACACCAACAGGGGACCACTCTTGTTCGTGCTGGTAAATTTTGCCCATTTCATTCATTATTTTCTTCCATAATGGCCTCTTGACTTAAAAGCATGTCAGAAAATGCCTATAATTGTCACCAAATACCAAGAAACACCCTTGAAAAAGTCTCAGCCCTCCGTTGAACTGAACCACTTGCCGTTTTTAGCCACAGCCCATTTTTTATTGACTCCGCAATGCTCCGCTCTGTACAGAAGATTCTCTAAAGTGAATTGGCAAACGGATGTTGAGCTGGCAGTCGCTGCAGAAAAAACCCTACAGATGAGCGCACGTTTGTTTCTGAGGCATTTTGAAGCGAGTGATGCTATAATATTCACAGCCTTACGATTATCAAGGTGGATTTTCTTTAAAAACCTTACCTTGATGTAGATGGATGCCAAAAACAAGGTTGCGTGGCTTGAAGGAGATGCTCTGTTTAGGGGAGATAAAGAAATTGCCTTGGAGCGGTATAGCTAAAAGTACTGGAAAATTATCAAAGAAATAGGTAGGATTTTTATTCTAAAGGGTAATGAATCAGCTCATCTATTTTGGTCATTGCATTGTGAGGCCACGTTATTCATCATCTAGCGTTTTGTTGAGTTTTAAGCCGCCATTTTGAACCACTCATACTAATGTTGGCTTGGAGTTGTTGCTCAGTAGGTAGAGCTGTTCTTCGCCCACTATCCGGAAAGTCGGTGTATTTTTCCCCACTAACAGCATTGCATACTGTCGTGTCCTTGTTCATGCAAAACATCTCCCTCCAGTGTCTGTGGCAGTAGTGTATGGATGAGTGTATGGATGAGTGTGTTTGCCACCAGCCACCAGTGTGTGACCGGAGTGAATGAATAATGGATTAATGTAAAGCACTTTGGGTGTTTAAGCCATGCAAATCCACTCCATTATCACTGTTAATGTGGTTTTCATTTTGGCAGACTCATATCACATGATTTTAAATAAAGTGGTCAGTAATAATGCCATATACAAGGCCTGTGACACCCGGAAATTATTCATATCCCTGGCAAATTCTGACTTAAAGTTACTTTCATTCAACCAACATGCCACTTTTTGTTCAAATGTAAAGAAAAAAGCTGAGAAATATTTTTTTTTTTTTCCACAATGATACCTCTTGTACATCGTCTTATTATCTTTTGGGAGAAGCCTGTGTCATTTCCAGTCAACAAAAAACTTGTTGGTTGAATGAAAGCAACTTTAAGTCAGAATTTATGAATAATTTCGGGCTTCACTGTAGATTATCAAGTCATAAATTCAATGTAGAGTATAGATTCTGATACCAAGAGTCTTATTTTACAACAAAATGTTACTAGCCTTAGTGTATTTTTTATGTTATTTTGTTATGTTACATTGGGCAGCATAGAGATGAAAGGAAGTCATCGCCAAAGTTCTATTTTATTGATTGATTAATTTATTTTAGTATAGTGTTTACTTGTATGGATTTATTTTTGATTAATATGTGTTTATATGTTGCTGAGGTAATTAGTTGTAACTTTTCACAATTATAATTTGAAAATTACAACATGGCATGAGAGCACTCAAAATACTGCTACAACCCCCAATTATTTTCATGGATTTTTTTTTTTTTTTTTTCTGACCATTGTTTTCTCTCTGCAATGAATCGGTTTTATGTCACAAAACAATCACAGTTTCTGATTGTTTTCCAATCAGAGTCATTTTAAGTCATATCTTCACGAAAAAGATAGAGTGACACATGAGTAATACAACACTAAGATATGTTTGTTTTTGTTTTTTTAATGAATACTGGTCATAACATAACAAAACAGCAGATAGTACTATTGCTCTTATGTAAACGTATGGTCTAATAATGTACATAATACAGATAAATGTAGAATTTATCTTCGGCTTTGCTTATAGATAGAATTTATCTCAAACTTATATTGTTAATATTGTCTGTGAAATACTCTCACTTATCCAGGCTAATTTTCATTTTTTATGTTTTATTTATTTATTTTTTTCACTAAACCTTTATTTTACCAGGTAGAACATTAAAAACAAATTCTTATTTACAGTGTTGACCTGGAAGTGCTAGAGAACAATTGAAGGGAAAGGGAAGAGGGGAGCAAACATAAAACTTACACATGTGCAAGAAGACATTAAACAACTGTTCATTAGTAAAACATTCACATGAATCCTTAAAAGTGTCCTTTAATCCGTTTTTAAAGGCAGAAAATGAGATCACTGATTCCATATGAAGTGTATTTTGATGCAAGTTCCAATCTTTTGCAGCAACAAAATGAAAAGATATAAGGCCAAATGATGACTTTTTTTTGGGAACTTTTACTTTGATAAGCTGTGAGGATCGAGTGTTAGACCTCGAGGGGATTTCTCGTTGTAGCAGCTGGTTTAGATCAGGAGGTGTCTTGAAGGGGGAATTTATAACAAAACAAATCGCAGAGTGATAAATTATAATTGAATCACACCAAAAAGTAAAGAAAAAAGTCATCTGGACTTTGTTTTTCAAAGTAGAAGACATTTTAGTGTCACTGTTTTAAATATATTGCAACACCAGGAATGCAACAGTTCCCTAAAAATAAAAGCCTGAACCAGGAAGGTGTGGCTCATGCTTAAACCGTACAGTATTTGGCATGGAAGAGAAAGGGTTAAGTGTGATTGAATCTCGTTTTTGCACAGATATAATTCAAAATGGTTCCATCATAGAGCCATGCAGCTAATAAATCCTGACAGAGGACTTTGAGCTTTGTGACAGTGTTTGTTTTGCATTGTCAGGCCTAGGAATCACTGAAATGTTAACCATTAAATGTCCTAAAACTGTTTAAGTATGTATACCTGTAATAATTCACACTCAATCTGCAGGAAAACACTGTATTTTTTCAATACTATATACTATACTCAAATTTTCCACTATAGCCTACACTTTACTATAATTTCCAGTGTCAGTACAGTACATATTAACTATTTATTCATGAAAATATGGTTAATTACATATTTATATTTTAATGCTTAATGGTGGTAAGTTACTCTAAAGTGTTACTAAAATAATTGAATAAGTGGTCATTTCTGCATATTTACATAACACAATTTATGATGAAAATGTGTGTAGACTGAAAAATAAATATAAATTCACAAGAGATAAAGAATTTGGAAGCACAAAAGTGTCCTGTAAAATTCGCTTTACTTTATTTCAGCGGATATAAAGCGCACAGCAAGTTAAATTACGTGATACTCAATCACAAACAACACAATTAACAACTTAATTTATTATACACCTATTAAGGCACTTTGATGTATTTATTCATTTCTACACTCCGAGGCTACAACCGTTGTGTTGAAGCCGCTTTCACAGCTCTTCTCTGGTGTTTTCAGATGTTTTTGTGCACACTGTGGGTGTTTTTGGTCGCATACTTTAGTGAAATGTTCCTGTGAGCTTTATATCTGCTGAAATAAAGTGCGCCGGGTGATGGCTTTAGTTAATTGACACAACAATATCCCGCCTCCGCGCTCAGCGATTAGTTAAATATTTAACACACAAACGCTAAAACCCTTGTTTGAAGGATAAAACTGCATTAGTCCATAGCAGCGTTAGTTTGGTGATTTTATTTTGCGATGTGTACGACATAAATATGTTTTTTGAAGCTGCCCTTGTCCGGCTGCTCGCTTACAAGCTGTGACCGGAAGTGGATCATTCCTTTTAGCCGAATGCAGAAGTAGTTAGCGCATAACCCCTGTTGTCTGGCCAATCAGAGCGCGAGTAGCTCTGACCAATCACAGAGCTCGTTACATCACTTTGCTTTTTATTTTATTTAACTTTAGCCAGGAGGACCAGGAACGCCACGGAAAAGCTAAAAGGAGAAGCTAATCGGAGAAGCTAATACGTTTTGCAAATGCTTTTCCAAAAAGGTTTTGTAAATGCGTTTAGAAATTGGTTTCCTAAATGGATTAATGAATAATGCTATTAATCCTTCTTTTATTAAAACCATTTAGTAATCCATTTATTAAATGCTCTTTTAAACACTCTTTTAATAAAATTATTTAGTAATCCATTTATTAAATGCTCTTTTAAACACTCTTTTAATAAAATTATTTAGTAATCCATTTATTAAATGCTCTTTTAAAAACTATTTTAATAAAAGTATTTAGTAATCTCTTTATTAAATAAACTTTTAAAAACTCTAACTCTAATAAAAGCATTATTCCTTTTCGCGTGGCGCTCACGGTCCTCCATAGGCGCTGGTCTTGATCCTGGCTCAGGTGTAGCAGCAGCTGCAGCAGGAAATGGCGCAGGATCGATTGGCTTACTTTTGATTTGCAGCCGCGGCGCTCTGGTAACGAAGACTCATTAAAGCAAGTTGGAGGAGAGTATCGTTGATGAGGAGGAAGGGGAAGCAGGGAGGAAGTATTTGACCTAATTTGGGGCGCTCAGTCAGTCACGCAGAGGTTCATTTGTCGAAGCAGAAAAAAAAAAAAAAAACACAGAGCTCCTGCAATCACATACCGACGGCTGGAAACACAAGAGACTGTGAGGCTGAGGAAATGAAAGTAGATTAAAACGTTTCTGATTTTGATGATTGTGGATCTGTGACGTTAAACAAACAAATTTAAATAAAAATGCCTTATTAAGCTGTTAGTTAGTAGTACTCACCTTTGCTTTTATGACGAAAACCTTCTGCAGTTCCCTTTCACCAGGTTGATGACATACCCTGAGTTAAAATACAAATAACTATCTGTGCTATAGAGACACGGCTTATCCACAAGCTAACATTATACTGTATATCCATCTGGAAAACAGAGAAGCAGGGAAAACCGAGGCCATTGTGGTGTGATTGTGGTCTGTAAGGTTGCTTTAATGGAACAGAGATGACAGAGATCTGAGCATCTGAATTGAATGGAGAGTAAAGCTTGTGAAGGATACAGAAGAAGCAACTGCTCCTGGGATGGCGTATAGTCTGGTCAGGGACAAAAAAGTTTAGCTGATAATGGTTCACATTTCATGCCTATGAGACACATGTCAACAGTCATACAGACAAGCTTCTATGGAGAGGGTCAACACAAGAGGTCACAGCTGCTACATACAAGTCAGGAAAGCAGGAGACATTAAAAAATTCATGACATCAGTTCATTATTTGGCTGAAATCCAGCTCTGGCAGCGAGCTGACCGCTGTCAGCAGGTCAAACACAGCAGCCGGTGCCTCATATGGATTACAGGGCCTCGGTATTTGCAGTTTTTTGTCCATGTCATATTTTGAGTTATCAGGCCGACGTAATACTTATTTGGTTGCTTCTCATCCTTCCACTCCACTAAGTTGGATTTGTCCTTCAGTGGAAAGAAGAAGGAAAAAAAAAAACAAAAAAAACGCAGTCATACCTTTTGTTGTCTCTTAGCTCTTAATTTAAAAGAATGACACACACACATCCAAAAAACAATTAAACATTTGTGTGCTGGAACCAAATGACCATAAGGACAAATTTGAAAAAAAGCTCTCTTTTGTTGGTAGATCCTAAGGTACAATGTTTTTGTTTTGCTTGTTTGTTTTTTTCCATTACTGAATACAGATTGCTGCATTCTTCCCTGCACTGGGCAGCAGAGACTCAATGATTACTTTTTATTTTGTTTTGTTTTTTAATGAGAAAATATGCAGGTACAAAGAAAGACAAAGCTGCATTCGAGATTTAATGCTGGTAAAAAACTAGACCACACAAATACAGCAGTAAGAACAGAGCGCTGGTGGGTTTTCATACAGCTCTTCCTATAATTTAAGTGTACACATCATTCATTACTCTTCATTTTCCTCTTATGCTACTGTATGAAGACCGCTGCACCTGTAACAACACAAGAGCACTTCCACAAATGGACCAGAATCTGCAGTCACTGCTTTGAAAACAGTAATGTCCAGAGTTTTGTTGCCTTCCTTTAAACCTTCACAACACCTAGATGCCTAAGAACATTCACAGACATCAGGAGTTTTAGAAAGAAAAGGACTGAAAAATAAAAAACAGTTGCTTAGATTTAAACCCGGCCATTAGCATAAACAACCAAAAAACTCAGTGCTTTGTCATTTTGTCAGCGTGTAATGTGAATAATTCATACGATTTTTGCGGCTCATTATTCAGAGATGAGGATGAACGGTCTTTTTGCATGTTGCCACCACTTTAACCTTTAACGAGAGCTAGAGCCTTCTATTCCTGACATTTTATGTGCACTGAATTTCCAATGTGTGCATTTGAATAAGCAGCGACTGCTTATAGCTACACTCATTACAGCGAGGATAAGTTAAAGGGAATGTATGCGTTTTTTTTAGTGTTGAGACAAAAACAGCTTTAACTTAACAGCATATCCTTGTAGTAATTGTTCAAAAAACAAGATAACATAGTGATATCTAATCTCTGTTGTTTTCTAAATGGCCTTTATTTAACTTTCCTGGTTAAATAAAGGCCAGGTTTATTTAACTTTCCTGGTTAAATAAAGGTCAAATAAATAAAAAATGGTGGGGGGGACTCAAAAGTGGGTCGCATGGAAGTTCAATATATGTTTAATGTCTATTTACAGTTTATTTATAGGGCTAAATTTGTTTTAATGGGTGAAACACAGCTCTGTCTACATCTACATAGAGAAATAGAAGGGAAAGCAAAGTGAACAGAGGTGGATATTGTTACTTCAAAATGAAAAATAATAAAAAAGCTCAAGTAGAAGCCAAATAATGATGAGAAAAAATCTACTCAAGTACTGAGTAACTGTTTGGACATAACGTCTGATTTACTGCATGTTTAGTTTTGATGTAGTCAGACAGATAAAACATAACATTTAAGGTTTGATCTAAACTTAAGTTGATGTAATGCAAATGTTTTCTGCATGAGACCCCTGCAGAGGCCTCCCCTCAGCTCCGTGGACAATGGGGGCATCACCGTCACCTGGCAGCTGCCACTGAGCAATGCTTTGAGGAAAAAAAAAAAAGTGAATGAATTGTTTGTAGCAGGCTTGGGGCTAAGTTCAGTCACGGATTGCCCCCGATGTCACCACGAGTCCCCAATACACATAATAATAATAATAAGAATAAGAATGGATTGGATTTATATTGCACATTTTCTCAAAGCGCTTTGCTAAAGTCCAATATTCATTCACTCCTCAGTCACACTCGGTGGTGGCTGCCAATGTGTGACTATGGCCCCAAACACAGTCAAACTGACACATTCACACATAAGCAAGGTTGCCCAAGGACACAACGACAGTATGCAATGCCGGTAGCAAGGCTCAAACCGCCAACCTTCAGGTTAGCGGGGGAACGTCTCTACTGAGTTACAGCCGCTTTGTAAGCACACATAGAAAAAGTGAAAGGAAAGCAGATGTGACATGTCCTGTATTTGTCATAAATGCTTTCACTAACAAGTTTTACAAATGAGACTCGTGAGAGGAGAGGCCTGCTGTGCACTGCGGGTTTGTCCTAAAGTCCAACAAGAAGCAGCCATGTGTCGGACAGCTGCTCCCACAGCACTCTCGCCTCTCTGTCTTCAGTCTGAAGGGATATCATTGTGCAAGCGCGGGTCGCCCCTGACCTGCGCCACACACTTTCAGAAGAACCTGACTTTTGAAACTGTAATGGATTAGTGCTGTATACTAATTTATATCATGCATTTTCAATGTATGGCCTTTGTTAATTTCCTGAATATACAGTGAAGCCTGAAATTATTCATACCCCTGGCAAATTCTGATTTAACCTCTTAAATCCGACTAGAGCCCGACGGGGCTCCGCCCCCTTGCGTCCGCTTGTTGGGACCATAGCGGGGAGATACAACGGCTGACACACACATGTTTGACATCCTCGTGTTCGGACAATTCGTGGCAACAAAACTATCTACTTCAATTTCTATTCAACAGTTGGATTCCGCCTGGATTTTTTTAAAAATAAAACATGTATATCTTTCCATTACTTTGTTTATTTGGCACAAATTTTGCTGCAGTAGACCAAGATATGTGAAATTTTCAATTTATGTTATTTGCTTCACTACAGGAAGGAAAAAGGCTTTTTTGGAGGCAAATATGTGTTTTTTTTCAGGCGGAAATTAGAATAATCCATTTCAACCTCAATTTATGGTCAAACAATATCATTTATTAATATCATTTCTCTTCCACAGTAATCCCCAAAGTCCACCAATTAATTTACTACCAAGGTTAGCTATGTACACCTAGTAAATGCTAAGTAAAACCTTAATAAATGTAAATATAGAATTTTCGGAAAAAGGCCAGCAATTTTATTTTATTTTATTTATTTTTGACCGGAAATGACACAGGCTTCTCCCAAAAGATAATAAGCCAGGGGTATGGATAAGTTCAGTCTTCACTGTATCTCTACGCAATGTATTTTAGCTTAGTTGTGCTTCTTTATTGTCCCCTCTGCTATCTGCTAATACATGTCAAAGGATATAAGCTGTAGGGAAAGCTCCAGCTCCCATGGCATTGATGACCCCACCTTAGGTTTTTGAGTGTTCCTCACAACTATCAACGATCGTCCAGGTGGTGTTGATGT
Source organism: Bostrychus sinensis (assembly GCA_020698575.1). Lineage (NCBI taxonomy): Eukaryota > Metazoa > Chordata > Actinopteri > Gobiiformes > Eleotridae > Bostrychus > Bostrychus sinensis. The sequence goes on along the minus strand of CM036246.1, from coordinate 32,596,661 downwards.
TGTATGCCATTAATCCAAACATGAAAGTCAGAGGCAAATGCTTTTATCTTATCTGAAAGACTCTCCTTGTATACAGTATAAATTCCACCTCCTCCCACTAACGCTAGTGCTTGTTAGCGTCTCTCCTTCTTGTTTTGTTGTATTCAAAAGCCCAATACAACCTCGTTTCCCTCTTCCCGCTCTTTCTTACTTACTCCACATGCTTATCCCTCGATGGTTGACATTAGAGCGTAAGTCTGAGCAACAAAGTGGTCTTAAAGCGTGCGACAAAATCCTCCGCGCCACAGTAAAAAACCTATCTGCGATGCAAATGTGGAGTTTCACGTGTGCCGAGTCCCGGTGGTTAAGCAGATGACAATTCGAAAGACGTGCAGCAAATGAAGCAATTTCTAAATGAAGGATGGCTTTCATGAAACATTAATGCGTTTGTGTAGTGTTTTTTTTTTTTTTTTTACTCCTCCTCCCAGAGTAAGAGAAAAGTGCAGCCATTTGAAGTTCACTGTTACTCAAACGTCTGACAACATTAAGTCGTAAAGTGACGCTACCACTGGAATTATTCATGCCGGATTCACAGCAGCATTGAATCTTTATCAGAGTGATGTTCGTGCCTAAATGCTGTTTTAATAATATGAAAACGATAGATTTTTAAATATGCATGTGCCTTAGAGCCAGATGTGACCATGTTAAGAGTAAAAAATGCCTCATCTCTGAGCTATGCAAATATAATGCTCCCCTTTAAGACTTAGGTCGCATAGCGTGTGAGTATTTGCATGGTATTACAAATCTCTGCATCGCAAATCACAAACAGTGGAAATAGTTTCTTTGGCTGTTTATGCTCTAATAACTTATGGATGAAGCGCATAATGTGAATTATTATGGAGAGATTTGAGTCTAATTACTGGGGCAGAAGGCCTCTCCGACTCCCAAGGGCACAATAGCAGTATGCAAAGCTGGAGGCGGGGATCGATCCACCAACCTGCCGGTTAGTGGCCTTCACATGTCCATTCCTTTCCAAGACATGCACATAAAAAAACCTAAAAAAACTGATTTGTTTAGAAACTATTGAAGTAAACATACATGCATTTAAATCTGTTATTTTAAATTTAATCTGTAGGCTCTTTTGTAAATAAACCATCTGCAGCATTGGCATTAGCATTAGCTATTAACAACAAATAACAAATATTAATTTAACCATTATTTTAAGACTGCATGTATTCAGGTTTAGCAGTTCTTTTGTCAAGGCTAAACTTTGTCTGAACTGGTAAAATCTTGGTCTAAACCTGAATTTGACACAGCTAGGCTTGGTTGAAGGTTGGTTGAATGCTTAAGGAGCTTGAAAAAGGTCTGCTGCACAGAGCTAATTCAGGTGTAAGTGCTTTTAGGCTTTCAACCAAACTTCAGCCAGGTATATTTGTTAATTCAGGTCTACACCATTATTACTATTGCTAGTAACATTTATTATGGTATTTATGTATTTATGTGTTTTTATTATTCTCTGTTTATGGGTATGCTTGGCTATGTTGTTCTATGTATGCTACTGGGCACTTGAATTTCCCTTGACGGGATGAATAAAGTATTTCTATCTATCTATATCTATCTACCAAGCTTAAACCAGTGGATTCAAATCCAGAGTTAAAACCAGTGCTAACAAAGAGAATTGTTTACTTAGATTAGGTTTGCATAACTGGCTATTGCTAAAGAATCAAGCTTTGCACAGTTTGCAACAGTTTTGTTTTTGTTTTTGCCAAAAATGCATATGACTGCCCCCATAAACCTTATTTTTATCAGCTGTATTACAAGGATATAAACATTATTCATAATATTGTATGGTTTCTATTATGTTTTATCATTATTTTACATAATTCATTTAAAACAAAGTGTCTTTTTTGCTTTATTTTTCTCTTGTATACATCTGTTTTGGTCCTGATGTGTGTCTCACTGGGCTCTATCCTGGGACCACTTCTTCTTCTTCTTGTGCTGACCTGAATTTCAATATCCCCTTTGTTTTGTAGCTCAAATGTCCTTTAAAAGTTCCTGAAATACTCAATAACAAAACACTTGTCCTCCACTTCCTTTTTAAGTCTTCGAGACTATTGAAGACTCATATCTTTTGCATGAGAAACCTTTTACTCACTCACATTTAATGCATGCGGTGAATCAGTCTTAATTATTTTATAGGCTTTTATAATTACCTAATGGCCTTGTTTCATTTAGTCTGAAGGTTGGTTAGGATAAGTGTGCTCTCCTCCTTAATTCAAATACATCCTTGAAAGACTTTAAGATGTTTACTACAAAGTTCGGCAGTCTTCAATTATCTTTTTTTTTTTTCAGATTCTTTCTTTTTCACTTTGATTATCTTTGACCACAAATAAAAAAAATATTTAGACATAGATTATAGGACAAATGACTGCATTGTCCATTAGATAAAAGTAGGGTGACGAGAGTTTTAGGCTTCTTGTAACAAATATCTGTAAAAAAAAAAAAAAAAAAAATTCAACAAACCATTTGTCCCCATTTGAACACAAAGAACACCTTAGGAAACTTAAAACATTTGTCGAAAGATTTTTGTCAGATTGCTGAAGCTTTTTTTGCCACTTCAATCAAATAAAAATAAAAATATGAAAAAAAAAAAATAATAGGCTTTTTTATTTTTTAGATTTGATGCTTCCAAATTCTTTTAATCTCTTGCCAGCCCATCTGGTGTAATATGAAATTTTGCTTTCATACAATTTAAGTGAACCTTCAAAAATCTCATTATTAAATGTCAATAATTATCTTGCAAGACTAATGGATTTTTATCTATTATTTTTAACAAATATTTTAGAAAATTAGAAATGTTTCATTGAATAGTGTACCTAATATTGTGATTAGATTTTTTAGCAGATGGGAATCCAAATATTGCCCTTAAGGTCTCTTCACTATAACCCAGTCTGCTGTTATCTTAAGGTATAAGTCACAAAATTCACAATTGAAAATATTCTATGTGATTTAAAATATAAAAATGTTGGAATTTGTTGGAAAATCACTGTGTCATGTAAACTGTGTGTTCTCATTGAAAAACCATAATATTCCCGGTAGATTTGTCATTACAATAATCAAATATAACATTGTCTACAGCCTCTTATATAATCTCATTAATAATATGGTTAGTGTGCGAGTTCAGCTACAATATGTGCTGGTCCAGAACATGGATAAATGGAAAGTGTTTACTCACGAAGGGTAGGAAGGATGTTGGACTTAAAAACCTATCCCAGAGTTACTGAGCGTGTGACTGATTCGGTGTGGTGACCCTGGAAACAAAGGGAGCAGCCAAAGGGGACTTTTAACATTTCATTAGTTTGTGGTTGAAGACTTTGGACAATTTGTTCCTAGATTAAAATGGGCAACAATAAAAGACATAATGACTAAGGCTGGGTCTGAATCCCCTCGCTCACCCCTCACCCATCAATCACAGACAGGACTATAGTGGACTCAGTTAGTGACTCGGACGCTCACAAACGAGTTTTTGCTTGCTGTTGTTTACATAATTCTGGCATAGACTATGTTCAGGGCTTGACATTAGCACTAGCCAACCAGCCAAATACAGGAAGATTCATATGCACAGGTCATTTTGACAAGGGACACAAATACTCCCACCAGCCACTTTTCAATTTTATGCATACCTAGGTCTGTATATCTTATCTTCACAGTTTAGGCCTGATTTTATGTTGTTCTGCTCGAGTGTACACCATTTATTAAATAGTAATTAATCATGATTAAAGAAAGGAAATTTGTAATTAAAAAAAATGTTTTAAAAGATGTGACACCACATGCACATAGATACAATTTCCTCTGCCTTTAGGTAAACCTGTTATTTTATATTTAATAAATCCATCTCCATTCATAAAACCAAAGTTTACATTTCTTCAAGCTTATTGTATACTGTAAAATATACACAAAAACTTCACTAATTATATTGTGGCAAGTAAAAACACTAATTAGCTAGTTACCTTTGACAAAACCAGCCACTAGCCAAAGTATAAATCAGGCCGTGGCTATGTGTAACGAAAAGTTTGAACGCCGTTCATTATGGGTTCGGCCCAATCGGGCTTGGGATCATATTTAAATATTTAGGAAGAAACAATAATCAAATATTATATGCTATATTTAACGTGTTTTATCTAATTAATGAATAAAACAGACAGGGTTATCCCAGCTCTTTTTGTCTCATGAGGGAAGCTATCATTTATTCATATGTACAAGCTAAGGTAGGCTAATGCTAGTGATTTTTCACCGCAACGTAGTGACCGTAGTATCGATACTGCAGTATTGATATATTGATACTGACACAATACTCATTTGGGTATCGAGTACTCGAATAAAGTACTGATACTAATTAATACATGTGAAATAAAAGCACATGCATCACTTGGGGATAACTTACTCCAGTGTTTAGTGCCAAAACTCCTCCACACAGCAGCATTTGGTCTGATCCATCCATGTCATGTGACAGGAAGTTAGCAGTTTCACTACTGTGCACACTTAAGTTAATTATTTTATACTGTGTACATTAAAACTGTTAAATGGCCAGTATTAGACATGGGATTTGTCAAGGGTAACAATTTTTTGAATGAAAAAAATTCACCCGTAAGAAATCATCAGTATCTGGTATCAGTATTGACTAAATTTCCCCCAAAAGTAATCAGTATCGTATCAAATCTAAAAAGTGTGGTATCGCCCATCACTACTGCAACGGCTTATTTAATTTAAAAGCAATTCATTCATGATTACGATCTGTCAAAAAGTAACCTGTTTCATGTTTTTTTTTTTTTTTTTTTTACAGTTTAAACACCTATAACAGTTCAATTCAATTCAGTTTTATTTGTATAGCCCAGTATCACAACAGCAGTCGCCTCAAAGGGCTTCACAAACAAACACACAATCAACCCAGGGCATTCCTTGTCCTTAGACCCTCGTTCTTGGAAAGGAAAAACTCCTAAAAAAATCAGTCCCACTGTTTTTACGCTGAATTTTGCAAAGCATTATGGTCCACTACGAATTAGGACATCAAGACTCAACCCAAGTGTTGTTTCTCCACTTCCAAAAAATACTAACCTGCATGCATCACATGTATAAAATCCCCCATTATAATAGCAACTTGTCTTTAGAAACTCTTTTTTCTCTGGTGTTCAACCTGTTAAGAGGCGTACAGTATTTTCAGGTGAGACAGGGCCATTGATTTGGTGATATGAGGTTTTGCATTGTTCATAATAAATGTTCCCTCACTATTTTGATGTGTTTTCGTTTGATAGTTGCATCCATTTGGTGCTTCTTTATATCCGCCTGGTCTGTTTTGTTCTCAAGGTTATAATTCCTGTAACAACAATAAGTCAATGACAGTGAGGACCGATAACAAGGTAAAAGGCGAAATGAGATTCTTGAGCGTTTAGACGTGTGAAAGGAGCTAAAATATCTGTGGGCTTTCAAAACATTATCCTTTATAATCTCTCTGTATTGTGCACGGCTTATTTTTATTCAGGGCTATAAAGTTATTCTGCCATTATCAGTTCAAGAGGCATTTTCAGTTTCATAAATACATTACATAAGCATCAGAAGCAGAGAGGTTTCATAGTCTTTTGTCAGATATGTGAAAAACATCAACAGTAATATTGTTCAATTTATTTAGCTTATTATTAATAGGCTAAAAAAGAAGCTTGAACTGTGAAAGCTTTAGAAGTTATATGTTGCTACAAAAGGCAACTATAATGTGTTTATGAATGGCTTAGTATAGAAAATGGACAATACATACATAGTTTACTTAAAAGTACTTCAGATACAGTATGTAGATTTGTCCATATCCTATAAGCAATATACAGAGGTGGAAAGTTAAAGTGTTGCAACTTCATCATTATATCTATATTACAAGTAAAAGTAAAAATACTTGACAAAATTGTTAAAAAATAAAATAAAAAGTTTATTATTTATTTTAAAAGGCCTCTAGATCAACATTGCTTCTTTTACAACTTTTAAAAACATTATGTGGCTAAAAGAAAATGTTTTTAATAAGAACCATTAAAAAAAAGAAAAGAAAAAGAGACCACCAGGCAAAGAGACCAGCAGTGGGCCTTTTGAACATAATTTAAATAATAAAAGGAACTTCGCTTCCTTATACTTTTTTTATATGATGCAATTTTACTACAAAGTGAAACATAGCTGAGGATGCAGCGGAAACTGAGCTGTACACTGTTTTTTTTTTTTTTTTTTTGATAAATGAATGAGAGCAGACTGGAACCAAGCGTTCTGAGGCATCAGAGCGGCCGTGCCAGAGACTACAGGATTACTCAAACAGGCATCAATGAAACAAAACACAACTCCGGGTATGTTTCTGATGAGAGAACAGCATTGGTAGAAAAGTCGATTTTACATAATATATCCCCTTTAAACAGAAAGTAATTAATTCTACTACAACTGCTACTACTACTACCATATCTAGTACTGCTACTACTATATACCGTATATTCACAAATACTTACATATGTGTCTATTCTGGCTTACAGGCTTTTTATAACAGAAGATGATGTTAACACCTTGTATTTGCAACAACGCTAGAATCCCATTTGACTGCCACTGGCTTAGCTCAAACCATTTCCTCATCATTATTACAGTCATTAGTCATTACATTGTGCACTATACTGCGATTTTCTACCTGAGTCTAAATGTCTGTGATTCAGCTGTAGTGAATCATGTCTCTGCACCATTGTAGTCTAAAGTAGGGGCCATTAGAAGGTCGAAATAGACCACAACCGTTAACGCATAATTTGTCAAAGTTCAGTGCATAAAAGTGTTTAAATGAGACAAAAGGGAGACAAGAGGATGACTAATTCAGTGGTCATGTAATACTATGCAAGTTGGTGTAAAATGACTAAAAATAGTTAACATAGGCTTACCTTGTCTGAAATAGGCCAGCGATTTCCAACCTGTGGCACCTTGGGACCCAGAATTTTCCTGTTATTTTGTTGGGACCCTCTTTTTTTTTTCAGCGTTTGCATACTTTTTACCTTAATGATGGAGTGAACTATATTTACTTCATTTACTACATCAAGAACATGACAGTGCCCCACTTTTGGAGTATGTAACGTAAATTTTTAAAGAGAAAAACAGACCCTTTATGGGATAACAAAAGTGTAAACAAATTTTACTTTGTTCAGTGGTCCACTTCAGTACCCTTTGTACTCGATTATAAAATATGCCTCCTACATTTAGAAACTAAGGATTCGGTCGAACATAGTCGTTGTTGGAAGTCTGTTTCTCATGACACACACAATTAATGCAGCTGGGCTTACAATTTCTACTCCACCGTGTTAAAAGTGTTAGCGATTCTGCGTTAAACAAGCTTGTCGTTCTCAGAGCAGATGACATAACAATCCGTGTGAGTGCAGAGTAACAGCGAACATAGACCCCTTCTCAATCCTGCCAGGGCCAGTGTTGCCAGATTGAGCAGGTTTACATCCAACTAGGCTTCTTTTGAATAGGTTCTGCTGGGAAATAAAATAGCATTGGACAGGTTTATAAAACGTGGGCTGCTTTTTGCAACATTTGGCAGGTTTTTAGAAACTATTGTGGAGAAAATACTGACAAAGCAATTGTAATTTTTAATAAGTAAAAACACACAATAAGCTGTGTCCTCCCACTCATATCATCAGTTCATTTGTTTTAAATGAGAAAGAATCTGCTCAATCAGACATCTTCAAAAGTGATAGTAATTGGTTAACTCTCAATAAAATGCTACTGGTTACTGATCAAGTCACTTAACATTTTTGTAGTTTCCATGATGCCCTGATCAGGAAGGTTTAAACGGTCTGTGTCGGCTTTTTGTTTGTCTGATTGCGGAGAGTTTGTGGAGAGTCTTTTTCCTAGGGGTGTAAGGATACAGTAACTGTATTGATTTTTTTTTATATGATACAACTACATTGATACACATGACCTTGTATTGAATCGTATCGTTTTCTAGGAAGTGAATATCAATACACATGAAGTATCGATTAATAATATCGGGAATATCGAAATTAGAAATTTGTATGGTAAAATAAAACCAGATAAGGCTTTTTGGAGATACATTTTGACATTTTGTGTTTTTAATTAAATAAAATGTTATATTCAACTTTTCTTCACTCTCTGTCTGCTGGACATAATCAACCCTGGCTGCTGTGCTACATTTGAGAGTAAACTTTTATGATTTTTGCTGTATCGATTATTGATATGAAGTTGTTGAATCGTATCGAATTGCATCATTCCAAATTAGCCAAGAATCGTATCGAAACACTTCTAATCGATACATATCATAAGGTTGCAAAAAAGTATTGTTACACCCCTACTTTTTTCCCTTTGATTATTCAGTGCAGCTTTGCAGTTTTGCGTGCCTATGTCATGTTCTTTCTTATGTATTATGGTTTTAACATTTAGACTCTAGAGAGATTATAACTTTGGCTGTTTTTTTTATGTGTTTGGGCGGGTTTTACGTTATGTTTGGGCTGGAAACTGTCAGATCTGGCGACCCCAGCCAGGGCACAGAACAGTTCAAATGCACATAAACACACACTTTTACCTACTAAGAGACTGTCCCATTGGTCACCATGCATTTGTCAAAGGCAGTGACACCGCTCTCCAAAAACAAGCATGCGTTACGTGCGTCTCAGTGGCTTGTAGTAAATGAATGAGAGAGTGAATGGTTCTGTCATTGTGTCACCCCTGAGACTGTCCTTTGTCCAGAATGTACTCAGTCTAAGGCCCATAGTTGCAGGTATAGTCTCTATAGCCACCCATGATCTCTAACAGGAATAAGGAAATATGATAAATTAATACAAAAAACCAACAGGTTAATATACAGTAAATAATATTAATACTCAAACTCCTGCAGTTTACATTTACAGCGCATGTGGATCTATGTGTGTGTGTGTGCATCCTGCAATAATCTCTCTACTTTATTTAATTTGTAAAACAGTGTTATTCCTACATTATGAGTTATGAGAAAATATAAATTAAACTGTTAGTGTCCGCAGGGGCTCGCACACCGATGCGTCACCACTTCCACAGTTTTACAATTACATCCTAAAGGTGATTAATTTTATAGCACTAATGCAAATGAAAAAAAAAAAAAAAAGGTGGAAAATGCAAATCAGCTGAAGACAAAGAGGGCATGTCTGGAGGGAAAATTCATTAGAATAAGATAAACAAGTCACGTCCGCGCCATGTGCAAGCCTCGCAAAGTGCTTATTCTGGGGAAGCCTTTAAGTGCAATTAAATGTTCCATTAAACGCAGCTGTTAGTTATTCCAACATAGTCAGCACAATTATCATGTACTCAGTTATGGAGCATTAATAACCCCACGCCCACTGATTTGTGTCATTTACATATCACTTTTACAAATAAACTTGCTGACTATTTTGTGTTTAAGTTTTAGCCAGGGCTGGAGAAAGTGCTCAAAGTAAATGTCATAAAGTACTTTTTAATGTTGACAAGTAGTGTAGACCAATCTCCCATTAATTGGCCCTGATAATAAAGCCTACTACGATGTAATAAAGTCTGTGTTTTACTGCTGCCGAGTAGGTTTCCACTTGGTTGCTCCAGTTTGTTGGTTTGTTAGATTAGATTACACACAAATACAAGGCAACAAAATGCAGTTTAACATCTAACCATAAGTTAAATAAGCAGGAAGTGCAGATACTGTATATAATATCGAAACACTTTGGGTGTCATGAAAGGCACTGTATAAATGGAAGCTATTATTATTTATTATTAATATCTACAATAGATAACAATATGTACAGGATAAAGCAGTACTATGAAAAATAATATAATGATGGATGTACTATGACTTAATAGACAGATGTTTCTGTGCAATAACTTTAGGTACAGTATAAGCAGAAACATCATTTGAAAATGGATATATAGAAATCTTACATTAGGCTCCACAAACCAGAAGTGGAGGAGTCTGTAATCTTCTGGATCCAAAGAGCCAGTTGCTTCCAAAAATACTACATTTGAATCTGTAACTAATTTCAATGCACAAAAGTCGCTTAGCCTAATAAGTGAAAATATATCCTATAAATGGAAACTAAAAAAGAACTATATAATAGGCCACTGAGCAGCAGTGTAATGCAGGAGCCACTCACACTCAGAGAACTGGAGTTACATCAGTTAGTAACTATTACTCGGTGCTGTGTATTTAACTTATGTGTGTTGCACTTTAAATTCAATTCAATTCAATACAGATTTATTTGTACAGCCCAGTATCACAACAAAAGTCGCCTCAAAGCGCTTGACAACAGTTGATCAAACATAAACACACAATCAGACTTAACACAAACAATAACTACACTAAACAGACCCAGGACCCTCCTTCTCGGTAAGGAAAAACTCCTAAAAAAAACCCAGCTGTGGGAAAAAAGAAGAAACCAGCTCATGCATGCACTGAGCAGGCCATAAAGAGCGGTTTATTATAAGTCCATAGCATATTCAGTAAAAGATTGAGAAAGTTATATTTTTAAATTGACAAAATGATGCAGATGAAGGTTGTTTTACAGTCGACTACGCATTAATGTATTGACTTTACATAACTAGTTGTCAGGTGCATGAGGAATGATAAACAGTAAGCTACCAAAGTTAACAGAGGATAAAGCTATTGCACCATATAGGATATAATACAGGTGCAAATAAAAATAGAATAACAGTACAGTATCCAAAAGCTCCTGTTGGGTGTAAAATGTTAAAGCAAAGCTGTTCTGTATGAGCAGACCCAAGGTGAGCAGAATAAAGCAAAATACTGCATAATATTATCTTGTTAGGTGTATCCATAACATAATGTTTCAAAGATTCAGTAAAGGAACAAATGATTCGTTTTAGCAGACATTTTATTTTACCAGTGTGAGAAATAAGGACTTTGTGGCTTAATGGGCACAGTATCTTTTCCATTCCAACAACAAAGTATTGTCACTTTTTTTTTTTTTTTTTTTTTGCATTCCACCAGCAAAACATATGAACAAAAAAATCTCCTTGAGGAATGGAAATTTGAAAAAAATAAAAAATAAAACATTTTTGCCATATTTTTCAGGGTCAGCTTTTGATGAAGACGGCTGCTTTTGCACACATGCTCTGCTCCGCTGGGCTCTCTCTGCAGATGGGCTCATTGCTATTCATAGAAAAAAAGATTTGCATTTGGTCAATTTTCTCTTTAAGTTGGACATCTGTCTGAGTTAGAAATTAATCTGCGGCTCCCTGAGGACCGAGCTGGGATTTTAATTAATTGTGTTGTACCAAGTCAATAATAAAAAAGGGATAATGGAGGCAAACGACTTTTGGGTTTTCATCTTTTTGGACGCATGCCTGGTTTGCTCAGAATTCATAGCGTCTTGTTTGTAGACAGTAATTTAGCGCTCGTTTCCGCAGATGAGACTTTTGGGTATAGGCAACTCCTGTTTGTCTTCGTCCATATGCCTCTCTCTGTCTCCACTGACCTTGCAGTTCAGAGAAACAGATGCGTACATGTGTGTGGGGCCATTGTTGCAGCAGAGTATAGATGCCTCTGTAATAAGATTCCTAAAACTATACATTAATCTATGAGTGACTGCTGTGTTTGTGCAATGAAATTCAATAACTGCAATAATAAAAGTATTAAATCGTAAATTAAATGTATTTCAGCTTGGGGCACATTAAAATACTATTTATTGGAAGGAAAACTTTGACATTTAGTTCTTGGAAAGTCTTCCCCCAGGGCCCGGACATTGGTGTTGGTGATGAGACGAAGTGGCGAGAGCTGTTGATGCTAGAAGAGATGATAGTATATATATGGTAGAAGAGATGGTCTACTGCTGTGGTGGTGATGGGGTGGAGGAGGATCGCTCCACAGCTTAGGTGGTGATGGGGTTTTCCTCTGCCGAGGTGTTGATGGTGTTTTCCACTGCTGAGATGGTGATGTGGTGGTGAAGGGTTGTTCCACTGCTGAGGTGGGAATGGGGTGTTCCACTGCTGAGGTGGGAATGGGGTGTTCCACTGCTGAGGTGGGGATTGGATGAAGGAGGGTTGTTCTAGTGTTGAAGTTTTGTTAGGTTGGAGGACGGTTGTTCCACTGCTGAGATGGTGATGGGGTGTTTCACTGCTGGAGTGGAGGAGTATTGTTCTACTGCTGAGGTGGTGATGGGGTCTTTCACTGCTGTAGTGGTGATGAAGTTCCAATGCTGAGGTGGTGATGGGGTGTTTCACTGCTGGAGTGGAGGAGGATTGTTCTACTGCTGAGGTGGTGATGGGGTGTTCCACTGCTGATGTAGTGATGGGTGTTCCACTGCTAAGGTAGTGATGGGATGGAGGAGGATTGTTCCACTGCTGAAGTGGGGATGGGGTGCTGATGGGGTTTTCCACTGCTGAGGTGGTGATGGGATGGAGGAGGATTGTTCCACTACTGAAATTGGGATGGGGTGTTTCAATGTGGTGCTGGTGATGGAGGATTTCACTGCAGTGGTGGTGATGTGTGTTCCAATGCTGAGGTGGTAATGAGGTGGAGAGGAGTTGTTTGCCTGCTGAGGTGGTGATGGGATGAAGGAGGGTTGTTCTACTGTCAAAGTGGTGATAGGGTAGAGGAGGGCTGTTCCACTGCTGAGGTGGGGATGGGGTGTTCCACTGCTAAGGTGGTGATGGGATGGAGGAGGATCGTTCCACTGCTGAAGTGGGGATGGGGTGCTGATGGGGTTTTCCACTGCTGAGGTGGTGATGGGGTGCTGATGGGGTTTTCCACTGCTGAGGTGGTGATGGGATGGAGGAGGATTGTTCCACTGCTGAAGTGGGGATGGGGTGTTTCACTGCAGTGCTGGTGATGGGGTGTTTCACTGTGGTGCTGTTGATGGAGGATTTCACTGCAGTGGTGGTGATGGGTGTTCCAGTGCTGAGGTGGTAATGAAGTGGAGAACAGTTGTTTGCCTGCTGAGGTGGTGATGGGTGTTCCACTGCTGAGGTGGTAATGAGGTGTTCCACTGCTGAGGTGGTGATGAGATGAAGGAGGGTTGTTCTACTGTCAAAGTGGTGATAGGGTAGAGGAGGGCTGTTCCACTGCTGAGGTGGTGATAGGTTGAGAAGGAGCTGTATATCTGGGTGATGATGCAGGGAGGACACTTTTTAGGAGGTTAAACAATTATTGGTTGGAACACACAGAAGGTTGCACTGTTGGGAAATAAAGTGGAGCTTAATTACGCGGAAAGCTTTATTAACAACCAAACAGCTTGCGCAGGCACTGGGTGTTTTTGCTCCGGCCCTCCTGCCAAAAAGATGTCCAACCACATTTTATTTTGTCCTTAACCAGATATTTGTTTGCCATGAATTTAGACCAAAAGCCTGTCAATCTGCCGCGGAGCCACCGATGAATATGCAAAGTATTATTACTCCTAAAAACAAAGGGTACTCACTGCAAGCCATGATGATCCACCAGTTAAGGTCTGCCAATCAAAATGTACTGGTGCTCTGCACAACTGGACACAGCTAAGGCCAGAAATTACATTTATGCCAAGTTTGGTGTAGGCTCTCTATGTTCAATCTAAGTTTTTGATACTTTCAGATATTTGCTTTTGTCTTTGGTCGATGGGCGTGTGAGAGCTTTGATCCTGCCTCACTGCGGGATATTTCTGTCTGAAAATCATTGAGCTTTATGTGTCCAAGTTTTATTCAGAGACAGGTCTAAATCAAACAGAATATAAGTCATATTTTTGCAGTGATGTTACCCGGCATGAACCATACAACAACCATGGGCTTCTGGAGTTGAGATGACATTGCCAGTTGCCATTTCCCAGCCCACTAGCATAAGCCAGACGTTTTTAATTGAGGTGACAGAGGTGCTTATACATAAATACAACACAGAATTTCACAGTGGGGTTTTGTATGAAGGCCATTCAGCCCAATGTGACAATAAATCAAGATAAACCCTTTCAGATCACCTTTCTGAAGTAGCACTGAACGGTCAATGGCTGTGTGCCATATGATCATGACTCAAGGTCAACAAGAAGTGTCTCGATCAATAGTTTCTCTGAAGCAGATGCCTGTTTTTTTTATTCTGTAGACTGTATTAACATCATTGAACTCGTAGCTTTTAGCTCTTTAAAATCCTTTTATTGCTATTGAAGGTTGGACTGTAAAAACAAGTGTGTGAGTAGGGCTCTAGTCACTTGTTGTATGTATAATTGTGGCAACCTGTATTTCAGTAAAAATATGGTGCTTTTGTTTTTTACTTTTGCTGTTTAATGCAAAAAACTATTTCATTTAATTGTGCAAAAGTGCAAGTGTGCACAGAAATAACAAAAAAGAAACCATTCATTCATGTAAATGCAGTGCGAGGTAATTATAAAATGATGTGAACAAATAGTTGGGTGATCCTTGATAAACGGGTTGCTGGATTATTTGAATCCCTTTTTGAATCCCTGGTGAACACAGGTGAGGCCTTGTGCCAAGTTGCATCCGAATACTAACTGCTTGGTCCTTGGTTTTGCTCATTTATGCCGATTTTTGTGTGAATGTCCTGGCGAGCATGTGATTGTTTCCATTTTAATAAGCATTTCTAAAACAGATGGTTATATTAAATGATTTAGTTTCATAAAATTAAGAAAAAACATGTGCATATAGTATGTCCCCCAAAAATCTGAAGTGTTTGTCAGCTGCTCTGAATTTTAAAAAATTAGTATCGGCATTGACCATGGTAAACCCGATATCGGTTGAGACTGCGACCGTAACCAGAATAACCGGAAGATGATGAATGAATGAAGGTTTTTGCACCATTTTGGAATTTAAGTTTCGCAAAATCTTTTCGTAGAGGTCTGCCATAGCTGCTGAGGCAAGGAGGAACATGCTATTGTATGTACATAATTTTCTAATGGATGCACTTTTGCTTCCAGGGGAAAAACATAAAACTGTAACAAAACTCTCTTAGATTGATTTGAAAGGAAAAACAACTTTTGTGCTCACGGTGGTTCATATCTTCCTTTTCCTGTTGGCTGGCTCCTGTCATTAATCCAGCCTCTAGACCATGTTACTGGTATGGGACCCGTGGGACGATATTAAGAGAAGACATGCTTGTGCTTTTTGGCCATAATCCGTAAGTGACAGTCCCGCAGATGGATTTCCTTTCAGGTTGGCAGTTTTTCCTCAGCTGCCCGCGGAGCCTGGACGCATGCTCGGCTTCTAAATCAAGCTTTTGTCAGCGATGATTGAACCGGAGGGCCGCGGACAAAGCAAACAAGAGCTCAAAGCGAGAGGAGATTTTACACTGATGAGTTGGTTTATTAGTTTTGGGTGCAGTGTTTTCTGAGAGTCGGGGCCCAGAGTCTAATGGGAATTAAGGGGACGAGTGGAGGTAATTTAGCTTTATTAGTTCAGGTAAAGGCATGATAGTTTGGAGCTGATGTTGTACTTGGGGCAGGTAGAAGAGCAAACTTGATTTAAGGTCATATTCACACACAACAGTTTGCTAGACTCACTTGGGAGCTGGAGTTTTGTTGTTGATCTAATTGGTCTGGTTCACATTCACACAGAGCGCACAGTTTCTTTTGCCAGCAGTTTGGTGCTTTGATCACTTTGAATTCTCGTTTTATTCAATCCCCACAAGGTTTCAGAAGGCGACCAAATGAAAACCAAAGGGGCTATACTATCCTTTTATTCATATTTTTAAAACAATTCTGGTCTCCTCTAGAACAGCGCTCTAAAGACATTTAAGAAAGAACTTTTTAATGAGTACTCCACTGGTGCCAGTAAAGAAACAGGTGAAGAGTGGTGTTGTGTTGTGGTTTTTTGAACATAAACATAGAAAAAGAGCTGTTTGTTTTCTTAAACTTTTTGTATGATGCCATTTTACTACAAAATTAAAAAAAAATAGCTGCGAGGAATCAGTGGAACAGAGCTGTTTTTTTGGATAAATGTGTTAGAGAATGCTGTTCTGAGGTCTCAGAAACTCAACGCCAGAGAGTACAGGATTACTCAAACAGGTGTGAATGAAACAAAACACAACACTCCAGGTATATGTTTGATGAGGGAACAACATTATAACATGGTAGAAATAGAAAGCTCAGAAAAGTCTATTTTTCATTATGTAATCCATTAAAGCAGCCTAGTTAAAGATATTAGGGAGGATTTTTTCGACTGCTGAGAAACCAGCGACTGTTTGTCCTTTTTTGAATAATGCGCATGCGTCAGGCCCCGCCCTTCACTGTTCCTTTCCAAGGAACTCCTCCACAGCGACGTGCACGAGCGTTGGAACACGAGTGTTTGTTTACAGCTGGCATCAGCAGAGATTCACCTCAACCTAGACCTGCATTGTTTGTTTGCGCGACCTTTGACCTAGTTCCCCACACAGACCCAGTCACATGCACAGTCCCTAAATGTGAGCAAAAATATATCCTCCTGCTATTGGTAGCATTAGCAAACTGACGCTGCTGTACAGTTGAAAAGGTTCAACAGATAAAGAAAAAAGGCATTTTTTTTAAACGATAAGATAAACGTACCTGTCCAGCAGAAACTTGGCGACCAATGCATCGTCTGAAGCCCTTTCTGTTCCTACAGCGCACGCCGTCCTTTGAAGGAATCGCCAATAACTACACGGGTTTTATTCTGCTCTTCAACAGTTTTTCTCCTCCTCCTCTGGTACACTTCAAAAACAGTTTTCCTTTTGTGACCGCCCGGTTCACGGTTTTCCTCAGCCATTGTGCTCTTCGAAGTCAGGCTGTCCGCGCTACAATGTTAACGCCGCTAACGCACTGCTAATGCAACGCTAATGCCGGGCTACATAAACATAGTGTGTACGCATGCGCAGGCACAAGAACGCGCACTTTCGCCGAAACTAGGAAGTCAGAATAATTGGCGAGTCTGTGGAACAATGGTTAACGTACTCATGACGAAAACGATTGGATGAGGTTTTTTAAGTCCCACAGAGTCCACAGTTTATTAATATTATTATTATATTTTCTAATACACCAATTTATAAGCCTTATACAGGGCAATGAAGGTAGTTTTAATAAATATTGCAAAAAATGAATTTATAAAGATCCTCCCTAATACCTTTAAGGGATGTGGTAAATATACTATCAAGAAATTTTGACAACTTTAATTTCATTTTTCATTTTGACAAAATGGTTAATGCCCAGAATTATTCAAGCCCTTTTTAATAATCAGTGCCAAAGCTGTCAAACTCTTTTTTTATATAATTGTTGACACGTTTTTACACATTTCCACTGGGACTTTGGAGCACTCATCTTTTGCATGCTGCAGAACTCCAGGTCCTTGATATTTGAAGTTCTCCTTGTTATTATTCTGGCCTTTAGTTCTCCTTCACAAATTCACAATGGCACGATTCAGGTCTGGACTCTGGTCTTGGCCACTTTAAGATGTTGATCCTGTTCCAACCATTCCTGCACCGCTTTGGCTGAGTTTGTGTTATGAGAGGAACAAAAGAAACAAAAAAAAAAAAAAAAAGGAAAATAATGTGGGTATTTTTACAATAGCCTTAGCTAACCTTAAAAAAGTATTACCGCAGCATCAATATTTTATTCAAAACCAGAGTACATAAATTGTTCTGGTATTAAAGCAGAATAGCATTAAAATTGCATTAAAAACCTCAAATAAAAACACTGAGTGGGGCTTTAAGCTGCTTGTCTGAGAACTTTGCCTAAGATGTATTGTTCTCAAAGGCTAAATTCCCTTTTATTATGAAGAATGAGCTGCCTTTCCTAGCACTATTTTATTTCACAAAGCAAAAGACGCATTACATTTCCCCTCACTGTAGTCTGCAGTCTCTGAATCAAGATGCCGACGTGTTACAAACTGAGCGAAACAAGAGCTCACTGATGTCGCTGTTTATTCAGACAAACACTGGGTTCACGAGAGCCTTGCAGACGACACTCAGGGCTTAAGCGTCCACAGTCGGGCGGACTGTGAACTCAGATGACTTGTCTCTCACAATAAATAGGCACACATGTCGTTCAAACAGGAAGAAAGTTTGGTCGTTTGAAAGCGTGCCAGTTCACACGAGTTCACTCTTGTTACTACTGCGATTGCTTAATTAACCCAGCGAAGATAAGGTGTAAGGCTGAATAAATATTTTATCTGACACTTAATTACATGCTTTATACCTTCGCCTTGTCATTAATAATTTAGACTTGATGGGAAAGCTCGATGTTGAGTTTTCAGGGAGACTTATTCAATGTTCACATAAGATGCAATAGTGCATGCAGTAAATTAGTGGAGCAATGAGATTACGTGGGGTGGAGGTAAAGACGTCTAGAACAATGGAAAAGAGGTGAAAATGAGAAAGCTATCCCTTTGCATAAGTTTTGTTTCCGTTGGCAGAGTAACAAATTTGAGAAAAGTCGTAAGCAGTGCACCGTTGGCATGTATTCTAAACAAATATGGTAGATTCTTGCCTTTTTTTTTTCTTAAAACACCAGAATATGACATATTATGAGCAGCTCTGCACTTATTTCTGAACAGGGACAGCAGCAGAAGCCAGTTGTAAAAAGAGTCAGTTTGTTTGAATGTGGTTGTTACACTGGACACAGATTTTGTTAAAATGGAAAACATAAGAAGCAAAAAATCCCACAGAGGACTGAACAACAACTAGGACTTCAGCAAAACCAAGAGGTGACAAAGGAAAGCAGAGAAGTTATTAAATTAGCTCCATATCCTTGGTTTGCTCATCCGTATTGGTAAGACCTGCTGCAGAGAGAAGAACCAGACTGTCCTGAATGGGTAGGATTAGGAAAGAGTCCATAAGAGGGACAGCTCAGAGACAGTTAGACGATTTGGAGATAAAGTCAGAGAGGTCAGACTGAGATGGTTTGGACATGTGCAGAGGAGGGATGGTGAATATATGAGTAGAAGGATGCTGAGGTTGGAGTTGGAGGCATTGAGGAAGACCATAGAGGAGATTTATGGATGTAGTGAGAGAGGACATGGTAGGTTAGGGTTTAATGGATGCAGAACAGCCAAAAGGAAAGGAAGAAGGCAGATATTAATGTACTGCATATGTTTTTGTGTTTTGTGGCTTTAAAGATAGGTTTTTTATAACACAAGCACTCTCCTTCCCTCATCTTTACCCTGTTGATTTCATAGTTAATGTAGAAAGCGAAGGCAGAACGTTGTGTGAAAATGCCATAATAAATATACATAAATAAGTTATGCGCTCAACACATTCTCCAATTAAAATCACTGAATGCCACGCTGGATTAAAGACAGCAGTCGTGATAAATACCTTTCATTTTTATTAAGATGTTTAAGAAGATAAACTGGGCACGAAAAATTGCAGTTTCAACCTTGTAAATATACCACATTGTTAAATAGTAGTAGAAATTGTACATGGATGTTTTGTATTAGCAGCAGTGAAGGCAGCAGTGTTGTCAGAGTCAGTGTAAGATCAATACTACATGTACGCTGACATATGTACAACATCACAACACTGGGAGGTAAAGTACTAACAAACTGTATTGACTATGATCCGTTTGTGAACTCTGCTCAGTATAAATGTCACCAACACCAATGCATGCAGTATGCACTTTCTCCCACAATAAAAGCCCTCAAAGATTGCATGTTAAATACGCTTTATAAAAGATGTAATACTAGAAGTGTGTGAAATATTGTCAGAAGTGGGGGAAGTATTGAAAATCTGTACTCCAGTAAAAGTAATGTTGCTGAAAATCAAGTAATAAAAGTTCACTTCGCTACTAATACTAACAGTCCTAGACACATGTACAGCCCATCTGTCCCCACAGCTTTTTTTAGGAGTTTTTCCTTACCGAGAAGGAGGGTCTAAGGACAGGGAAGACCTGGGACTGTTTAGTTTAGTGTAGTCATTGTTTATGTTTGTTTGTGTGACTAAGTGTAAGGCGACTGTTGTTGTGATACTGGGCTGTATACATAAAATTAAATTGAATTATCCATTTCAAATATTTATTAAATTGTAATAAAAAACTAAATTGGTACGTCATAAAATTTTAATATTACATCATAAACATAATCAAAAAAATATCTTAACCAGGGCTTGACATTAACTTTTTGGCCACTGCGGCTAGTTAGTCTTTTTACTAGCCACAATTTAATTTGTTTATGTGTATATTTTGTAGTATACAGCAAACATAAAGACATGTTAAATGTGGTTTTATTTATGGTTATATGGTTTTATAAATTGTATCTCTGTGCATTTGGGGCCACATGTTTAAAACATTTTATTTTGGTTAAATTAATTCTTTTATCATGATGAATTACTATATAGTAAAAGGTGTGCATTCAAGAAGGGCAAGAGAAATTCAAGCCTAATCTCTAACGATACAGATGCATAAAATTTAACCATTTGAATTTGTATTTTGCATTTGGCCGGTTGGCTAGTGTTAAGATAGATAGATAGATAGTAGAAGTAAAAAAACAGACAACATAGACACTACATTAATACTCAATTGCTACAATCCTTACAACATCAGTGCTACACTACACAGCCATAAAGAGATATAAATACATATATACTAGTGGTGGGACTCGATAAAAAAAATAAAATAAAAAAAAAATCTAATTAAATACAGGCTTTGTAATTAATTAATCATGATTAATCGCATTTTTATCAAATAGCAATATTTATAGGTTAGAAATAAAATATAGGAGCTTTTTTGTATGTTCTGGCGTATTTTAACTTGATTTCAAACTAACACGGCAGTCAAACAGGGCAGTGATCAGCGTTTGTGCGCCTCCCCTCCTGTTCTCCTCCTGTCCCCTCTGTCCTTTGCCTCTGAACCCAACCGACCGCTGTCTCCTGTGTGCGTCAGTCAGCTGAGATCGTCGGAGAGACGATGAGCGGCGCCTTAAAGCTGCGCGTTTGAAAGTGAAAGTAAAGTTGCGCTGGTTGCACGGAGGCGGCCACCTCCGCCCCAAAATTCCCTGTGGTGCAGTCTGTGGCACATTATCCATCTGTTCACAGCTGCAATCCACTCACATTTGTTGTTTTGGTCGTGTGGATGTCCAGCCTTGGTTACTGTGCGCCAGAAACTAGGTCACTGTTGTCACTCTCTGTAATTAATTAATGAGTAACGCGTTAAAGTCCCAGCCCTTATATATACATACATACAGTAGGTATCAACCACAAACAGTTTTCACAAAAAAAGTTCATTATAAAAGCACACAGCAGCAGGAACAAAGAGTTTCTGAGGTGTTTAGTTAACACCAGGGCACCACCATTCGCTCACTAAAAGAACTCGAGTTCATTAAAAACACTGGGGATGGAGACAGGACAGTTCTTAGTTTGGTCCTCATCCTCTTGTGCGTTAATGTCAAGCTCTGATCTCAACTTTAACTTTTTAAAATCATGCATTATTAATATTTCCTGGGTAAGAAATTTCAGACAGTTGTGTTCCTTTTTTAAAAAGTCACCATGAAGTCCTCCAAAAATACTGCATCTATTTAAAGGCACTGCAAATGTTTACGATTTACTGCATCTGTGTCAAAATATATCAGCACTTCATGTCACTGTTTTTCATTTGTTCATGAATGCTCTACAGACAGAAACCTAAAAAAAAAACTTTTTACAGTAATTTAATAGCCTCTAGTCACAATAGCTTAGCATTTTTATTCTCAAGTGGAACAACCTTTCTCCCATAGACATTGACTTTTCTCTGGAGAAGCACTCGAGCTGAAAACCAACTTCTCTTTCATTTTACTTCAGCACCTTTTACTTTTTTACCACACCAGAACAAAATGGCTGACACGGCTGGTCACAAGTGAAGCACTGCCACCTATAATGACCTAAATTTCGGGCCCCATTGTTCTGTATTCAGCTCCACCGCGCGTGCTGCTAAATTGCCGACATTGACTCGCTGGGCCCATTTTACTGGCACATCATGAGTCCGCTTTGTGTTTTGTGACAACGTGATGATTTTAAAAAAGCAGCCTGGAGAATACAGAATGAAATGTTAAAATAATCACTTGTGATGCAGCGGAGAGTGGTTGAGGTAAAACCACGCTGAGGTGAACTGGACAGATTTATGCCTTTGACTGTTGGGCTGCAGTGTAATCATGTCTAAGTATGTGTCGTGTTGAAATGTGAAATATATTATCAGTGAAGTCCATAACTTTTCCTGCAATGAAATTCCTATTCTTTATGCCATGTTATGAAAGTCCCTAACACACTATTTGAATACAATATACACCAGTACAGTGGTTCTCAAACCTTTCATGCCAAGTACCACCAAAGAGAATATTTGGCTTTTCATGTTTTACTGACTAAAATGGACCAAAATCAGGAATAAAGGTCTAAACCCAAGACTGAAGAAGTGGTTTAATCTTAAGCATGAGTATACCAGGAAAAACTGGGACTAAACCCACAAATGCAGGACTAAAAAGGAGTAAATAATAAACAAAGAGGACTAAATATAGGACTAAACTGGGGCTAAACCAGGACCGAACTGGGACTAAAACAGGACTGAAGTGGGCCTAAACCAGGACCCGAAAAACAGCTGAAGCAGAACTAAATCCAGGACTAAACTGGGACTGAAGTGGACCTAAACCATGACTGAAGTGGGCCTAAACCGGGGCTAAATCCAGGGCTAAACTGGGCCCAAACCAGGACTACACACCCCAAAACAACTGGAGCAAAAGTAAATCGGGAGTAAACTGGGCCAAAACCAGGACTAAATCCAGGATTAAACTGGGCCTAAACCAAGAATGTAGTGGGCCTAAACCGGGGCTAAATCCAGGGCTAAACTGGGCCCAAACCAGGACTACACACCCCAAAACAACTGGAGCAAAAGTAAATCGGGAGTAAACTGGGCCAAAACCAGGACTAAATCCAGGATTAAACTGGGCCTAAACCAAGAATGTAGTGGGCCTAAACCGGGGCTAAATCCAGGGCTAAACTGGGCCCAAACCAGGACTACACACCCCAAAACAACTGGAGCAAAAGTAAATCGGGAGTAAACTGGGCCAAAACCAGGACTAAATCCAGGATTAAACTGGGCCTAAACCAAGAATGAAGTGGGCCTAAACCAGGACTAAATCCAGGGCTAAGCTGCGCCCAAACCAGGACTACACACCCCAAAACAACTGGAGCAAAAGTAAATTGGGAGTAAACTGGGCCTAAACCCAGACTAAATCCAGGACTAAACTGGGACTGAAGTGAACCTAAACCAGGACTGAATTGGGCCTAAACCGGGACTAAATCCAGGGCTAAACTGGGCCTAAACCAGGAATAAAGTGGGCCTAAACCAGGACTAAATCCAGGGCTAAACTGCGCCTAAACCAGGACTACACACCCCAAAACAGCTGGACTAAACTGGGCCTAAACCCGGACTAAATCCAGGACTAAACTGGGACTGAAGTGGACCTAAACCATGACTGAAGTGGGCCTAAACCGGGGCTAAATCCAGGGCTAAACTGGGCCCAAACCAGGACTACACACCCCAAAACAACTGGAGCAAAAGTAAATCGGGAGTAAACTGGGCCAAAACCAGGACTAAATCCAGGATTAACCTGGGCCTAAACCAAGAATGTAGTGGGCCTAAACCGGGGCTAAATCCAGGGCTAAACTGGGCCCAAACCAGGACTACACACCCCAAAACAACTGGAGCAAAAGTAAATCGGGAGTAAACTGGGCCAAAACCAGGACTAAATCCAGGATTAAACTGGGCCTAAACCAAGAATGAAGTGGGCCTAAACCAGGACTAAATCCAGGGCTAAGCTGCGCCCAAACCAGGACTACACACCCCAAAACAACTGGAGCAAAAGTAAATTGGGAGTAAACTGGGCCTAAACCCAGACTAAATCCAGGACTAAACTGGGACTGCAGTGAACCTAAACCAGGACTGAATTGGGCCTAAACCGGGACTAAATCCAGGGCTAAACTGGGCCTAAACCAGGAATAAAGTGGGCCTAAACCAGGACTAAATCCAGGGCTAAACTGCGCCTAAACCAGGACTACACACCCCAAAACAGCTGGACTAAACTGGGCCTAAACCCGGACTAAATCCAGGACTAAACTGGGACTGAAGTGAACCTAAACCAGGACTGAACTGGGCCTAAACCGGGACTAAATCCAGGGCTAAACTGGGCCTAAACCAGGAATAAAGTGGGCCTAAACCAGGACTAAATCCAGGGCTAAACTGCGCCTAAACCAGGACTACACACCCCAAAACAGCTGGACTAAACTGGGCCTAAACCGGGACTAAATCCAGGACTAAACTGCGCCTAAACCAGGACTACACACCCCAAAACAGCTGGACCAAAAGTAAATCGGCAATAAACTGGCCCTAAAGCCGGACTAAATCCAGGACTAAACTGGGACTGAAGTGAACCTAAACCAGGACTTGAACTGGGCCTAAACCAGGACTAATTCCATGGCTAAGCTGCGCCCAAACCAGGTCTACACACCCAAAAACAGTGGAAGCAGAACTAATTCTAGTATTTGAAAAAAAAACTGAGATATTATTGTCAGCACACTAGGGCGTCTAATGGGAATAGTTTTACAACAACATTATAACAACAAAGATTATAATACTTTAAACCGCTAGAATGCGTTTTCATTTATTTTTATGATCAGTTTACTTTTTATCCTGTGGCTTATACCAACTCAGTGAAGCATTTCAGCTGAAGATTGTTGTTTGAAATCTTAGGTTTTTGTACATGTGCCATCCTATATCAAAAAATTACAGCCTATTTTAATCTGTAGACCTAGTACATGCTGGAAGTTTATACTATAAACTTGTAATGCTCCATAAACATACTGCTCGTAGACTATTTTCCACCCATTATAACATTATCTCACCTAGCTAAGCAAAATCTATAGTGTTCTATATTGTTGTTAAAAATGCCTCCATAATCTAGCCTTAGCATAATCTCATAATCAGCCCTGATGCAGGTCTCTCAGGTTGGCTCCTGTAACGTTTTGCGCTCTTGTAAATCTCAGTGCGCGCTGCCACGAATCCTCCGGTGCATGTATAATTAAACAGGACATGCTTACGTTGGCATCACACTAGCTTTTAGCATGTTAGCGCTGTCATTGTTTATCCTCATACATAAATTCTGAGCAGCTAAGAAGTTGACAGATGACACCAGTGTTCAGTCATTACCTTTCTTTTTTCCTCCCGAGAGCCTTACCCTCAACTCAGTTTCCAAGAAATTAGACCTTGGCTTAACATGTTTTTCTCCAAAGTGCTGTGTTAATCGTATTCATAGTGACGTTTACAGTTGTGCAACACCCTTGATATTCTCACTTTATTTGTATATTTAATGCCATTAGTGGTTTCTTTCCTCTGATGTATTGTCTTCTCGTCCTTTCGGCTGTCACCACATCAACTCACACACACTTCACGTCCTTTTTTACATCCATAAATCTCCTCTTTGGTCTTCCTCTTGGCCTCCTCTTACCTCATCATTATTTTTAGCCATATTTTCACTCTCCCTTCTCTGTACACGCCCAAACTAGGGCTGCACAATATGCAGTATCTCAAATGTATTGTTATTGTGATACCATGCCAGTATAAATATATCACAATAATAATATAGCAAAAAAATGTAAAGTGTCAAAAAGGAGTCTGAAGCCTTATTATTCTGTTTTGACCAATAAAACATGATAATTCAGTCCCTAATTTGGACTCTGTTTAATTTTTAGTATGTTTTTAATTTAGGTCATGTTCAGAGCCTAAAACTAAATTTGAATTCAACTTTTACTTACGTTGTAGATTTAATAAAGCCTTCAGCTTGTTGAGAGTATCCAACGGCTTTCAATCAAATGCAGGTAAATATCACATCATGCTTTTTTTTTTTTTTTTTTTTTTTTTTTTTTTTTGTCGTGCAGAACCATCTCAATCCAGTCTCTCTGGCTTTATCTCCAAAAACATCTGACACCTAATCCTATCCATTCCTGTTATCCCCAAAGAAGACTTTAACATCTTTAACACTTCTTCTGGTGGGACTCAAGAGATTTTTTTTTTTTGTTTTTAAGTCCTGATTTGGTTTAATTTAGAGCCAGTTTGATTTGTTTTTGTTTAGCTGGGTTTAGTCCTAATATAGGTCCTGTTTTGTGAAATATTAGCAGTCTGGTAGGTTGCCTTAAATAGTAGTACTGGGGGGGGGTCGTTTTATTTTGTAACATGATACTAAGTGTTGATACTTTTGCCTGATATCAATTCCTTTGATACTTTAAGTATTTTGTGACATTGTGCATAATAATGGTACTACAGTGATACAATGCTGTCAAATGTGTAAAAAAAAATGGTGTAGAATTCAGCAAGGTTCTGTAGGGGGCAGCACTGCACTTCTAAGCACTTAACATATACAAATACTGTCACACAAATAAATGTATTTCTAAATACGTAATAATAGACTGACTTTTGGAAACAAGTCTTAGTTTCTTGTATAAATAAGACCATAATTGAACTTGATGTTAAATTTAAGGAGAAACTATCACAGAAATTGAATCGTGATAGTTTTTGTTTTGCAAAATATCAAAATCACAATACAAACACCAAAGTATTGTGATCATGTGATGCGTATCATGAGAAAAGTGCATCATCCCACCCCTATTCTGACATTTTTCTGTTAATGCCAACGTTATGGCTTGGTTTAGATCTAGGTTTGTCCAGATTTACACTTATAAAGTTAGAACTTAGGTCTTGTAAAGCTTCAGTTTCTGAGGCGGTATTTGAGAAAGACTGTCTCTAAACCGTACAACATTGCTGCTCTCATTGCCGTCTTGTACACGGAATCTATTGTAATGCTTTTTTTTTCTCTTTCTCTTGTTTATTCTCTCTCTCTTCAGGTGACCGAAACCAGGACGGGCCCTCTTGGATGCAGTAACTATGACAACCTCGATTCTGTCAGCTCCGTTTTGGTCCAGAGCCCTGAAAACAAGATTCATTTGCAAGGTTGGCCATCCATAATTGAACTCGCACCAATTTCTGATGGAATTGTCATAGCGACATTTCTCTGGCAAAAGCACAGAACGGCAGCACAAGGGTGTCGCAATGAATTAAGCTTCAATCACTCTACTTTTTTTTTTTTTTTTTCCTTGCATGCTCGCACAGAGCTAGAGTGAGTGAGTCCCAGAGAGTAATGAAACTGAGAAAAAGTAGTACATGTACACATCTCCGAATGAAAACTTAAGTGATTCTCGGCATATTGCATGTGATGGTTACAGTCTAGTTTCTGTGTTTTTGTTATGCCCCCTGGACTCAAAATGATTTTTAGCAGAAATATTTATGTTTTCTTTCAAATTATAGCTGGCTTTTTATGCAGTGAATGTCTAACTAAGGGAATTCACTCAAAACAAAACTATTCTTTTAAACTTTTATCAGTGTGGTATTGAAAGTCTTCTTACCAGCTCTGTTACAGTGTGGTTTGGTAATCTCACTGTGAAAAAAAAGAAAACTTTAAACAGAGTGGTTCGCTCTGCTCGCAGGACCATAGGCTGTGACCTCCCAGTCCTCGAGACTATTTACAAATCTAGACTTTTAACCAGAGCTCTCCAGATCATCAGTGATGCCTCAGGGCCCCTGCTGCTGAGATGTTTGACCTCATTCCGTCATGGAAACGATATTGTTCTATTAAATGCACTACATCTCGTCATGCTAAAAGTTTTTTTTCCACAAGCTGTGATGACTTTGAACAATGCACTTTGAAATACCTCATATATAAGACATGCACCTTATTGTTTGTGTTACCTCTTTTACTGCTATTTAAATATAGATAGATAGATAGATAGATAGATAGATAGATAGATAGATAGATAGATAGATAGATAGATAGATAGATAGATAGATAGATAGATAGATAGAAAGTTTATTGTCACATGCACAAAAAAAGTACAGCAAAATTGTGTTTGGAGCAAGCCTCCGGGCCGCAGCTATTTGTCAGCGCCGCCACACGCTCTCCAGAAAGTTAAATACAGTTTTGCAAAGGCATACATACATTAACATACAAACAAAACATAACATAACAAGACACAGTACACGTGGTCACATGATGGAATTTTGTTTGGACTTGGGTAAGGGGTGAAAAAGGAGGAGGCAGACGGATGGAGGGGGGCTGGGATGGGGAGGGCTGTGTATGATGCAGTAAGAGTCTGAGCTTATGTTTTGAGAAATTGCCAATTTCCAATGTAGTTCTTTTTTTAATACTGCAAATGGCAAATAAACTGAACTGAACATTTTAGGCTGTAGAGGGATGTAATACTAGCTTTACATAAACATTTTTGAAATACATTTTATTTAATAAACAGAACAGTGAATACTGCCACTCTTTCTCTCCAATTAAGCAAAAAAAAGAAATTTTTTTAAATAGAAAATATTGTCAATTGTCAGTGTTTTAGCCATGTTTTTCAGATATTTTTCAGTCAAATAAAATACTAATACTAGTGATAATAATAATTTAATGATAAATAATTTTATTTATAGGCGCCTTTTAAAACTCTCAAGGTCACCTTGCACAAGGTGCACAATAAACAGACAGTGACAACAAAATTAATCTACATAAAAATACATTTTTAAGATACAAGAAAACAACAATGTGACAATGTAGCAATGACGATGTGGTGGTGTGGCGATCTAAATTATACAAAATCATCAAGATACAGAATCGCCCCCCAACAGTGGTGCCCATGATCATCGGAGCACTCGGGGCAGTAACCCCCAAACTGGAAGAGGCTACAGCAGATTCCAGGAAAAACATCTCAGTCCAGAAGAGTGCAGGAACAGCAAAGATATATATATATATATATATATATATATATATATATATATATATATATATATATATATATATATATATATATATGAAAACTTAACATCATCATACTATATATGATTTGGTAAATTGTCTATACTTGACCTGTAAGCAGTGACCCTGATCTCGTCTCTCAGGACACATCTAGGACATATTCACTCACTTTATTCGATCATTGTGAACTGGAGGCTGAGACGCACACTTTAAACCAAAGCAGGCACATAACTGTTCATTTGTACTTTTAAAACCATTTGTTGACTCTGAAAAATGCAGCCACTTAAAAATTAAAAATCACAGTCAAGAGCTTGTGATGTTGGAGTTGTTAGAAACCAAAAGTAGGCTAATGCAGCATATTTCAATATTTTAATTTAACAGTTTAAAAAAAGTCAACATAGTGCGTAATGTTCATTGGAGTTATACCACACAGGAAGAAAAAAAAAACCTTCAAATATAAATTTGTACACACTGAATGACTGCATCCAGGCCCCTCTTCAAGTAATCGCAACACTGATGATGTATTGTTGGCATTTGGGTTGTTTTTTCTTAAGAAATGCTTAAACTTTTACATTTTTAAGTTCATTTCATCAAATACAATATGGAGCGGCCCTTTGTTTAATTTAGCCTCTAGAAAGTGACAAAAGCGAAAGTAATTGTCTTTCTTCTGGGCATAAATTGGCTGTAAATGACATCTCAAGAGAGACAAACGCAAAGATTCTTTTCATCTGTAGAAAGTGATGTTATTTTGCTCCAACCTTTCAGCCAGTGCACCTTTAAGCTATTTCTTCCCATGTTCTCCGCAGCTCCCCTGTGCAGTCACTGCCCTGACGTCCCCCTCTCTCTGTCTCCTGTTTGTCTTCGCCTCAGGGCTCCAGTCCATACTGCCCGAAGTACCTAAGGGCCGTGTTCGTGGAGGCCGCTCTGAGCTACATCGGCTGTAACGAGGAGGGCCAGTTCGTGTGCCGGGACAATGACTGCTGGTGTCACTGCGCCCCGGACTACCCCCACTGTAACTGCCCCGAGGTGGAGCTCAAGGCGATGGAGGCCAGCCTGCTGCAGATCCGCGAGTCCTGGACCCTAGCCAACCACGACTTCGAAGAGTCAGGTCGGTGTTTATCTGCTCTCGATGCAGCGACTTTGACCCATTCGCTGATTGCAAATTACACCTCATTGTGCAAAGTGCCAATAGTGGAGACAAAAAAAGGGAAAGGAAGCTGTGGGGAAATTGCATCTAATCTATGTAATGGGAATTCTTCCAAGCACATAGTAACCATTTAGAGCAAATTATAAAGGGAAAAAATCAGGGGAGGAGCCTCTCTTATAAGAAATAATGAATAGATTTTGGTCTAATGGCTTCCAGTTTTTTTTTTTTTTTCTAGTGGAATTGTTGATTTTATAGTACAGGTTTGCAGAGAAAATCATAAAAGGAGAAGGCAAATGTGAATGAAACCCTGGCTGAAAAGTAACTATAGGAGCAGTTCATACAGTTGGAGATCAAGACCGAGGTGAGTTGGATGTACAACAATCCCTGTGGGGTGTCTCATTGGCTGTTGCCGTTGTTCTGGTCTCTCTCATTGACTGTTGCCGTTGTTCTGGTCTCTCCCATTGGCTGTTGCCATTGTTCCAGATGCTCCCATTGGCTGTAGCTGTTGTTCTGGTCTCTCCCATTGGCTGTTGCCATTGTTCTGGTCTCTCCCATTGGCTGTTGCCATTGTTCTGGTCTCTCCCATTGGCTGTTGCCGTTGTTCTGGTCTCTCCCATTGGCTGTTGCCGTTGTTCCAGATGCTCCCATTGGCTGTTGCCGTTGTTCTGGTCTCTCCCATTGGCTGGTGCTATTGTTCCAAATGCTCCCATTGGCTGTTGCCCTTGTTCTGGTCTCTCCTATTGGCTGTTGCTGTTGTTCTGGTCTCTCCCATTGGCTGTTGCCATTGTTCCAGATGCTCCCATTGGCTGTTGCCATTGTTCTGGTATCTCCCATTGGCTGTTGCTGTTGTTCTGGTCTCTCCCATTGGCTGTTGCCGTTGTTCCAGATGCTCCCATTGGCTGTAGCTGTTGTTCTGGTCTCTCCCATTGGCTGTTGCCATTGTTCTGGTCTCTCCCATTGGCTGTTGCCGTTGTTCTGGTCTCTCCCATTGGCTGTTGCCGTTGTTCTGGTCTCTCCCATTGGCTGTTGCCGTTGTTCTGGTCTCTCCCATTGGCTGTTGCTGTTGTTCTGGTCTCTCCCATTGGCTGTTGCCGTTGTTCCAGATGCTCCCATTGGCTGTAGCTGTTGTTCTGGTCTCTCCCATTGGCTGTTGCTGTTGTTCTGGTCTCTCCCATTGGCTGTTGCCATTGTTCCAGATGCTCCCATTGGCTGTTGCCGTTGTTCTGGTCTCTCCCATTGACTGTTGCTGTTGTTCTGGTCTCTCCCATTGACTGTTGCTGTTGTTCTGGTCTCTCCCATTGGCTGTTGCTGTTGTTCCAAATGCTCCCATTGGCTGTTGCCATTGTTCTGGTCTCTCTCATTGGCTGTAGCTGTTGTTCCAAATGCTCCCATTGGCTGTTGCCAGTGTTCCAGTCTCTCATTGGCTGTAGCTGTTGTTCCAGATGCTCCCATTCGCTGTTGCCTTTGATCCTGCCATTGTTATCATGTGAATTTATAACTCACAGAGTAAACTTGCTTAACTTCCATGAACTCATGGTCTTGCAAGCCCAGTTTTTGCTTGCTGTGGTCGGATGCACGTTACACTCAGAGATTAGAGTCTGCGACAAAAACCATGCCCCACATGTGATGGATTCAGTGTAGTGGATTATTGTAGCATCCAAGAGCACTCTAACCACTTTATGACCAGGAACATACTGTACTAAGACACACTTGACACAGACGTACACAGAATCTGATCCCAGGAAAGAGGATTTAGTTATTTTGTCAGACCGATGACAAACTCAGTTAGAGTGTTATCTTTATTGTAAGAAAAATATTAGCCAGATGTTATAAAGGATTAGAAAAAAGGAAAACTATATTACAACCATCTGTGATCACCAATAGCAGTAATGGTAGCACAAATGAATTTAAACTGCATGCTGGATCATGGGAAATTAGACAGTTGTCAAAGGTAAAAGAAAGTGTTTTGCTCCAACATCCAATCAGAGAAGACAAGCTAAATTAAAGTGGTATGAACACAGCAAAATGTAGATGCAGCCTGATACATCACTGATGAATGTGGTGATTACCAGATGAGTCTGTTCGAGGTGAAGTGTGTACTTTTAGGCTGCATGTGAGAAGATTTAGTAGCAGAGACGTGCTGGTTCCTAAGAATAACCCCATGATAATTTAACTTCACAAACTTGATCGATCTAGTAACAAACAATATGTATTTATTTCATGAAAAGGTTCCTAAAACCATGGTACGTTGTTTTTTTCTGGTTTCTTCCTACCATCCTAAACATGTATAGATATTTACTTTTGGATTTTTTCTTCTGGGCTTGCCAAAGCAAAATATCTACCTCCTAGCGTGCATTGGTTTGCGTTTAGTTTTGTTTTACGTTGCCCTTCCTGACACCCACTCTTCATTTTTCCAGGCTAGGGATCAGCACAAAGCATACACTGGCTTGTGACCCCTTGTGGCTGAATTTACAACATGTATAGACTTGGTGAATGTTAATGTCCCATCGTGTATGAAGATGAGTGAATTCTCCATGATGTACCCTACCTCAGGCCCATAGTTATTTGAAATTTATTTATTTAGAGGATAACCCCTTGAGATGCACCATCTCGTTTTCGAGGGGGTCCTAGTTGCTGGAATTGACTCTAATCATCCCATTCCCTAATTGGAAAACAATAAATAAAATAATCATAATAGAAACTTGAGTAAGCTTCTCCTTCAGCAGTGCTCAGTTTGTTCATTCTGAACCGTTTTAGGAACTAGAAATGAACTTCCACTGTCTTCCATTGTTGATTGTTTAATTACACTGGTCTACAATGTTTGGACTCGATCTGCTTCCGAGATAAAAGTGGCTAAATCTCATTTATTTTTATAAGATGAACTGAAAATCAATTGATAACTGTGCTGGTTAGCTAATGTATTCAAGATATTTAATGATATTGTTTCACATCAAAATCACATCTGTTTATACAATAGATTTAGGCATTTTTGCTTAAAAATAATATTTATATTTTGAAAATATTTAATTTCTCTACATGCATGCATTTTGTCCACTTCCAAGTGAGAGATTGCAAATAAAAACAAAACATTTTATGTCAAAACTCTAGACATATTAAAATGAATGTATTGAATGTGCAGACAGGCTTTCAGATAGAACTGGTTGCTTGTAGACACTGTACCTTCTGATAAACTACTGTTTTTGCCTTATTTTGCATAAATTTCCTATTTTGACCCAATACTGTTTCATGGAAACTATAGCCAATCTGAACTTCTCACTTACTTTTTCTTTATTAGTGACCTAATCCAAGAGAAATGTCACTACTTTTGTTCCGGAAGCATTTTGCTGTAGACCAGTGTTGTCTGTTTCTTCAAGACAAACAAATGCAATGGTCGTAATTTTATTTTAGATTGGACTCTACTGAAAACATGCCCTTGCCTGTGTTCCCCCTAATGCCTTTAATATGCTTTTCAAATTCCACACATATATATAAAGCATTATAAAAAGAGACTGAAGCTTGCAAAGGAAATGCACACATGATCACTACACTACACCACACTATATTAATACTTCCTGTCACTCCCCTTGCTGTGGTCAGATGCACGTTACACTCAGGGATTAAAGTCTGCAACAAAACTGTGCTGCACATGTGATGCATTCAGTGCAGTGGGTTATTATTGTAACATTCAAGAGCTCACTGACCACTTTATGACCAGGAACGCTCTGTACAGACACACTTGACCCAATCAGTAGATAAAAAACTCAGATAAAAACAGTTAGAGTGGTTATCTTTATAGTAAGAAAAATATTAGCCAGACGTTATCAAGGATTCCAAAAAAGGAAAACTATATTAAAACCATCTGTGAACACCAATAGCAGTAATGGTAGCACATATGAATTTAAACTGCACACTGAATCATGGGTAATTAGACAGTTGTCAAAGGTATGAGTTGTTTTGCTCCAACATCCAATCAGGGAAGACAAGCAAAATGTGAGTGGCATGAACAATATAAATCAAGCAAAATGTAGATGCAGCCTGAGACATCACTGATGAATGTGGTGATTACCAGATGAGACTATTCAAGGTGAAGTGTGTACTTTTTGACTGCACATTAGAACGTTTAGTAACCTTGCAGAGACGTGCTGTTTTCTGAAAATAGTCCCATGGTAATCTAACTTCACAAACTTGATCTATCAAGTAAGAAACAATATGTATTTATTTCATGAAAAGTGTTTTGGTACATTATTTTTTTCTTTATTTCCTTCCCACTATCCTATAACATGTATATATCTGTCTTTTCTCTTCTGTTTTCTGGGGTTGCTGCAGCAAATTTTCTGCCTCCGAGCATGCATTGATTTGCAAAATGATTTGGCTCAGGTTTTATGCTGGACACAACCCCTCTTCAGTTATATGGGCTTGGTATCAGCACAAAGAGTACACTGGGTTGTGACCCCTTGTTGCTGGATTTACAACATGTGTAGAATTGGTGAAGGAATATGAATGAATTGTGTATGATGTGCCGCGCCTATATTTGCTGGGATAGACTTCAGTAACTGCTGCCCCCTGACTGGAATGAGAAAACTAAAATGATGAGTGTGCTTCTTTTCCAGCAGTGCTCACTTTGTCCGTTCCAAACCATTGTAGGAACCATAAAGCAGTGGAACTTCTATTGGTGTTCACGATCTAAAGGTCCTCCATTATGCTAAATTGACTGTTTAGAGCTTTTAGCCATGTTATAATGTTGTTTGCACCTGAAGTAGCATTTTGTGTCCTTTACATATATTGGCGTAATCCTGTGTGCTGAGGAGTCTCCTTCTTAATTTGCCATCACTACGAAGCAGTCAGCTCATTTATCTATCCGCCAGTGTCACGTTGCTGCTTGTAGCTGGGCTAATTAGCCATTTTATGCTCTGTCCATTCCCTACCTTTGCCAGCAGGAGGCGAGAGACACCTAATCTAAGAGTTCTCTGCAAAGTAAAAGTAGCAGGTCCCCAAAAGAAGACATTTTCCATACATATACATTATTTTAAGTTATAAACATGAAATACTAATGCAATGATGTCCAAAACTATTTCAAAAACCCTGACAAAAGTATAATATAAGACTTTTAATGTTATCTATGCTTCAATATGGAGAAATGTGATATGCTGCAATCTAGATTTTATTGTGCACTACTGAAAATGTACACTTTCATGATGTGTTCAACTACTACCACACCCCAGGTTAAAAATAAGTCATTTTTTGTACTTGTTTTTAATGATTTAATTTTGTCTGTTTCTTGAAAACAGACAAATGCAATTGATCGTAATGTTATTTCTGATTGCACACTAGTAAAAACATGCCCTTGCCTGCTTTTCCTAATAATGCCTTTACTTCGCTCTTCAAATCAGACTCATACATAAAGCATTTAAAAAAGAGATTGAAGCTTGCAAAGGGAACGCACGCACAATCCCGCTCTGTATTAACACTGCCAAACACATTTGCCAAACCAGCTGTAAAGTCATGTTTCTTCCAATATGTGACATTTTATGATTCTCACGCTGGCACTTCCAACATATCGATGCAAAAAAAAAAAAAAAAAAAATCCTTGAAAACCAATACTGCAATTTAGCTGTGCTCTTATTGACCTGCGGCGCTTCACGGCTGCCCAGTTGAACCTAATCTGGAGGAGGAGGGAGAGGAACGAGAATCAGTGTTTCGGCTCAGGAGTGACTGACACTTCTCTGTAAAACCTTGTATTTTCTCTGTCAAACCGTCCGAGCTCAACCATCGACATCCATCATCTGCAAAGCTACATTTATGAATGCAGCAGTAAATCCTAATAGAGAAAATGAAAGGCTTGTATTTACTATGATGAAGTCCAGCACTTTGTCAATTGGTGGCTTAGCGTTTTTATGAGAAAGTGGACTACAGTCGGCGCATTAGCACACACCGCGCTCAGTCGTCAAGTAATTTATGAGCAGCTTTATTTGTTAACCTCTCAATTTTATTAGGTCACAGTAATGCTCCTGATAATTGCAATTTGACCCACATTAAAATGACCGTTATGGCTCATTTAGAAAAGGCCAAACAACCTACAAGTCCCTGAGCTTCCACCATAGGACGAAATACAGTTTGACCCAAAATAGCAAGGTTTGCACTTAAAACACTGCCAAAAATATAATTTGAGGAAATAAATCAGCTAATGGTGTGAGAAGCATGTTATCATCCACTATGGGTACTTTTGATTCATAAATACATGCATGATAGAAAGATGTTCCCGTTGGCTGGTTTTGACCATTTTTGACAACCCTGTGAATAGAAAATGTGGTGTATGTCATAGATTGTAGTTTTAGTTAGTAAAAAATAACTAAAGTAGAGACAAGTTGTGTTTTACTAGCAACTCATAGAGTGACCTACCTGCTCCTCAGAGTTACGTAGTGATAGAAGGACAATAATGAGAAGAACTCAGGGGTCGGGGGAGTGGCAGTTCATTCTGTTAAGAGTTGATCTACCACAAAAAATAAAATAAAAATAAATAAATAAATAAAAAAACATACTACATAGTGTTGCTTAAAGTTAATAAAGATTATTTGATGCCAATAGACGTTAGACATTGCCAATTGATGTTATAGACAATAAATTATATGGGGAAATCAACTTCTTTTCGTTGTCAAAGCTTAAAGATCCCTTATTCTGCTAAATTGACTTGTTTGAGCTTTTAACCATGTTAAAATGCTGCTTGCTGCTCATCTTTACATTTGAATAATCCTGTTTGTTGAGCCCGTCCTCTTCTCGAGAACTGACAACACTCTATGTAGATGCGTGAAACCAGGAAAAGTTCCTGCACGTTTTGTCACTACAAATCAGTCAGCTCATTTATCTATCTCAGTGGTTCCCAAAGTGGGGTCCGGGGCCCCCTGGGGGTCTGCGAAGGTACTACAGGGGGGCCCCCAGAGGCTGTCTATATTTCAATTTCAATTTCAATTTTTTTTTATTATTATTATTATTATTATTATTATTATTATTATTATTATTATTATTATTATTTCAGACACATGGTTTTGGTTCATAAAAAACAATAAAACATACAAAAATA
Organism: Bostrychus sinensis; assembly: GCA_020698575.1. Taxonomy (NCBI): domain Eukaryota; kingdom Metazoa; phylum Chordata; class Actinopteri; order Gobiiformes; family Eleotridae; genus Bostrychus; species Bostrychus sinensis. The sequence continues at coordinate 32,559,690 of CM036246.1, read as the reverse complement.
TAAAAAGTCAATGAATATATTAAGTACCTAAAAACACTGGAAATTAATTACAGTTGTATACTTGTTTTAAAATATTACTTTAAAACAACTTTTAGTCAATAATCAGTGTTTTTGTAATGTTTATATATATATATAAAAAAAACATGGCACAGTCTTTTTTGAATAGAGGGACGTTCTATTGCTGGGGGTCCGCGAGGGATTTTCGGAAATTTAAGGGGCCACGACCGTCCTGACTTTGGGAATGGCTTATCTATCTGATCCATCATGTTGCTGATAACGTTTTATGTACATAAACATTATTTCAGTGTTTAAAACATGAAATACTAACGCAAAGGAATCCAAAATCTCAAATAGCCTGAAGACCTTTAATAGGTTGCGTTCACATTCTAGATTTTGATAATGTGGGAACCTCAGATGGAGAGCAGGGACCTATAATATATATTTAAATATAGATAAGGCACAATTTAAAAGAAAATTATCCAAACAAATGTTGAGCCTGATCATTTTTTGTTAGCTACTGGGTCAGCAATCACACCATAATAATCTTGTGGCTAAATGCAGAGACTACTGACAGCAATCATGCCTGTGTGTTTGAATAATATCACTTTTTGACACTGGAAAAAACCCTTCAGTTTATTTCATTTCAACTGACAGCTAAGACTTGAAACTGTGTGCCAGTTTTTGTTTCATGTCGATAGTCCCAGTAATTGCAGAAATGTCATGCATAACCCACACTGAGACATCTGACTTTTGAATCTTTAGCAGCAAATTCTACCATAGACTTCTGACCTGCCTGCAGCTCAATTTTAAACTATAACTACTTTATTTGTTTTCTTAAGACACACAAGGCTTTCCCCACAGCTAAGGACAAGTGACAGAGTATATCCTGAGCAACAACCATTCAGACTGCTTTTACTGTGCAGCAGCGGTGGAAGAAGTACTCAACTTTGCTGAAAAATAGTTCTGATTCCTGATGAACAAACTGAAGATTAGAATAGTATTATTCTGATGTTTCTAAAGGAGTACTACTTTAATGCATCGTTTATATTTAAGTACCGTATTTTCCGCACTATAAGGCGCATCGGATTATAAGGCACACCTTCAATGAATGGCCTATTTTAAAACTGTTTTCATATATAGGGCGCACCGCATTATAAGGCGCGTAGAATAAAAGCTACTGTAGTGGCTGGGGTTGCGTTATGCATCCACTAGATGGAGCTGCGCTAAAGGGAATGTCAATAAAATATATTATATAAGTCAGTCAGTCAAACTTTATTAATAGAATACAAACCAGCGTTCTTACAACTCCGTTCACTCCCAAAACAAGTTAGTGCATTCACAACACGGTAGCGTACGTACCGGTAGCTCTTATTTGCGCCGCCCTCGTTGAAAACAATGTATTTCCAACTCCATTTGTCACAGTTCAAAGCTACATGAACAGCGTTCGAGCGCTCAGTTTTCTGTCCCCTCAATGTCGCAACTCTTCTACTGAGATGGAGCAAAGGCCACGCCTCCTTGTTCTTTTGCGGCAGGATCCATAAACACGCCTATGGCACACATGAACAGCTGGGACTGGAATTCCCCTTTACCGTTTTTACCGCTGTCACTTCGGCGACGCCCCCTGAATACGGTAGCCATAATTAACCAACATTGATCCATATATAAGGTGCATCGGATTATAAGGCGCACTGTCAGTTTTTGAGAAAATTAAAGGCTTTTAAGTGCGCCTTATAGTGCGGAAAATACAGTACATTTTTGTCTACAATTAGGGTACGACAAAAACAAATGATTTTAAACCAAAACTCAAACTACTCTGTACTTTAAACCAACTCAAAAATGTAGTGAAGTAAAAGTAAAAGTACCCCTTGTAAAATTTTACTCAAGTACAGATATATGAAAATTGCACGTAAATAAAGTAACTAGGTACTTTTTTTATGGTAGGAAGGAGCTGGTCTGCTGTTATTGGCAGTGTGGGAGTAGATTGAGACCATACTCTCCACACAGAGGTCAGAGCCATGTGACGGTCTCTTCAACAACAAGTCACTACACTGTGATTGCATTGATTTCATTGTCCGCCGGCTCCAGTAATTGCTCCACGTCTCTTTTCAGCCCACAGGTTTTGAGTGTCAGAGTTTTTGCTGTGTTGCCCTTTTGATATTTTCTTCCTGAATCTCTTCCATTAAGGCTCTGTTTCCCTGTCCTAATTATAGTGCCTTTTACTGTAACCGTCCACTCAGCCCATCTCAAGTCACCCAGCCCCACTTTGAGCTTTTTTCTTGTTTGTTTCTCTTCACAGCCAAGTATGTCTGTTTTTTTTTTTGTTTTTTTTTTATTTATTTATTTTTATGGCCCTTCCCGATATACTGTGCATTGAGGCTGACTCCATTAGCGCACAGCTGGCGATAACTTAAGCAGCAAGGTGCCCCAAGTTGAAGTGCAGCATTTAATTACAAAGCAACAAGCCCAGGACCGCGGGGAGTACACTTGTATATGGATTTACTAAAGAACAACACCGGTACAGACTTAAATATTCATGACTTTTTCAATTAGGCTTCCCCAGTCAGCGGATGTTTGACATGACGTGTCTACAGTGTCGTAGTATTCTTTTTCTTTTTACAGTTTTTAAGCAACTCATCATGTTTTATAAAGAAAATAATATTTATAATATCTAAAACATAACTAAAAAAACAGGTATAAATGTGGAAACAAACAATACTTTTACTCATGTACGTACATATTTAAAATCTCAAATATTTTTAACCATGGTAAAATGGGTAGCAGCTTTAGTAGTAGTAGTAGAAGGAGTAGTTAAAAACAAAGAAGCTTTTTAATACTGCCAAAAGGAAACAGATGAAGAGACCAGCAGAGGGCAAAGCTGTAACTCTATTTTCAAAAGACCCATAGAAAAAAAAGCTTTTTACTTCCTTAAACCTTTTTCTGTGATGTTATTTTACAACAAAAATGAAAAGTAGCTGTGAGGAATCAGTGGAAACAGAGTGAGTTTTTGGATAAATGACTGAGAGCAGACTGGAGGTAGAGTGCTTTGTGATTGGTCAGTGCTTCCTGGAGTGGGCGGGGATTCGTGGGAGAGGCGGGAGTTTGTGGAACCGTGTGTTCTGAGGCCTCAGAAACTCAGACTACAGGTAGAAAGCTCATTGTTTATTCTTATTTAACTAAATTACTAGACCGACACTTTTGTTTTTCCCCACTTGTTTTGTTACTTAACAATTTTTCTGACTGGACTTTTCCACAGAAAAAGAATGACTAGCTAGAATAACTGCTGCAAAAATAAATTCTCGCTCAACCACTGTCAGCGCTCACCATTATTTTTGTTTGAGCAAAGACTTCAGTTTTTTTCTCTTATTGTTTTATTCTCTTCTACCTCAGCCTTTATCTAAGACTGAACTGGTGGTGTTTCATGCAGTGTTTTTCTATATTTTTGGCCTGTTTTTCAAGATATAATGAAGTCAGAAGGAAGGATTTCATGTTGAGCTTATTTTGTACATGATAACTGATATGCAAATCATATGCAAAGTATTGGAGGGATCCCTAATGGTTTTTCTTTGCCTGTGTGACTAGAGCTCAACTCTTTTTCTGTAACTTAGAAGCCTTTAGTAGCATATTTTATTATAATATTAAATCCTCAGTAAATGGTGGAGACCTATTGTAGTTGCTCAGATCATATATGCACACAAACTACTTCCCGAAGTCACATTGAACATAGACATATGGCCTGTCTCTAAAATCCTTCTGTGATGTTGTCTGTAAATGCCATCCTTGGCCTTGGGTAACTTTATTTTAAAATGTAGTTTTGCCATAAACATACAATCCCCTGTGTCATCCCCATTTCCAAGAGCTACACCATATCTACGTCTTTGTCATGTCATTAAAAAAAAGTTAAAATAGCTTAAATTGCGGATGCTAATGGGCCCAACCTGACCTATACTTTCACCAAGGCACCACAATCTCCATGGTAAGAGGCAGGAGTGCTAACAACTCTGCCACTGTGCATCCTGAATGAATATAAACCTTAATTTAACCCTAGCAGACCTATTTTTGGGTCCATTTGGGTTCTGGCATACACCATAAATCTACACAGAACGTTGTATCTGATTTACATGTGGCCCTGGTAAAGGTCAGGAGCTCTGCTGTGGGTTTCTAGAGGTTTTAGGCTACAGCTGCATCATTAAGACGGGGATATACACTGTTTAACATTCACATTTTATTAGGCGGAAATGTTGTTTTTTTCCTGTCTGTGTTCTATCTTTATTTACTCAGATGCTGGTGATTACACATCAGCAGAAATCTCACAGGTGTTACCTTTTTATACACATTAAGATTATTCACGTAGTTATTTGCAGAGATTTACTTATTTTATTTTTGGGCTTGTTGTTTTTGAGCAGGGGCCTAAGAAAAAGGTCCTAGAGGTTAAGAAACTCTTGGCATATCCTGAAATACTGCGTTGCCTCAGTTTGTCAGTATGAACATTGGAAATGGCCTCACTTCTGCACAAGCTTCCCATTAACCTTTGGTCCACTATTTATACAGGCTGTCCCTAATTAAAAAAAAAAGAAGCTCTATTTGATATTCTATGGCTTAAAAATAATTTGGCCACTGTACATCTCTTTTAATATACTATTATATTAATATTACACAACTCTCTGGCCACTCAGCAGTGCACAGTACGACATACCACACAGGATTTTAATACTGCATTTGCTACTTTAACAAACTGTAAGACCAGGGGAGACTATTAATTTCTTATAAAGGAATAATTTGAGAGACAGAAGGAGAAGAATGGGCTAAATAAAGCTCTCGATTCACATCATTAGCCTCCCTGCCCCACTGTGGTATTTTTAATATGGCCGCCCCTCCACTGTTGGTTCTTCTATTTTTAAAATCAAAAGAAAGGCGCTGTTACCTCTTTGGGTTGAGCCGTTGACAAGATAATAACACGGTGATGCTGGGTTTCCAGGGACTAGCGATTGTCGTCTTGGGGATGAAAAAATGCTTTTAGTCAGCCACGATGGATTTTTCCACTTGTAAAGGCTGCAAACCTGGAAATATTAGGTTTGAATGCACTTTCTGATGAAATAATTAGTGGTTAACTGTTATTATTATTATTATTATTATTATTATTATTATTACCTCCAGCTCGGCAAAGGTCTCCGCTCTCCGAGTGCCTCTAGTTTCTTATATTTTTAGTGGAATATTTCTGTAGTCATATATGTTGGACATGACATAATTATCCAAGTCCGTGTCTGAACTATTAATGATTTGAAAGTCATTGATAACTTTTATAATGTATGTTTAACTTTTCAGGGAACAGACATATGTAAAATAAAAAGATATGGCTCTTTGAATTTGGTGAACACAAACCTAATGTTGAATTAATCAAAGTCAGAAAACCTCTCATTTAACCCCCATTGGGATATAAAATTATAATTAAGTACCTACTGAGAGCTACTGCTTTTATCATTCCCACTCCAAAAGATGCAAAAACAAATCATATTAAATGCATAAAGGTTAAAAAAAAAATACTACCTATTGAGCTACAGTTAGTCACAGTATGTAGTATTTGATTTGGACCGCACTGCTGGCATTGCATACTGCCGTTGTGTCCTTGGGCAAGACATTTCACCCACCTTGCCTGGTGTTGGTTGGAGAGGCAATAATCGCAAAATGGCGTTACTGAGTGTGACTGAGGAGTGAAATAATGAATTGTAAATCATCTTTGAGTGTCTAGAAAAGCACTATATGAGACTACTGAGATTACTTTTTGTTTTTGCCTCAAATGGGAGGAATTTATTAGTAACTGGAGTGTTTAAAAATGCATATGAACGCTAGAGCAAGCAATAATCAGTCAACATTGGAGCATAGTGTTTTGCTATGGGTTGTTGTTCAAATAAAATGTACCGTATTTTCCGCACTATAAGGCGCACCTAAAAGCCTTTAATTTTCTCAAAAACCGACAGTGCGCCTTATAATCCGATGCGCCTTATATATGGATCAATGTTGGTTAATTATGGCTACTGTATTCAGGGGGCGTCGCCGAAGTGACAGCAGTAAAAACGGTAAAGGGGAATTCCAGTCCCAGCTGTTCATGTGTGCCATAGGCGTGTTTATGGATCCTGCCGCAAAAGAACAAGGAGGCGTGGCCTTTGCTCCATCTCAGTAGAAGAGTTGCGACATTGAGGGGACAGAAAACTGAGCGCTCGAACGCTGTTCATGTAGCTTTGAACTGTGACAAATGGAGTTGGAAATACATTGTTTTCAACGAGGGAGTTGTAAGAACACTGGTTTGTATTCTATTAATAAAGTTTGACTGACTGACTTATCTGACTGTTTTATTGACATTCCCTTTAGCGCAGTGCCATCTAGTGGATGTGCCTTATAATGTGGTGCGCCCTATATATGAAAACAGTTTTAAAATAGGCCATTAATTAAAGGTGCGCCTTATAATCCGATGCGCCTTGTAGTACGGAAAATACGGTACTATATCCATGTGTCCCGGACGCTTCTAAAGCCTGTCCATCCTGGGAGTGGATCTCTACTTCATGTGGTTCTCCCTGAGTTTTCTCTTTTCCCCAGAGCTTGTTTTTCTGACATTCTCCTTACCGAGAAGGAGGTGGATGTCCTGGGACAGTTTATTTGCCTCTTTGTTTGTTTGTTTATGTCTGCTCTTGTAAACCCTTTGAGGCAGCTGTTGGGATATTAGGCTGTATAAATAAAATTGAATTTAAATAGACTTCAACTTTTGAGAAATCACTGACTACCATTAGTAACACTCATCAACATTTAATTTTAAACCTCAAAGAAAGCTAATGGTAAAACAAACTTATAACAGGAGCGTAACAAACAAAAGAATCACAGCGGTCTGTGGAAATAAATTTGAATATTCTGGTTTTTAAAAGAAAGAAAAAAAAAAAAAAATCCCACTTAAAATTCTTCACAGCCGTCTTCAGTGTCCTTGTTGCCAGCTGTGTCCTCATAGTTCCTGCTATTACCACATTTTCCCATGTTTTTTTGGCATTTTTTGAGGGAATTTCAGACTCTAATGGATAATCAATAAAGCTATTTCAGAAATGTCTTGAGAAATGTCTGGGTTATTTATGAGATAAAGGGGTGGCTGGAAACCTATCCCAGCAACTATGAGCTTTAGACGGGGTGCACCCAGACATACAGGCATCCATTCACCCTCACATTCACTCATTAGGGGCAGTGCACAGTAGATTCAACACGTGCATGGCTTTAATCTGCCATTTCTACCATATACAAGTCAAATTTTTGACATTTTTTAAAAAGTTCACCATTGTTTGATTCATGCGCTCGCCTTTTACTGCTTGGTATTTCCTTTCCGTCCTCTTTTCTTGGTGTAATTTCTCCATAAATGATGACGGATGATAAATAAACGAAGATAAATGCACTTCCAGTTTTACTTTTAATTACAAGGCGATTGCAATCAAAGCCCACCTCCTCCTCACCTTGTGTCGTGTTCGAAAGGCGACACTGTTTAATTAATTAACCTGGGAGAACGTCTCATTTAGCAGTGTAAACAAACCCGGGCTCTCCCTTTTAATAAATCCCATTACAAGCCGTTTAATAACCTTTTTTAATTTCGCCGTAACATGGAACACACCTCGCATAATCACCGGGGAAGGCCATTGACTCCTATTGCATTTCTAATCAGACGCCGTTTTCATTATCAGGATAACGCTAACTAATTACCACCGAGCGGACATTTTCTCATCACGGCTATACCCTTGTACCGATTTCACATACTAATCATCATCAGGACGATATTGTTATTGAGTGGCTTTGAAAGTATAATCAGTCATTTGTTGCTTTGAGGATCTCCAAAAGCCTGCCGACCAAATTAGTTATTCTCCATCCCATTTTTTGTGACAAAGAGCCACGCTACACGGTACAAGTTTAATCAACTCAAATAAACTGGGAAACCAATTGTCCCAAAACATTTAGGTTCATAAACTCACTGTATTTAAGTTCATATCTAATTATTCAGATATTATTATATTTATTATATATTATTATATTAAAATATTGTAGTTGGTGATTCTCTGCAGTAGATCAGTAGCTAAAGCCGGTTGCCCACTAACCAGAAGGTTGGCGGTTCAATTGTCAGTGTGTCCTTGGGCAAGACACTTCACTTTACTTATTATTATTAAGAAGAAGAAGAAGACGAAGAAGAAGACAAAGAAGAAGAAGAAGAAGACGAAGAAGACGAAGATGATGAAGAAGCAGAAGAAGAAGAAGAAGACGAAGACAAAGAAGAAGACGAAGAAGAAGACAAAGAAGAAGAAGAAGACAAAGAAGAACAAGAAGAACAAGAAGAAGACGAAGAAGACGAAGAAGAAGACGAAGAAGAAGAAAAAGACGAAGAAGAAGAAGAAGACAAAGAATGGACAAATGTAAAGAACATTGAGAAGCTTAGGCTTGGAAAGTAAAATACACATATTATCCATTATTTTTATTATGAAACAGCATCATTATATGACATAAGGGGAAATGGCTTTCACTGTGTTTTATCATATCAAGATTTATCATAACAAAGTTCATTGAGTTCACTTAAGACACTTGTAATAACTTCTTTTAGTAGATGCACTGCTGGGTTTTACAGTGTAGCAAAAGCCTGGTGTAAAATGCTTTTTTTTTTCATTAATGGTGGAGAAAAACAGTCTAGACCCGTATTTAGCGCTGCCCTTTTCAATTAGCATATGTGTCACGCAATATCACTTCCAGTTTGGCCCGCGGCGCGGAGCTTATAGAGCCTCCGCAAAGTGACTCCCCAATTTGGTCAGACCAGATTAGCCAAATACAGTTGATGGACTTAGTTTCAGCGGCTTAGATTTGATTACTTTGGACACTCTTTGATCTGAACTCACGCACTGCTCTTCTGTGCATGTATAGCTCCAACAGGAAATTGTCTGTCATCTGTTTAAAATAATTTATATCACTGCAGTGCTTCTGTTCCTATTATTTATAGAGATAAATGTTTGCTGAGCACTTTCTGTACAGTCTCCTAAAGTTATTTATATCACCAAGTGCATTTATGGGAAGCCAAAAATACAAGGCTAGACCAATGCTGACTGAACTAAATCAGTGCTGCTGCTTAAAGTTTGAAGCTTTCTGTTAATCAGTGTAGCTGCTTCTGTTGTTTTCACCGGCATTCATTTGTTTGTTTTTTTCTGTCTGTGTAGCATGGTTATTAGGGGCTGCACAATATATTGCAAAAATTATCGTTATCGCAATATTAGCAAACGCAATATCCGTATCGCAAGAATCTAAATATATCGCAATAACGCTGTGGTCTTCCATCTGACAGAGATTTACACTGAAGAATCATTTTCCACCAGAGCCTTAAAAGAACATGTGTTGTGTATAGAAGGGATAGTAGTGGTTCGATGAGAGTCGGGACACTATAGATAGATTCCGGCCAGAGAATCCCTTTAATCAGCTTTATTTATATTCCAGCATTCCACATGCATTGTGTGTGTGTGTGGTCTAAATGAACAGAAATAGAAAAGAAATACTAAGAGTGAACATTCTTAATACAAATATTCTACTAAAATAATAATAACATAAATCAAATGACAGTGTATTAGCATTCTCCTCGTTACTCATAGTACATAAATACACACATATATATACATTTCTACATTATGTGAAACATAACTAATCAAATATTAATGAACCATTAAGCTACATATAATTAGCAAACAACTGGCTCACAGATCAGGAAATTGACACAAAAAAACTAGCAACCCAAAGGGAGGAGCCCAGCTATCAGCACATGCCTAACATAACAAAAGTCCTTATTAATCACCTAAAAATAAAACATAAACATCAAACTTACATAATTCTTCATATAACGCACACAGAACGAACAACGGGCCTGCTTCTGCTCTCACGGAGAAGCGACAACCAATTAAGCACCGCGCTGTTCATGCGCTGCTCACATGATGAGGTGTTTAGCTGCACTGTGTAAATTTGAGAGTTAGGCGAATAGGCTTTTGTACATGTTGTGACTAAAAAAAAAAAAAAAAAAAAAAAAACAGTTTTAGTGGTAATTTAATCAATTTAGTCACAGCTTAGCCTTGTTTTATTCCTGGTTTAGTCTGTGTTAAGTTTTGATTTTGTTGCTGTTTTGACTTGTAAATACAGGAACTTACATTTTTGTGAAATGTAGTGAATTTAACTTACTATGTTCAAAAAGTAGGCTCTATTTTCAAATATCGCAATAATATCGTTATTGCAATTTTCAACATAGTTATCGAATATCGCATATTTTCTCCATATTGTGCAGCCCTAATGGTAATTTCAAAAGTTATGGTCAGATTTGAACAGAAATGAACAAGAAGAAGAAATTCTAGATTTTTTGTTGTGGATTTTAAGTTTTGTAAGCTTTGTGGCTCCATAGACAGAGCATTTACCCCTGAACTAGAAGAATTTGAGCGCAGGTATTCGCTAGAGCTAACAAATGCATCACACTGGGAATGCAAAATGTACATTGTTGTTGTTATTGGGCTTACCTTATTTGAAGTGAAGCTCTCTCCTTTGACCTTTATGCTAATGCCAGATGTGTCAGATATCATTAGCGCTAATTGGTTTATAAGATATTTTGTTTCCTGTCTCCCTCCAAAATGTATTACTGTTTTACCCAAACGAGTGCTGCTGGTGATAATTTTTCCATTTTCTTGCAGTTTGAAGATACTGCTGCAATAACATTTTTTAAAAAGATGAAAAATTTCTAAGTAGAAGCCTTCAGAGAGCTCACACTTGCACTGAGGCATCACAAATCCATCATTCAATCTTTAGTATTTTTTTTTCCTAATATTTTGAGATATGTTGCTGACAGAAGAAATTGGCACCATCTCACAGTTACAGAATCCTTGGAAAAAAAGAAAAAAAATCCTGCATCTACTCATTGGCCTATTAATGGCATTTTTCCTGAGGATTTCATCCAATCCAACCAGTATGTTTGGAGTTATCTGGCTAACGGACATACAAACATCCAAGTAACACATCAACCATTTACTGAGAGAAAACATAACCTCATTGGTGGTAAAAAAAAAAAAAAGTGAATAAAGGGGAGCCTTATCCCAGTTTTGTGAGCATTTCTCAATGTGGTTGAGTTCTTGTTTGATTCGGTTGGACTTTTATACAACCAGAAAGCATGTGCCAGTTCTTCTATATTTTTGGTGCTGGCAATTGTTTCTCAGGTTGAAAGGTGGTGAGAAGGTGACACTGACTGTGGACACAAAGAGAGTCACCTTCAGAGCAACTCCCAGCAACACAAAGTGGTTAAAGGTCCACAAAATGTGATAAAAAGAATAATTCAAACAAATCTAAAAATGTTCTCCAACTGTGGCACGGGTAACACTGGTGGTACGTGTGCTTTGTCTGGTGGTACTCAGGAGTAGTTGCAGTTCAAGTCTTTGAAATTGGAGGCAGTTTTATTCCTGTTTTAATACTGCTGGGGTCAGTCCTGGATTAGTCCATTTTTTCCTGTTTTAGACCTGTTTTAGTCTTGGTGTAGACCTGGTTTTATCCCATTTTTGTATCGGTTAAGGGCAAAGTGCTACTACCACTCCCATTATTGGCAATACAATAATAATGCATTGGTCTTCTATAAAACGTTTCTGGTAAATCAACATTACTTTACAATTAGTTGCATTATTCATTCAGTGCTCTGTGGTGGTGAGCTACTTCTGTAGCCACAGCTGCCCTGGGGCAGACTGATGGACATGTGGATGCTATTCTGTGCCTACATTTCCATTCATTTCATTTATGTATTTGCTCATGAACATATTCATGATATGAAGCGCAAATATATTCACAAAGAGTAGAAAAAAGGATTTATACTGGGAGACAACAATAATTCATTGATATATGGGAGGAACCTTTTTCGAAAAGGCACCCAACTTACAAATTATTTATTATTTATTTATTTAGTTTTTTTCAGACTGAAGTAACGAGTAACAAGTTGAAATATTTTTTTTCCCTACATTTCATCAACTCAGGATTTGTGCACTCAAATAAGACACAAAATTAATTTCCAACACAATTATTATCACTGAAATTACAAATTCTCAAATGTCTTTCCAGACCTTTACACTGACCAGTGACAGTGGTTCTAAGGGTGTGTTCACACTTGCCATGTTTGGCTCACTTCAATTGAACTCTGTGCTTCCTTGGAAAGTCCGGTTTGTTTGAGCAGCTGTGAACGCATCAGACTCAGGTGCCACCAAACAAGTGAACTCTGGTCTGCATGAAATCAGAGGTCTCGGTGCAGTGCGCTTTGAGCCCTGGTGTGCTCTTGGTCTGGTTCTGGTGAAGTATAAACGCAACGCGGACCAAACTACGGACTAACAGCAGGGAGAGGACTACACCACTGTTTACATAGAAACATACGCACACCTAACATGACTAAAAAACATACTGTAAAGAAAAATGTATTTAAAAAGTTGCTAACATTAGCAAACAAATGTAAAAACACTGCTGAAACAACACAGATTTTATATTAATCACAGAGAGAGTCCACTCTAAACGTAAAACTTCATTAAATATTAATTACAGTGCGCTGTATGTTATTATTGAGATATATGGAGCTGAAGAGGTGGACCTTTGACCAACAGCTGAGCATGGTTTCTTCTTCCCAAGTTTCTCTCAGTAAATACTGACGGCTGCCCCCTACAGGCCACGTTTGTTACTTCTCCCTCAGTCAGTTCAGTTTGTTTGACAGAGCTCAATGTGAACTCGAACCAGCCCAGTGACATCATCAACAGAGGTGCTTTGTCCCAAAGCGCACTGAGTGTGAACACACCCTGAAACTGCAGATGGCCTTCTGATAACTAAGATTCTCACATAAAACATATTTTCAAATATTTCTCCTATGTATATTCCTATTTAACTTCTGCACTGACGTCATATAAAGTCATGTCCCTGATTTCACTTAGCCACTTTTGAATTTGCTGATCTTTCAGGATCTGTTCCACAGTTTAAGTCAGTGGACATTGTTGAATGTCTGAGGTTCAGATGTAGGCCACAGTTGTCCAGTGTGTGTTTTACCTGCTGCAGCCGCGGGGAAATGTATTCACCTGCATTATAACAATGGAATAGGTGTATCCAATGCTGGTAGTGGAGGATAGAATCACCAACTTTCCAGTTAATGAGAGAACGGCTCTGCCTCCTGAGCTACATCCCAAGTTTACAATAAGCACAGTCATAATTTCATAAACTCAAAAGTTGGCATAGATCATTTTAATATTGTTTTCAATAGACAATAAATGTGCATTACTCTGAAAAAGCCCGGGGATAAGGGGATTGACTTTTTATGACTCATAATAAATGTTGCTCTGAGGGGATTTTCACAGCTCAAAGTAATAAACTAGGCTTTCATTTTGCATTAGGACAAGTGATTCTTGTTATGCACAAAAAATAAACTCAACAAGTTACGCCATATGAAAACCATTGATTTGTTGCTGTTGTACATTTTATGCAAACGTGGCACAGTATTTGGGCTTATTATTTTTTTTAGCCAGCATTTCTCTTAGGTAAGATATACTTTATTGTACCCCGTAGGAAAATGTGTTCTTTGCATTTGACCCTTTCTTTAATTCTCCTGAGGCAACCTGTCAGGAGCAGTGGGCGACCTTCTCCAAATCTTGAGCCAGGATCTTGATCAGGAGTACCTAGTTGGAAGATTTGCCTATATTGTGCATATTTTTTTAAGGTTCATGGGGAAACCAAAGTACCCAGAGGAAACCCACCCAGACACAAGGAGAACATGCAAACTCCAAACAGAAAGGCCCCCCATGGTCATGGGAATTAAACACGGGACCTTCTTGCTGTGAAGCAGCAGTTCTAACCACTTTGCCACCATGCCAAGGCACTGACTCCATCTTCCAATGGTAAAGATACAGTGCCCAGACCATCATTCTAACCACAGGGTTCCAACAGGGGATTAAAAAGTATTTAAGGCCTTATATGGCTTTAAGAAGCTAATTGATTGCAACAGGCATTAAATTTATAAAATAATTAGAAGTAAGAACTAAAATCGCTGACATTTAAGTTTTAATCGTGAATATAAATGGGTATACAAATATAAATAATAATTTACCTTTTTTTTTGCCTAGTGTGATAGACGGCGGAACGAGTTTGCTTCTTGCGAGAACAAATTACTCAAACATCAGATGTTTGATTTTATTGGTGCATTATTGGTGCTTTATGAACCGTATTTTACAACACTTGCAATTACATTTTGACAATTTGAGCTGCTGCGACTGTATTTGTGGCATTAAAATTGTTAAAAACAATGGATTTTCTAATTCAGGGGTAAATGCTTTTTTTCCATTTAGCCACAAGGCCCTTGTATCTCACAAAGGTTAAGATACACACGCTTTGTTTCTGTACAAATAAATAGTTTTAGTGGCTGGAGTTAGCATCTTTGACCTTATCTCGCAATGATCTTGATTAATGGATAATACATTAAAAAAATAAGTGGACTTATCTTCTGTGTCTCTTTCTCTTTGTTTTCCAGAGGAGTTCCAAAACTTCGTCCGGAAGCTGCCCACCTTTTACGCCCTGAACACGTCGGCCATCCAGTTCTTCTGGAAGTCCGAGGCGTCCGTGCACCAGCGCTACAGGCAGCTGGAGGTTAGCACCCAGCAGCTCCTGAGCAAGGCGCGCCGCATCGTCAACAAGCTCTTCACCCTCAGCAAGAGGTGTCGCAGCCAGCCCAAGATCATCATGCTGCGGGAGAGGTGAGAAGCTGATAAACACCCCTGACCTTTATGCTGACACGCTGCCGTGGAAGTGTGGAAGAGACGCACTGGGGAAAAAACAGGGGAATGCTAACAGCCACTAGCCACATCTGAACTTATGGTGTGAAAAGCTCTGTTCATTTAGTTTTCTCAGCCTGACACCATGCATTACAGAGAGACGTAGGTGTGTGCTGTTTTTAGACATTGTGTTCACAGTCTGCACGTCAATTCTTTTGCATCTTGTTTGGAACTGTCAGGAAAATGGCAGCAATTAAGCCAGTGCTAAAGAGAATATTTTTATGTTAAAACTAAAGTGGTATACCATATTCTACAAGCCACATACTGAAGAGGGAATGACTGAACACAAATCTGGTAAACATAGAGATGGAAGAAGTCCTCAACCAAAAGTACTATACTTCTGTAGCCACTGACAGAATCGTGGCTGTCAATGTGTGCCTGCAGCCTCTCCGATTACCACCAAACACAGTCGCACACATTCATACACAAGCAAGGTGGGTGAAGTGTCTTGCCCAAGGACACAATGACAGTATGCATATTTGGTTTAGAAGGTGAATGTCTCTACAAACTGAGCTACTGCCCCCAAGCAACTCTGACCCTGGATGTTTAAATCCAAGGCAATCCATGCAAGAAAGGCCAAAAATGCTTTTATACTCAACAGCAACATTTTTAATCTTCAAAAATGTAAAGTTAAAGGAAATTTTGGAAAATAGAAGTAGATTCTATACTTTCTCGGATAAGTACTTGGGCAAATTACTGAAGTAAAATTGTAACTGTAGTTACTTTTCATCAGCGTTACTGAAAAAAACATTATATTTGTCTCTTAATTCCACATATATTGGAAAATAATGAAAATCAAGCTAACCATAATGGCTCTAGGTTACACCCCTGTTAGTGGTGAGGAGAGATTAAAACATGTAATCAATTTGGAAAAAGTTGCTCTGAATGAACGTATAGTATAGTGGTACATTTTTTGGATATCACTTTCACTTGATTACTGTAATTGATATTTGCCAGACATTATAAAACCTCGTGTAAAGTAAAATATAATAAAATAAATATCAATATTTAACAACAACAACAACAATAACAATAATAATAATAATAATAATAATAATAATAATAATAATGATAATAGTACATAGGTCCATTATTTATTCACTCCTCAGTCACAGTCAGTGGTGGTGAGCTGCTTCTGTAGCCACAGCTGCCCTGGGGCAGACTTACGGAAGTGTGGCTGCCATTCTGCACCCACAGCTTCTCTGACCACCACCAAACACACAGTCACACTAATACATTCATACAGGCATGGGTCTTTTTTGTCTTTTTTGCTTTTAAGTGATGCAAAAGACAATATACATGTGAAAAAAGACAAAACATAATACAGCCGACAATACAAAAGACATAAAGACATTACATAAATCCAACAGTCAGTGAGGATGTGGGGGTGTGTTTTGTGTGGTAGGTGCATACAGGCACGGCTCTACCTACTGAGCTACTGCCACATGTGCAATAAGTACATGTGCTGGGTGTGTAAATAGATTTAGTTGTAGAAAATTGGTTGTGCACATGTTTGAAACCACAACCCAAAGGAACTAAGTTGGCTTCAAACTTTCTGCTATAGGATCCAAAACTTTCCTTTAGGGCTGATGATGTTTTCTGCAGCCGTGTAGAGATATAATGGTACTTCTTATTCCATACCTGACACATGTGAAAAACACAGTCTAGCCCACGTTATCTCCCGAACTTATGCTAATCATACGCACAACGTATCAGTGCTTGATATTCAGCAGAAGGTCTCAGAGAGGTGAGCAGCGGAGTCACACCTGAAGACTTGCTCCAATCTCAGAAGCGCAGCTCTCTCTGTACATCCAGGAAATCAGAACTAGCCTTGTGTGAAATTAAAGTTTGCAGTGTTTTAAAGAAATGCGCGGGTTTCTGCTCAGAGTCCGGGGTTCCTAACTAGGCCGAGATCAAATCACACATATATCCGCTCCATCTATTTTGGTATTTTGATAGGAAATTGTTGCTGTGTAGTCTGGAGATTTTCAGCTTAGAGAGCAGTAATATGATTATTGTTGGAACAGCAAGATTAAGGACTATTTTAGGTAAAAAAAGGCAAATACTGAATATTTATTTAAATTGCATTCTTTGCCATGAATAAGCTTGGAAGGGATATTAAATGGAATATTATTTTTATGATGAAGAATATGCTCTTGTGTCAGTAATTCCCTAAATAGATGCTCCCTTTTTGACCTAGCAATGTGGATCCAAAATACTGCAGGTTAATTCTAGTTCAGCTCAGTGATTCTCAAACTTTTCACTCCAAGAAAAATATTTGGCTTTCCAGGTTTCATCTTTAATGGACTAAAGTAAGTGTTATTAAATTAGGGCAAAACTGGAACTAAACCAGAACAAAACCTGAAGCAGGACTAAACTATGACTCAACCTTGACTAATTTAGGACAAAACCATGGGAGGAACTAAGACTTATCTAAGACTAAACCATGCAGAACTGAAAAAGACTCCTGAGTACCCCCAGCAGAAGCCTACAAACCACCAGTGGTACCCCGACCACAGGCTCAGAACCCTTGGTTTAGCTTTTAAAGATAGATACCTACATCAATAATTAAATTACCTTTCCATTAAACCTTTTAGCAGTTTACTTTCAGGGGTTTCCGCAATGAATCATCTGCCTCCATCCAACCTCATCTTCTGCATCCTTTTCTCTCACACCAGCTAACTTCATGTCACTAACTTCACTACATCCACAAAGGGCCGAGTGTTTCTCAGTAGCGGTTCCATTGGTGGTACGCAAACGTCTTCTAGTGGTACTCAGGAGTCTTTGGCAATTCAAGTCCTCATTTTGTTTAATTTAGAGCCAGATTTATTCCTGATTTAGTTCATACTACAGCTAAGTCCTTGTTTAGACCTGATTTAGCCCTGGATTCAGTTCAGACCTGGTTTTGTCCTTGTTTATTCTGTATATTGTACTGCATTTTTATGTGTCAGTTCCTGTTATATCATGTTTTAGACCTGTTTCAATCAGGATTTACGCATAAGTTAGTTGTTATAAAAGTGGTACTTGAAAAGACCAATATGTATTTTTTGACTTAAGGAGAAAACTGCTCTAGGCCTCCCGCCCGGCAGCTCTAACCTCTGCATCCTTCTACCCGGATAGCACTCTCATCTCACAGGAAGAAGGTCCCAGGTTTTATTACTGGGCCTTGGAGTTTGCATGTTTTCCCTGTGTCTGGGTGGGTTTCCTCTGGCTACTTTGGTTTCCCCGATCAACCTAAAGAAAACATCCTCCAGCTAGATACTCCAGAATCTTGGCTCAAGATCTGGAGAAGGGTTGACAGGTTGCCCTTACAGAGGACAAATTTCTGCACGGAGACAACAAAGTCTACCTTAACCTTACCCATATATTCACTATCTCTCCATGACCATATCTCCAAAACATCTAAAGTGAGCTGTCCCTCTCCTATCCACCCTCACAACTTCCAAAGAGAACCTCAACATATTCCACAACCCTATAGCTAAAATGATATTAAAGCATAAAGTCAGTGCCTTGTAAACAGAACAGAAAAGCATAAGAAAAGTTACTTGTTTGTGCCCTCAAAACACTATTATTTTACTTGAACACACTGCCTCTATTTCATATACAACCCGCGCCGTATGATTAAAAAGTGTCCTTATTTGTTCTACGCCAGAAACCTCTTTATTCTATTAGTCATAACTCTATATTCTCTAGATATCGCCTTTCTTGGAGCAACCCGGTTCATATTTTTCGAGCTTGGCAGGCGTCAGGCACTACGAGTGTCACCGACTTTGACAGATGAAGGAGAAGCGAAGAGAAAAACAGCTTGTCTTTTTTGTAACTTTGAGCTGGAAATGCATTTCAGAGCCGGCTATTGTTACTTTCTTACTCGGGCCTTTGTAGATAAAGCGGGAGCGTGTTTTCTTGCGGTGAGCATTGGAGTCGGACAATACGAGATGTGTTGGGATTTACTGTAAAAGCCATTCAGCACGCTGCGTCTGAGGTGAGCCGAGTAAATAAAAGGATATGAAATACATTTGCGGGGGGAAAGCCTCACAAGCTGGAGATACTGCATTGTAAGATGATTTTGCACATTATTGCTTAGACCAATGGTTCCCAACCTTTTTTGTCTCGTCTACCCCCTGCCCTCATTTGTGTTGATTATTCTTTTTTTTTAGTAATACTTAATTTACTGCAGATACAAATTCTCTTGCATTTTTTTCTTTTAAACTCAAAATTAAGATAAAAATGAAAA
Organism: Bostrychus sinensis; assembly: GCA_020698575.1. Taxonomy (NCBI): domain Eukaryota; kingdom Metazoa; phylum Chordata; class Actinopteri; order Gobiiformes; family Eleotridae; genus Bostrychus; species Bostrychus sinensis. The sequence goes on along the minus strand of CM036246.1, from coordinate 32,540,595 downwards.
AAAAATGATTTGTCTAGCTGCAAAATACAAATATAAAGAAATATATAACAATATAAAATCATATTTCATTTACTTATTATACGATATATTTTATGTTCAGTTCAGTTCAGTTCAGTTTATTTGCCATTCGCAGCATTACAAAAAAAAAAAATTACATTGGAAAACAGTTGCAAGAGCTCCAAGTGCACAGTCAACATTAAAAAAAAAAGTAATATTAAACTAATAACACATAATAATACTATATAAAACTAACAAATCATATCACAATAGTTTTAACAATTCTCTTTTGAAATAAGCTAATATGAAACAGAATATAATATTTGAGTAATATTCCTTTGCAGTTTTAGCCGTCAATGAGACATTTGCGCTTAAAAATATTTATAGTTATAAAATAATTCCAAGTACCCCCTACAAAATGCTTGCGTACCCCGGTGGCCCCCGTACCCCTGGTTGGGAAACACTGGCTTAAACATAGAAATAATCTTAATTAGAATATAGTGCAAAGGTGATTTTAATATTTTATAGATTCAGTACATACACATACAAATATTTGAAGCATTTTTGTGGGTGCAAAATTTCAGTCATGGTTAAATTCAGTTAAACAAAAAGGTTAAACAAGAATGGCATCTGGACAGAGTTTGTTCTTAGAAAACAAGTGGTGAGGAAAGGAAAGAAAGAAGCCGGTTTTGTTAAAATGGAAAAACCCTCTCTAAATAGGGAAGGAGGTTTGAGATATAATCTTCCTCCACTCAGTGCTAAAACAAACGGCCAAAAGGGAAATGTATTAGTAGGCCATTGATTTTGTATGTACTGAGAACATATAAAAACAGATTTGTGGTTAAACTTCCTTTAATTGTTGTGTTATTTAGGAGGACATACTTGTAAGATGCTTAATTAGTGCTGGCAAGATAAATCAAGAGAGTCCTTTGCAGTGCGTTTCTTCGATCTAATGCACAACTTTACTATACAGAGCGACGTAAAGCACAAACAAGTGAAGGAAAAGTGCTTTATTTGTCATTATACATACAAAAAATGCGTAGATCAGATTCAGATGGAGGGTTAGTCCAAGTTGTGGCGCGCCTGAGGATTTACGTGGGGCATTTGTAGAGACACACGGCATACGCATCAGCAACTACTCCTGCATACAAACATCTGATCGCTCCAGACGTAGCACTATGGCCGTCCCAGGATCATCTCCTCAAGATTTCAGGAGAGGGTCTGGGTAAAGGGCATGTGTGAGGTGTGAAAAACTGTACTGTTCTTAAGTCAGTGCCAGTAAGCTACAATTTTCACAATATTATCTCTTACTACTACAGTTATTACCCTATTGACCTGCCCACGCTAATCTAGCTGTAGATATTTTAAGATAAAGTTTAACATTTTTGCTTGGACATGGAAAGAAAAGTCTATATTTGATAAGTAATAACTTAACGACTTGACCCAATAGATTCAGTATTTGACTTTACAGCTAGAAGCAGAGATAGCCTGAATTTGCATTTGCGTTTTAGCCCTGCGGCAATAGCAGATGATTTGTTTGCATTAATATTAATCAATTTACAATACAGAGTATCTCTAGGCAACGCGGTCTCCACTGACTGCACAGTACTCGCACCGATGGAGCGGAAACAGCTCTAACCTTATACACTTTACCATACACGAAGTCATTATGGTGAATATTGATAATATATGTCATGTTATTCATCACTTCATTCACATTGCTATGGCATGTCCTGTTGGGAAATGCAGGGAGCTGGAGCCGGTACCAGCTGCTTTGGGAATGAGGCAGGGTATGCCCGGGGCAGTGACCTGTCAATCACACGGGCCAGCTCTGAATGAGATACACTGTTAGCTGTTTTTATTCACGCTGGGCAAATTAAAGTCACTCATCTCCTCATAAAAAGGCCATTGGTCAGTTTCAGCCCACAGCCTTGTTGCTGTAGGGCAGGAGTAGTAACCAGTCTCCTTCAGTCTTCTTACAGAATCTAGAATCTGTAATATAAATTGGTTTAGCTGAGGTGCTATTACTCCTGGAGAAGTTACCCACTGCTAGTCATGGGTGTTTGAGAGACATAGCTTGAATAAGAAAACGTCCCTTGAGTTGATCCTGTAGTTCAGTGTTTCCCAAACAAGGGGTACACAAGCATGTTGCAGGGGGTATGTGGAGTTACTGTGCATGATCATTTATAAAATATTAAATATAAAATAAAGGGTTAGGGTTAGGGTTAACCCTAACCCTAACCCTAAAACAGGACTAAACCAGATCTAAGCCAGGTCTAAACCAGAACTAAACTAGGTTGCTTGAGGTAGGCAAAAGCTCATTTAGACAAGCCAGATTTATTTTTTGGAATAATGTGGTGTGGACTGACAAACCTTAAGCATCACCCTCCCATACAGTTGTTGTGAATTGTTGACCCATGTACAGAAACATCTGCAGCAGGTCTTTGGAGGTGATCTGTGGGTTGTCTTTATAAGCAGTGGACCAAGCAGCTCTATTGTGCATTTGATAGATCCCTATCGAGGGAGGAGACAGTTTTTTTCTAACAACAGCTACAGTTTTCGAGGAATCAAAATAAAATTGTCGCCTGTCATACTTCTTGCACATTTTTGTAAATCTGCATATTTTCTGTAACATTTTTCCAAGGTGAAGACAGTGGGCAGCTCTCTGTTATCAGCCACTCACAGAGAAACCACCTGCTGCTGGAGCACCGGCACTAAACCCCGCCCACCTGTGCTTTTATGAGAGAAGATGAGCGACTGTCACTAAACCTCTGGTGCGGAGTGCAACAGCTGGGCTTAACTTAAGTCGGTCCTAACTCGACGCGTAGCTACATCTGACATAGTAAACAGAGTTAGTACCGAGTGCAGCAGTGTTCACTGAGACCGGTCTTAACTGCGCCCGGTCGTATCTTGCGCGTTTCACGAGAATACATGGGGCGCTGTAATCATTGCCAATAATGAGATAAATGTATTTTCAAGTGGCGACAATCATAATATAACTGAGGATAATATACACTTTCTATATGTGAAATTCTGTGTCCTCCCTCGATGGAGATCTATATTTTCGATAACGAAAGCAGATAGACGGCTTCGACCCACCGCCTATTAACCATCCTCACCATTCCTTGCCTATGTCTCTCTGGTATTTTTCCACATCTGGCCTTAACATCAGCTTTGCCTGTGTCCTTCCATTTCCTAATTACCACCTTAAATGCCTTTTCTCATTATTGAATGCACCTGTCTATGAAGTTCAAGGCTTAACTAACTAATCTAACAAGTTTTGTGTTGCAAGTAATCCATTTTGAGAAGTTACATGCATTCAATAATCACACATTTGCACAAACATTTTTTTTTCATGTTTTATTTATATTTATACACCTAAATACTGCTACGCTAAAAACTGATGTTAGGAAGATGCCCTAGAACTCAGATGTCACTAGAAAATAAAGGACATTCCTCTGTGATCTTTTTTCGTGAAGACAGAGTAAATTATTATGCAAACTCAGATGGGTGCCCAAACTTTTACATATGACTTTTTGCCATCCTTTAGCCAACCTACCCGCTTCATATCCCAACAGAGCTACCAATAGACTGTGTCTGGCCAAGTAAATGGAAATCTCCAACAGTGCACCCTCAGACAGTCTTGTCCTGTGGTGAAAATGTGATTTTTCCCAGTGATGTTGTGTGAAATGAACTGACAGACAGTGAGCAGATGCAGCCTGAGCATCCTCATCCTCCACAACTCTTTTTTTTTTTTTATTTCGGGACCTTCCCCCCTCATCCTTCCCCGATGCTACCACCAGTACCACACAGCTCTGTGTCTCTGTGACAGTTCACTCTCTGACCTGCTTACGGAGAGGGCGGGTCCACGTCCTGTCTTCTCGGCTTCACGGCTGACTCAGGGAAATGGCAAACAACAGAACTGCACAGTGTTCAAAATTTAAAAAAAAAACAAGGCTTGGTCTAGGCTTTGTACAAGCAGTAGTAGTCTGTCTGATACAGAGGTCTGCAACCTTCTGGATCCCAAGAGCCAATTTATGCCAAAAATGTAAAATTAGCATCTGTAAAGAGCTGCACAAAAGTTGCTTAGCCTGTAACTGAAATACAGCTGAAATATAGCCTATATGTCATTGATTAATGCAAATTAACCCAAGCTGCTAAATACTCATTGCTCTGATTAGTTTTTAATAGGCCACTAAACAGCAGTATAATATACAGGAGCCAAGCACAAACACGCACACACGATTTCTTTATGGGTTTATTTAACTTATGTGTCTTCCACTTCAAATCAGCTTGTGCACTGTGCAGCCATTAGGCTCCAAAGAGCTGTATTATAAGTCAATAGCATTTTCTGAAAGAGGAGAGAGTTTCAAAGTCATCTACGTATTCCTTTATTGACTTTACATAACCAGATGTCAGGTGCCCAAAGAGCCGCAAGAGCAGGACTAAAGAGCCGCATGTGGCTCTAAAACCATAGGTTACAGATGTCTGGTCTGCTACAATCTGTAATGCCCGCCTAATGTTCTCTAGCTTCATTAAATTTGTCAGGGTGGCAAAGTGGTTAGCACAAAGGAGGTTGTGAATTTGATCCTCGGGACGGCCATCTACAATCTCTGAGTGGTTAGCTGCATATTCTCCCTGTTACGGTGGGTTTTCTCTCTTGCCTCCTCACACCATAAAGGACTATGTTTCGTTCAGCTTAAACACTCCCAAGAAACTCCAGGACCAAAATGTATCTAAACAAATAATGTAGCTTTGCTATCTTAGCTCTGCAGCTTATATGATAAAACACAGAAAAGCTAGTTAGCAACAGAAGCCAATAGCTTAAAGCTAACTTAGCCTAGTGATGTTGTGCTCGAGCCCACTGCTCGACACAGTATCGATCTTTTGAAGCGGAAGTGTTTCAAGGGGAGTGATTCGAGCAGGATTCGAGTCCTGCTTAAGATCACATGATCACAGCAAGCGAGGCCTCGTTTCGTTTTTTTCATGTACTTCAATGGGACGCAGTTCTCACAGACAGCCAACAGATGTCACTATTCAGTCTGTAATAAATGCTTCGAGCAGTGTGTCATTCTTGAGCCAGCTGTGTCAAAGTGGTTCATTGCTTCATGAGGCGTCAATTTCACTAACTCACTAACTTAGCCTAGCACAAACCAATTAGCATTCTAAACGTTTCAAAATTGTGACAGAAAACCAAAATTAAGTGATAACCTAATGTTACTCACTGGTAAATACTTACAGGTGATGCCTTAGCAAAAAGGCAGCAAGAAAGGCGATCAACTTAGAAGCAGATGATACAGAGCTCACATGTCTGTAGCTAATCACCACATGGCAAAGTACTTCCTGTTTCCCATCATGCATTGGTACTATGTTTACAAAAATACATAACCTACACTCAACTACTAAAACAAAGTAAAAACAGATTTTCAAGTGGCATGACACCATCCAAATATATAATAAATGTGAAAGTGAATGGTTGTCTGTCCGTCTGGCCACTAACTGTAACTGTATCCTGCCTAAGGCCCATAGCTGCTGGGACAGGCTCCAGCCAAACAAGACCTCTTTGGAAATAAAAGTAAGATAAATGACTAAAAAAACTATGGGGAAAGGACATTAAATATGTGATTGTATGTTGCAGGGTGTGTATATATAAGTAGAGAAAGTTATATATTGGTTATGTAGTATGTTTGTGGCAGTATTTGCAGTATTTGTCGCTGAACAAATGCTTTTTATATTCAAGAGAGTATTCCTATTCATTTTCCAGCATAACTTGCCTCCAGGCTGAGAAAAAGCTCAAAAGTCATCATTCATTTTAATATAAACTAATAAATATTTCAAACATTCATAACCACCAATCAAAACAAGATTGGAACCTGCATAATTTGTGATTTGCAGCAAAATTAAATATTAACATTATTATAATTAAAACGACTTTGGGATCAAACTCATCCTTTTTCACTTTGTGCCTTTTAAACATTTCTACACTAAGTGCCACCTCAGAAAATATTTGGTTTCCAAGTACCACCTTCAGCCTGCCTGAATTGTGACTAAATTAGGAATGATCGAGGACTAAACCAAGTCCAAATCAGGGCTCGTACAGGATTAGTTCAGGTAACTGGGAACAAACCATGTCTAAACAGGTTTAAACTAGGACTAAACCAGGTCTAAACAGGACTAAACTAGGACTATACCAGGACTAATCCAACTAGGTCAAGACTAGGACTCAACCAGGACTAAATTTGGACTAAACTAGGTGTAAACCAAGTAAAGCTCCAACCAGAGCATGACTAAAACATAACAAAACTTGAACTGCAAATGTCTCCGGAGTCCACGTACCACCAGTGGTATCTGTCCCACAGTTTGAGACTAAAATTGTAAGTTGACTAATTTGTGACTAAACCGTGACTAAACTAGGAATTATCCAGGACTAAACCAAGACTAAACCAGGTCTAAACCAGGGTTCATGTAGGATTAATTTAGGTTTAAACCCTGAATAAACTAGGTCCAAATAGGACTAAACTAGAACTGAACCAGGTCTGAACCAGGTCTTAACCAGGACTAAACTAGGTCTAAAGCCAGGACTCAACCAGGACTAAATTAAGACTAAACTAGAAGTAAAACAGATCTAAGCTCCAACCAGAACGAAAACAAAATTATTACTTGAACTGCAAAAGTCTCCTGAGTACGACCAGAACTCCGTGTACCGCCAGAGGGACCGGCCCCATAAGTTAAGACTAAAATTGTAAATTAACTAATCAGTGACTAAACTGGGACTGGGAATAATCGAGGACTAAACCAGGTCTAAACAAGAGCTCATGCAGAATTAATTCAAGTGTAAACCAGGCCTAAATTGGGACTGAACCAGGTCTTATCCAGAAATAAACCAGGTCTTAATCAGGACTAATCCAGGACTAAACTCGGACTAAACCAGATCTAAATTAGGACTGAGCCAGGCCTTATTTGGGAATAATCCAGGTCTAAATCAGGACTAATCCAGGACTAAACTATGAGTAAACCAGGTCTAAGCTCCAACCAGAGCATGACAAGAAACAAAATTGCTCTAAATTAAACCTAAACTCAGAATTTGAACTGCAAAAGAATCCTGAGTCCTGAAGTCCGCGTACCACCAGTGATACCTGTCCCACAGCTTGAGAACCACTGCTCTCTAGACCTCCCTGACTGCACAGAGAGAGATGTCCAACAACATTAGACAGACAGTACTTCATTTAGTGGAATATTGTTTAAAATGTCTTCACTAAAATAGCCGGTGTAAACATATTTATACATTTCTCCGGTGACTTTTTTTGTTTTCATTCCTCTTTTGATCTCATATTCTCTGTCGACTCCAATATTCACGGCCCTCTCCCTACACTCTGCCTCTTATTTACTGCAACAAATGTTTTGGACAATTTTTTTTGTTGTTTTTTGTTTTCTTCCCGCCTTCAAAAATATGTCAGAGTGAATTTAGATTGCTTGCACACGTCGCCTTGTTCTTCCAAATTAATTTAGCGGCTGCATATGGCCAACAAAATTCGAATGTGCTAATGCCGCTAACAGAGTAAGCAGATTCAGAAGGATGACAGATGTGGGACAAACAAAGCGAGGAGTGATTTGCGGAGTTAAAGTCTGGTCGTGCTGCCCATATGCTGATTTTTGTTGCATCTCAGGAATTTAGATTTATTGTTAGACCGAGAATAAATGAGAGGAATGGATTATTCAGTGTGTCCTGCAACATAAGCCACAGAGTATACGCACAACAAGACATGACCTTTTAGAATCAAATACAAACCAAGTAAAGGGCTGTAAAATAAACACACAAAAACACAAACTGATTAATTGAAAAAAAATAATAATACATGCCCCTAATGCGTACTGCCATTGTGTCCTTGGGCGAGACACTTCACCTGCCTTGCCTGTATGAATGACCTTGTGATCGTGTGTTTGGTGGTGGTCGAAGAGGCCAAAGCCGCAGAAAGGCTGCCACATTTCTGTCAGTCAGCCCCAGGGTGCAGTGGCGTAAGGTGGTAATGAGGAGCCCCAGTGCCGGTTTTCAGAATGGGGCCTAAAGTTATGAACACATTTAGTTTATACATCGGTATATCATAAAAAGCGCACTGCAGTTCCTTAAATTTAACTAATACTTTCTTATACTGCAGTGGCAAGAAAAAGTATGTACTGCCCTTAGCATTTTTCCTTTATTGTTGCCTTACAACCTGGAATTTAAAGAGATCACTGAGAGGTTTATGTCAACTATGAAAATGCAAAAAAAATAACAATAAATAATAATAATAATAATAATAATAATAATAATAATAATAATAATAATAATAATAAATTATTGTGAAGCAAACAAGAAATATGACAGAAAAACAGAAAACTTGAGCATACAAAAGTATTCATGGCCCCTAAATAAGACCCGGTGTCACTCACCCTCAGAAGTCACAGAAATACTTTTTCTTGCCATTGTACTTTTTAAAATCTTTTTTAATTAAATGAAAAGTTGGAGCACTATGTAATTTACAGCCCAGACTCAAAATAACACTAAAAGTGACTCTGATTGGGGCCCCCTCATGTCCTGGGCCCCAGTGCAGCTGGGGTGCCCTGTCTGCACTGCCTGATGTTACGTGAAGGGTGGACTAATAGTGCACCTGTAAAGCGACTTTGAGTGTCTAGAAAAGCCCCGTATATGACCAATGTATTATTATTATTATTATTATTATTATTATTATTATTATTATTATTATTATTATTATGGTAAATGGTCACATTCATATAGCGCTTTTCTACCTCAATGGGCACTCAAAGCGCTTTACATCAAGGAACCATTCACCCATTCACACACACATTCATACACCAGACCACGCAGACACCGGAGGCAAGTGTCTTGCCCAAGGACACAACAACAGTATGCAATGGTGGGAGCGGGGTTTGAACCACCAACCTTCTGGTTAGTGGACAAGTGGCTCTTCCAACTGAGCTACTGACGCCTATTATTATTATTATTATCATTATTATTATTAGAGTGTGAGAAAGAATGCAATGGAGGCCAAAGGTATTGTGGTTGGTTTGGTTTGTAGACAGTGACAGCTCTTTCTGAAATAAAGTCAGATTTTCCAGATTAAGATGGTTTGGACATGTGCAGAGAAGGGATAGAGTAAATATGGGTAGAAGGATGCTGAGGTTAGAGCTGGCAGGCATAGAGGAGACCTGGAGGAAGACCAACGATGAGAGTTGTGGATGTAATGAAAGAGGACATGAATGGAGACAGAAGACCAAGAAGTGAAGCAACCCCTAAAGACACTTTGTCAGTTCTGTATTAAACTGGTGAGAGCTGTGTTTTATCTGCCAAAGAGAGAGTTTTTTTGACCTAATTCTGCTGATCTAGAGCGGATGAAAGCCTCATTAATGGACATGTGTCTTCTACTGGAGTGAGTGGCAGAGTCGTTAACCCTCCTGAGAACCATTGGCATAATCTGAATTTTCTGATGTTAATTGTCCTGAGACAAACTGTTTAGATCTTGGTTTTAAAAGAAGATGGAAGCTTAAATCTCAAATCGCCATTTATGTTAAAGGAAGGTTAAAGTATATATATTTAAAACATTATGTTCATGTGGGATCTAGTAATGCAGCCATTCACGGTTATATTTGAGTCATGAAACAGATACAACAAAAGATGCTTTGAAGAGTACGAGGTAGGAAAAGGTAGAAAAAAAAATAACTGCTTATTTGCATCAGGGAAACTGTTACCAGAGGGAAAAAAAGCAAGAGAGAAAACACATTTCTGCAAAACAAGGGTTTGGAGATGGTTGTTTTTCTTTTAGTTTGTCTCTGTGTTGAATAAGGCAATTGTTTGGTGTGAAATAGATGTCAGAGTGAATGGGAATAGTTATCCTTGAGAGCATTTGAACAAAAGAAAAACATACTTTTGGTGCCATTGTGTAAAGATTCATGGCACTATCTATCTGTCAGTGAGAAGAAGAAATAACAGCTATACTTAAAGAAATATACGATTCAACAGCTCACATTCTGAATATTTTCTTATAAGCGCCACTAAGGTTATTCTTACTGGCATTTGTGTTTGTTGTCATGCACACATACAAAAATAAATACCACATCATTTTGTTTTTGGTGTGCAGTTATTATTATTATTATTTTTTTTTTGTGATTTTGTCAATTGCAATTTTTTTTTTCTGTTCAGTCAGTAGAGTGCTTGCACAGGATTAAATCCCATCTCACCCAAAGGTTCAGTAAAAGTGCAGTACCCGGCCTGACCAGTGTGTGCTGTGGTTATGACCTACATTGCCTACTCCAGTATGTGACAGGAAGAGCATTCAGCATAAAAAAATAAAATAAAAAATAAAAAAATTGACAAATTACCATGCAATCGATTGGCTGTTGTGAGCAGCCTAAAGATAAATAAAAAAACAACAAACTTATCTTTATAGACCTACTAAAAAGGTATTGTGTCTGAGTGGTATCCCTAATCCCTAATCCCTATATAGATCACTATAAAGTGATTGCAGCATTTTGTAGTGGTGTCCGATGTCTATGAGTGAAAAGTTGTCCACTCAAAGAATGAAGAATGCCAGAATCCATTGTCACACGCATGCACACATGTCACACGACTCAAAAAACCTGAAAGCTTTGCAAGTTTCAGGTGAAAACAGCTGGACAGTGACGTGAATGAAATTAGTTAATGCCTCGGTCTCATATTGCGCTTTTTTAGTAATTTAAAGTTGCTTTACAATTACATTATTCATTCAGTCCTCAGACGCACTCAATGGTGGTGAGTTATCACTGCATCCACAGCTGCCCTGGGGCAGACTGACAGAGACATGGCTGCCAGTTTGCACCTATGGCCCCTCTGACCACCACCAAACGCATCATTGACAACACTGGTCTACAGCAAAATGCTTCCAGAACAAAAGTAGTGATTTTTTTCTTGGATTAGGTCACTAATAAAGAAAAAGTAAGTCAGAAGTGCAGATTGGCTATAGTTTCCATGAAACAGTATTGGGTCAAAATAGGAAATGTATGCAACATAAGGCAAAAACGGTAGTTTATCAGAAGGTACAGTGTCTACAAGCAACCAGTTCTATCTGAAAGCTGCACATTCAATACATTCATCTTAATATGTCTAGAGTTTTGACATAAAATGTTTTGTTTTTATTTGCAATCTCTCTCTTGGAAGTGGACAAAATGGATGCATGTAGAGAAATTAAATATTTTCAAAATATAAATATTATTTTTAAGCAAAAATGCCTAAATCTATTGTATAAACAGATGCAATTTTGATGTGAAACAATATCATTAAATATCTTGAATACATTAGCTAACCAGCACAGTTATCAATAGATTTTCAGTTCATCTTATCAAAATAAATGAGATTTAGCCACTTTTATCTCAGAAGCAGATTGAGTCCAAAAATTTGTAGACCAGTGCTATTAAACTTTACAACTGTACCATTGCCTTTGTCCCAGTATGTATGCATGGGAGTGCAATTGATTTATTCTTGTAGACATAAAATACCGTCTATAAAGTGTTTGGAAAATTGGTGAGAGATAGGAGCATTTAATAGTAAAATTTTAATGATGAAGAACATAGCAATATATGGATACAGACATTTTTTTTAATATATATATATCTTGATACAGCATTCCCAATAAAAAAAAAACAAAAAAAAACAAACAAAATCCTTTACATTTGCATTATCCATTCACTCACAGTCACACTTCTGAAGCCACAGCTGTCCTGGGGCAGACTGACGGAAGCATGGCCACCAATCTGTGCCCATGGCCCTTCTGACCACCCCCAAACACAGTCACACTGACACATTCAAAAATAGGCAAAGAGAGTGAAATGTCTTGCCCAAGGACACAGTATGCAATGCCAGTAGAGGGTAACAAAACACCAACCTTTGGGTTAGTGGGCTAAAGTCTCTACTGCCTGAGCTGCACGATTCTGGGTTTCTGTTGTTAGGGTTATGGGCTAAAGAGGAAATTCAGACGCAGCCATTTATTGTAGAGAGAAACAGATTTAAGCACTTTCAATCTTGCAGAGAAACATTGTTGAGAATGTTCTCTTAAAATTGAGTCTAATGTATAATGCATTTACTCACCTAAACTGTATTTTGTCTTTTTCTTTTAGGCCGTTTAGCTACTGGCTCCATTACATCCTCTCCATCATGTACTGCAGTGAGAACAACCACATCGGCTCGTACCTGGAGGAGACCAAGTCCTGCTCGTGCCCCTACGAACACCCTCCCTGCCAGGGCGTGATCCCGTGCACCGTGGGCGAGGGCACCGCCTGCGCCTCCTGCTCCTACGAAAACCGCTCCCGGTGCGCCTCGTGCAACCAGGGCTACATGCTCAGCCAGGGCGTGTGCCGCAACGAGGTCCCGGACTCCACCGACCACTACATCGGCTTCGAGACCGACCTGCAGGACATGGAGATGCGCTACCTGCTGCAGAAACGGGACAATCGCATCAGCATCCACGGGATTTTTGTGAGCAACGACGTCCGGCTGAACAACTGGTTCGACCCCTCGTGGAGAAAGAGGATGTTGCTGACTTTGAAAAGTAACAAGTACAAGTCGAACCACGTGCATATGCTTTTGGGTATGTCCTTGCAGATTTGCCTTACCAAGAATACAACCCTTGACCCGATAATGTCTGTCTACATCAATCCTTTTGGGGGAAGCCATTCGGAGAGCTGGATCATGCCCATAGACCAGCCCAACTACCCAACTTGGGAGAGGACTAAATTAGACTTGCCCTACGACTGCTACAACTGGACATTGACTTTGGGAAACAAGTGGAAAACCTTTTTTGAGACGGTCCACTTTTACCTTCGCAGCCGGATTAAGGGCCCATCCCCGAACGGAAACGGGACAGTGTATTACGAACCTTTGGAGTACATCGAACCGGGGAGAAATCTCGGATACATGAAGATCAACAGCATCCAAGTCTACGGCTACAGTATGCACTTTGACCCGGAGGCTATCCAAGACTTGATTTTACAACTGGACTACCCTTACACTCAGGGATCGCAGGACTCTGCCTTGCTGCAGCTTTTGGAGATCCGAGACCGTGTGAACAGACTGTCCCCTCCCGGATCTCAGACTCTGGACTTGTTCTCTTGCCTCTTGCGGCACAGACTCAAACTGTCCACCACAGATGTTGCCCGGATCCAGGCAGCGCTGCAGACTTTCAGTGCCAAACAGCCCAACTCGATGGAATACGAAACAACCAAATTATGTAGCTAATAAGCTTAAGGCATACGCACTGGTACACAGACGGTCCAGTTGTTATCACAAACGCCTACTGAGAGCGAAGAGCAATTTAGAACATGTTCTTATTGGACGGTGTGTGATATAGTGGTAGAAGAGTTGCTGTCCCGTTTTGTCATATCCTGCCTTTCAAAGTGAGTCTGTTTAGAAGTCATCTCTTTTCTAAACATTTTATAGACTCCTAAGTTTCCTTTTTTATAAATAATAACAATAATGCATTGGTCTTATATAGCACTTTTATGGACACCCAACATTGCTTTCCAATTGCATTTTTCATTCATTCCTCAATCACAATCATTGGTGGTGAGCTACACAGCTGTCCTGGGGCAGACTGACGGAGATCCGGCTGCCATTCTGTGCCTACGGCTCCCGATCACCACCAAACACACAAACACACTTACAAATCAACATTAGGCAAGGACACAAAGCCAGTATGCTTTAGTAGAACTTTCCAGCTCTACCTACTGAGCTGCTGCTGCCCCATTTTTTAATAGAAGTTAATAATAAGCAGCAAACTATATTTTTGTTCATTTTCTGTCATGCCGTCTGTTAAATATTGTGACATTAACTTGTAACATAAAGAGAGTGACATTTTTAGGCTAAAACGTCTAAAACTTGAAAATTTTGCCACAGTAAAATACAAATACATGACATTAAATTGGAGGTTAAAGTTAAACGTTAAACTTCTAGAGCCAAGTTTAGCCTTCGACCGATGCAACCCAGTAATTATCTTTGTCTCCTTATCTCAAAAATTACAGCTTAATTCAAAAAAGTAAAAAATGTACTCCGCAGCTCCTATTGATTTTCATTTAAAATTTGGCCACCCAGTCGTCATTAGGTCTGACTTATTTTTTTATTTGTATTATATTTGATAACTTATGACAATTTATTAACTTTAAATAATGGCAAAGAGATGGCTGTTGGTTTAGCAGCAGCTGACCTATGAGAAACAAATTATTATTAATGTTGTCTATTAAAAAAAAATGTACTTAAGGTTGAGAAGCCGTGAGCAAGGGTCTAAAATTATGACAGTAACAACATAATCCTTTACAAAGAAGTCCAAAATTAACATAACATTTGATTAAAATAGCCATTGAGTGAAATGCCATGAAAGTAATGACAATCTTAGAGCAACTTTACTGAAGGTGAGCTGGGACACAAAAGTGGAGGTTTAATATAGTTTAAATGTTCAAATCCTAAATATTGTTTTAACATAAAGGTTATGGTAAAATCATATAGAAAAACAACTAATGTAAAAAGTCGGTCACAATAAAACGACCAGAGACACCTGTAAAGTTGGTAGAATATGCTGATTCTTGTTATGTATTGCCATAGACTCATGACAAACCAAAAGCTTACATATAACTGCTATTGCCACAGGGTGCGTACTCACGTTCCCTGGACTCTTTGGACTGGAGAACATAGGTACCTGTGCATTTGTTAGTGATATCATGAAAAACAGAGAAGCAGGGAACACCGAGGCCATAGTGCAATGGTGGTCAGTAAGGTTGCTTTAATGGAACAGACATAGCAGACAGAGATGACATAGATCCCGCTATTACTGCTCACTCCTACATAGTTTGCAAGTCTGCCCCCCCGAGTGTGTCCCAACAGCTTATATAGGATACAGGAGATGTAAATGTCCCTGGGTTTACATATAGACTGGTCAAGGATGGACTAAGATTAGCTGGTTAGGGTTCACCTTTCATGCTTAGGAGACAGTGGACACATCTCAGCTAACATCTTATGTCCCAATATGGAAAAGGTCAAAACAACAGGTCACAGCTGCTACAGACAAGTCAAGAGAGCAGGAGACATTAAAAAAAAATCATGCTATCAGTTAGGGTTCCTGCAAGTATCATCAAGTCTAATTTAATGCTTTTTAATGCATTTTTGTAATGGCACAAACACACAGTAGTGGCAGCTTAAACTGTCAAAAGTTATTTGCAAGTATTGTTCATAAAGCACCAATAATGTTGGAAGCAAACTCTTTCCGCCTCTATCAAGGTATAGGCTACAGAAAAAGCTTCAAAACTATTTTCAATGCCTGTTAGAATCAAATTGTATGCTTTTTTAATGCCATTTAAGGCCTTAATTTGATCAAAACCAATTTAATGACTTTTAATGCTTTTTAATGTCCGGCGGGACCCTTGATTTGTGAAGAACCTACAGTATGTTCCCTGGTCCATAGAAACCAGGGAAGATATGTACAGGAGAACGCACGTACACTCTGGGACGTCCCTAACTTCAGCCCTAACCTTAATCCTAATCTTAACCTCAATGTTCCCCGGGAAACATGGATTCTGGGAACACAGGCCTGACCCTCTGCCACGCCACTGAACCAAACCAGTTGTTGTTTCTGAAAATCCCAATACAACTACTCTGTAACACATCTATCCATTTCAGTGTATGACAAAATGGGACGGTACCTTTTGGAATAATGCGTAATCGTAATGTGAACGGGTGGCATTTTCTTTTTTTGGAGCTACACCAGAGACACTTTGTGGGACAGTTTCCTCGTGGACCTCAAGAGTGCATTTGAGATTCCCATGTCAGGTTTCGTATGAATTTGTACAACATTGTAAAATTACGAAGGTTTTCACCAAACTTGCCTCATATAGTGTTTTTTCTTTTCATTTCTTTCTCCTTTGACTGACAGCCGATAATTCAAAAACTGTCACTTTGTCGCCCATACGTCGCCATATGTAGATTGCACAAACTCTGACTCACTCTGGCTTTGCTGAAAAACTATACTCCGCAATTTCAAGCCATCACTACCAGCATGTTTACGTTGCTTTCGCCTTTTGCCATCGCTGTTATTTTCTATAGGTGCAGAATTACCATCGCTAATCCAGTGCTATATCGCCCCTCTACCTTTAAAAATTGGGGCACAGTAGGCACCTTGGCTTCAACAATAATCTCTCTCTTTTTAAATACCTATTACACATTTTTGTAATAAAGAAAAATAATCTAATAAATAAATGATGTATCACTGCTGAACCGCTGATAAAAGACCATGATCACAGTATATGTTACATGTGCTTTTATTTTTATAATACTGTCGTTTGTGAGAGAAAAAGTTACAAAAACACTGTCTATAAAATGTATAATACAGTTTGTTAATACACTAAATAAATACATTTTTATGTGTGGTCTATAACAAGTGTGGTTTTAATTCTGGTCAATGACGAGTACAGCAATAAATATAGTTGCACACTTCACATTAGCTTTATCAAAGTAACTTTTTCTTTTTTATTTATTTGCAAGATAATTCAAAAAGTAAAAGCCAGGTTATGATTGTGTTTTCAGAAAAGGTCCATAAGTGGGCTAAGAAAAGAAATAATACACGTTTTGGTGTGAATCTAAAATACCACCTGGATCCAAAAAATGTTTTAAAAGGGCTTTTTTTTTGGCCAGCTAGACTAACTCGTTTCCTATTTATACAAAGAAGTTAGTCTGGTACCTCTTGTTTTGAGTTTTATCTCTATGGGCGGAACGAACACAGGTGGAGTAACCAATCAGAGAAAGGAAAGAAACGAAGTGCGCCGCTGTCCCTGTAAGCAAAGGAAACATGGCACTTATGAAGAAATGGTGCCAGTTTTGCCATACAACAGCTCCTGTTACGTGACAAAAGTGTCCTCATCAACAAAACATCATAAAAATGTATAATTCATATATTTTATACTTTTTTGCATACATCTTTTAATCAACTTCTGCCCTGATCATAACTATCAAATATTTATTTCCAGAATTTTAACTCTTTTTATGCTAGTAGCATGTTTTTTTTTTTTTTTTGTAAAAAAAAAAAAAAAAAAAAAAAAAAAAATGTAATATTTTCAACAAAGTTTCAATATTTTCAGCAAAGTGGATTTCTAGGGGAAATTATTACAGCCTTATATGTCATAGATTACCAACATTTATTAAAATGGATTTGGGATTTTTTTGTATTAACAAAAAGTTACAAATTGTTTTTTAGATTGTATATACGATAAGAAAAAAAAAAAAAAAAGATCCCTAAAAATAAATATTCTCTGTAATTTTTGACACACCCAAGGCTGTAATAACCCCCCTTAGAAAAATCCACAAAATCCACTGCTGAGTTGATTAAAAGATTTATGCAAACAAAAATTATAAATAAATAAATAAATAAATAAATAAATAAATAAATAAATACATAAATAAATAAATAAATAAAATATGAATGCATTTTTTTTTTATGATGTTTTGTGACAGAGACACTTTTTGTGACTTAACAGTAACAACTTTTTGAAATGTGTTCTGTATTAGCTCGGCACTGTCTAGGATAGATTTAATGCCTTGATTGAGGTCTGCACTAGTTTTAAGTGACACAAAGTGTTTTAAGTTAGTTTCAAATTCATAACTCCTAAGCATACTTTTTATTGTAATTTTTGTTTTGTTTTGATGAATCTAATTTAAATGCTTAATGTCAAGCCTGGCTCGTAGGGCTTGACAGACAAAACGCAGTCAGGATAAATGCCAATACAAATGAGAATTTATTTAAAGAGAGTGATCGGCGAGGTTGCCACATTAATGATAATAGTATATGATTTGGTGTCACCACTCAATCACTGATGCAACTCTAACTAAATATCAGCAAGCGCTTCTATAAATAATCCTCTGATCCAAAAACAAGGCTAAAAGAACGATGAATGTCTAGGATTTCATTCTTATATCAACACAGAAATTGACATTGGTATTAAACTGAACATGAACAAGGTCATATCACATAACATTGGTGTCTTATAAAGTGTTTTTTTCCCTTATACAATGAAGTAAAAGTCTAGGTTATTTCATGGATGCCTGTGGTTCGAACAAAAGAACTGCGAGAGTAATTTCAGTCGAATTCAGTACCTGTTCAACTGAGGGACAAATTCTTTCATCAATGACATTTGAATGATACCTTTTACCATTTTTAAAAGCACTCATTGCACAAGAACAATTTTCTTTGCTGCCATTTACTTGAATAACTTCATAACGGGTGCACTATTCAGACGACATAATGACTTTTTCAAAACAGACAGAGCAGTGTAACAAGGCTGTGTTTGGATTCAAGCTCTCATCTTTGTAATTCCTGATATATTCCACACAATCTATCTTGGGTCTAAACTGTTATTTTAGAGATTTTTTTCCCCATTTTACCAACACCAATCTGAATACATTTTTCTTCTTTTTGCCATTTCTAGCTTTTATTGATAGGACAGAGGGAGAAACATCTGACAAACTGTCGGTGTCCGGACTCGGCTGTAGTTGCAAAAGAAAAACAACGCAAGAGAAAAACCACAAAAGAAAAAAAAAACCCACTGAAGTAAGCTGTGGTTTACACGGTTTTTACCTGGCTCAGGTCAGTAACAAAAGAAAGGAGTCTCACACACAAAGTGACTTTATTTATTTCCATTAGATTAGGGCTGCACAATATATTGCCTTGTTTTATTCCTGTGTTAAGTTTTGATTTTGTCGCTACGTTCGAAAAGTAGGCTCTATTTTCAAATATCGCAATAATATCGTTATCGCAATTTTCAACATAGTTATCGAATATCGCATGTTTTCTCCATATCGTGCAGCCCCTACATTAGATGTTATTTATTTATTTATTGATTTTTTATGTTTGTTATTAAACCATTCTTTAAAGTCCCAGTGACATTCACAGATCTCTTTTTCAAAGGAGCCCATCAGCAAGGGGCGCATAAACAACACAACCCACATTTCATACAAAATACAATAAAATGATGAGAAATAGGAGTTAAAGCCAAAGAGATATCATTTCTCATAAAACACATTTAGAAGCAGCGGCAGGTTAGTGATTGCATTTCTAGGTTTGTTAAAAGAGACTCAAAATGATCCAAAGGGACAAGGTTTTGGAGTTTTAAGGTCTTCTGTAAACTGTTAGGAGCATATTTTGTAGCTAATTGCAGAGCTAACACTAGTGTTGGTCTTGAGACTTGCCTTCAGACCATTTTTTTTTACTTGTCTTGGTCTTGTCTCTGTCCCGGCTACAGTTTTACTCGGCCTTGGTCTTAAATCCAATTTTGGATTCAAGGTTGTTTTGGATTTGAAATTTTGTCTCAGTCTCGCATGTGATGGTCTCAGAGATTTTTACTTTTTTACCAAACATTGTCAGAAAATTCCATTCTTCATCATTTTGGAGTAATTAGTTTTCTGCATTAGAAGAACCAGGAAAATGATCTGTCTCTGTTTGTGAAGCTGCAATAGATCATTATAATCTTTTGTTTTTGTGTGTGTGTGTTTGTTTGTTTTTGTTTTTTACTTTTACTCTTTATTTAATGTTAGTTCACAGGGTTTGGTCTTGACCTGGACTCGATTTGCCTTGGACTCGGTCTCGGTCCTTAAAAGTCTCGGTCTCAAACCCTGAAAGCCTCAGCCTTGTCCAGGTCTCTGTTCACTCTGGACTGGGACTGGTCTTGGTCTCCATTAACCCGGTCCTGACTACAACACTTAGCTTACACAGACAACCACTTTCTCATTGAGTAACATTGACTTATGAGATAAAACATACTTTAAAATTGGTAACATTTCGCGTGGTGACAGTGAATTATCTGCCTTCTTCAAACCCTATCCTCTACATTTTCTTCTCTCACACCAACTAGCTTCATGTTACGGAAGAGGATTAGGGCCATTGTAAAAAAAATATTTTTGAGGGTTAAGTTCTGAGATTAAAGTCAGAATTCTGAGAAAAAAGTCAGAATTCTGAGAAAAAGTCAGAATTCTGAGATTAAAGTCAGAACTCTTACACTGTCTGCACATGTGGTTCCCGCCTGCGCTGCACAAATGAACATGACTCAGGTTTGATCCTTCCAGGCACTTGTAGTGAAACTACGGTAGCCTGTAAGGAAGGCTTCTGCTATGAAATATTACGTATTGTATGTAAAAATTAAACATTTTTTACCCACAGAAAAATACAAGAATGCACTTAAACACTTATTGGGGAAGTAGTCACCTTTTAGTCATTTAATTCGCTGCTTAAGAATTTGCGCTCTGTTTATTGTTGCCACAGCAACGGCCCGTCCATTACTGTCGCTGAGGCAACAGCGCAAGAGAAAGTGCTCTAGAACGTATAAAAAATGTATTTTCTGAAACAAACAAAGACGACATCACAACCTCATCAATAATAATGCATTTATATAGTTTATTGTATGGATTTTGTACTCTTTTTCTTGCACAACGTCAGTCCTTACAGGCACCCATACTTCTGACTTTAATCTCAGAATTCTGACTTTAATCTCAGAATTCTGACTTTAATCTCAGAATTCTGACTTTTTCTCAGAATTCTGACTTTTTTCTCAGACTTCTGACTTTAATCTCAGAACTTAACCCTCAAATTTTTTTTTTTTTTTTTTTTACAATGGCCCTAATCCTCTTCCGTATCATGTCCTCTCCTCTACATCCATACATCTCTTCCTTTGGCTTCCTCTACACCTCCTACTTGGCCTTCCCGACCTCATCATCCTTCTATTCACTCTCCCTCCTCTGCACATTTCCAAACCATCTCAGTCTGACCTCTTTCACTTTATCTCCAGAACATCCTATCCATCCATTAGCATTCCAACCTTATTTTGCCGAGAAGATAGCTTTGTAGACTTAGAAAACACCAGAGCCAAGGTAAAAACTCTGTGTGGCTTGCTCCCATTCAGCCAAAATGATTTTACCAATTGAATTTTAGCTCAGCTGCTACAAGACTGCAGCCTTTTTAGATCTGTGATTGATTTGTGTTGATGGACAGCTGCTGAAGGCTCCGGTCTAGTCCCGAGCATCAAAGCCCCGTTTTCTCTCATGCGGTTTCTCCTTGGTAGTCTGTTGTAATTTACAGCGCTTTACGTCTCACTCTGAGCCGTGATATAAAAGCGCGAGTCTCCCTGGTGTTTTGTGCAGCGCTGGCGATAAACTACCCTCCGCCTCGTGCACAGAGCGCTGAGTTATTCTCGCCGGTCTTTCTGAAGTGTAACCGGTCCATATGATGAAAGTGCCGCAGGTTGGAGAGACTTTATAAATCGGTGAGAGTATTCCCCCGTCACACACGTTTAGACAGATACAGGCAGCGGTGAATAATGCAACTATTGTCGAATCAAAGGCAGCAGACGGAATAAAAGGAGCAGCATTTTTCAGACTCTTTCAATTGTGTTTTTCCAACCTTATCTAATGTGGGAAATAAAGAAAAAGAGATGCTTTTGAGTAACACTACTACACTTTTGGAAGGTTGTTAATAAAGTACTTCATATGAGTGATTTTTTGTACTAAAACTATGTATATGCTGGGCAAATATTTTATAGCAGTGATTCTAAAATGTTTCACACCTCAGAAAATATTTGTGCCATCGTCAACAGACTAAAGTGAGCAGGAAACCAAGACTAAACCAGGTTTAAGCCAGGACTGACTATGGATTAAAACTGGGCTTAAACATAGATTAAACAAGGACTAAATCAGGACTAAACAAGAACAAACCAAAGACTAAAACTGTGCCTAAACCAGGACTAAGCAGTGGTCTACAATTCAGTTTTAAAACTTAGAGTAGAAATAAAATAGAAATAAAACTCTAAATTAAAGGTCCCCTATTCTGCTAAATTGACTTTGTTTAGCTTTTAACCATGATACAATGTTTCCACTACAAAAACATACCTGGAGTAGTATTTTGTTTAATTCAAGCACATCTGAGCAGTCCTGACCATTTCTCAAGAGCTTAAACGCTACAGCAACCAGGAAGTGCTCCTGCCCAGATTCAACAATTCACATAAAAAACTGCAGATTTAAAATGACGAGCATGATTTATTTTTGCAATTATTAAAAATAATATATTTGCAATTGAAAAACCGTGGTGGGGAGCGCTTCATGGGTGCTCAGGTAGACCAAAAAGACCAAAAAGAAACAAGTCAGGTGCTCTTTGGCAAGGAAAGAGGTGATACCTTGTAATATAATTTAAAAAATCAAAAATTGCTGCATGCAAGTCCCAATTTAGAGACTTTGAATAAATCATTCTACATGCATTAATACATTTTATTTCTGCATCAGATAATTTTATTGAGACAAATATATCTCCATACAGCAGGGGGCGACAGACACCGAAATCCAAGCGTTTTCTGCAAAATCAAAGTAGCAGCTCCTTAAAAGAAGACGTTTTCCATACATATACATTAATTGAAGTTATAAAACAGGAAATACTAATACAAAAGTGTCCACAACTATTTCAAAAAAAGTCTGAAAAGAGCAAAATATGGGACTTTTAAACAAAATCAGAACTGTACCTCCAAAAAAAGCCTAGCGTACCTCCATTGCTATTGTACCACAGTTTGAGAATGACTGTTTTATAGCAAATATAACCAGTGACTGGACTTTGTGCCAGTCCCAAGCCTGGATAAATGGAGAGGGTTTCATCAGGAAGGGCAAATTACAGCGCAAAATCTCTGCATGCAAGAAGGCAAATAGTTTAGGCAAGTTCCAATCTAATCCACGCGTTCTCTGCAAAGTCAAAGTAACAGCTCCCCAAAAGAAGACATTTTCCATACATATACATTATTTTAAGTTATAAAACGTAAAATGCGAACGCAAAGGTGTCCAAAACTATTTCAAAAGCCTGAAAAAGCATAATAAAGCTGATCTAAAGTGACAAGTTCCAGACTTAAACACAATCCGCCTGCTGAGGAGTAAAGCAAATACCATGGCATGTCAATTTTTATTTTCACTTAATCGCACGCCACTATTATCGAAATGTCAAATATTTTATCCCAATTTGATATTTTGCCATTCATCTGCCACCTGTTTGCATGTTCCCTGCTTAGGTCTCAGCAAAAAGCCAATTTGTCCCATTAATGTTAGGCGTAATGGCTTTCCCTACAAGTGCTAATGGATCGTTAGGCTTTCAGCAGGTGGTACCTTTAAAAAGAGGCATTTCTCATTAGAAAGTCTGAGCACTCATTTATTATAAAAGCGCGCGTGTTTGATGCCGCAGAGATCTTCACAAAGACATGCTTTTCTTTGACCTTTTACTGATGAAATAGGTATTCTTCATATCTCGGCAGAAACGCGGTCTGAAACTCATTGAAGTGGATTCTGTGATTTTTTTTTTTTCCAGACAAGACTAGGAGAGTAAAAAGAGATAGGGCACGTCTGTCTGGGCTGGGAGCATCAGATCCAGACCTTGAGATGAGGAAAGAGATGTGAGGCTTTTGAGTTTAACTGTCGCGAACTTTATCTTATTAGATGTCAAATTAAATTAAGTCGACACAGAGATTTTCATTAAAGCAGTTGTAATATATTCCCGCATGAGCCCCCAAGTCTTAGCTTATCGACCTGGGATAAAAAAGGAGCGCAAGATTATACTGATTATAATTTATGCCATTTATTTACGTAGTATATACATCATTATTGTCAGTTTCTGCGTTGTGCAGTTTGCCATACAGCTGTTTCTACAAACGCATTAGTATATGACGCACAATAACAATAGCAATGATTTTAATAAATTGTTTTTAATCCTCTGTAACTTCAGCCAGAGCTCTTGTTTTAGCTCAGTCAGGCTTGTTTTCCACGTAAACAAATGCAGTTTGAAGATAATGAGCTTTTTGTGTCCTCAACTTGATCACATCTCTAAAAAATGATAACTTTGCAGAAGGATAACGTGTTTGTCTATGTCTCCCTCCGACATCAACATTAGATGATTAGATTAGATTATTAATAGAGTTATGTGTAACAAAGTCTGCAATATTCATGGAAAAATACTAACAAAAAGTGAAAATAACATCACAGTAAACACATTTACGTAACAGAAACTGACTAAATTCTCTACAAACACATGCAATTAATAAATGATGCCTTGTGTGCAGTGATTTGGATATCGATTTGTCATGTTGTTACACCAGATGCCCTTCCTGACACAACGGCAGCAGCAGTAGCTCAGTTGGTAGCGACGCTCCCCCACTAACCTGAAGGTTGGCGGTCCGAGCCCCACAGACACAGCCATTGCGTTGTGTTGTTGTGTCATTGGGCAAGACACTTCACCCACCTCACCTGTATGAATGTGTTATTATTAACCCTTTTCATTTATCCAGGCTTTGGACTAGCACAGAGAGTACAATGACTGATGACCCCTAGGGAAAAATGAACAGATGTAGAAGTATTCTGCCCTCATTGCAGTATTAGCTAGTACAAGCATTTAAAAATACACTGTAAATAAGAATTTGTACTTGATGTTCTCCCTGGTAAAATAAAAGTTAAAGGGAAAAAAAAATATTTACAGTAGATAAATACATTTTTAAAAAACTATGGAATTATTGAGTTTTCTTTGTATATCAAACAAACAATGATTTTAGTAATGTTGTACCGTCTAAAACATCTAGCGACAGATACTTTTATTTGGCAACCCACCTCCACCCCCAACTCCGCCGCAGCAGCAGAACCATCAGCCCCCTTAGCTTCCCCTTCTCCTCCTCTTCACCACCATCAATGTCTAGACCCAGGAAGATAAAATTTGTAACGAATCTATCAAACTCTTCCTTCATCACACTGATGTCTCTACTTGCCGGAGTCTAAGGGCCAAAGTTTATATCTCTATTTTCTGTTACAATTTTGTTTTGTTTTTGTTTTTTTCAGTTTGTTTGAAGTCTCTCCAGGTTAAATGCAATGAAGAAACATTTTTTAAAAAAATCTTGTAGATGAACTCTATCTTTTAAGCAAGGTATTTAAACTTAGAACTACAGAGAAAAAACTAAAGAAATAAGAGCAGTGTCAACAACTTGTAAACAAATTTCCCCCACGCATTAACTCGGTGACTCAGACACTGCATAACATCTCTTGTGTCTCTTGTGTGACTACTTTTCAAAGCACTTTTTATTTTGAAAAATTGAAAAGTTTTCTTTTTTTCTTTTAGTTTAGTTTGCCAATACTCCTAAACCGGGCTCCACACATTAAAGCAAAACCATGCAACTTTTTTACTTTAAATGAACAGTTTTGAAGTCAGTGTGATGGCTTAAGAAGTGACATTAACTTCTCTGCTCACTGGTCACTGCGGCAAGTCTTTTTTATTTTTATTTTTTTTTTACATATATATTTTGTCTACGATCATGAATAACTATATACTACATTAGGCGTACACTCAAACCCACGCAACAGGAATTGTGGACCTCTGTGTATAAAATCTAACAAGTTAAAGTATTAAGTGCACCTCCACCTGGCGTGTCATGGTGAAAAACAGCCTTGCAAGAATGGGAGATCTGACCTATTGTCCCTGAAATCCCAGGTCTTGTGAGAAAAGACACGTCCCGATTCCAGCATCCAGCAATGGTTTTAAGTTATGATCCTGTCCTTGCCTCGTTTCCTCTGTGTTTTATTTTGTAGCTTTAGTTACTTCTTGTGTTTTATTTTGGTGTCTGGTCAGTTTTTTGTGTTTTTGCCCTCCCAACGTGTTTCACCTGTGCCTTGTTCCCTGTATATATTTAATTCCTCTGTTCTCCCCAGTCCTTTGTCGAGTCCGTGTCCAGGTCCGAGTCCAGGTCCAGGTCTATGTCTAGGTCTGTGTCCAGGTCCGAGTCTATGCCTGAGTTCCCCACTGTTGTGTTATTTGTAAGTTTTTATATTTGTATTTTGCCTTTTGGTTTTGAATTTTTGCATTTTGTGATTCCTCGTTTGGCCTTTTGTACTTTTGTGTTAAAGGTTTTTGGACTTTTCTTCTTTTATTAAAGCTTTTTCATGCAGTCCAGCATTTTGGGTCCTTTTTCCCCTTGTGCCACAAACCCTGGCTGTTTTGTTTCTTCATGTTTGTTATGGCAGTGTGGCCAAAAGATAAAGGAAGCCTTTACACAAAAACGAGGAGGAGGAAAAAAAAGAGAGTTGAGCTGAGCGAGGGGTCACGCAGGAGTCAACCAGGCCCATTAGGTTTTACGAGCTCCGTGGAGAAAACACAGGCAAAACATTGCAGGCATGGCATTTTGGCTTCTACCCTTTCTCATATTCCCCAGTAAACATAGCTTTTATACGCATTAAACACACACTATGTCAGTGATGGAAGAAGTACTCAATTTCTTTACTTAAGTAAAAGTACAGATAAAGGAACAAATATTTAATCAAGTACTTAGGTAAAAGTATAAAAGTATTTGCAAGTATTTTGCATAGATTTGATTCATAAATGTGTTAAATGTGAGGGATTTTTCAGAAAATTTGTGCTGATTCCAGATGAAATGAACAAACTGGTGAAGTAGAAGAGACTGACTGTCGGTGAGGTGTTTATTATTTATTTATTATTCTGATGTTTCTAAAGCAGTACTACTTTAAGTATTGTGTGTCTACAATGAGGGCACGACAAAAACACATGATTTTAAACCAAAACTTGAAATACTTTGTACTTTAAACCAACTCAAAAAAGTAGTGGAGTAAAAAGTACAGATATTTGCTCTAAAATGTAGTAAAGTAATAGTAACCCTTGTAAAATTTACTCAAATACACACACAAAAATTTGTAGTTAAGTAAAGTAACTAGGTACTTTTACTTTGTTATATTCCACTACTGCACTATGTCCTTTGAATTTTTAGATTTGATGCACTTTTACTTTGTGCCATGTTTAATTAACACACTTTAAGCCTTGGCAGGTGGATGCAACTATTATAATCGAAACATGCAAATAGGATAAAATATATCAGTTTATACATCCATTTTACTGACAGACAGTAGATCAGCAAAGTTTATATTAAATCTCTAGTCTCACTTTTCACAGCATTAGCTTTTGCAGTTCTCTGGATGTCCTTGTCCGGAACCACAAACTGTGCTGCTTTCCAAGAAAAACAAAATTATTCTTTAGGAAAAAAGCTGCGGAAAGCACTGAAAGGACACCGCACCAGTTTGTCATCTGAAAGTGGACAAAAACAACATTAATAATTACCAATAAATTGTACAAACAATAACCTCGACAGGAGCATGCTGGCTTTTCTTGCCCTTTTCCACTTACAGCACTTCTTCTACAGTATGAGCTCGCTGACTCTAATAATGGAGCTGTATTGTGCAAAACAGTGGAAGTGCCCTGCAGGAAGCCGGGGGTGAAATCAGGTTGTCAGGGCTATTCAAGGTCTGCACTGTGGCCTCGGCTCTCTTTATGTGATGTGGACAGTGCACCAAATGCCTCAGTATATGTAAAAAAAAATAGATATATAATATAAATATAATATAAAGTAATTCTGCCATAGATTCCTGTAACCTTGCTGTATGAAGAAAAGGAGAAAAAAAAGAAGCAAAACTGCACTAACTTAAGTTCTCTAAGGAATAAAGAGACACAAAAGGGAAGGTTAAGCGCATTGCTCACTAACCGGAGGGTTGGCGGTTCGATTCCAACTACAACCCAGTGCATACAGTTGTGTCTCTAAGCAAGACACTTCAACCACATTGCCTACTCAAAAGACCATCTGTCATAAAAATAAAAATAAAAAATAAAAATAAAAATACAGTAAAAAAAAATCTAGTTACTTAAGTAAACAGCCAAAAAAAGAAAAAAAAAAAGGTAAATTTTATTATACTAAATTATAGTAAAATATGGTATGGTGCAGATAATTGTCATTTTAAACATAAGAGTCTAATCTACTCAATGGAAAATTATACAATTCAATAATTTATTTTCTATGTAAAGCACTGAATGGGTAGAAATGATGAACTTTGCTCCAGAAACTAAAATCATATTTGGGTTGTTTTTGCTTTGCTTTTCAGAAGTTTTAATGTTGTTTCCTTCACACAAAAAATACCTAGAGTAGTAGTGTGTTTCATTCACTTCCTGTATTCTGAGGCAGGAGCTAAATTCACACAACGACACGTGAAAGCCCGCCTTTTCCAGAAAATGCTGTCCTGTGTGTTTCTAAAGCTCATGCACCGTTACCGGACCAATTCTGGTCATTTCAGTGCTTAAATTTCAGTGACTACGAAGCTCATTTATTTATCTGTTTGTGTCATGTTGCTAAAAAAGATTAATTTGATCTTCCACAAAAGTTTATGCATTAGGTTCGGACACTTACTCAGGATGGAGGATAATAAACATCGACGTTGGATTAAGGAGGCAATTGAGACCCAGAAACGTGCCAACAGGACGATAAACCGAGCTTTCACGGGACCTGGGATACTGTCCTGAAGAAGTCGGACTGCAGATGGCGCTGTTCCCCTCCAGCGCCTGTATAAACCAGCCGGCAAGACACATCACCGTAACATCAGGTGACTCTTCTGAGGAAGGATTCACGAAGCGTTCGAACCATGTAAAGGTACGAAAACACAGTACTGATCTGTTAAAAAGAAAATCTGTAAACATGTTGCTAATAGCCGTGCTAATTATCCATTTTATAATGCTCTGTCTGTCCCTCGGTGTTCAGTACAAACACCCTGGACTTTCTCCTCTCATGTCTGAACTCAAATCCTCCAAGTTTACAAGAGGCAGTTGTGTTTTTAGAGGCTGAGCGGCTGAGCTACAGAGTTTGAAAAGAGATCGGAGCTTGCCTCATCCTTTTGACTAAAGCCTAATCTTTTTGTCAGAAAAAAATATGTTTTCAAGACATACACATTGTTTTTCAGTTATAAAATGTGAACTGTTGATGCAGATATGTCTAAATTCATTCAAAAAACATAATATGGTGAACAGTTTAAAATCGAGGACCGTGACGTCGCCCGGTATGGCGCAGCCGGGGCCCCACCCTGGAGCCAGGCCTGGGGTTGGGGCTCGAATGCGAGCGCCTGGTGGCCGGGCCTTTGCCCATGGGGCCCGGCCGGGTACAACCCGAAAGAGCGACGTGGGCCCGACCTCCTGTGGGCTCACCACCCGCAGAGGAAATCGTAGGGGACCGGTGCTGTGTGGATCGGGCAGCAGTCGAAGGCGGGTGCCTCGACGACTCGGTCCCCGGACACAGCTTCTAGCTGTAGGGACATGGAATGTCACCTCACTGGGGGGGAAGGAGCCTGAGCTTGTGCGGGAGGTTGAGAGATACCGGCTAGATATAGTCGGGCTCACCTCCACACACAGCTTGGGCTCTGAAACCCAGCTCCTCGAGAGAGGTTGGACTCTCCACCACTCTGGCGTTGCCCGCGGTGAGAGGCGGCGGGCCGGTGTGGGCTTGCTCATAGCCCCCCAGCTCAGCCGCCATGTGTTGGAGTTTACCCCAGTAAACGAGAGGGTCGCGTCCCTACGCCTTCGGGTTGGGGACAGGTCTCTTACTGTTGTTTGTGCCTACGGGCCAAATAGCAGTACAGAGTACCCGGCCTTCTTGGGGTCCCTGGGAGGTGTACTGGAAGGTGCACCGACTGGGGACCCCATTGTTTTGCTGGGAGACTTCAACGCCCACGTGGGCAGCGACAGTGACACCTGGAGGGGTGTGATTGGGAAGAACGGCCTCCCCGATCTGAACCCGAATGGTGTTTTGTTATTGGACTTCTGTGCTAGTCACAGTTTGTCCATAACGAACACCATGTTCGAGCACAGGGGTGTCCATAAGTGCACGTGGCACCAGGACACCCTAGGCCGGAGGTCGATGATCGACTTTGTAGTCGTGTCATCTGACCTTCGGCCGTGTGTTTTGGACACTCGGGTGAAGAGAGGGGCTGAGCTGTCAACCGATCACCACCTGGTGGTGAGTTGGATCCGCTGGCGGGGAAGGAGGCCGGACAGACTCGGCAGACCCAAACGTGTTGTGAGGGTCTGTTGGGAACGTCTGGCTGAGCCCTCTGTCAGAGGGGTCTTCAACTCCCACCTCCGGGAGAGCTTTGACCAGATCCCGAGGGAGGTTGGAGACATGGAGTCCGAGTGGACCATGTTCTCTCGATTTACCGGTCGATCTACGTTCCTACTCTCACCTATGGTCATGAGCTTTGGGTCATGACCGAAAGGACAAGATCCCGGATACAAGCGGCCGAAATGAGTTTCCTCCGCAGGGTGGCTGGGCGCTCCCTTAGAGATAAGGTGAGGAGCTCTGTCACACGGGAGGAGCTCGGAGTAGAGCCGCTGCTCCTCCACATCGAGAGGAGTCAGTTGAGGTGGCTCGGGCATCTGTTCCGGATGCCTCCTGGTCACCTCCCTGGGGAGGTGTTCCGGGCATGTCCCACCGGGAGGAGGCCCCGGGGAAGACCTAGGACACGCTGGAGGGACTATGTCTCTCGGTTGGCCTGGGAACGCCTTGGGGTCCCCCCGGTAGAGCTGGAGGAAGTGTCTGTGGATAGGGAAGTCTGGGCATCTTTGCTTAGACTGCTGCCTCCGCGACCCGGTTCCGGATAAGCGGAAGAAGATGGATGGATGGATGGATGGATGGAACATAATATGGTCATATAAAATCTGTTAAGATGTGATGAATTTATAACTTACAATGTCAGGTCTCTTTAAAATACAAAGCAATTTACCAAGTCCAAATGTGTAAAGCTGAAGTAAGAAATGTGTCTAGATGCTTTCATTGTGAGTTTGAAAATAACCTTTCTGCAGCGCGAGTGGATAAAATGTATTTATGAAAAATGCTACTATTATCATCTTGTCAATAACAAGCTATTAGCTCATTTTTACTCACAATAGTACAATGTTACAAACGTTATTAGCATACTTCATTTGCTTACCCCATGCCTTGGCTATAAAACCAACTCTTATGTTGTCAAGTAGTGACAACATAAATATGGGTTTGAAAGGCACTGTTTTGTAATTATAGCAGAAGTTTTAATTCACTCAAGTCACTAACAAATATAGTTATTGTACCTTGGAAAAGTTTTAGACTAATGGATATGAACAAAGAAAAAAGGCACAAAAATACACAAAAGAAAAAAGAAGAAACATAAAAATCACTTAAGAGCGTAGACCTCTGCTAAGGCACTGGTCCTAACTCGCAATGAGTTATTATGATACAGTGCTCTAAACTCTAAAATCTTCTACTTCAGGGGTAAATGCTGTTTTTATTGAGCCACAAAGCCTTATATAGGTATCTAAACAATGATCTGGATCCACACCAAAATTAATTATTTTGTCCTTGGCCCATTACTGTCCTTTCCTGATTTTAAAAACAAACAAACAAACAGTATTTATTAAAGGAGTCTTGGTTAACAGCATTTTCCACTCCCCCCTAAAGCTTTTGGACAGCAATATATCTTTTACGTTGTGCAGCGAGCGGGACTGTCGTGAGATTTGTGGGTTCACAAACCCACGAAAATCCATCTTGTCAGGCTCTCGCTGAGTCGTCGCCACTCCATTGTCCCGCACCAGTGGCCGCATTGCCGTGAGTGGGTTTTTGGTTTGGCAACAGCAACAAGCATTTCTGGGTGAAGTCTGCATGTCCTCCCCATTTTACCATGGGTTCCCTTTGGGTGCTCCTCCCACCGCGCAAAGACAGGCTTGTATTAGGTCAGGGGTCTACAACCTTTAGGATCTAAAGAGCTAATTATTCCTAAAAAATACAAAATCTGAATCTATTGAAGAGCCACAACCAATTTTAATGCACAAAAGTCACTTTGCCTATAATTGAAATATAGCATATGGGTGACCAATTATTGCAAACTAACAACTGTGTTTAATACAGCTCTGATTTGTAACAGGGTTACATCTGGTAACTGTTTATTGTGGCTCTTCTCATCACTTCTAATGTCAGATGCCCAAGGAGCCATAAGAGCAGGGCTAAAGAGCCACATGTGGCTCTAAAACATAGGTTGCAGACCCCTGTGTTTGGTGAACTGGTGACTCTAACAGCCCCAAATGAATGAATGTGAGAGTGAATGGTTGTCTTAAGTTACTGGGATAGGCTCCAGTACCTGCAACACCTAATGGGAATAAGCGAATGCCAAAGAAATAGGGCCAAATTTACTAAAACGTTATTTTTCAATTGTGAGTGCAGATTGAAAAATAACCTTTGATATTTGTGGGCGTGTTGCATGTGATATATACGAAGAGAAACTGCACGAGTAATAGTTTCCACAAATCTGATCTGTAAATGAGAATATTGCGTGAGCAGAAGACTCATCAATAACGGGAGGAACTGCATCCTTCCATACAACCTACTGATGCAACGCAGACGTCAATATGAGAGTCCAGCTTTATTACAGGACTACGCTGACTGTAGTTGTCTTTGAGAAATCATTTCATGGCAATGCATTTTACTTTCTTCTATTAAATTTGCATAGTCCATACTTATTAAATCCTTGTGTCATACTATTCTGGCACTGACCACAATCACATGACTTCCTTTTGCGTGAGACAGAGACTTAAACGTCACCGAAAGAATTTAAAAGTAGCCTACACAAAACAGACTGAAAGACCAGAGACAGGAGCTGTAAAAGGCTGAAGTTCAGGGGGAGTGAGAGAAACAAGGAAAAAGTGCCGCAGGTAAAGTCTGTCTCTTTGTTTCCTTCGACTTTATATCAACTTTTGCAACCGCTCCTCTAACGTGTTAAATTTTCACGCAGATTTAGCACCGTAGTCGTGATAAATCAAATAACGACCGCAGAGTGACTCCATTAGCATTTTCTCTGCCTTGAATTTTGCGTGTTCTCGTTTTGCATATTCACTTAGTCAGCAGAGCAAAATCTGCACTGCATTCGTTCAGCTCCTGTGAGAGACGCTAACCTCAGTTGCACCTGGGTTTGCTTCACTTTTAGCACGTCTTATTCATTTAGCCTGCACGCAAACTTTTGACAAATCTGGCCCATATGCTGCTATACGTAAACGGAAACA
Organism: Bostrychus sinensis; assembly: GCA_020698575.1. Taxonomy (NCBI): domain Eukaryota; kingdom Metazoa; phylum Chordata; class Actinopteri; order Gobiiformes; family Eleotridae; genus Bostrychus; species Bostrychus sinensis. Next base: position 32,507,632 of record CM036246.1, on the reverse strand, counting down.
TCAAAAAATCTTTTTTATTATGTTGTTTTGCAATAGTGGTTTGTTGTTTACGTAGCGGGCACTTCATCCACTCAACTTTAAATATTCTACTGAAAGTCCTATCCCTTTATAAACGTTTGCAACAACAGTTACCATGTTAGTGTATTTCAGGTCAAACTGTAACAGCAAAGCAGTCTTAACCTAAGCTGACTTTGTTTCTGTAATCCTGTTATTTCTAAATTGAGACCTCATTTGACTGCACATTGTTATGTACACACAAACTATGTAAAAACACTATTTTCCAGTGAGCAGCTTCTCGGAAATAGACCTCTTTTTTCTTTTACAACATTTAATTTAAGGACTCATTGAAAAGAAAAAGCCCTTGTCTGCATCTTGTTACAACTCCGCCAGTCAATTTACATTGTTTATTCGATGGTTTTACAAATCTCAAGTTACATTACCCTCCAGAGGCCGCTTCCCTGTTATCGCAGCGTCAATATGTTCTTCTGCAATCAGCATGAGCCCGCGTTGTTATTGTTTTAGTTGTTTTTTTCCTCGTTGGGGTTTAGTCCTAGCTCTGGTTCCCCATAGAGCAATTTGTACAGCTCTTTGAAAATGTACTTCATAGTTCACCACACCAGCTGCAATCAGACACAATTCCCAAAGTGACCCCCGTCGAAAGAAAACACTCGTGCAGCCTCACCTTCATAACGGCACTAAATGCTAAAACGGGAGGCTAAGAGTGACGTTTTTTTTGCAAAGCTACTCATTTGAAGGTGATAATATTATCACGCCAATGTCAGATTCATGAGAAGTATTCCAAAACGGCAGAGTACTTCAGCTTCCTTCCACTTTCCAGAGGTGAAGTTGTTAATCTAAATAGCCTAAAGTGAGTGAATGTGAGAGTGAATAGTTGTCTGTCTCTAAGCTCTACAACTAACTGGCCATTTTCTAAGGTAAAAACCCTCCCTCAGGCCCATAGTTGGTGGGATAAGCTCCAGTTTGTCCACTTAGTGCACTGTTGAATGTGGAGCTGTAACTGTCTGCAGCAGTGCATATGTGATTATCTCATCAGTTGTCTTTGCAATATATTTTTTTAAACTGTAAAGAGACTTTATGGACCCCCAGTATTTACAAAATGAAAATTCAATCCAGTCTATCATTCATATATTTCATAGATTTTTGTATGTTTGTGAAGATTCTTAGTTTCCCAGGAGTTTGTAGAGCTGAAGATGTTTCTCATCCAAGAGACTTTGCTAATTCAGAATTGACAAAGTTGACAATGTATTATGCTTCTTACAGGTTTTATTTTTTGTTTTTTGTTGAGTGATGTTTTTCTTTTCAGAGGTTGTTTCACACCATGTGATATGGTGTGAAAAGGGGGAATTATTGAATATTTCTACATATAGCTTTGCGTATTACCATTAAACTTAAATTTTGATGTACCACTGCTAAGGTTAATAACGCTTCAACATTAGTAATAATGATACTTTGATTTTATGTGATGTTTTTCTTCTTTCACTCTAAGGTCACTCTACTCTTAGGTGCATTCCAAATATGGCACAAATAATGAGCTTGCTACAAAGTTATCGGACCCAAGGTTGCAGGGGGGGCTCCTACGGCCTGTCGATGCGTGGGAAGACTCTGCAGAAACTGAGAACTTTTTGTGGCCCTGCCCTATGCACAAAAAAGTTACTCGAAGCCAAGAAGATAATGCTATGCAGAGATCAGTCATACATCGTCATACATAATATAAAAACTTAGAACACTCCTCTTTAGGAGCGCGCTCATTCTGCTGACTGTAACCTTACCTGTGTTTTTACTGAATAAACCTTCTGACTTGATTACACTTCTGAATCATCGTCCTCTTTGATGCGTTCACCCAAAATGAACAAATCCTTACAACGAAAACATGCAGATGACTTCTTTTTAACCTTGTTTTGATTGAGTTTTGTATAAGTATGTCCAGTGATTCTCAGCTGGTGGTTCAAGACCCTTAGGTGATTTGCAGAGTGGTTGACTGTAGCTTCACTGTTTAGCTGATTGTCTGTGAGGGCTCTCATTCATCCAGGCTGAATTTAAAAAGTTAAAAAAGTTAGATGAGCTAATTGTTTTAATCACATAATGTACTGTAAAGGCCAGAGGCGGTGCTAGGGTATCTCAAGGCCCTAAGCAAAAGTTCACAGTGAAATGTGAAATATATATATATATATATATATATATATATATATATATATATATATATATATATATATATATATATATTTTAATTTATAATGTGAATACCTGCTCTGAGCCAAATTAATTACTGTATTATGTTCACCGCTCTTGCTTTCTTTTCTCCTATTTCTCCTTTTTCTTGTTTCTTTTCCACTGCTACATATAACTTCTAAAATTATTAAAATTTACGAGGTGTTTTTTTTTTTTTTTAAAGTGGTTCAAATACATTATTGATAATTTTCTCCAAAAACAGAGAACAGATAATTCCCTGGCTCTTCTACTGCTGACAACAAATTACTTTAAAGTTTTTCTCATTTGTTTTAGCTCATTTACCAAAGCCTAGTTCCAGTGTTTTTCTTCAAAATTACAATTAAAAAGAATTCTCTGTTTGCAAATCATTTAGAACATTTCAGCTCTCATTTCAGCTGTGTTTCTCTCCCACAGAGACACACAGCTTCACCAAATTCACTTTTTTTGGCCAATGCAATAGTCTTGTTCAAACATGGAACGGGATTTTCGCCAAATTGATGTCGTTTTAAATATAGAAACTTACATGTAGCTGCCAAATTCGAACATGTCTGAGCACTCAGCATCTGATTAGAACAAAATAACTTATGTTTCACTGTTTTCACATGAATCCAACAGAGAAAATGGTCTCGACAGAGAGCCAGAGCCAGGACACAAAATACAGGATTCTTATAGAAACTATGAATTTTGTCATTATTATTATTATTATTATTATTATTTTATTTTTTATTTTTATTTATTTATTTTTATTTATTTATTTTTATTAAAAGAAACCATCATAAGCACAGAAGACACCTGTTTACAGTGTGGTGAGATCGGTCCAAGAGGGTTTTCCTGGCAACTGACACAAAAGGAAAAATACATGTACTACATACTAGGGGTGTAACGATAGTACGAGAGTAACTGTATCGATGTATCTTTTTTTTCCTACGATACAACTACATCGATACACATGACCTTGTATCGAATCGTATCATTTTCTAGGAAGTGAATATCGATACACATGAAGTATCGATCGATAATATCGGAAATATCAAAATTAGAAATTTGTATGTTAAAATAAAACCAGATATGGCTTTTTGGAGATACATTTTGTGTTTTTAATTAAATAAAATATTATATTCAACTTTTCTTCACGCTAATCTTTTATGATTTTTGGCAAAAAGTTGCTGTATCAAGTACCAATACAAAGCTGTTGAATTGTATCAAATCGTATTGTTCTAAATTAGCCAAAATTGTTCTTGAATTGTATCGAAACACTTCTCATCGTTACATATCGTATCGTTGCAAAAAACGTATCGTTACACCCCTACTACATACTTTTTCGTTATCAGAACAAATATATTTTGATTATTGTCACCAGTGCTACCAGTGTTCCTTGCTTCAGTTTACTGTGGTAATGGTCATTTCTGACAAACTGTATACAGACAATAAAAATACACCACTGCAGGTTCACAGCACATTACATCTGTATTGCTCCAATATAAAAATTGATTTTAGGTGGTGAAAATATCCATAGTCTCCTGTTCATTCATTTGTGTGAACCCAAATACTGTCTGCAATAAATCAGAGAGAGCTGCAGTTACTGAGAGCAGGACTCAGAGTCTGAGCTGCTGTGTGAATGAGTGAATGTGCACATAAAGTCATCTGACTCCAGTATGATCTTTTTCATTCAAAAACTTGCTTTGGGGGGAAAAAGAGTTTTGATTCCAGAACAACATTTTGCAAAGAAAGGGCTTTGATTTTGAGAACCTGGAACCTTGCTTTGGTTTTCTGTGTGACTTGTTTTGCAAATGACTGGACAAATGTGTCAAAGATTGAGAAAAACTGTAAAATGAAGAAGTCTAGTATGTTTATGTTTGGTAAAATAAAATCTCAGAGACAATCTTGAGACAAGACTGAGCAAAATTGGACTCGAGACCGAGACAAAGACCGAGTAAAACTGCAGACGAAACAAAGACAAGACTAAGACCATAAACAAATTGTCTCAAGACCAAGACCGGTCTCGAGAGCTAAACCACTAGATTGCAGTTTTAATGTGTTTCTTTACATAAGAAGCACTGCACCCGCTGTAGAGCGAGTGAGAGGTGTGGGTGGGGCACCTTTAGGAACTGCAACAGTCTACCACTGTCATTCCAAACTCTGCTCTCAGGGGGGCCCCTTGTGTTTTGGGCCCCAAAGTACTTGCCTGTTTTGCCTGTTGTCCAGCAGCGCTCCTGATAAAGGCAGCAATAGCATGTTTTATGATCAGGCTCCAACAGTCAGACCAGCTGAGAACTACTGTTAAATGTTAATGTAGCAGTTATTAAATATATTAGAAAGTGTATTATTAGCTCAGCGTTCATACACTTTTTTACCAAGAATTTTCCATGCCTTTCCCAAAACTTTTAACTAAATTTCCAAGACTTGAAAAACTTACAGGTGTTTAAAAAGTATTCAAAATGTCCAGTGTGGTACATTAGAAATATTATTTTGCTGCAATTTTATTTGCTAAATTTGGAAATTAGTCAGGTGAAGAAAAAAAAAAAAAAAAAAAAAAAAAATACTGTTTGGGCATCTTCCCCAGAAATATATTTTTTTCATTAATTTTACTGACTTATACACTAGTGATTAAAAGATATTTATGCTATATTAGATAGAAACTAATCACCTATGCTGTTTTAAAGCATTACCAAAACCAAAAGAGCCAGAGACCAGCAAAAAAAAAAAAAAAAGTTAAAATATTCTGACAAAAACGTCGATTTTTGGTCACTTTTTCCTGCAGTGAGAACACAGCCAAGAAGACAGCATTTCCACTTATATTTACCAAATGTTACACAGACTGTTTAAAATTCCAAAACTTTTCCGCCGCCTGGAAATTGCAGTTTAAAGTTCCAAGTTACTTTTTCAGGTTTTGAGTCATGACTGTACAAACCCTGTTAGCTGGAAACCACAAAAACATTGTTGAATATAATCTTTGCATCTTCAAAGTTCACCAAACCATTAACAATCTGACACACTTCCAAACATGACCCAATAAATAAACTCTCCTTCACACAAAAACATAATGCTAAAAAGATCATCTAAGAGTGGCTCCTTTGCAAAACTATTGACTGAAGGTGACAATATTATCATGCCAATGCCAGATCCACAGAGAAATGCATTTCCCTCAGAAACCATTCGAAAAGGAACTGAAGACACGGTGTCCTAGCTTGGCTCCTGAAATAAAGTGGGTGACTTTTTGAAAGAAATGAAAAAAAATACTTGGGAGAAAGTCACAATAAACGCGAGAAAAGTTGCTTTGGAGGTGGTTGACATTCAAGTGGCCTACCTGTGACACCCGTGCTGTGTGTTTGGAGAGCAAAAGTGTTTAGCCGTGTAAGTTATTTTTATGCATGTTACGTTGCCTTGCCAGAGGGGCTAAGTGAATCTAATTTAGTAGCAATAAAACCAAATTAATGGACTACAAGCATCGGAGCACATAAAGAGCTAATTCAGGCCGAAAGCAGCATTAACACGGAGAATATCTGATTGTGAAAGAGGGCTATAAAAATAATGATTTGGTTCGGACAAATGCAAATGCGTTTCCTTCATCAGCTCGTGTTAACAGGATGCGAGATGATCTGGTTTCAGCGACAGCCATGACAGTCGGCTAATTATTAAGAAGAGCTGAGTGGAAAGATATCATTTCAGTTTAACCCCGTAGCACCCTCTGTTGCAAATATGCAGCATATAATTAAAAGGTCACGGCAAAAGAGTAGGAGTCTTTTAAAAAAATTCTAATTCATGAATGCTGCTTACCAAAAATATTGACAAATTTTTGTTCTTACCCGTCCCCGTTGACTAAAATTTAGCACGGATGATTTTTTCCAACAAATATTTTTATGTCTGGGTTCTACGGAGTTAAATTGGGGACAGGGATGGTTGGCGTTAACGCAAGGACATATCCGGGTGTCCATTTAAAGAAGTGGTTATAGTAGGTATACAGTTTGCAGGGGTGGGTAGAGAGGCCAAAAACTGAACGCAATTACGAGTATTGTAACTTCAAAATAATATTACTCAAGTAGAAGTAAAAAGTATTTGGTGAAAAAACAGTTTAAAGGGGAAATGTTATGCTTTTATTCATATTTTTAAACCAATCTTGGTCACCTCTAGAACAGCAGCACGTTTAACCTTTAAAAGTATTATGTGACTAAAAAAGCTTTTCGATAATGACTTTACTCATGTCATAAAGAAACAGCTGAAGAGAGCAGCAGAAGGCAGCAGAGTGCAGAGCTGTTACTGCCTTTTGTACAAAGCCATAGTAAAAGAGCTTTTTTCCCCATGAAACTTTTTGTATGGTGTCCTTTTACTACAAAATGAAAATTGGCAGGCAGGAATCAGTGGAAACAGCGCTGTCAGCGATGTTTTTTTTTTTTTTTTTGGATGAATGAATGAGAGCAGACTGGATGTAGAGGGCTTGTTGTTGATTGGTCAGTGCTTCCTGGAGTGGGCGGGGTTTGAGGAACCGAGTGTTCTGAGGCCTCAGAAACTCAGCTTCAGAGAATACGGGATTACTGTCATAAATTAAAGAATTATAACATCAAATCATAAAATTATAACATGGTAGACACCTCAAAATAGTCGACACACAACTTACAATGCATACATATACAATAATCCTGATATTTCCAAACAATAAACAATAGAAATGGTAAAAAAAAAAAAAAAAAAAAAAAATTACACCTTGATAAAATAACAAAGGCACAAAAAAAAACACAAATTTCCTTCTAACTTTTTTACAACATAAAGTTTTTGAGTCCAATACATAATAATGTGTGGACCTGTGCAGAGAAGCAAAAAAAAAAAAAAAAAAAAAAAGAATATTACTCAAGTACAGATAAAAAGTATGTTGTGCTAAAACTACTCTTAGACGATCCATTTATTCGAAAGGGTTTAAATGTAAAATTCCTACTCACCTCTGCAAATTTGTTACAAGGAATACAGTATGTATTTATTTAAAATGTCTCATTCAAAAGAGCAATACTAACTTTTTGCTTCAGATAATTTTGACAGTTTTCTTACGAAGAATATCTCAGCATGTAAAACCTGCACTGTTCGATTCTTCATTTTAAAACTCCTGTTTTGTTGGACCGTCTCCCCTTTTAGAGAGCTTTGGAGAACCCATTATGTCCCTCTTAGCACTTTGAAACAGACTGTACTGGCCAGGTACTTGATGCATTCTTAGAAAAATGGTGCAGCAAGTAACTGGCCACGAAAGAGAAATGAACAAATCTCAAAATGTTCTTCTAAAACACTCTTTCCATGTTTTGCTTCATGACAAACCAATGCCTTACACAACTGCTAAATGAGTTATCCTGGCTTCAGAAATTATAATACATTATTTCTGCAGCAGTTTAAGCACGTCGTTTCTATGTTTATTCACTGTAATTTCATATCCTTTGCAGTAATTCATCATTTTCTCCTAATTTAGTGCAGGTAGGCCTGTAGTGGGTGAAAGCATTTTCTCTGAAGACTTTCCTCGCACTAATTAACGCCTACAGTGAGCAAATCTAATCTCTAAACATTTTGAGCAGGTCCCATAATAAATCTAATAGTTAGAAATTCTTGAATAGTGCTGTGTTAGTAAAATAAGTTACAGTATATAGAACACTTGGGCTCATTACAGTTATTAAATGGACACTTTCTGATATAAAATGTCAAAGGGTGGCAGGGTGGCAGAGTGATTAGCACTCAAGAAGGTCCCAGGTTTAATTCCCAGACTGTGTGGAGCCTTTGTGTTTGCATGTCCTCTCCGTGTCTACATAGTTTTCCTTTAGATTCCCCTAACACCAAAAACAGGTCCTCTATGGGGCGTGGACTCCCTTTCCCATTTAAATAAAGGTCAAGTAAAAATTATGAATTAAAAAATAAAAGTGCAACACAGTATTTTGGTCTTGGTGTTCCCTGGTCTCATTCAAAACATGAGTAGTTTCACTGTTGAATATTATTACCATATGAAGAGAAGGAAGGGCATGCAGGAACTTTTTTAATTTTACGACAATGTTTCTCAAACCTTTTCCACCAAGTACTATGACAGAATATTGAGCCTAAATCTTGACTAACCGAGGTCTGAACAAAGAAATAAAATATAAGATTTACACAGGAAAGTGGATGACTATATAATGACTAAAATGTGCCTAAACCAGGCTTTTATCAAGTCTAAACCAGTACTAAACAAGAACCACACGAGGACTAGACCAGGAATAAATCAGAACTTAATTGTCCCTTAAACAGTTGTGAAGAGGTTAATGAGTTAAAAAAGCTATAAATGTTGTTACTTTAGGTCATTGTAAGATTGGTAACACCAGGGTTGGTTTTCTTATGCTTTTATGCTAAGTATTAAAGTCAAGCTTTGAGTAATCTGTATGTTATTCATGTTTGGCTGGTTATACGTATAATCAAGCTTCATATAATCTTTATATATTCATTATAGTAAAAAACTTCAGTGCTGTGAGTGTTTGCAGTGTCATGATAATGTCATGTGTTCATCTTCATGCATTCTTTGAGAAATGTGTGACTTTGTAACTGTGAGGGAAACACTGGGCCTCACTGTAGAGAAGATAAAACACAAAGAGGGATAGAGTTTAATTTGGTTCCTAGTTTAGTGTAACGGCCACTAGGGGGTGCAGTTTAGTGGGTGTGGTTAAATGTCGTCAAAATAAAGGTGCGTGCCTACATTACATCATGGGTTGTAAATTTCCACTGCTTAATGGTTTATTTAACGCCATAATAATGACCTGGATGAAATTGGTGGACGTGGGAAACTGAGCGTCCTGCAGCAGGAGCAGGGGTTGGCACCAGTCCAATATGCATGTTTACAAATTAAATTCTAGTAGCAGCTGTCTAGACGAAAAATATCTTGTTATTTTCAAGGACGTGTGAAAATGAGTGTTATCAAAAAAGTATAAAAAATCATGTTTGGATAAGTTCGGGGGCTTTTGTGGAGACCGGACATGAGCTCAGTTTGTTGTGTCATGCAATAAACTTTTCTGCGCTGGACTCTCTCTCTCGTCTGCTCCTTGTTTTTGGATATTTTATGTATTTTTTATTCTACAGTTGTCTACACTTTGCTGCAAACTATTCTAAATCAGGACGTGAACAGGAAAAGTCTCATGAGTACTCTTACACGACTCCCATATATCACCACTGATACCGGTACCGCAGTTTGAGAACCACTGCCCTATGGAGGCTGTCCCAACTACTTGTTTGTCTTGTTATAACAGAAATTTTACTTTTCCTGGGTTCTTTCTGTGTGGAGTTTGCATGTTCTTCCCGTGTCTGGGTTTCTTTTGGATACTCCTGTTTCCCTCATCTGGGTGCACATTTTTTCATTTTTATTTTTTTCTTACGGGAACAATAAAGTCTTCCTCAACTATACAATGTGCAGTTATGATTGTTTTTTTGGAATAAGAAATTACTAGTTGTTTTAAAATGACTCACTATGAAGACACCACTACACGAGTCTTGCAGATGACTTCTGTTAGTATAGGTTAAAAAGTTTATTATGTTTATTATCTATTTATAAATGCCCTAACACAGGGGTGATCATTATTTATTGGCCCTCTAATACTGCAAGCTTCATATGACTCCTTTATGTGACTCCTTCAAAAATGGCTCTCCATGATCCAACTTTTTAAGGAGAAGTCATTAAGTGTCTGTCTTCTCTCCTTCTTAAGGCATCCGGAGTAAAATCTATGCCAAAGTATGATTCAGTGTGGAGATATCTATAAAACGGGAACAGCTGAATGGAACTGGCCCTCCTCTGCAATTATTTTTCAGTATTTGGCCCTCAGAGTAAAATATTTGGACACTCCTCGCATAACGTGTTGAAAATAACGTAACTATATACCAGTTTAAGGACAATTAATAATAATAGTTGCAAAATTTAGCCATGAAGTACAATACAATAAGACCATTTGAAAAGCTGAAATGCTTTATGAAAACATGCGACACCAGTGTGTTAATATAGCTCTGTGATTAAAGATAGTCTTGTCTGAAACAGTATTTATCAAACCGGAATCAGAAGTGAAAACGTAGCTATTTCTGCACGCTGTGGGCTTTGAGAGCAGTGCGGTGGAGGCAGGACGTACCACAAAGCCTTTACAATGCTCCTCTGATCTTCATTTTTTAAAAGGACAGGAAAAGAAAGTGGGGGAGCGGATCCGCTATCGCAAATATGCTAACCTCATTACATCAAAAAAACACAAAACACATGTCCCTCTTTGTTCTTGCTCTCTTATCGGACACTCTTTGAACATCACAGCTTGCCCTCTCGCCCAACCTACTTATGCATGCCAGGGAGAGGGGGAAAAAAAAGAATGCTGTGTCCGTTTTTATTCCAATTGCTTATGATAGCAGCCGCAGCAGCGCAGTGGTGTCCTCTGGGAGCGGAAAAATGTTCATTTGAAAAATCGCCCGGACGTGCATCGAGGTTGCCAACCCCAATTTTTGATGCAGTAGCTCATTTTGCTGTGCTCTTCCTCGGGAGTCGCAGCGCAGCCCCAGCGGAGGAGCAGAGCCACATTCGCCAACCAATTACCGAGCCCCCAGCCCAGCCACCTGCCCACTGCCCGCCCAGCAGCAGCTCCGGCGCAGAGAGGCAATCAGAGGCCAGGCCAGTGGAGCTGTGCTGGCATTTAATGAGAAAAGTTCAAGTGTTTTAAAGCATGCATCTTGGTCCAAGGCTTTGGTCTTTGGAAAATTGTTAGGCTCAAACAAGCCACTCACGGTAGAGGCAGTGAATGTGAAGGTTTTCAATTCAGACGCTCTCTCCTGAGGAAAAAAAAATAAAAAAGGTGCGAGCAGGTGGTGGGCAGAGAGGTCTGAGTGGAAATTTCTCTTTTTGGAAATATTTCATGAGTGCAAGCAGGCGGAATCAATAAAAATCAATTAAGTGAATGTATTTTAAGTGGAGATGTGATTGGCATAAATGCTACTTGAAATAAAATTTAATGTTGTCTTTTAATATTTCTCAACATAAAATAGAAGCACTAGTGGTATAATCTCAACACAACTCAGCATTCCAGAGAACACTCAGTTACCATTTTATATATTTTTTTTTTTTTTTTTTTTTAAGAGAAGTGTCTGTGAAGACTCTCACTCATCAAAAGGTTCAAAGGCAGTCATCTGGACTTGATTTTTAAAGATACAACCTTCCATCTGTCTACAACAGTCTCCTGAAACACAAACAAAACAAACCAGTTTCACTCAGGTCATTAACATCTGAAGGAGCTGCCCAGGCCCAGGAGGGTTAACGACTCTCCCTCACTCCAGCTGAGGACAATTCCTAACGACCCGAAACCACTCAGGCTATTCATAGTCTCTTGAACCAATAGAAGTTAGTTTCAGGTCTAACTCACTAAAGGTGAAACGTCTTCAACTTTAAAAATCAAGTCCAGATGACTTGAGATGAGATGCTTTTTTCAGGCTTTTGAAATCGTTATGGACAATTTTGCATTAGTATTTCTCACTGTATAACTTAATATAATGTATATGTATGAAAAACATATTATTTTGAGGTATTACTTTGCTTACTTTGCTTTGCTTTTACTTATGCTGTTGCAACAATGCAATTTACCCACTGAGGGACTAATAAAGGTTTTCTTATTCTTATTTTCACTTTACAGAAAATGCTTGGATTAGGTGCCTGACACATTAAGGCCCTGTTGGCCCCGCCCACTTCACTCCATCATCTCTCACTCCATGGAGCTCAACAGTGCCCGCCCACCCCCAGTTCCGGAAGTAAAATTCACGTTTATTTTCCCCACTGACTTTTAAAAAAAATGCTTATAATAAAAGTTCAACGGCTCGAGGGAGGCTAATCAGCGCTGCGGTAACTCGTTGCCAAAAAAACAAATAATTTTGCTCTAAATGTATGTCTGAAACTCGTCAAAAGGCAAAGTTCCAAATGCATTTTGTTCAATTTTCAAGTTTTAGTTAAACTTTTTATTAGAAATGAATCGTGATATTGTTGTGAGTTACTACATCGCTGATTAGCCCTCGTCAAGCGTTTAAACTCTTAATATATTTTTTTGAAATGTCAATGGGGAAAGTGAATGGGGATTGTACTTCTGGAAGCGGGGGTGATGGGGTACACACTGCTGTTGATATCAGCTCTGGTGCAGTGAAGGATGTAGGACTGAGGCCTTTCTCTAAAGAAACTCCTGCCTCTTGAGCTTTTCCTCTTTAGTTCACACTGAATAAAGTTGGGAGGATTTGAGTTCAGACACGTGAGGAGAATCTATGAGTGCTTGTACTGAAAGGTGGAGGATAGACAGAGCATCATGAAATGGCTAATTAGCACAGTTATTAGCAACATAAAGCTAACAGATAGAAAATGAGCCGACTGCCTCGAGGTGGCAGCGTTTAAAAAAAAAACCTGAAATCATCAGAACAAGTTTGGTGACAGTGTATGTGCTTTAGAAACTGTGCTTCCTGGAGAAGGCGGGGTTTCTCGTCTCTACATAGAGCGGTGAGACAAGGGTTTTCAACTCTTGAGAAGGGTAACGCTTCAGCATACAAGATGACTCAAACATGTGTTAATAAAACAAAATACTAAGTATTTTAGATGGAAACAATATTATAACAAAGTTTACAAAATAGATTTAGCTAAATAGGAGACCTTAAAAAAAATCACAAGGTGCTCACTACTCTACCTAGTGGTTTGGAGTGATAAAGCAGGACAAATATAATATGCACATGTTTTTTTTTTTTTTTTTTTTTTTTTTTTTTGTGTGTGTTTTTTTTTTTGTTTGTTTTTTCTGAGATCATTATACATATAATACTGAAAAAAAATATAGATATATTTTGGGTAAAGTTCCTTTTGGCTGCTTCCTTCCTCACACAACCATTTCCATTTATTTGGGCTTGGAACCAGGACAAATTAGGGATATTTGGAGCCTCCCATGTCACAAAAGGGAGGTTGAATACATTGTTCTGATGTATGTCTTCATTTTAGCTCATACTTTCGTTTTATTCAAAATGGTTCTTGTCACACAGGAGCTGTAGTTCTTTACAGATTTAATTTCCTATATGCTGTCAAAGTAATATAATCTCCAAGGACACACAGGAGCCTATAGATAACATCAAACAAACAAGGATATTTAATTAAACACACAGCACGTTATGTAAGCACTACTCGACGAACAACTTGCATGAAACATAATACAGGCTGAGAGATGACCGTGCAAATATGTTCGCATCATGAAGCATCACCAAAAAACATATTTTCTGCTGAAACCATTACACAACAAGCAAATAGGGCTACGAGAGGGCTTGAGTTATAGAAAATAAGCTGCCTGCTATTATGCTATTACCTTCACTAGAAAAAAGTAGGTCTGGTAAAATGAGAATCCATTTTTAGACTTCACCATCTGCTCAAACCGAGATGAAATTTTCAACAACAAAAAGATACATTTCCTCACAAAATACTCTCACATTTTTGCAGCTTTTTTTTTTTTTTTTTTTTGGACAGATCCCTTATGTTTTTCGGCCATGGCTCAGCTAATGGACTGGGTGAGGCAGATCTGTATTGCGGCGCATCTGTTTGTGGGATGGACTTGTGTTGGTGAGATCTTGGAGCCGGACAGAGAGGGAAAGCGGGGGACAGAGGGGAAAGATGGTGACTTTCCAAAAAGCTGCTCAGTGCTCCAGGTGAAATCGCACAAGAGCACTCGTCCAGCCGCGTCCACACAACAAACCAGGCCAACGAGCTGTTCCCACTGTTTTAAAAGCACTTTCAGATACTTTTGGTACATTAGTGCAGTACATTTGAAAATACAAAAGTGATGGCCCAAAACATGATGGAATAAAAGAAATAAAAAAAGAGGTTTTCTGGATAAAATGTAACCAGTACTTCTTCTGCTTATTCCCTATCCCGGCAACTATGGGCCTTACTGTCAGGGCTGGCACAGAGACACACACAGACAACCATTCACTCTCACATTCAGTCACTAGGGCCATTTGTAGCCTCTCCAAATTACCGAACACATGCATGTCTTTGGACGGTTGGAGGGAGCTAGAGAGAACCCACAGTAACACGAGGAAGACATGCAAAATTCACCATAAGAGCTTGCGTGACGGCCAGCCTGAGAATCGATCTCACAAGAGCACTAACTTCTCTGCCACTGGGACTCCCTGTATTGTACTGTATAATAACATCAAAATATATTTCACCGGTAACGACTGATCATTTACCACAATTTGTGAGAATGTCAAAGTCTACATTACCAGAAACAGGGTTTGATGTTGACTTTTATTGACCAGTGCAGCTATTCTTTTAAAGGTGACTATTTTAAATGTAACTAAGCTTCTTCTCTGTGGGTTATGTAAAGTTAATGACAACAGGCTCAATGAACACAATACATGTAAGCCATATTAGTATTACACGCCTACAACTGTGGCATTCATTCATCTTCCACAAAATAATAATAATAATAATAATAATAATAATTAAAGCCGCAAGCGGCATTGGTAGGCCCTCGCCGGCCGCAACCGGAGCTGGGGCAGAGGAGAAACCATTTTGCCAAATTTTTTGTTGTTACCTTTTGATAAAAAAACTGCAAAAAGCGTCCTAATACTCCATAGAACTGCATTAAATGGAATTCCCATTGGAAAATAATGGCAGAATTCGACCTTCGCCATGGCAACACCAAATGATTTACGACTTGGGTACCATTTGAATTTTTGATCAGGATGACATCAAGAATATTTGTGCCAAATTTGACAAATTTTCATTGAAGTATTATTTTTTTTGTCCATACAGATTTTTGTTTCAGTCCCATTGGAATAAAATGGCAGGTTTCAGTCATCGCCATGACAACACAATATAAAATATGACATGGGTCTCATTGGCTTTTGTGATCGGCGTCACATAAAGTATTTTTCTGCCAAGTTTCGTAAATTTTTGAAAAACTAAATTTTTTACTGACCATATAAATATTTGTCTCATTCTGTAGGGGGCGCTATTGTGCCAAATTTCATTCTTTCTTATTTAATGGGTTTAGGCTTGGAGGGTTTATGAGTGTTTAAAATTTGACCCAAATCGGCATTAATATGTGCGAATAGTAGCAAATTGCAAGTATGGAGAAATCAATTTTTTTTTCGTAAAGTTTGCGGCTGCGGTGCACAAAAACCGTAAAACTTTTGCGAAGAATTTGGATAACTTTTAATGCCCCACTTCTCTAGATGATGTAGAGCGATTTTGAGGTCATTTCTTTAAACGCCCAAGGAGGAGATAGAAAAAGTACGATGCATGCAAAATTGCTGACTCAGCACTTCGCAGATTTCAATCCAAGATTACCGACTTCTGGTGTGTCAGGGGGCGTGGCCATAATAATATTTTTTGTTTGGCTCCACCTCAGCAATGTGTATACCGAATTTGGTGGGTCTACGACAAACTTTACGCTTGGCTGCCTCCCATTGGCGCAATGTATTTTCAATTTTGTAGGTGGCGCTGTCGCGCCACTTTTGTATTGTTCAGTATGGTGCCTATATTAAAAAAAATTTTCACGCACGCGTGAATTTTGGGCAAAATTTGGTGAGTTTTCACAAATGTTCAGGGGGTCAAATTAGCGCTCAAAGTGCAGAAGAAAAATAAAGAAATATAAAAATAATAATAATTTTAGCAAAAACAATATATCCGTTTACATTATACCCACAAATTATATATTTTCGGAAAGCTCTCGAGGTCCCCCACGTGACCGTGGGGTCAAATGTCAATGACGAGCGCTTACGCGCTCGTCATTGACCTATGAGTGGACTTCGCCCATTGACTCCCATTCATTTTCAGCCAATACAAGTATGTGGCTTCCATACCTGAGCTATATATGATTGTGTTGGACTGGATGCCATGAGTGTGTACATGGGAAAGCGCTTCGCGCTTTGTTTTTGTGCGCTTCGCGCACTTATGAGTGGGCTTCGCCCACTTATTTCCATTGATTCTGAGCAAAAACAAGTATGTGGCGTCCATACCTGAGGTATATGTGTTTGTGTAGTACTTGTTGCCATGAGTGTGTACATGGCAAAGCGCTTCGCGCTTTGTTTTTGTGCGCTTCGCGCACTTTTGGGCAGTGCGCTTCGCGCACTGCTGTGCAGACACAATAGGCCCTGCGCCACCCTTGGGGCTCGGGCCTAATAATGTGTGTGTCTTTTATAGCAGACTTCTATACACTCAAAGTCGCTTTACAATGAGGTTTCATTATTCATTCACTCCTCAGTCACACTTCTTCTGTAGCCACATCTGCCCTGGGACAGACTGACAGAGACATGGCTGCCATCGCTCTAACACATTCACACAGGAAAGGTGGGTGAAGTGTCTTGCCCAAGGACACAATGGGTATACCTCTGTACAATGGCCTGAGTTGTAGGGCTTACGTAGGGTACTTACGTACACGGCAGACGGCGGGAGGTGAGAAGCAGGAGCGCTAACCACTCTGCCACAGTGCACCCCTAATATAGAGTTACCATTTAAAAAGTATTTTGGTGAGTGCGCCAAGAAGTTAGGAAAGAAGAAGGTAGGTAGGAAATCTGCCAAAAAACAAACTATGCAACTGAAATTATTATTATTACTATTATTATTATTTTGGTAACACTTTAGTTTAGGGTCCACCTATTAACTGCTAACTAAGTGCTAATTATGCTAGTTGGTGGTTAATTAGCTCTTAATCGGTAATTATAAAGCATCTATTAATTCCTTATTCTGTGTGACCATAGCCTACAGCTAATTAGCCACTAACTAACATTTTCCCCTTAATAAACTCATAATTACTGCTTTATAATTAGCAATTAAGAGCTAATTAGCCATAAACTAGCATGCTAATTAGCACTTATTTAATGATTGATGAATGAACCCTAAATTAAAGTGTTACCATTATTTATTTATGTATTTATTTTATTTTTTTTATTTTTTTTGACAACCCCACAGGCCCATTTCCTGTTAAATTCCATGATAGTCCCATATGCCAGTCCGCTCCTGTGTTAAACCATTACAAAGAAAACAGGCTAACTGAATGCAAATCTCATAAGCTTCAACAATCTGAGCCAAAGTTACCATCTATCTTATTACTATTCTTACAATATTTTGACTATTTTCCCTCATCAGACAATCCTATATCACATTTTTGTACTCGTAACACTCTGCCGCACTTCCAGTGACTTATTCCACGTGCCAGAGCGCCATAATCCAGTGCGCTGATCAGGACGAGCTAACTGATTAGCGCTGTCCTGAATTTAAATGAACGCACGAAGGCTTTCAGCTCAGTCCGCACGAGACACAGGAGACTGAGCGTCGAGGAGATAAGAGGAACAAGTTGTCAGAGTGAGCCGCAGCTTGGAGATAAACCGATTGGAGTGTAGACTGATGTCAAAAAAAACGCCGTCTATAAGTAGCTCCTGCCATTTACAATCAGCGAGTGCCGGGACATGAGTGGAAAGCCGAAAGCTGTGCTCTTTTTTTTATGTGACAGCGCATCTCACCAATGAACACACCAGCTTTCAAGGTGACTTAAAAGCTCCCAGCGTTCCCCCGCTATAACTGGATGAATAGCCAGCAGAGCGCACCATTAACCAAATTTCTAAATGGTTTTTACCCACCGACAATTTCTCAGAATGTATTCAAATAATGTCAGCTAATTAGTGCTCTTATTATCCAGAGGCCGTGTAGGGTTTAATTCAAGTGGCAGCCATTCCTCATGCGGCGGAGTTAATGATTCAAACAGCAGAGAGCTAAATCAATCACCCCCAAATGAACTTCTCAGACTTCTGCTTTAAACTTGTGTGTATGAATCATTAGCGTTAAAACAAAATGTACTTGATTGGGACCCTTGCATCTGTAGGTCAGTGCTCTGTTAATCTGGTAATGCCATTTGAAGACCACTAGCTTTAAACTATTGATAAAGCTCGCAGTAGTGGAGCTATGGGTTTGTTGTAATTCTGCAGTTGTTTATGTGAAACGCACATGTTGACTGCAGATTAACAGCCTGTAAATGTATCACTGTCATGGCTTTCTTTCCCATTTCCCTTGATTGCTGCTGTGTATCATCTGCTTCTGTTTAGCCACAACCTCTGCGTCTTTTTATCTCACATCAACTCACTTCATGGCCAACATTTTTAAAGGGAGACAATATAATTTTCCTTGTTTCTTCTCTGTTTTGGTTACATTTTTTTCTACGGAGCTCCCCCTACATTACAGAATAAAGCTGCTGTGTGACCGCTTGCTTGGCTTGAAACATAATCATACAATGGTTTTCTCTTCCTTTGAGCCGCTCTGCCGTGACGAGCCATCGCTAGCTTCTTGTTATGGCTAACCGGAGCATGTCGCATTCCTCAGAGACTTCTGGGACACCAGGTCGGTGCGCCCATTCCTTCAAGGCAGGTTTATTACGCTAAGGGGGAAGTGAAAAAAGCTTCATTAACCCTGCAACCCCTCATTTAGCCATCACATGGACTCTACCCATATATTTACTATCCCTCTTCTGTACGTGTCCAAATCTGACTTTATCTCCAAAACATCCCGTCCCTCTGATGTACTCATTCCTAATCCTATTCATCCTCGTCATGAATAACCCTCAACCTCAACATCTTCAGCTCTGTTCCCTCCAGATCTGCTTCCTGTCTGTTCCACATTGTCATGGCTTTCTATTAAGGGCCTTGCCTCTGCTCAATTATATGAGATTTTAAGTTTCTGTCAACCCAGAAGAGCCCCGCGCTCTGCTGGACAACATCTGCTTGAAGTCCCACTCTCCAGCTGTAAGCAGTGGGGTTGAACATGCTTTTGCAGTGGCAGGTCCTAAACTGTGAGTTGGGCACCATCACAGACCTCCCAAGGCCAAACTTAAAACCTATTTATACAGACTGGCCTTCAACAAATCATATTAGGACACTTTCTGTATTTATTATGTATTATTAACTGTTTTGTATAGTATTTATGGACTATTTACTCACAACATATCACAAAATTATCGTTATCGCAATATCAGCAAACACAATATCCGTATCACAGGAATCATAATATATCACAAATAACGATGTGGTCTTCCATTTGACACAGATTTACACTGAAGAATCATTTTCCACCAGAGCCTTAAAAGAACATGTGTTGTGACTAAATAAAAATGTTTAAAAAGTCCAGTTTTAGTGGTAATTTAATTAATTTAGTCACAGCTTAGCCTTGTTTTTTTCCTGGTTTAGTTTTGATTTTGTCGCCGTTTTGACTTGTAAATACAGGAACTTATATTTTTTTGTGAAATGTAGTGAATTTAACTTACTATGTTCGAAAAGTAGGCTCTATTTTCAAATATCGCAAAAATATCATTATCGCAATTTTCAACATAATTATCAAATATCGCATGATTTCTCCATATAATGCAGACCTACTATTTACTGTTTTTAACATTGTAAAGCACTTTGGTCAACTCTGGTTGTTGTAAAGCATTATAGACATAAAAGCTGATTGATTGATCTTTTTGGTAACACTTTCTATGAACTCGCTGTTCATAAGATGCTATAAACACATTCATAAAGCATTATAAAGCATTCATAAGGCTTTATAATTATTGGCATAAGTTGACATAAATATGTATAGATACTCATCACAGCACTTATATAGCATTATAATCTTTCGTTATAGGCGTTTACAATTGAAGGTGACACAGTGTATTATAAAGCGTCTTTGTCCTCATGAGACCAGCAGTGTTGAGGTCAGTATTAGGTTAGGTAAAGTGTCTCTTAATTAGTGCTTATGTATGAGGGGAAACCCCACTTTACTTACTGTTTGTAATGGTGCCCTATGAATTTTTATGAGTAATTATAAGTTAATCTTACTTTACCTAGCCTATGCAATGGGTGCCTGTATCCCTTAATTAATGCGTATGAGCAGTAAAATAACCATTGACAAAAAATATATGAATAAGACATGGAATTCTGACACAAGTACACATAAGCGGCTTTGGGTCTATTCATGGATTCTGTTATGAAGCCTTATAATACTGACCTCAACACTGCTGGTCTCATGAGGACAAAGACGCTTTATAATACACTGTGTCACCTTCAGTTGTAAACGCCTATCACAAAAGATTATAATGCCATATAAGTGCTGTGATGAGTATCTATACATATTTATGTCAACTTATGTCAATAATTATAAAGCCTTATGAATGCTTTATAATGCTTTATGAATGTGTTTATAGCGTCTTATGAACAGCGAGTTCATAGAAAGTGTTACCATGTTTTCTATGTGTTTCTAATGGGGCATAGAAACAGAGACATGCATGGATTGGTAAACTGATAAATCAAAATAGTCCATAGTAAATAAAAATGAGTGTCAGCCCTGTGATTAACTTTACTTTGTCAAGGAGTGTACCCTGCCTATGGCCCAAAGCATCAGCTGGGGTAGACTGATGACCTTTAATAGGAATAAGTAGCAGAAAAGAAATATATGAGTCAAGGAATGCACAAATGGCCGGCCAACACACAACTCTCAATCACTGTAAACTCTTGGCTTTATTAACTATTCAGCAAAAGTTTCAATATATAAACTAAACCACACTGACCTTAAAGTAATAACAACGATTGATTTTTTTCTCGTCGACTATGAATCACGGAAAAGGAAATTTACCCCGAGCCTCTCACAGTGCTGTATGGTTGATGATGCTATAGGAAATGTATTCAAAGTAAGGCTTCTGTGTAAGTAATTAAAATGCATGGCCTTTCACCTCATATGTAAACCTTGTGCTTGTCTTTGTCGTTGGCGTTTGGCAAAGTATCAACAGCAGACACTTCGTCGATATCAGTCAGTCAGTTATTCAATGAGGGGCTCAATAGTCTTAGTTAACTACACAGCATGCAAATAGCCAAGTCACCAGTTGAGTTAGTAGAGAGCGACACAAAATAACATCTGTAACACACTTTCTATATTTCATAAAACCAACAAACATGAAAGATTGGGGATGGCAATGTCTTTCTGTGCTTCTGATTTAAATAACTTGATGTTACACGACCATTTGTTAAGCAAAGGCAACCCACTTTAACAAAAGATGTCAGTGAACACAGGATGAAAATTAAGTATTAGATATTTTGCTTCCAAGTGTCTGCAGTGTGAATTCTCATTAGGCACATTGGTGTAGATTTATGTGGTGGTCTTGGAAAAAGCGTGTAATAAAACAGCATGTTCTCTAGAGTTGTCAAGTGTCTTTGTAAAATGCTGATTTTATACTGTGTAACCAAAAACCCTTAGAAAATGCTGCTCGGGCTATTTCAATTTCTTTGTTTTTTGTCAGACAGGGTGTTTTGTTTACCTGCTTTACATGTTTTTACCTCTTTCCTGTAGTCTTTGTCATGCCAGGGTCGTCCGTGCATAAAGTATCCCCCTGGATCAGGGAGGCCATCAACATCAGGAAATGGGCACCGAGGACCATGAACCGGGACGAGGGAGCACGCACCCTGGCCCACAGCTGGGACGTGGTCCTGTGGAAGGCAGCACCCGGATGTCACCTGTGCTGTTTGACAAAACTACATAAGCAGCCTCCAAGACATGTCACATTAACATTATATAACGCTTATGACAAATACTACAGGAAGTAGTCGAAACATGTAAAGCAGGTAAACAAACACTTTTGTCTGGCAAAAGAAAGTTGCTGCTCGAACTCTTTTTTATTAGTTTAGATTTTATTTCCAGTCTCTTGTTCCTTTTTTGTGTTATTGCCATCAAATTTTTTATATATTTATTTTTAAATACATGAAATAATATTGCCTTTTTTGTGGAAAAATCACATAAAAACAGAGAAATGCATTAAAAGGGCCATATTATGCTTTTTTTAAACATTTTTTAAAGCAATATAGGTAGCCTTTAGAAGAGCAGCATGTTTTACAACTTTTAAACTAAAACTAAAACTACTGTCATAAAGAAATACGTGAAGAGGCCAGCAGATGGCAGCATAGCAAATAAAACAGCCTTTTGAACATAAACATAGATAAAGAGCTAATTATTTCCTTAAACTTTTTGTATAATGCCATTTTACACAATGAAAAAAACAAATGTCTGTGAGGAATCAGTGGATTCAGAGCTGTTTACCGTATTTTGGATAAATGAATGAGAGCAGACTGGATGTAGAGGGCTTGTTAATTGGTCAGTGCTTCCTGGAGTGGGCGGAGTTTGAGGAACCGAGCATTCTGGGGCCTCAGGAAGGTAGTGCCAGAGAATACAGGATTACAGGTGTGAATGAAACAAAACACAACTCCAGATATTTGTATTTTTTGATGAGGGAACAACATTATAACTTTGCATATGTGAAAAAATGAAAATATTCTGAAAATACATTGGGTTCTTAGTTGACAGATGAGGACAAGTCATTTTTTCACAACAAATTATCATTTTTTTCTTAGAGTGGTAACCATAAAAACAATACAGTGGACTCTGGGTCATCTTAACTCATTTTTTCTGGGACAAACTAATTGAGCCGTGATGTGTTCACAGTTCAACTCTTTTCAACCTTTCAGTAAACTCTCAACTCTCACAGATAGAGCTGCTTTCATTATTTCCCAGAGACAAGTGCCATCATCAAACGCATCGATAGTGTGGGGGCCTAATGAGTCGCATCACACACTGCTCTTTGCTCCAAAATGAAAAACAATATTCAGTCGATACCTTCAGAGAAATGCAGGGGCGAGTGTGATATTGACGTTATCTCGCGTTGATGGATGGATGCGCAATAAGAACAATCTCGGAGGACCAGGGCTGCAGGACTCACATGATTAAAGTTTACAGTTAATAAGAGCCGGTAAGCTGCGAGGGAAACCACTGATCACAGAAGGCTTACATATGTTTGACTCAGAGATATATTATTGGTGATAACGTTAGGATGGAATTTATGTGGATTTAATTAATAATTTTGCATTTTCAGTAGTATTTTTTTGGACAGATTTTCTTACAAGTACCTTTAAAAAACACTTAAACACTTAATTTTAGCTTAACAAACATGTAACCTCCCTTGTACATTCATTATCTGAGCTCTTAAATATATCACCCCCCTTTAAAGTTATAACAGGTCCCTTTCTGCCCCTCCCTACTGCAACAGTGAATAATCTGATTATTAAATTCAGTCTGGGATTAGGTTTTACCCCAGATGCTCTCTTTGAACCAACACTCTCCATTTTTTCCAGGCTTGGAACTGGCACAAATAGTACACTGGCTACACATGATCCGATGTCTTTAAAATGAAAAAGACTAACAATTTAATGCACTCGCTCCCATCTTTGAATGAACAGTAGCTGAAAAATGAATAGAAAACATTCAGCAAAATGTAATATACTGTACATATAACCATGACTCAGAGGAACAGCAACACACATGACTTCTGTATCAACTGGACATACATTAGGCTTATAATTTTTAGTGTCTCCCCAGCCTAAACAGTCTTGGGTCAGTGTACACTATAAGAAATAAATGTTGTGATTGTATTAAACAAGACTGCTCTTTATTTAATTATGTCATGGTGATGTTCAAGTCTCTGATTACATTTAGCATTTGATTATTCACTGCGTATTTGATCACTTTTATCATCTGCTAATGCGTGTGAATGCAAATTAGACCAGAAACTTAAAAAAAAGTCTTAAATGACATGTTTCACAGCATAATATGAGATGTGTATGTTATATTCTCTCACAAAATATTACAGTATTTAGAAGGAATCATTAAATTGTAAACCACAGACCCAGCCTGGACGTAAATATAGACACTTGCTGAACATTTTTGGAGAATGCATGCTTCTTCTGTTGGTGGCAGTCCTTTTGTGAAATAGTGAGCATCGGATAAACAGAAAAAAAAGATGAGAAGTAAGGTCAGAGACTTTGCTTGTATGTTTGCTGTTGCTGTGGACTTTTTTTTTCTTTTTTTTTTTTTTGGAGCTCCACCTACATTTTGGAGTAAAGCACTCGAAAATACTCACATGTTGCTTTCTGTGTGACCCCTCGCTCTGCTTGACTCTAATTTTCTCCTCCGCATATTCTGTATGCAAGAAAGTCTCCTCTGCCTTAGTAATAGTTGCTCTGCCATGATGAAAAAAACAAACAAAAAAAAACAACATTGCTGGCTTGTTATGGCAAACATTTCACTTTTTCATGAGACCCGAGACTTCAGGGACACCAGGTCAGTGCTCCCATTCTTGCAAGGCTGCCAGACAATAATAATAATACTCTTATATAACGCTTTTCTAGACACTTTACCGACTAAGCTACTGCTACTTCTTGATAATAGTTGCTCTGCCATGATGAAAAAACTCTAAGAAATAAAACCATTGCTGGCTTTTTATGGCTAACATTTCACTTTTTCGTGAGACCCGAGACTTCAGGGACACCAGGTCAGTGCTGCCATTCTTGCAAGGCTGCCAAGCTACACCAAGGAGAGGTGCAAGGAGCCTTATTCACCCTGCAACAAGTCATTTAGCCACCATATGAACTCTAAAACTGTTTAATTAAAGTAGTTAAAGATGGTTCCTCATATATTTTTTTGACTTTAGCTGTTCTGTTTAAAAATGTAGAGAACTGATTAGAAACAAAAAACTTATACAATAAAATAATAAAAAACTAGTTGCACATTGTCAACGAATGTTCCTTCACAGTTTCCTGGCTGTTTTTGCGAAACATCAGCCTACAACTTTTAATTGCATGCAACCAACATCCAGTCTAGGTTTTCACCAGTGGTTAAATCTGAACACCTGTCTCAAAGACGGAGGCAGTGGTGATGCCTTAAGCCTGAAAGTATTTGTAGACAGACATATATACGGCCCTCTCAAAGCTCTGTGAATTATCTCAGCATCCACGAGATCCTGCCACGGAGAAAACACGTCATTTCTGATACGAGCTGGATCCCGAATGGAGCTGTCATCTGACTTTATCTCTCCCACATCTGCCAGTGTACAGTAACAGAACCCTGACAGATGAAAGCAGACATTACCGGCTGTAAACAAAAGTTAGACATTTGGAAAAAGAAGACCTTAAAACTTCAAGTCGACTCGTGAAGCTCCGCGGATGTGTCTCTAATTTTTGACGCGGCAGGGATGTTTCCGGGCTGCAGTGTTTTATGTATCTGTCAACAGTCAGGCAGAGGTGGGAGAGAGGTGTGGAGAAGGTAGGTGCTGGGTTTGTCGTTGAAATATGAGCTCATGGAGATGCCAGAGGAGATGCATGTAGCTGCCATGTTGAGGGGGTCGGTCAAACTCTGCACGGGTTTCTAAATTAGGAGGAGGATATTCACTATGAAAATATAGCCACGAGGGAAGCCAGTGTATTCTTTGTGCCAGTCCTAAGCCTTTAAAAATGGAGAAGGGCATCAAAAAAAAAATATATATATACAAGTCACTGCACACAAGAAGGCAGGTAATTTGCAGTGACGATCTCTGAAGAAGAAGAAGAAGAAGAAGAAGAAGAAGAAATTCACTTGAGTGTGCAAGTGTTATGTATAAAAAATAATGCAGCTATTTTACATGAAATTTTTGCTCCAAAATAGCAAAAATTTTAATTTCACATTTCTTCTGCCATATTGACTACTCTTAACCCTCTGGGCACCTTAAAAATGTATATACACTCGTTTGCCTGGAAATTCCAGACTCACCGCTGTACCAGAGGATGAGTCTGGTCGCCTTAGAATCAATTTGATTTCTAGGGCGGAGCAAACCCGAATTAACGGACAGCGGAGTTACCCAATCAGAAAATGGCGGACGTGACGTTAACAAAGCGACAAGAAAGTGAGAAAGTAAACAAACGGAGTAGTGAAGCCACGAGGGAGGAACGAGGGAGTTATTTCAACATTACCGTACCATACCGCTGAATGAAACAAACTCTCGGCTCCTCGGTGCGCCATCTTGATTGTTGTCGGCGAGGAGACGCGTACGAGTGACGCTGCTCACGAAGAACACGTGACTTAAATAAACCAATCAAAATGCACGGTACGGTTTGGATTTGAGTAAACCACTGCGGACAGCGTGGTGACCAGACTGATATTTCTCTGTAGAATAACACAGAGACATATCAGTCTGGATTTTCCAGGCAATACACTTGTTACCTTAGGGACCCATTTGGGACCTCTCATAAAACAGCTATAAAAATGTCAAATATATATATATATATTTTTTACTTTGTTCACATGAAATCCTTTCTACTACTTCAGCCCTAACCATAGATATGAAGTTTATTTTCATTTATTAATAATTTCTATGTTTTTATGATCACTTTGTCATAAAAAAAATCCTGTTATTTTAGATACAAAAACACAAAATATGCCCTATTATCCAAAAATGAGTTGCAGAGTGGATCACTTGCAGTGAAGTTATTAGAGCCTTGCCTAAGTCAATAATTAATAGCAACATTGGTTTTAATGCATTTTTATTTTTGGAGCAAAGACAGGTTTTTGTAAAAACTTGGTTTAGGGGGTCAATCTTACCAAAAACCTAATTTCCCTTTATTTTGAAGGTAAAGGCTTAGATGTATTAGGTTTTCATGAAAAAAAGTATTATAATGTGTCAGGATTGCAGGATGTCAAAAATCTGTGTTTATAATGGAAGTCAATGGGCCCAAACCTAAGGTAACGAGTGTATGTAAAGTGCATATCTCCTGTTCTATACACCTTAGAACAGAGGAGGTCATGGCATTTTAAACACCAATTTAAGAAAATTATTCTGGCCAAGTTTCATACCAACAGCTTTTAAACTGATTTATTGAGGATCAAAAAAGTTAAAACAGCAAAAAGTACACATTTGGGCCATAAGGTGCTGTGAGGGTTAAACTGCAAATGTATGTTACTTTTTAATGGGCGGCAGTAGCTCAGTAAGTGGAGCTACTAAGCGGAAGGTTTGATGTGGAAATTCATGGCATCTGTGTTATCCTGATGTTATTCTATTGTCTGAGCTGTACAAGGACAACAACATGCATCACAGCTGTAAGACCAAATGATGTTGTGTCTTAGTGCACACGAAAGTCAGGCCATGGTGACCTCTTATAGATTAGAGCAAAAGTCTGAAGATATGCCTGTGACTCTGGGACACGTACTCTTTCCTGTGAATGCTTGGTAAAAAAAACTACCTTCTGCTAACGGGGGTAGGACACGCTGCATCTCTCCTCTGTACTGTGTTCTCCTGGTGCACAAGTCAATAAAGACGACTCAATGATTGATCCAGGCACAGTCTTCTTGTCAAGTATCTCAATCTAAAATTTCCATAACAGGTTGGCGGTTCAATCACTGCTACCAGGATTGCATAGTGCCCACCCACCTTGCCTTCTTGTCTGTTGAATGAATGTGTTACTGTGTGTTTGGTGGTGGTCGGAGGCTGTAGGCACAGAATCGAAGCCATGTCTCTGTCAGTTTGCCCCAGGGCAGCTGTGGTTACACAAGTAGCTTACCATGCTGCGGTATAGCTCAGTTGGTAGCGCTGTGGTGCATATACACGGCAACTACAGCCTGCCTTGGCGTCGTGGGTTTGAGTCCGGACTCCCAACACGTTGCCGAATGTCTCTTACCACTCTCTCGCCCATGATTTCCAGTCACATCTCGAATGCATTATACAAAAAAGATGAAAAAGGCCTAAAACTATCTTTAAAAAAAGAAGTAGCTCACCACCACACAGTGTGACTGAGGAGTAAATGAATAATGGACTCATGTAAAAGTGCTTCGAGAAGCTTAGGCTCAGAAAGCACAAAATCTAATCAGTTATGTGTTATTTTATTAATTATTATTATTATATTTACCAGAAGAGTACGCCTTATTGCTAATATTTAGCACTTTCCTGAAACAATCATATGAACCAATTACCTACCAAACATTCAACAAACAACCATATGACTCATAACTTACTTAAAGCTGAAGAAAACAAATGAAAAAAAAGTGTATTGTGACACATTGTGATGGCAATGCTGTTATCCATAATCATCATTCACATTATTTTATATTTTGTTAAGCTGGACCATAGAATATTCCTGTACTCTATGTGTAATATAATCACAGTAGAATAGACTATTGTCATTGAATAATAGGGTACGCTGGCAAAGTGGTCAGCCCTGTCACCACACAGCAGGAAGGTTTCAGGTGCAAATCCCGAACCATGTGAGGCCTTTTTGGGTGCAGTTTGCATGTTCTCCCTGTGTCTGTCATCAACCTAAAAACATGCACAATCGCCTCATCCTCCAGCTAGGTACTCCTGACCAAGATCCTGGCTCAGATTGGGAGGACGGGTCAAATGCAGAGAATAAATTTCCCTACAGAGACAATAAAGTCTACCTTAACCTAGTCCTGACTGTATCTGTGCCTTAAAATACTCAGATAAACCCCTCCTCACTCTGCACTCCTCACACTAAACTCTAGTTTCTTATTCCCTGCTGCATAAAATGATGCTGCACACGCATATATACACGCCTGAATGTCACACAACAATAAATATTCCAATGGAAGTTGTTCAAACGTGTTATTTCTCTTTGGTTCACAGCTTTATCCTTTTTTTTTTTTTTTTCATTTTTGCAAAAAGCCGCCCTCCCTGTGTCTCTTCTGTACTTAGCGCACAGATTACATTTTGTTCATAAAAGCCCTCTTTACTGTCAGTTTTGTTTAGCCTATACATCTCTACGATTACACAGTTTGGGCACCAGCAGCGGAAAAGAACAACAAGCCACTGTCAAAGTCTCCCAACAATATGAATGCATGCTGTTTGTCATCGCCACCCGGGCCATTTCTCCAGGGTATTTCCCCGCATTTATGACTGGATTTATTTCGTGTGCGCTTGCTTCTCCCCAGTAGCTTCTTCCTCTCGCCTTTTCTTTAATATATGTCCTGACTTGCGGGCACCGGCTCATTATTCCTATCTTGATATCTGCCAGTGTTAATGAGTAGAGGGACTTGGACTTCGCCGTAGTTGTGGTGCTGGAGGATTTATGCGGGTGTTGCGCTGAGAGGAGGGGGAAGTTGTGGGAATAGCTGGCACTCTCACACTTCATTACGAGGGAGGATATATATGACATTTTAAGGCTGGGAGACGCCAGGCTAATGATGCTTCCCGGTAAACACCAGAGACTCTCCAGCCACTGCACCTGAGAGCGCTTCCCTAATAGCAAAAAGATGTCAACAGCGTGACAAGTGCATCGACTCTGTGCAGGCTGGCTAGCTTTTCATGCATTAAACTATCGCCCGTCTTGTTAATTGAAAGCAGTAGCTCACTTTACAAACGTCTAAAGAGTGAAATTACGACCCGTAGTTGCTGTATTCTTTGTTTACTTAGTCGAATTTATGAAAATGCACGGTCGGAGGAGGTTGTCAAAGCGTGCGCTGACAGTGAAGTAACATGCCAGGAGGATTGCTGTTGTACTTGTCAACACTGCAGCACTGACCAGGGAGGAACACAATTATTGTGGGCCACCAGAGCAACGGCAACTGTAACATGAGCTCAAATGTCATAACAGGACATGTTTGAGAAGTTGCACACACCTTACGTAATACTGGGTTTGTGTACTTTTTCATGACTTTTCCAAAAGTTGGTAACACTTGCGAATAACTCACCACTGTTTATGCTATGTTTGCATTGCTACAGCATTAATAAATCTGTGTTGAACAATATTTTAATGATAAATCTGTTATTGAAACAGAAATACCACTGGGGTTTATAATTTCAATGTTCAATGTTTCAATGTTTATGTAAGTTTTTATGTTTGATGTCCTTCCTGTCGCAACCAGCCTCATACTGTGACTGGCGAAGGCAATGTGGGTGAAGTGTGTTGCACAAGGACACATTGACAGTATGCACAAGTCAAAGTAGGAATCAAACCGCCAACCCTTGAGTGAGTGGGTGACCTGCTCAACCTCCTGTGCCGCTGTTAGCCCCTAAATAGTGCTTTAGTGTGTGATTAATTATTCATACCATGACCTGAAAGATGCCAACTTTTCTGAATAGTATTGAATATAATGAATGTAAATGAAAACACAGTTTCAGTGCAATTTTATTTGTTGAATCTAATTAGTTATTTGCACACACACAAAAAACAAAACAAAACAGTAAGCTATATTAAATCTTTCACCAAATGGGTAGCATTGTTTACTCATTAAATGTCTGTCAAAATTATTTTTTTAATTATTATTGGCAAACCATATAGTCATTTTTTTTCCAAACTTAAAATAATACATAAAAATGTATGTTTTTAAAAAAATATATTGTAAATTTCCAGGGCTTTTCCAGGTTTTTCATTACTTTGATATTATTTTTTTTATTTTTTATTTTATTTGACCTTTATTTAACCATTTTATTTAAATCGTTTCGGGGTGACGTCACATTAAAACAAAGTAAATCATAAATCAAAGGCAATACTTCAAAATACACGCTGTTTTCTAATTGGCCACTTCCACTTTCATCGGCTCTGAAAAAAGGAAGTGGTATAGCTTTTATGGTCTTCATAAAAGATAATATAGCCACTGAACTTATGATCGGCCCAATTTTGTATTATAATGGGCCTGTGAGGTAGTGTAGGTCCGAGTGTCATGAGTAGTAGTAGAAAACAGGGCTCCAAGGCAATAAGTCATGCCAAAGCTGAAATTAATTTACAGTGCCACCAAATATTTACATTTTTGCTCTTCACAACATGACACAAATCTTTCTCTGTCCCCCCCAAACAGCACACACCTGCCTTTTATACAGAGCCAAATCAATTGGCTGTCCATGGCAATTTAAATAAACATATTTATAACACGCATTTCCTTCACTGTGCACTAGGACTGCACCCACATCGTCACAGTTGATTATCTATTCCCCTACAAGAAGAAAACATAACCAAACACCAATAATAAAGATGAAAAGTAAACTTCCAAAATGGTAGATCCTGATGATGTTGTTGGTATAAAATCAGGAAGTTGCTGGGCTGCTCCTCCCCAAATATTTCCAAGTAAGTAAACAAAGGATAAGGTAAGCACCAAAAAAACAGACAAATACAATGAGCCAAAACAATAAAACAATGAAACTAGATGTGTGTTTGTGTGATTTGTAACTGAATGTATTAGCTCATTAGCAATATTTCTAAATGATTTATGAGTGTGTGTTTAATACTGTATTGAAAATAGTGTGAGTATAGTAGTGAAGTTTTAGACTCAATTCGTCACAGGGCACATGTGAAGCCTTCTTGCCCCGGGTCTGGTAGTAGTAGCAGTAATATAGTAGTAGTAGTAGTAGTAGGTAACCAGATTAACTTTATCAAAGCGACATTTTGCTGCTTTAAAACCCGCCTGAAGTCCCAGGCCAGGTCTTACAATAGATTACAATATAGATTTTAATATAAAATGCTGAACAAAATACCACATCATTTGTAAACAGTAATCTCCATTTCTCAGGTCTCATTTGCTTTCTTGATATGAATATTTTATTTGTTTATTGATCTGTCCAAGCGAACACCAAATGGGGCAGTGAGGGTCTATTTTGAAAGGCATCGATCACTTCTGGAGCATGACAGCGGGCCGTTCCTATATTTGAAGTCCCGTCATTGTGCAAATGGAGGTCATATTTCAGCTTT
This sequence comes from Bostrychus sinensis, assembly GCA_020698575.1. Classification (NCBI taxonomy): domain Eukaryota; kingdom Metazoa; phylum Chordata; class Actinopteri; order Gobiiformes; family Eleotridae; genus Bostrychus; species Bostrychus sinensis. The sequence goes on along the minus strand of CM036246.1, from coordinate 32,475,859 downwards.
ATCGAGTCTTGGTCCAGCGACCGGCGACACCAGCGACGCCAGTAACATGGAGTCAGCAAAAAAAAAAAAAAAAAAAACACCTTGGGGTTGTAATCCAAGGCGCTCTTTTGGGGATAAAATATGCCATCTGAATACAGGACATATTCATCACAGATTAAACTGATAATGTCAACAGGACGGGCCCAGATGTAGCCGGCAGCAACAAACCCTTTGTAATATGCCTAATCTGAACCGTACGCCTTTCTTTCCCACAAAATGCCTGTACAAGAACAATGGACAAATCATCTTTTGATTTGAAATAGAATTGAATTTCCTTGTGAACACTGACATTAAACATTTTAGAGAGGGTTATATCCAGAGGTGGGTAGTACGACCGCCATAACAAATAAATGCCATTTTAGTCATACATTAGTTCAGTGGTTCCCAAAGTGGGGTCCGGGGCCCCCTGGGGGTCCGTGAAGGTACTACAGGGGGGCCCCCAGAAGCTGTCTATATTTCAATTTGAATTTGAATTTATTTATTTATTATTATTATTATTATTATTATTATTATCCATCCATCCATCCATCTTCTTCCGCTTATCCGGGACCGGGTCGCGGAGGCAGCAGTCTAAGCAAAGATGCCCAGACTTCCCTATCCACAGACACTTCCTCCAGCTCTACCGGGGGGACCCCAAGGCGTTCCCAGGCCGAGAGACATAGTCCCTCCAGCGTGTCCTAGGTCTTCCCCGGGGCCTCCGCCCGGTGGGACATGCCCGGAACACCTCCCCAGGGAGGCGACCAGGAGGCATCCGGAACAGATGCCCGAGCCACCTCAACTGACTCCTCTCGATGTGGAGGAGCAGCGGCTCTACTCCGAGCTCCTCTCATGTGACAGAGCTCCTCACCTTATCTCTAAGGGAGCGCCCAGCCTCCCTGCGGAGGAAACTCATTTCGGCCGCTTGTATCCGGGATCTTGTCCTTTCGGTCATGACCCAAAGCTCATGACCATAGGTGAGAGTAGTTATTATTATTATTATTATTATCATTATTTGAGACACATGGTTTTGGTTTATTAAAACAAATAAAACATAAAAAATATAAAAAGTCAATGAAAATATTAAGTACCTAAAAACATTAAGTACATAAAAAACATGTAATTTGAAATTAATTTCAGCTGTATACTTTTTAAAATATTACTTTAAAACAAATTTTAGTCAATAATCAGTGTTTTTGTAATGTTTTTATTTAAAAAAACATACCAAGGCAGTCTTTTGAATAAAGGGAAGTTTTATTGTTGGGGGTCCGCGAGGGATTTTTGGAAATTTAAGGGGGCCACGACAGTCTTGACTTTGGGAATGGCTGCAGGTACTACTGCTCCTATGCATGAAGTTGAACAGGCCAAATCAAGCCAGACAGGAAGTATTCTATTATCATTGTAATATTTCAAATTAAAAATGGCATGTGCAGACTCTCAGCCACATTGTTATGTAAGCATGACGTCTTGACTGAGGACACAGGGTCACAAACAATTTAATTCAATTCAGTTTTATTTGTATCGCCCAGTATCACAACAAAAGTCGCCTCAAAGAACTTCACAAACAGTTGATCAAACATAAACACACAGACTTAACACACAATCAACACAAACAATAACGACACTAAACTAAACAGACCCAGGACACTCCTGTCCTTAGACCCTCCTTCTCGGTAAGGAAAAACTCCTAATAAAACCCAGCTGTGGGGAAAAAAAGAAGAAAAAAAAAAAGATTGCATACGATTAAATGTGAGTAGAAAGTAGTGATACCTGGTTTCTTACCTTCGATTCGATACAAATCGATACCACCCCTTACAGTCACAACCACTGATTTTTTTGTAAATTATAAAAGACTATAGGCATACACATGTCACTAATAATGGCTTCTTTATGCCACTGTAGCAGCAGAACACAATGCACTGGGTTGGACCTGTCACTGTAGAGCACACAGGAAGGATCCAGTGGAATTCGTATAATATTAATATCACTGTTTGTCATTACTACTAAAGTATCGATACTTTCAGATTGGTACCGATACCACAATTAAATCACAGGAATCGAAGGTATCAATACTTCTGGTATCGATTCGCACATCCCTAGTAGAAAGAAAGCATTTATATACTGTACGTAGCATGTTTACCCATGGTAGAAGCACAAAAGTTGCATAAACAATCTCCAAATAAACAGGAGATTGTGGTCAGACAGGCAAACGTGGCTTTTGTTTACATGTAGCTCTCTGTATATTCTGTATATCATTTTTTTCTATCGGCTTCTTTTTTTTTATTGGGGTTGCCACTGCAAACTCCTCGCACGGTGATTTGGCAGAGGTTTTTACGCTGGATGCCCTTCCTGTTGCAACCTGCCACATACAGTGACTGGAGTGGGCAATGTGGGTGATGTGTCTTGCCCAGGGGCACGATGACAGTATGCACTTTGGGCAAGATTCAAACCAGCTATCTTCTGGTTGCAGGGCGAATTCATAACCCCCTCCTGCAATAACGGAGGGAAATTATCAAAATAATCTAATATAATCCATTATCAAAATAATTGTCAACTCATTTAGTAATGGATTCATCACCATCTGGGGTAATCATAGTCTTTGAAACACAGAAAAAAAAAAAAAAAAAAAAGGTTTTATTACCAAGACAGAGCACTAAAGCCACAGAAACAATAAAAGAAAATGTCAACTTGGCTTTTAGGATGAAAAGACATCAATAAATAATGTACTTGTAGCTTTGAAAAAGAAAATCAGGTAAACCAGCAGTTCATCATGCATTTACCTACACTTCACTATCCAATTATTCATCTATTAATCATAAAAAATAATCCACAGACTAATTGATTATCAACTGCACAAGCAACACATTCAGTGTAAATTAGCCGTAACAATAAGTGTTGTAGTGAAAACCATACGACTGGAGATCAAGACCTGTCCGAGACCACAGGTTGAGACTTTCAGACATCAAGACCAAGACTTTTAGAGGCCGAGACCGAGTCGAGACTGAGCCAAACCGAGATGAGGTCAAGACCAAATCCTGTAAACACTAAATAAAAGGAAAAAGAAACATTATTCAGTGGCTCAACTATGATTACTGACCTTCCTCCTCCAACATGTAAATATAGCCTCTGGGCTTGTTTTGCATTGTTAATTTTATATTTTATATTTATAACGTTACTTAGACTCTTGAAAAAATCTATATTGGCACCTTTTTTAGTTTTTGATGCACACTCACTTTATTTTCTTGCTTTCTGCATTTTATTTTGTAATAAGAGCTGCCTGAACAAGTGAATTTCTCCACTGTGAGATTAGTTCAATCTTAATTTTAATCTCTTAATCTTAAATAAATACAAGTTTCACAATGTGTTTAAAGCCACACATTTATTCTGAGCAAAAACGGACTTGTTAATCTTTTAGAAGCAGAGCCAGTGATAAAATAAATTATATGAATAAATTATTTTCTTTTAATGATTAGTAGAAAATTCTCAGAGACCGCCGCATAAGAGACAAAACTGAGTAAATTTCGATTCTAGACCAAGACGAGACCATCCCAGTTTCTGTTCAGGACTTACATAAAACCTCTATTTATTGTTTAGTCCAGCCTTTCCCAAAGTCAAAAGCAAAACCTCCTTAGAACTCTGACAAATCCACGCAGACCCCCAACAAAATAACTTTATTATATTCAGAATATGTCATGTTTTCCTGTAGATTTCTATAAAAAGGTTAAGGTTATGAAGACTCCACTGCTTCAAATACCACCACAAAAATACTTAAAAAAAAATTTAAAAATACTACAAATAATACTTAAAATAAATAATAAAATAAATAAATAAATAAAAATAAAATAAATAAATAAATAAATAATAATAAAAATAAATAATACTACAACTACACATATTACTTCCAAAATACTACTAATATTACTACAGAAATAATTCATTTAATAATACAACAAATGCTACAAACACTGCTACAACTACTAGAATCAGTAGTACAGAATTTCTATGAATACAGCCATAAATAATATTTCAAATGCTTTAAAGACAACAACAAAAATACAAAAAAAATACTACAAATAACGCTACAAAAATACCACAAACACTGCTATAGATACTAGAAATAATAATACAAAAATACTTTGAATACAACTACAAATAATACTACAAACATCACAGACTGACAGCTAAAATTTGCTTTAAAGTTGTATTTTTAAATAAGTACTTAATTGTGTACTTAATATAGATGACCTCTGGCAGCCCCCTGCAGCACCTTTGAGGCCCACCAGGGGGCCCTGGACCCCTCTTTGGGAACCACTAGTTTAGTCTATATTTATTTGTACTATCAGACAGTTGGGAGCAGCAAAAAAACAAAACAAAAAACAAAAAAACAAGCCACTATCAGAGTATCCCAGTGATATGAACGTCCTCAATTTTAGCTCTTCACAATGGCGCCAACCTAATCTCTTTCCGACAAAAAAAAAAAAAAAAAAAACTCCACAAGAACAAGAGACAAATTATCTTTTGATATGAAACGGACCATTTCCTTAAATACCTGTATTCCTAATGAGTCCAGGCCGCCCCCCTTCTTCTGTTCTCTCCGCTTGTCGAGCTATTACAGCGTCCGGGGAGCCATCGCCCACTGCCCGGCCTGCTTGAGTGATTAACTAAGGCTTGGGGCTGACAGGAGAGCTACCCCCCCGACACGAGCGGGAGGGAGGGAGGGTAATGCGGGGCTCTGTTTAACAAGGCAGCAGGACAGGAGGAAATACTGGCCCGGTTAGAGACGGGACGAGCGAGGAGGAGGAGGAGGAGGAGGAGGAGGAGGAGGAAAGGGCTGGGGGCGGGATGATAGAGAGAGGACAAATGGACAGAGTGGATACAGGCTGAAGGAGGCGGGGGACAATACAAGAGGTGTACAAAATGGATAAACAAGGAAGTGACAGAGAGACCAAGAGATGACAGGAGAAGTGCTCATTTTTGCTTTTTTTTACAATTAATAAGTTGTGGCTAAATTGCACCTTGTAGCTGTGTAAGGTTTAAAAGGTGGCTCTTAATGGCTCTTCATTTTACCACCTATATCTCTTATATTTGAGCCAAATTTAGCGCAGTTTTGACAAATGAGTTGTATTGAGTACTCATACATATAAATACATGGATTGTAATAAAGAATTCAAAATGTCTGATGCTTTGAAACTACCCAAGGAACTGACTTACTCACAGAACCACTCTACTACACATAGCATATAAATATACCTATAATTGAGTATAAAAATAAAAAGGACATATGTTTACTTTTTTAATTTAAACACACACCCCTTTCAATTTTCAGATTTATTTATTTCAATTCAGATTTATTTGTATAGCCCAGTATCACAACAAAAGTCGCCTCAAAGGGCTTCACAACAGTTGATCAAACATAAACACACAATCAGACAACACAAACAATAACTACACTAAACAGACCCAGGACACTCCTGTCCTTAGACCCTCCTTCTCGGTAAGGAAAAACTCCTAAAAAAAGCCCAGCTGTGGGGAAAAAAGAAGCCCTAACAGCCCTAACAAAAAGCAGGGCATTATTCAGTAGTAAAAAGTAAAAACAACAGCAACAGCTGACCTCAAAACTCAAAAAAACTTTATCATAAATATACAACCTAATAAAAAATAAAAAAAAGTAATGTTTAACTTTTATTTTTCAGGGCAGATTGGTGTGGAGGAAGATCAACTGCCCCAGCTCAGAGGGGCTGATCCGGTTTCTCCTCTCTGTTTTTATCTGCCCTGTTTTTAAAAAGATCCTTTCATAAAAAAAACGCTCTCACCGTTCACTTAAAAGAGCCGACTCTTTGTACCGGCTCGTTCGTGACCGACCCATTACTACAGAGAGTCCTGGACAGCTTCGTTGCCCCAAATGGCAGCAGGCTTGGCCCATCAATAAAGTCACATGTAACATTATCAATGCTGCAGAAATGTGGTTCCTAAAAAAAGATGCAGAAGATCTCATACATCAACAAAGTCACCAATGAAGACGTTTTGAGAAGAGCAGGAACACAAAGGGCCCTCTGCAATAAAATCAGGCAGAGACACTTTCTTTGGAACATCTGGACAAAACCGAAGAGGAGTCGGGTGAATTTTAGATGGCAACTATGGGCCTTAGGTGAAAAATGCCATTTTAAGTAATAGCTTGGTAACATAGTTCATACTTTACCTATGAATTAATGTTAACTTTTGTACTCTGAAATGTTTTATTGTTGTGTTTTCCTGCCCGGGGACTGCAGATGGAAAGTAGCCAGGAGTTAAATCTGGTATAAAGCATCCTTTTCTTGTGACATTTAAGTATTTGTCCACGGTCCCTGACAAATAAAGAATAAACTAAACTCAGTCACCAATTCATCGAACACATGCATGTCTTTGGAGAGGAAGCTGGAAGAGATCGTGTGACAGCTGGCCCCGAGGATCGATCTCTTAACCTCCTTTCTGGGAGGCGAGAGCACTAAACATTCTGCCTCCATGCCTCCTAAAGATTTAAATATCTGATTGATTAAAATAACATAATTGTAAAGAATGGGCCTCATTCACGAACCCTTCTTATGCAAAAAAAGAATTGTATTTAGGCCCTACTTAGGAAGGTTTTTTGCTTTTTTTTAAATTTATTTTAATAAAAAAAAAAAAAAAAAAAAAAAAAAAAAAAAAAAAATAATAATAATAATAATAATAATAATAATAATGAAATAAAAAAAGGAAGGTTTTTTGCATTCACCAATATTTCACATAATATTTTCATATACAGTGAAGTTACTTTCATTCAACCAGCAAGGTTTTTTTTTTTTTTGGTGTTTTTTTTTAGTGGAAATGACACAGGCTTCTCCCAAAAGATAATAAGACGATGTACAAGAGTTATCATTGTGGAAAAAATAAAAAATTTCTCACTTTTTTTCACATTTGAATAAAAAGTGGCATGTTGGTTGAATGAAAGTAACTTTAAGTCAAAATTTGCCAGGGGTATGAATAATTTTGGGCTTCACTGTATATTTTCTTAACTGGACAAAGTTCTTCTGGAAAAACAAATCCTATGAACAGGTATGAGCACTGAAATTCAGCAGTTTTGAAATATTATCATACTCATATTGCTACAAAATATTTTACTTGCAGTCTGAGTCTAGGTTACATATTTTTACAAATTAATTCATATTTTAAATACAAGAGTTTGATAGAATAACAGTGATCAGTGGTGGTGCAGACCAGGTATAAACCTAAAACATGCCCCCAGCCCAATTGGAAAATATACACTACCATGGCCTAGGAGTGTTTAGAAGGTGTTTCTTATCTTAACCCTTTAGGCGCCAGAGTTTTTTGTTTGTTTGTTTGTTTAATACAGCTTTTTGACATCCAAAATTCAAAAGGCTGTGGCTTGAAAATAATTAGAGATAGAATCTTACTGTTGAGAGAAATGTTTATTAATGTAGCAATTATAAGCATCTAATTTGCATCATCATTATCAGGCAGACGTGCTGAATTGATATTTTCGGTAAATACAAGATGATGAACCTCTATAACCTCTAATGTCCCATAACTAGTAAACTGTGAGGAAATAGAAATGCAGAATGTAAACATATAGGTCACATTTTGCAAAGTCTGTCATGGCCTGGCAGCAGCTTCATCAAACTCCTGTATCCACCCCTGATAAACTTCCTCCCCTCTCTGATCCCAGCCTCAGTGCGGTTGCTAGTCCTGTTTATGTTAGCCACGCTGCTATCACCGCGCTCGTGGCTAGCCCTGCCTCTCCCACCTCTGCCTCCTCTCCCTCGTCTGCAGGGAAAAGTGCGAGAATGAACGAGGTGTTGCTTGGTGTAGACTTATTTCACTTAGTACACTCTCAGTACCTAGGCTGCGGAGACTCTGCACTGCTCCGCGGGTCCAACAGCATCCTCGCGCACACGTCTCTCACTCAAAGCCGCATTATTACCGAACTTACGCTCACTCCCAGGGCCAGAGAAACTAAATGCACGCCAGCCTCTGTCACCTACAGTTGGAAAAGTGACTGTAAGCATAGCTCCAGCTAGAAGTAGGGTCTGTTTTGTTCATCAGAGTTGCTTGTCGCACTTCTGCAACTTCTGAATTATATTTAAATGCTGTGTTAAGGAGGAGAGCAGTGTTTGTGCAGTCGTTGGAGTTACGCACTCAGCTGAGAATATTTTGGCTGCATCATGAATCCCACATAGAGTTCTCTGCAGCTGTTCGTAGAAGGGGATTTACGCTACTTTCTTAAGTAAACCTTGAATGAGGCCCAATGTGACCTACATTAGATATCTTTATTAACCCTCAAGGAAAGAAGAAACGCACCACTGCTTTTTTACCACATTTTTGTTTGGTTACTTATTTTTGATGGAAATATTCCATGTGCACATCAACCATATACCCGTCCCTGATATTCAGACCCAATTAATCAATGCTTATGACAGTTTCAATAACAATAACATGACCAAACAATAATAATGCAGCAGTTGTGACATGTGGTCGACCAGATCTGGGACGGTCATTGGAGGATCCAGTGGTGTGGAAACGCTCAGCAAGACGTACAACAGTAGAGTGATGGACTCCAAACTCCTGGCTACAGCCGTGTGCTCCTTCAGCTTGAAGCAGGCCAATGGCTGCCAATCTCTCTCTGGTTGCAGGAGTCATGGCATTGTGAACAAATGTGCTTTTTTTTTCCATTTTGGTGTCTTTTTATAGGGAATGGTTGTGCACAATTGAGGACAGGTCCAGTTCATCTCTGAGTTTTACTCATGACCCAGACATAGGTGATTAATACAAAAATACAGTTGTTATTGCTCATCAAAATCAATCAACAGTCATTTCATTTTGACTCAGAATAGTACTAAACTCATTGTAGTCTGTAATTTTTCACTGGCTGTAATATTTTTTGACAAATTGAGAAAATGAAAGTGGTGCGTTTCTTTTTTCCTTGAGTGTACTTTTTCAGAAGACTACTGTACTCGTAATAACACTTTGCCTGAAAAACTTTACCCAAAGTTGACCTCTTTTTCCAAACCTTAACTAGATTCTGTCTTTCCTGCAGCAGACTCCATATCTCGATCTGCACAGCCTGACATCCATCAGATGTGTGACATGTGCTGCTATACCTAAAATATTCCAAAAAATTGCACAAGGGCATGAGCTGAGACGGCGACTAATGCATGATACATGGGCAGAGATACCAGGAGACAGTTCCACAGGAGTCTAACTCAGGGTCAAAGGGACAATGGGCAGGATAACGCTGTACACTAACGAACCAGTGAGCTTTCAGACGCTGCCTTGACCTGATTGTAGTTTAAAAAAATGAAAAAGATGTATGCAGAATATTCAGAGGTTCTCAATCTGTGGTGCAGGGACCACTGGTGATACGTGGACTTCCTCTGGTGGTCCTCAGGCGTCTTTAGCAGTTCATGTCCTGATTTAGTTTACTCAGAGTCACTTTTATTTCTGTTTCACTACTGCTCTGACTGGGGATTACATTTAAAAGTAGACCTGGATTAGTCCTGATGTAGTCCTAGTTTAATCCTGGTTTAGTGCTTGTATAATTCTGGTTTAGTCATAGTTTAGTCCTGGTATAGATCTGGTTTAGTCCTGGTTTAGTGCTAGTATAGTTCTGGTTTAGTCCTGGTGTAGTCCTAGTTTAATCCTGGTTTAGTCCTGGTTTAGTGCTGGTATAGTTCTGGATTAGTCCTGATGTAGATTTGTTGTAGACCTGGTTTAGTCCTGGTTTCGTACTGGTTTAGTACTGGTATAGTTCTGGATTAGCCCTGGTGTAGTCCTAGTTTAATCCTGGTTTAGTGCTTGTATAGTTCTGGTTTAGTCATGCTATAGATCTGGTTTAGTCCTGGTTTAGTACTGGATTAGTCCTGGTGTAGTTCTTGTTTAATCCAGGTTTAGTCCTGGTTTAGTACTGGTATAGTTCTGGATTAGTTCTGGTGTAGTCCTAGTTTAATCCTGGTTTAGTCCTGGTTTAGTCCTGGTTTAGTACTGGTTTAGTGCTGGTATTGTTCTGGATTAGCCCTGGTGTAGACTTAGTTTAGTCCTGGTTTCGTACTGGTTTAGTACTGGTTTAGTCCTGGTTTCGTACTGGTTTAGTACTGGTATAGTTCTGGATTAGCTCTGGTGTAGTCCTAGTTTAATCCTGGTTTAGTGCTTGTATAGTTCTGGTTTAGTCATGCTATAGATCTGGTTTAGTCCTGGTTTAGTACTGGATTAGTCCTGGTGTAGTCCTAGTTTAATCCAGGTTTAGTCCTGGTTTAGTACTGGTATAGTTCTGGATTAGTTCTGGTGTAGTCCTAGTTTAATCCTGGTTTAGTCCTGGTTTAGTCCTGGTTTCGTACTGGTTTAGTACTGGTTCAGTCCTGGTTTCGTACTGGTTTAGTACTGGTTTAGTCCTGGTTTCGTACTGGTTTAGTACTGGTATTGTTCTGGATTAGCCCTGGTGTAGTCCTAGTTTAATCCTGGTTTAGTGCTTGTATAGTTCTGGTTTAGTCATGCTATAGATCTGGTTTAGTCCTGGTTTAGTACTGGTTTAGTACTGTGTTAGTCCTGATGTAGTCCTAGTTTAATCCTGGTTTAGCCCTGGTGTAGACCTAGTTTAGTCCTGGTTTCGTACTGGTTTAGTACTGGTATAGTTCTGGTTTAGTCCTGGTGTAGTCCTAGTTTAATCCTGGTTTAGTCCTGGTTTAGTGCTGGTATAGTTCTGGTTTAGTCCTGGTTTAGTCCTGGTTTAGTGCTTGTATAGTTCTGGTTTAGTCCTGGTGTAGAACTGGTATATTCCTAGTGTAATACCAGATTAGTCCTTGTTTAGTCCTGGGCCAGTCCTGGTTTAGACCTGGTTTAGTGCTGGTTTTGTCCTAGTTTACTAGTGGTTTATTTAGTTTATAAAAATTGTACTTGGGGTGCCAGATATTTTGAGAACCACTGTTCTAGTTTGTATTATAATTTTAATAAACACACAACCTTTGCCTCAACACTAAGTTACTGAATAATCACACCCACACAGGGCCACAAGCCAGGGTTTTGTGTGATCCCAAGCCCAGATAAACTCAGAAGGTTTTGTCAATCAATATGTGATTCACTGTAGAGGCCACGAACAGGATATATTCACAAGATATGAATACATGAGATAAACTGGAGACATGATATTCTACAAATTCTAGTTCATGCAGAAATGTTACATTTGATTGGAGGGCCTGAGTTACTGTTCCCATATGCAAAGTCTGGTCTTCCTTTATCTTTGACCAACCATTTCTTGATATATATACGTATTGAACTTTGTATTATAGTTGGGCCATTGGGAGACTGAGTTGTTGCAACACGAGGGCAAAAAAAATTGTGAAGAAATGTCTTTTGAACGGCTGAGAAATGCACTGCAGTGAACAGCAGCAGAGAGGAGGCAGTGCAGGTGGCAGTCCCCTGTGAGACAACACTTAAGTCGATGCAGTGATAGAGGCTCAAGCAAAACTAATGATGTCGTCCGATTGAGAATGGGCCTTTTGAGACCTGCTACATCTCTAATGGATGATGCAGTTGGCCGCGCAGGTGTTGCCGATCGCCTTTCAAAGTTTTCCCTTAAGTCCCACTATGAATAGCCTCTCTTTTCCCTCTGAATCATATATTTATCGCCCGGCGCTGACTTTTTTGTTTTGTGTGCTCCGAGCCGCGGTGAACGCTGTGAATCACACTGACAGGAGCGGGCTGAAGTCTGCAGGAAGCGCTGATGAGAAAGAACGGTTTTAAGCAAGAAGCCTCTCCTGTGAGTGTGTGAAAGAGAGGGAAACCGGTTCATTAGCATCACCGGAGCGCTTTGCGACGGATTTGAAACAGCGCCTGACACTTCAGTCCATCCAAGCGCGCGTGCATCACTTTGTTCTGACGAAAGAGGAAAACAATGAGGTCCCATGAGATTTCTTAATTGATATCAATGATCAAGACAATGCAATTAAAATGTTCCATTTATAACTTCAGCAGCAACATTAACGTCATTACGAAAGTACTCCATTAACCAAACACATGACATGAAACAACAGATTTTATAAACTGGCAATGCTCCAAAAGCTGTACAAGTTTGATTTGAGCTCGCCAAATGGTAGGTTGTGTCAAATTTAGGACATAGTAAAACAAATTGAACATATTATTGGCAACTGCGGGGTTGGTTCGAACCTTGCTTGAAGGCCATGTGTCGTTGGATGCTTCATAAAATTAATAATTATAATGTTTTTTTTTTGTAGAGATTCTGAAGTCGGGTAGTGAAATATTTAATGCAGCCTTTATTCACTTCTCGGTCACACTCGGTGGTGGTGAGCTGCTTCTGTAGCCACAGCTGCCCTGGGGCAGACTGACAGAGACGTGACTTGCCATTCTGTGCCTACGGCCTCACGGACCACCTCCAAACACACAATCACAGAAAAACAAGGTGGGTGAAGTGTGTTGGGGGATGATGTGAACCACCAACCTTTGGGTCAGTCAGTGAAGGTTTCTATCAACTGAGCTACTACTACTACTACTACTACTACTACTACTACTACTACTAATAATAATAATAATAATAATAATAATAATAATAATAATAATAATAATAATAATAATAAATTGGCATGAAAAAGTGTCACAGTTATGAAATACTGAGTAACACATATTCTTGTTATATCCAAAAATATTTGCTCTATGCAAATGCAGAAAACTCCTTAGAGACCTTTGCCAAGGAGATTAAGTTTTTCTCACTGTTCATTAGTTTGTCTGTTAGCAAGATGTCTCAGAAAGGATTTTGAAGAAATCCTCAAGAAAGGTCATTAATGGGCCCAGTATTCTGTGAGATGTAACTCACTTTGGTCACAAGGGGTCAGTGAAAGTTTTACATAACAAGTTTTAAGATGTCTTAGTGGAGGTTGTGCTCTCAGAGTGCTTCTTGTTGTTGGTTCATTTTAGATGGAAAAAAAAGACTACTGCAACCTTACTGCCCATAGCTCGGGGTTTGCATGTTTGTTTTTTTTATTTTATAATAAAAATATATATAAATGGCAAAGTGCATAGTCTTACTGTGAACCACAATGCTTAGTAGCCAATGAGTATGTAAGAAAGCCAATGCTGAACATATAATTTACTGCAAAGCCTTTTATTGAAGAATCTTTTTAATATAATTTTGGACACCTTTGCATTAGTATTTCACAGTTTATAACTTGAACGTTTATAGCTTGAAAAAAAGTTATGCTTCATTATTATTATAGTATATAGTAGTAGTATAGTAACAGGTTCATTGTGTAAAATTCACTTGATGTAATAATTCATTGCATTGTTGTCTGAGACTGGCCACTCCCTATTTAAGATGGCTTCCTAGCACTTTTTGAATGTTTGCCTGATGAACGCTCAGTGCCGAAACGTTGTCAGACCTCACCTGTAAATAAATCTCACCTTTGCAAGTTCGACAGCGTGCGGGATTTATCTCTTCTACAGTTTATAACTTAAAATAATGTATATGTATGGGAAATGTCATCTTTGTGGGCCTTCTACTGTCTGTTGCCCCCTGCTGGCAATGGTGAGGAATGGACAGAGCATAATATGGCTTATTAGCACAGCTGTTAGCGACATGACGCTAACAGATAAATAAATGAACTGACTGCTTTGTAGCGACGACAATTTAAACGCTGAAATGATGAGATGATGGTGACGGTGTGTGGGCTTTAGAAAGGCACAGGAGCACTTCCTGGTTTCACGTGTCTATGTAGAGCCATGAGACCGAGCGTTTTCAGCTCTGGAGAAGGGCAGCGCCTCAGCATACAGGGACATGAATGAGACAAAATACTACTGCAGGTATGTTTTTGAGGCGGAAACAACATTATAACATGGTTAAAAGCTAAAAAAGTTTGATTTAGCACAATAACGGACCATTAAAAAACACTTTGCCTGCATTTTTTTTCAACATTTCTTTGCTCAAACTTCAATATAAAAAGAATATTCAACTATTTTGCAACAACTATTGAGAAATTGTGAGTGAACAGATAAGATTCAGGATTGGAGGAGTCCTGCTGCATTAATTTCCTTTTTTCCATATGAAATAATAACCGTAGCGTTTCCTCATAGAAAATGCTTATCTCTGTATTTTGTCAGCTTATTAGTGTCTTCCTGCCGAGCTGCAGCTGGGGGTACGTTCAAGATACAGATAAATGAGGAGCTGCTGTAAAAAAGTGTATATTTTTAGGTGGTAAGAGTTCAAACTAAGAAAGGCAGAGTATGGTCCAAACGTTTGTCAATGGGCCAAAAGAAAAGTGCAGGTATAAAAGTTTATATGACTTATATAATGTGTGTGGATGCAACAACAGCAACAGCTCCGAAAAAGAAAACACTTCTGGGTTAGATGGACCTGGCTTTGAGGATTAAAAAAGAAATAAATTAATGCTGGACCCAAGTTGGTTAAAATGTGGGGGTTACGGAAGGGCATCCAGAGTAAAAAGGTATGCCAAAATACTCATGAGAATAACGAAAAGGAGCAGGCAAATGGCACTTTCTTTTATGATGTGGAAAAAATATTTCACCCCCTATGAGTGCCCCTTGTAGCAACAAATAATGTAATAATGGCCAAAACTGTAATATCTGCAAGTAATGTAATCACGTTGGCATTTTTAAATGTAATAAAGTCAATAATGTAATAACCCATAATGTAATAAAGTTTGTGAGCCAATAACATAATAACATTTTGTCAATAATGTAATAAGTTATTATGCTATTGGCCTAGCATAAAAAATAAATAAACTTTGAATATGTATTAACTGCAGCCCAATCAATAGCACTGCATTTGTTGGAAATAAGATGTTTTTGTTTTTTGTTTTTTGCAGTTTGCTCATCAGAAATATGATTAGTGGGTGAATTATGATTGTAAGAGCCAGTTTAAGATTTTTTTCATGTACATCATCAATTCGCTTAGGTTTGTTTGTGAAGACTCATTCAAGCTTTCTAAATCACAACAAAAAACTTGGCTTGGTCTTGGCTTTTAGATTTGTAGATGTTTTGTATCTCATCCAAGAGACTTTTTTTATGTTTTGTTGGTGTTTTTGTTGGATGTTGCATAGTCAACGTTACTGGCTCAAAAATGTTATTACGTTATTGACTTTATTACATTTAAAATTGGCAAAATTATTAGGTTCTTGGCAGGTATTACATTATCGGTTGTTACAGGCCCTCCTTCCTTTTAGCATTGTTCAGTATATGACCCTTAATGAAAAACAAAATGGATGCCTCGTATATACGGTCAATCCTTGTGCATCAGTATCCATGACGGTCTAAAGTTTCTGTACTGTACAATTGAGAGAATGAATGTGAAAAAAAAAAAAAAAAAAAAGTAAAAAATGAAGTAAAAAGTGTGGTTCTCTTTGTTCAAGTTGCTGTGAATTACTTAGAATCAGCCTTGAGTGACTTTTTTATTTTGAATGCGAGTCCTTGAGAGTTTACTTTTCCAAGATTAAGCACCACAAGAAGCTTACTTTTTAATAATGTCATTTCTTTCTTTTTTCTCAGAATATTCAGTACACAGCTGTAATTATTTGTTATGATGATTTTTCACACCTTAGTAGTGCTCTTATTTTATCTTAATATTCTTTGTGCAGCTCTGCAATGATGCATGCTGTTGCAACGCTATTAAAAGTAGAGTTTTTGACAAATAAGCAATGCAATATCTATAGAAAATGTCAAGTAAAAAATGGCTAAAATAGATGTACAGTACAGCGATTCAACACAGTTTTAGTGTGCTTTTAACTAACAGTGCTTAATTTTAATTTTTATTCAATAACTGAGATCCAGATCACTGTTTAGAACCAGGAGCTGTATTAAAGGACCAAATGATTTGTTTAGATTAGCAGTAGAATATTTACCATTGTGAGATATAAGAGCATTTACCCCTGAACTAGCACATCTTTGTGTTTGTGTCTAAAGGGTCACTTTTGGCAGCCCTCGGCGAAGGGGTCCAGCTCTGGGTCCGCTTTGGAAAGGGTGGAGCTTTGCACTGCTGCGAGCTGATTGGACGAGAGAGAATCTACACTCGAGCAAAAGCAACAAGCCAAAGAACAGAAACTAAAGGGAAAATGTTATTTTTAATCGGACGCGTGCTTGTCTTTTTGATAAACAGTTGTATTCCAAGAGAGAACGAATTCAATTTTATGCAGACTTTTTTGAAAAACAAAGCTAGCCCAAAATAGCAACAGCTGTTTCCAGCAAAGTATACCTCTTGCTTTGAGAATCCAATGATTGTTTTTACAGATCAGATTGGTTTAAATACTAGATAAGCTCACATCGTTCAGTGGTTCAAATGCACACTGACCTCACACAGACACACACCAGCCTCACACAGACATACACCAGCCTCACACAGACACACACCGACCTCACACAGACACACACCAACCTCACACAGACACACACCAGCCTCACACAGACCCACACCGACCTCACACAGACACACACTGACCTCACACAGACACACACCGACCTCACACAGACCCACACCAGCCTCACACAGACACACACCAGCCTCACACAGACACACACCGGCCTCACACAGACGCACACTGACCTCACACAGACACACACCGACCTCACACAGACCCACACCAGCCTCACACAGACACACACCAGCCTCACACAGATACACACTGGCCTCACACAGACACACACCAACAGTGTTGTGCAAGTTCACACTTTTCATGAACTAATTCAAAGTTCAGTTCACACATGTTCAAAGTGAACTGTTCACGTTCATAATTCACAATTTTAATTTTGAACTAGTTCAAAGTTCAGTTCATTTTATTTTTAGGTGAGATATATAAATGAAAGGCTGAACTTTCTTTTCAAACTATGACTTCTATCACTATACATGTACCTACCTTCTAGCCTCACTGTAGATCTTAAATTCTATCACACAAAATGGACATCTTTGCATATATAAGCTTGCACAGAAAGGTAAGGTTTTTTTTCCGTCAGAGTCTTTGTGTGACAATGTGTAAAATGTCCGTAAATGATCATAGTTAGAGGCAGCATCGTCTGTATTCTCTGTGCCTTCACTTGCCATTGTCAGACTGACTGCTGCTGCCCGCTCCAGTGTTGCTATGAAGGCTACGCTTGTTGTTATGCTTGCTTGTGCAGTGCATCATGGGTAACGTAGTGTGAAGCCAAAGATATTAGATTCGATTATCTTTGGCTTCACCAGTAGCATGTGGTGACTTTTTTTAAGTGGGCAAGCAGACAACTTGACTTCATTAAGTTTTATATGACAACATTTTGATTTAATTTAAATTTAATTAAAAATCACTTAAATGCAATCCCATCAGTGTTTGAGTAGTAGGCTGTTTCAAACTATCTCACACTCACATATAACTATGATTAGTAACGCTGTTTGTATACAAAAGAATGTCATTACAACATTTTTTTCCACAAAGCTGGCCTTCTCTGTCGCCTTATCAAAGAATGTGCCCTAAGTTTTTGTTTTAACTTTAATTCATAAGCACTAAAATGAAGATGGATGGATGATGAGTGAGGTTACAGCCTCACAGATGAGGGAGGTTCATCAGGACTCACACTGAGATCAACACCAGACCAGTGCACTGTTAATGCTGCTTCACTATAATAAAATCTCCAAAGAAGCCTTACACATCACACCACAAACATTAAAAACACCGCCTCACTGACACTCACCTCTCTACTCAAGCTGCAAATCCAGTCCCTGTTACTTTTTTGAAGAAACGTCCTGTATTTCCTATAGCTGAGTTTGTCCAGAATAACCAGAGACCAGTTCATTCACACTTCTGTAATATTCACATCCAGTCCCCGGCACGGGCCGCTGGCTCCTCTCCTCCAGCTCCACTTCTTACGAACATGTCTGACACTTAACGATGTACGTGAGCCTATCATTTACATGACACGCAGTTTTATGCAGCAGCATGTTCTCATGAGAAACATGAACAGGGTTTAAGCTACAAACTATGACTTATCTGTAGAAATGCTGTTACACACAGAAAACACAGACGATGCTGCGGATACTTGTGGAAAGTTTTGTTGTCTAACGCGGCGCATGCGCACTGTATTGTATGGGGCCGTAAGCTGCACAGTGCGCTGCTTATCGCCCGCTGCTGTCAGCCAGAGATATCTGTCACTGAGCCTGAGACTGACCACAGCATGCACGAGCCTCCAAAACAAGCTGCTGGGCCTCAGCTTGACAAGCTCCAGACAGAAACAGTGCACCATGACTCTGCCTCCACGAAGGAGAAAATAACAGAAATGAATGGCAGAGAGGCAGTACCTGGAGTGGCCAGCAGGTCGCAGAAAGAAAGTGACTGAAAGCAGGTAATAGACTGATTCACTATGGAAGTGAACGGCAAAATGAAATGTTTGGAGACATAATGATTTAATTTCGTTATAGTTTTAATCCGTGTATTTTTTAGATTTGATTGGTCAAGCACTGCTTGCCTTGCTTGCCCTCACGGCACGCCCATGGGCTTCACACTACATTACCCAAGATGCATTGCGCACACAAGCGCTCTCTGGTGAAGCTGTGCAGTTTTGGAGTGGAGCCCGTGGGCAGTGAGGGACAGCGCTGTTTAAAAAGTACGATCTCTTCAGACCTCTTCACTCGACTCAGGTGAAAATAACTTCCGACGTTTAATTGACGTGACGTACGTCGTTCATCTCACATAATCTGAACAAATTCACGTTCAAATTCTTGATTTACAAATGTGTTGCGTTCAGTTCAAAGTTCACATAAAAATGAACGTGTTCAATGAACGCGTTCATTTGAACTCGTTCAAGCACAACACTGCACACCAACCTCACACAGACACACACCGACCACACACAGACACACACCGGCCTCACACAGACACACACCGGCCTCACACAGACACACACCAGCCTCACACAGACACACACCAACCACACACAGACACACACTGGCCTCACACAGACACACACCGGCCTCACACAGACGCACACTGGCCTCACACAGACACACACCGGCCTCACACAGACACACACTGGCCTCACACAGACACACACCGGCCTCACACAGACGCACACTGGCCTCACACAGACACACACCGACCACACACAGACACACACCGGCCTCACACAGACACACAGTGGCCTCACACAGACACACCGGCCTCACACAGACACACACCGGCCTCACCCAGACACACACCGGCCTCACACAGACAAAAACCGGCCTCACACAGACACACCGGCCTCACACAGATACACACTGGCCTCACACAGACACACACCGGCCTCACACAGACACACACTGGCCTCACACAGACACACCGGCCTCACACAGACACACACTGGCCTCACACAGACACACACCAACCTCACACAGACACACACCGACCACACACAGACACACACCAGCCTCACACAGACACACACCAGCCTCACACAGACACACACCGGCCTCACACAGACACACCGGCCTCACACAGACACACACTGGCCTCACACAGACACACCGGCCTCACACAGACACACACCGGCCTCACACAGACACACACTGGCCTCACACAGACACACACTGGCCTCACACAGACACACACCAGCCTCACACAGACACACATCGACCTCACACAGACACACACCGGCCTCACACAGACACACATCGACCTCACACAGACACACACCAGCCTCACACAGACCCACACTGGCCTCACACAGAAAAACCAACCTCACACAGACACACACCAGCCTCACACACACACACCAGCCTCACACAGACACACACCAGCCTCGCAAAGACACACACCAGCCTCACACACACACACCAGCCTCACACAGACACACACCAGCCTCACACAGACCCACCCTGGCCTCACACAGACAAACCAACCTCACACAGACACACACTGGCCTCACACAGACACACACCAGCCTCACACAGACACACACCGACCTCACACAGACACACACCGACCTCACACAGACACACACCGACCTCACACAGACACACCAGCCTCACACAGACACACACCAGCCTCATACAGACACACACCAACCTCACACAGACACACACCACCCTCGCAAAGACACACACCACCCTCACACAGACACACACCAGCCTCACACAGACACACACCAGCCTCACACAGACACACACCGACCTCACACAGACACACACCGACCTCACACAGACACACACCGACCTCACACAGACACACACCGGCTACCTCCAGTAAACCGTCCCGTCCTGCTGTACTGTCCAGTGGAAATGTGCCTTATATCTGGGTACTATACTTTTCCCAGTGGTGGTGGATGATGTAAAAGTACTGTAGTTAGTTTACTACTAACAATTTTCATGTATCTGTACTTTACTTGAGTCAATTTTAAAAGGGGTACAAATACTTGTACATCACTACATTTTAGAGCGCGTGTACTGTTTACTCCACTACATTTCCGAGTTGGTTTAAAGTACAAAATATTTTGAGTTTTGGTTCAAAATCATGTGTTTTTGTTGTGCCCTCATTGTAGATACACAGTACTTAAATATAACAGATGCAGTAAAGTAGTACTCCTTTAGAAACATCGGAAGACAAAAGATCTCAGGGATAGATTCAGTCTCTCCTACTGCACCAGTTTGTTCATTTCATCTAAAATAAGCAAAATACCTCACATTTAACACTTTTCATGAGTTGTCAAGTCCACAAGTACATTTGAAAGTCAGTACTTTTTTACTTAAGTAGAAATGTTAAGGCGATACTTTAACTGAAGTAAAGAAATTGAGCACTTCTTCCACCACTGCCTTTTACCATTACGAGATAGGACCAGTGCCTTGGCAGAGGTCTATGCCTTCCAAGGGCTTTTAGTTTGGATATTTCTTTAATTGTCCTGTAATTTTGTTTTATTTTTGTACATTGATACACCTTTCTTTGTTCATAATTTTTCTTTTTGTTGTTGTTGTTGTTGTCAGTAACTCTATTGCTGTTTTGGCAGAACTAATTCCAATATGACAGAAAGTTATCCACAATATCTCACTTTGATACACGCATCTTGGGTGCAGTTAAATCTTGTTGCCCAATTTGTGTAATAGCTGTTGTAAAACTAATTATACAAGTTATTTTCTTTATTAAACTACTTCTTCCTCCTCTTATAAAGTGAATCGACAGAGGAGCGATGCGCCAAACTTCAGACGAGGCTCGAGAGGAAACTCAAACCTGTCATTTGTACATCCTCCCTCTTCCAGCGGTGTCCTTTTGAAGTGCTCTCAAAGGCATTCGATCTCCGCTAATTATCATATTACAACTTTGAACAGCAGCTGAGATTCAGGAAAAACCACAAGGACCATTCGTTAAAAAGCAAACGAAAAGAAACGGCAACTTGCTTCTAATTAGAGACATTTTTATTATTCTTAAGAGTTATTTACCGGCTGGGTCTAACCTGAAAAGATGCACGACCCAACATCCAAGACTGACACGTTCACGGCGCACAGTGAAGCCAATTATTTTCCCCTCCGAGCGAGAATACGGCTGTGCTGACATACACTGAAATACTGACATCCAGCAACAGCGTTTGAAGAATATTTTAGTTCACCTTTGTGCGTTAAAAGAAAATATAAAGACGGGAGTTTCAAGGCTGCACTTTCAAATCATGCACTTAGTCCTCGAGGCGTTTATTAACCAAAAGATGCAATTATTATACAGTATTTACTTATTGTAGTGGGAAAAGCCTGGAGGTCTTTATTCAACGTAGAGATGTAAAGATTTAGGATCAGACGTTAAAAACAAAGCCACTGTTCAATCCAACAAAAGGTACATTCATCACAAATGCTGTATGGTGGAAAAAAAGGCAAGCAGAAAGCAAAATATCCAATATGTAACTAAAAAGTTGCTAGATCTTAGAAAAACAACCCCAAAATAAGTCACTTTCTTTACCAACAAGGTTTTTTATCAATTAAAAAATACTGCGACTACCAATATTTTCAAACAACTTTACAAAAAAAAAAAATCAGAAACAAGCCCAAAGACGCTTATATTACTAATACTAATTTGCTCCTTTAACCAAAAAAAAAAAAAAAAAAAAAAAGTTTCCTAACCACAACAAATGAATAATTATTTAAACTATTATTATTGTTAACAACACCACCAACAACATTTATATATTTTTTTATACTTCCCTGGTTTATCACTATTTCTGAAAATATCCTAAAATTCCAACTATTACTTTTTAAAGTTATCTTGCAAACAAACATTAAACACGACTACTAATATTTAGAGATATTAATATAATAATAATATAATAGATTTGAAAAGTCGCTCATAATAAGCAAACTTGGCAACAGTGGCCAGAAGAGAGTGTAGACCTCCACCAAGGCATTGTTCGTATCTCGCAATGGTAAAGAAATAGGGCCCAGACTTGTCTTGAACCCCAGATCTTCTAGTTCAGGGGTAAAGAAGACACAAAGCTGTATCACACAACGGTGAAGAATTCTGTAAAACCAATAACTTACTCCTTTAACAAAAACATACAAACAAACAAATAAACAAAAAAAAAATCTATTGAGACAGGGTTTAATATTATTATTATTATTATTATTATTATTATTATTATTATTATTATTATAACACAATCTGAATTGAGACAGAGTTCCTTAACCACACCAAAAATAATAAACAACACAATGTAAATCCAAGTCAATCACACTGAAATAAAACTGTCCACTTAGGAAGCAACACTGATTGACATCAGTTTCACTGCTGTTGTGCAAATGGAACAGACAACAGCTGGAAATTATAGGCAATTAGCAAGACCCCACAATAAAGGAGTGGTTCTGCAGGAGGTGACCACAGACCACTTCTCAGTTCCTATGCTTTCTGGCTGATGTTTTGGTCACTTTTGAATGCTGCCGGTGCTTTCACTCTGGTAGCATGAGACGGAGTCTACAACCCACACAAGTGGCTCAGGTAGTGCAGCTCATCCAGGATGGCACATCAATGCAAGCTGTGGCAAGAAGGTTTGCTGTGTCTGTCAGCGTAGTGTCCAGAGCATGGAGGCGCTACCAGGAGACAGGCCAGTACATCAGGAGATGTGGAGGAGGCTGTAGGAGGAGAACAACCCAGCAGCAGGACCGCTACCTCCTCCTTTGTGCAAGGAGGAACAGGAGGAGCGCCAGAGCCCTGCAAAATGACCTCCAGCAGGTCACAAATGTGCATGTGTCTGCTCAAACGCTCAGAAACAGACTCCATGAGGGTGGTGTGAGGGCCCGACGTCCACAGGTGGGGGTTGTGCTTACAGCCCAACACCGTGCAGGACGTTTGGCATTTGCCAGAGAACACCAAGATTGGCAAATTCGCTACTGGCGCCCTGTGCTCTTCACAGATGAAAGCAGGTTCACACTGAGCACATGTGACAGACGTGACAGAGTCTGGAGACGCCGTGGAGAACGTTCTGCTGCCTGCAACATCCTCCAGCGACCGGTTTGGCAGTGGGTCTGTAACGGTGTGGGGTGGCATTTCTCTGGGGGCCGCACAGCCCTCCATGTGCTCGCCAGAGGTAGCCTGACTGCCATTAGGTACTGAGATGAGATCCTCAGAGCCTTGTGAGACCATACGCTGGTGCGGTTGGCCCTGGGTTCCTCCTAATGCAAGACAGTGCTAGACCTCATGTGGCTGGAGTGTGTCAGCAGTTCCTGCGAGACCAAGGCATTGATGCTATGGACTGGCCCCGCCCATTCCCCAGACCTGAATCCAACTGAGCACATCTGGGACATCATGTCTCGCTCCATCCACCAACGCCACGTTGCACCACAGACTGTCCAGGAGTTGGTGAATGCTTTAGTCCAGGTCTGGGAGGAGATCCCTCAGGAGACCATCCACCACCTCCTCAGGAGCATGCCCAGGTGTTGTAGGGAGGTCATACAGGCGTGGAGGCCACACACACTACTGAGCCTCATTTTGACTAAAGACATTATGTCAAAGTTGGATCAGCCTGTAGTGTGTTTTTCCACTTTAATTTTGAGTGTGACTCCAAATCCAGACCTCCATGGGTTAATAAATTTGATTTCCATTGATAATTTTTGGGTGATTTTGTTGTCTGCACATTCAACTATGTAAAGAACAAAGTATTTAATAAGAATATTTCATTCATTCAGATCTAGCAGTGTATTTCATCATTTTTGTCATAATTAAAGTTGTTTTATAGTTGTAATAAGTAACAATTCCTGGGTCTGTCAGCAGTAGCTCAGTCGGTGAAGCAACTTGCCCGAAGGTTGGTGGTTCAAGCCCCGCTACCTGCATTGCATACTGTCATTGTGTCCTTCAGCCACCTTGCCTATGTATGACTGTGTCAGTGTGATTGTGTTTGATGGTGCGCAAAATGGCAGCCACACTTCCGTCAGTCTGCCCCAGGGCAACTGTGGTTACAAAAACAACTCACCACCTGAGGAGAGAATAAATAATGAGCCAAATTGTAAAGTGCTTTGAGGAGCTTGGCATGCTTGTAAAGCGCAATAAAAATCCTATCCATTATTATTTTCACCATTTCTGAATATATCTTAAAAACACAGACATTACTTTTTAAAGTTATCTTGCAAACATACAAACAATTAAAAACACTGAGACAGACCGTAATGACAGGAATAATATGAAGGAGCTATTTTTTCATTTCAAGATGTATAGCTTATTCACAGTATTTTTATTTTTTATTTTAAAGAATTAAAGGTTTGTGTTAGACTGTGATAGAGCATCACCAAGGAGAGGAATCAGGAAAGGGGAGTGTATCATTCAAACTCAACATTTCTTTTAGACACATCACTTTTACAGTCACAAAATCAGGTAGTGCAGCTTTAAAAATGCACAAAAAGGAAACATTAGAAATAAGTTATTTAAAAAAAACTCACTTATTACTAATAATAACTTCTAAACTTCTTTTTTGAGTAACTTAAAATAGTGAATATAGTCTAACAATAGTGTTATAATGAGGTGTTTTGAAGGCTGCACATTTGCTCATTTAATCCTAAAGGAATTTAATACAAAAGAAAGACGCCATTACCATATTGTTATTGCCTCAAGGACATTATACAACACAGAGATGCACAGATATAAGATCAGACACGAAACAAAGGTATGGGTTTGAATCCTCCTTTGTGCATAATCATCACCATTGTAAACAATATAAAAAAAGCCTTATGGGAAAAAAAGGAGAGGCAAGCAAAAAAAAGCCAGGCATCTGTCACTACGCTTCATGTCTGCCTCACACACGTTCTCAAAGCGTCTCTAAAATGTGCCTGACTAATCATCAGTAACATGACAGTTAGTGAAACGCGGTGATCATACCGAGCTTTCTGCAGCGATGCACTTTTTTTCCGTTCAGCCCGAGGGGAAGCCCCACTGAGCTGTGGACGCCCCGCTCTGCAGCCAGCGCTTCACATCAGAGGAGGAGAAATAATGGGCAATGAGCACAGAGCACACATAAAATAGTGAAAAATAATAAGTACAAAACACACACATATGAAAATTGCTAATTAATTTAATGCAAATACACCGAGTTTGTAAAAATGACCACATAAATCAGTAACACAATTATTTTTCCATAATGTCTTTACTACTTTGATGTTCCATTTTCATAGATGTATGGTTAATAGAGTAATGC
This sequence comes from Bostrychus sinensis, assembly GCA_020698575.1. NCBI lineage: Eukaryota > Metazoa > Chordata > Actinopteri > Gobiiformes > Eleotridae > Bostrychus > Bostrychus sinensis. The sequence continues at coordinate 32,450,200 of CM036246.1, read as the reverse complement.
AGATAACAAGCCACAGATAGAGGCAAATGCGCGTAAATTGAGGTTTTATTATAAGGCTATGGTTTATTTTAAGGGTAATTAGCAAATTTTGGAAGAAAAAAATCTGTCTAATTTTAGGTAAATTCATTTTCCGCTGGTATTTAACAATATGACTGTCAAGACTTTTCACTATGAATCTTTGCAGTTCAAAAAAATACAGTTACACTTGTGCCTAAAAGCAAGTATGTTGTGGGTTCTTTTCCCAACCGTCCAGCGATGAACTGTGAGGAGTATTTCAGTGAATTTCAATGGACGGGAAAGCCAATCAGCTAACTATACAAACTAACCTGGTCATGGTAAATGGTAAATGGTCACATTTTATATAGCGCTTTTCCACCTTCATGGGCACTCAAAGCGCTTTACATCAAGGAACTGTTCACACTCACATTCATACACCAGTGTGCGCAGACACCGGAGGCAAGGTGGGTTAAGGCTGGATCCCATTTCTACCCCTTAGCCCTTTGCCTTAGCCCTAGCCCTTCATTTTGCGCGTTCACGAGAGACGAAGGGCTGTCCCAGTTCTCTTTTGCAGTCAGGGCGAGGGCTAAGGCGAAGGGCTGTACTCCCCTCCAAACGGAGCGTTTCCAGATGCACACTTAAAACCAAGGGTTAGGAGGAGTTTACCATGATACGTCGTGTTTATGGGTAACATGGCAGCAACAAAGACGTATATTCTGCATTTATGACCATTTTAAGAGTTACGACAGAGTTCTTTTGTGTTTTGTTCACTTTGTGCTCGTTTAAAATAATGTAGGCTACATAAAATTTGCTCGCCTAATGGCAGTGCCTTACGCCTTGTATCTGTTATTTTGTTGCTACTTCTTTTGTATTTATGTTGTAACTAAATAGTCTCACAATTTTGCGCTGACAGAGAGGACCTTAAAGTTTATGCCAGTGTTTGTTTTATGTCGATAGCTCCAGTAATCACGGAGATATCCACCGTTAAAGTTTGTGGAAAACATTGCTATGAAATACAGGCTTTAGACGAGGATTTAGTGATTTATCAGCGGGACCCGCGGTGTTTTTAAATAATGTAACTGATGTTTCAAACAAACAAACACAAAAAGCTTCATATATCCCATAACCTCATTTTAATGCCGCTAATTTGATGCATGAGTCACGTGACGCACATGCGGCTGTATTTCACAGAGACAGGTGATCTTTACCTGAGCACAGTGAGCTCCTCCTGCCCCATGCGGTGTATGTAAAGATTAATCCTATGACAGTTTTAGCTTTCAGCAGTTTGTTGCTTTCTCTGGTGTTACAGCTGTGTTTGAGCTGAAGCTCGTTCACCTACAGTTCTACTGTTGTTCACATGCGCCCCCTTCAGGCTGATGTTGGCTTGTTTTAAAAAAAGTAAAGTATAAACTGAGCAAATGGTTTGTACAATGATGTATAGCCTAATATAGCAGTGTAGGGCTGTCCCATTTCTTAGGGGGGTATTGTCAGCCCTACCTCTTACCCCTCTGTTTTAAGGTCTAAGGGGAAGGCGAAGGGCGAGGGGTAAGAATGAGAAATGGGATTGGGCCAGTCTGTCTTGCCCCAGGACACAACGACAGTATGCAACAGTGGGAGTGGGGTTTGAACCGCCAACCTTCTGGTTATTGGATAAGCAGCTCTACCAACTGAGCTACTGCCGCCCATCCAGACCAAATCTTTTCCTATTCTATACAAAGAAGTTAGTCTGGTTTCCTTTTGCTAGAATTTAATTTCTGTGGCGGAACAATCACAGGCAGAGTAATCAATCAGAGAAAAGAAGGGCGGGATATAAGCAGTGCACCACTGACCAAAACAAAAATGGCACTTAAGAAGAATTGTTGCCAGTTTTGCCATAAAACACCAGAATATGCTACAACTCTCTACTTATTTCTGGACAGCGACAAAAGCCAGTTGTACAAAGAGTTGTGGAAAAAGTCAGTTTGTTTGAATGTGGTCTTTACATCGCACATCAATGGGACTTTACTGTTGTTAAAATGGCAATAAGATTAAAAATAAGCCCACAGAGAACTGAACAATAATGAGGACTTGGCAGAGCCAACAGGTGACGAAGGAAAGCACTAAACGCTTTAATCGGGAGATTAAAGTGTTTAGTGAAGGTGTTAAATTCACTCTGTATTAGCAGGTGCCACCTAGGTGATTTTTAATAATAATAATAATAACTTTATTTCTATAGCACTTTTCATAACACAGTACAAAGTGACAAACCATAGAAGCAATAAGAACAATAGAACAATCCAGTAAAATTAACCATATAAAAACATAATTTAAGCATTATTGTAAAAAAGCCATTCTGTATAAGTTCGGTTTCAATTTAGATTTAAAAGTGACCACAGAGTCGGCTGACCTGAGCTCCTCAGGCAGAGAGTTCCACAGCTTAGGAGCTCTGACTGAAAAAAGCCCGATCTCCTCTGGTGAGGAGTCTGGAGGAGGAGACCTGAGGAGGACGGTCTGACCCGAGGAGGACGGTCTGACCCGAGGAGGACGGTCTGACCCGAGGTGAACGGTCTGACCTGAGGAGGACGGTCTGACCCGAGGAGGACGGTCTGACCCGAGGAGGAGGGTCTGACCCGAGGAGGACGGTCTGACCCGAGGAGGACGGTCTGACCCGAGGTGCACGGTCTGACCCGAGGAGGACGGTCTGACCCGAGGTGCACGGTCTGACCCGAGGAGGACGGTCTGACCCGAGGAGGACGGTCTGACCCGAGGAGCGCAGGCAGTGACCAGGAACATTTGGGGCAAGTAAACCACAGATATATGAGCGGGCAAGACCATGAAGAGCTTTAAAAGTAAGTAATAACATTTTACGAATTCCAAGAGACATGAGCACATAACACCAACTGTATCACTTCACTGGCTACCTGTGAGTTTTTTAATTGATTTTAAAAAGTCTTGCAGCACTGTTTAGAGGAAATTATCTTTCGCTTTTGTAAGATGTGCTGCAGATAAACAGCTGGGATGGGTCATCAACCAACTCTCTTGCTTTTGGAAAAAAAAAAAAAAAAAAAAGCATAAAGGGCTGGTTATTCAGGCCTACAACCAACTGAACTGCATTAAACCTAGCTAACACAAAAAGAGGCACGCATGTAGAGTTAACCAGAAAAAAATTGCCACATCAACATATTTTGCTTTACATATTACATTTTATCTTCTGTACCACTGGGAAGAGCTGTCCCCAAAGCCCAGTTTAAGGAACACTGCAATTTAGTTACATCTTTTTCCAAACTTTGCCTTTGGACAACATTTGTTATTAAGTGAATATTTCAAATCTGCCAGACCTCTAAAGACTAAAACTCCAACGTCTCGCGTAAGTCAAGGACACAAAACATCCACTGTTCCTCGTATTGTTTCATCTTTTCTCCAGCTTCCTTCGAAGGCCACTCGATTTCTATGTAAGCACATCTTCAGCTTTCTTTTTTCAAAACAAAAGCTGAACTCGACCTCTCTGTTTCAACATATCTGTCAGCCGCAAAACTACAATTAAGCTGTGAAAACTCATTGTGACGAGCTGTCAGCGCGTACCCCCCCCTCGTCCTCCCGCCGCAGCGTGAGACCGTTCCCGTCTGACTAAACTCTGAATTTATCCGTCTTTAACTGAATCCTTTAGGGAGCTGGGATTTACGTCCCGCTGTGGTGACTTAGACTGATTTTGTTTAGCATTTGTTCAGCTCAAATTGACACTGAATATTTATGATTTGAGGAAATTTCAGAGAAGTTTACGGCACTAAGTGAGTCAAGCTTCAGTGACTCCTCAAACCAGACTGTTGTCTATATTATGAAAGAAATGCATATTAATCACAGAAGAAAAGTTTATGACTGAAGAGTTTTGACTTAAATAGTTATGCCTTTGGTAGCGTATCTAAAGGTCTCAAGACTGTGTACTCTCTGGGCCAGTCCCAAGCCGAGATAAATGGAGAGGGTTGTGCCAACAAGAGCATCCAATGTAAAACCAGTCCTAGACCAAAAAAAAAAAAAAAAAAAAAAGGTGATAACCACTGCACGCTGGAAGGCAAATGATATGCTTTGGCGATCCCACAAGTGAATCTTGCAAAAGGAGACAGGGTAGAGGACTAGCAGACATTGTTTTTTTTTTTTTTCCAAAAGCAGGACAGTCTGGTTCCTCAGCCATAGTGAGCCAATTCTGTTAAAATTTCTGGATACCGGCCTATCGCAGCCATTTATCTGCAGTTTGTCTTACAAATGTGGAAACAATCTATCAAAAATCATCAAGATGACGCCTGCTAATACAGAGTGAAGTGTATACCTTCTCTCGCCTGATTAACTGTGTTTAGTGCTTTTCTTCATCAGCTGTTGGTTCTGCTGAAGTCTGCATTGTTCAGTTTTCTGTGGGTTTTTTTTTTTCATCCTGTTGCCATTTTAACAACAGTAAAGTCCCACTGATGTCCAACATAACAAACACATTTAGACTTTTTCCACAAGTCTTTGTACATCTGGCTCCTGCTGCTGTCCTGTTCAGAAATAAGTACATAGCTGCTCATAATACAATGTGTTTTTGCGTTTTATGGCAAAATCGGCCACAGTTTTTCATAAGCTCCATGTTTGTTTTGGTTACAGATCCATTTGTCCATTTGTGATTGCTCCATTCATGGAAATGAAACTCAAGCAAAATGATACCAGACTAACTTCCTTGTATAGAATAGGCAACATGTTAGTCTGGCCAGCCAGGCTAGAAAAAATCTGTTTGTTTTGGTAAATTTGGTAAATTTGGTAAAAACGCCATCCAATGTTTACACAAAGCTAATTTATCTAAAGAAAAGTTAGAAATTAGAAAAACATCAATAATTACATTTACTAGAAAGTTTCTGCAGGGTCTTAAAAAGTATAAAAAAAAAAAAAGTTTCAAATTTGCCAAGATGCAGACTGTTCTCAAATATATCATATATCTATCATATATCAGATGCATCTACCCTAAAATGTACACTTAAATGCTCAAAGGCATTTTCCCAGCATGAATATAGGAGCTTGGACATTTTCTTACTAAAACCAAAATGCTTTGCACTCACTGTCATCAATGGTCTCAGCTTTTTGTACACTGCATGCTTACAAAATACTGTAAGTCTTATTTTTCTTAAACAATTGTCTTAAAAAGGCAAAAAAAAGTCTTAAATTAAACTTGTTGAAGCCTACAGAAACCCTGTTTCTAACAATTTTCCCAAAACAATATTGGACTTAATTGTTGTTAACCATTATTATTCTTTATGTTCCCTGCTTTCTTTATGAAAAATTAATAGGATTGTGTCAGGAAGGGCATCTGGCATAAAAACAAACCTATGCTAACATATCATGGCAAATTTGCTGCAGAAAGAAGTCCAGCTTAAGTGGATTTCTTTATTCATTTTCTTTGTTCTCAACCCTTCTACACAATAAACTGCCTCTGGACACAATGTAGAAAAATCTTTAAGTAGTTGTCATGGAAAACATACAGACAGTGTGGGTGTTATGATGTAAACCACATGCATAATTATTGACTGAGACTTCATAATTAGGTTGCTCTCAGCGATGATAGAACATATTAATCTTTATAATGACCTCTCAGCTGGTTAAATGCACAGACTGACTTTCCTGGTGATTAGTTATTCTGTCAGTTCTCACGCATCCATCGCCGTGTAATTTATAATTGTCTCCTAATGAACCCTGCAACTTTGATTGAATATTCAAACTTTCAATACAATACTTGTAAGATTAACAAACAATATCTGCATTGCCTCGGTGAGCTAGACCGGTGGTTCTCAAACTGTGGTGCAGGTACCAATGGTGGCTTCTTCTGGTGGTACTCAAAAGTCTTTTGGAGTTTAAGTTTTGATTTAGTTTCATTTAGAGTCAGTTTTAGAGTCTTAAATTTAGTTTATTCCTGGTTCAGACTAGGTCTAAACTAAAACAAAATTGTGACTAAACCAAAACTAAACTCAGTTCAGTTCAGTGCCAATAAAGTACTGAAGTGAACTGAGTTTAGACACAATTTTGTTTTAGTTTAGACCTAGTTTGGACCTTGTTTAGAACAGTTTCCATCCTTATTTCAAGCATTTTAATCTCTATCCTGTTCCTCAGTTTAGACCCAAGAATGCAACAACAGTGTACGCTGGGGTTAGAGCAGGAATTGAACCTCTAACTCTCTGATTAGTGGGCAACCTGCTTAACATCCTGTGCTAATATCGCCCCAGAGCAATAACTATTTCTGAGTTGCCTAAAATTGAAACTTTTGTCAACAGTTATCACTTTTTTTGTGAAAGTTGACATCTATCAATGTCTTATTTTGGCTTTTATATGGTGTTTACACTGAATGAGAGTGTGCTGGACCTCATTTTAAATGCTCTTAAAATATTCATAAAGTGTATGGAGTACTAGACGTATCATCTCCATTATTGTCATTAAGTTACTGAGCAGAGACAGTGGCTTGGAGGAAAAGACAGGAGGCAGATCTGGAGGTAGCAGAGCTGAAGACGTTGAGGTTCTGTTTCTTCATGACGAGGATAGCTAGGATTAGGAATGAGTCCATCAGAGGGACAGCACATGCTAGATGCTGAGATGGTTTGGACAGGTACAGAGGAGGATGCTGGGGTTAGTGCTGCCAGACAGAAGGCCAAGAGGAAGCTTTATGGAATTAGCCAAAGAGTTGCCTTTCCAGCCTTTCCTACTTTCTTTTCTAAAGCAGGAGAGTTTGGTTCCTCAGAAAACCATTTATCTGCAGTGCATTGTATTGTATGGAAGCCAATCTCCTATCAAAAGATGGTGCCAGAGTGAACTTTAGTTAGTGCTTTCCTTCATCGCCGGTTGCTTCTGCTGAAGTCCTTGTTGTTTTTGTTGTTGTTTTTCATCATCTTGTTGCCATTTTAACAACAATAAAATCCTATTGACATCTGATGTAACAACCACATTCAAACAAACCCACTTTCTCAACAATTCTTTGTACAACTGGCTTTTGTTGCTGTCCCAGTTCAGAAATAAGCACAGAGCTGCTCATAATACGGCATATTCTGGTGTTTTATGGCAAAACTAGCAAAAATTCACCCCCTTTGTTCTGGATACAGGTCAGTGGTGCACTGTTTGCGTCACGTCCTTCATTTCTCTGATTGGTTACTCCGCCTGGCAGTGTTTTGCCCATAGAAATGCGAAAGGATACCAGACTAACTTCTTTGTATAGAAAAGAGTTTGTTTGGATGGCCAGGCTTGTGAAAGCGAACATGAAGTTTGTCTGTATGAGAGAAGAGGACACAGAGGTTAAATTGAGTCAGAGTTAGTGGCATGCTTGTCTGTTATATATCTAGATAACGTAGAGCAGTTGCTTCTTGTATAAGATCAAAGCCACTACAGTCAGTCAAAGTCACAGGGCTGCACATGAACTGTCTGTTTGATATTAGAGTACCTTGAAACGCCGGTGGTCTTACAATCCTCTGGCACCGCCGCACATTTTTACATCCGCTCTCGTTTCCGCACGTCAAATCGAATGATGTCGCTCCTGCTCGCGGCGGGACAGGTCTGTGTGAATAATTGAAAACCCGGTGAATCTATTCTGATTGAAGCTATGATTGTATTTACCATACAAATAAAGGCATAACCGTCCGCCCGAGTGAGTGACAGCGGATGGGTTTGCACTGCGGAGAGAGCACCGGGTCACCTCAGCCTGAATTGTCAGTCAAAATCCATTTGCACGCGACAGCATTGGGGCCGGCTGACAGCTCTGGATATTAAACCTGCAGCGGCGAGGCGTGCATTCCTGAAAGCCGACACTGATCTGGCACAAAAGATCCTTCAATTCACTCCACACTTGGACTTTTGTTACTGATCCATGGGAATGTAAGGCCAAATCAGACTAACACTACATATTCAGTGGACCTAAATGCATGCCCTCTCAACAATATACTATTCCCATATATATTGTATAGCTTGCTATTGATCATTGTTATGTTTTTTTGACTGTTCATATGTAGGATAAAGCGATACTCAACATATAAGCTTGTTCAATTGCCATGTTGGTAACACTTGTGGTCATTTGGTCATGCCCACAATTTTTCTCACAACTTTATTTAACATTCTTGTCAGAGATTTCGAGCCTGTCCATCCTGGGAGAGGATCTTTCTTTTAAAGTGGTCTTTAAACCCCTCCAGCTGGGTTTTTAGGAGTTTTTCCTTAAAAGAAGGACAGGGGATGTCCTGGCACTGTTTAGTTTAGTGTAGTTATTGTTTTAGCTTGTCTGTGTGTTTATGTTTGACTGTGTGACTTTTGAGGCGACTGCTGTTGTGGTATTGGACGATACAAATAAAACTGAATTGAATTGGAGCTTTACAGTTGTAGAGAGGAAATATACAGGTAAGCCTCAAAATGCTTAGATCATAGGACCATACTGTAATTATATATCATCCTGGTAAACATGTTTTCTTCTTGCATGCATACAAGAAAATATGAATAAAAATTTGTTGGCACAGGGCAGCTAAGAAAATAGGAAACCGTGGCCTGGCCAGTGCGACCATTTATTGTCCTACCCTATACAAAGATGTTAGTCTTATGACTAATGCTTATGAAGAATTGTTGCTGGTTTTGCATTAAAACACAAGTGTATGCTGTCTTATTAGCAACTAGAGCTTAGATCAGGCCCCGAAAAAATGCTTGAGGATATGAAATTCTTGACTATAAGCGAGGCCTGAGTACCATTAAACGATACCTTTGTAGTATCAAAAGAAAAGTTACAAAACTACTGGTAATTTTTTATTTTTTATTTGATACTTGAAGTTTCAGTACTTGGTGGGATTTTGTATTTTCCTTTTCATGTAAAAATCAAATAAATAACATAGAATAGTGATGGGCGATACCACTTTTTAGATTCAATGCAATACTGATTACTTTTGGGGGGAATTTAGTCGATACCGATACCAGATACTGATAATCTCTTATGAGCAAACTTTTTTCATTCAAACATTTTTACCCTTGAAGACAAATCCCATGACTAAGACTGGCCATTTAACAATTTTATTGTACACAGTATAAAATAATTAACTTAAGTGTGCACAGTAGTGAAAACCGCTAACTTCCTGTCACATGACATGGATGGATCAGACCAAAATGCTGCTGTGTGGGGGAGTTTTGGCACTAAAACACTGGAGTAAGTTATCCCCAAGTGATGCATGTGCTTTTATTTCACATGTATTAATTAGTATCAATGCTTTATTCTAATACTCGATACCCAAATGAGTATTGTGTGAGTATCGATACTCCCATCACTAACACAGAATGAATCATACAAACTACTGGTCTGAACTTAGAGCTAAGACTTTTGCTCCAAAAATTGGTCTTTTATTCAGTATTACTGTGTTTTATGAGTGTAGAAGAAGAATTAGCACACTACAGGTGGCCTATCAGAGAAAGTATCACTCATGTACCAGTATCAAAAGACAGTTATTGTTTAAGTACTGGTATTAAAAAAATCTGAACAGTCCCCATCCCTACTATTAGCAACTCTACTTATTTCTGCATGGGCAAGCAGCAGAAGCTAGTTATCCCGCTTGTCTCAAAAACAGCCAGGACTCTGAGTACAGTATTTAAACTGCTATGGTTTATGTGACCTCTACATCTAATGATTTTATACACTCTGCTCTTACAGCTGGAGTGTCCTTTCTGCAGTAGTATTGCGAGCATGTAATTAACCGCAGTGCATTCGTCATGTTTCTGAGCGTCGGGTCACAGTCGTCATTAAACACTCCAGATTTTAAGTGCCGCACGCGATTCGGCAGCGGCGGTCCACTCTCCGTGATCCCGTTTTACTCCAAGGGCAGTGGGGCACAGAGCGGTTAATGGGGTTCAGTGGGTGGTAGTCTGACCTTTGAACTTTCAGCTCATATTTGTGTCCTTGTTGGTAAAATGTGCTGCACAGTGTCAGGAGATGCATCAATTTCAATACTGAATGGAGAAGAGTGAGAAAAGTCAAGGAGTTTGCAAGTTGTTGGAAAGTTTGGGATGAAAAATAGGTTATCAAGTTTGAACTACATACTCTGTACGCCTAAATATCTTTAAAATACTTTCCATATTGCTTTGTAATGGAGAAAAGAGTCATATTGCTCACATCCAGGTTACATTTTACCCAGATCTTTACATTTTTGCATTTGCATTAACAAAAAAGATACATTTATTATCTGTCTGCATGGAAAGGTATTCTTAAGCTCTTCTTCAAATGTATGTAAAGTGTTCAACAAAGTATCATCTACGGCAGTGGTTCCCAAAGTGGGGTTCGGGGCCCCCTGGGGGTTCGCAAGGGTGGGGCCCCATAGACTGTCTATATTTAAATTCAATTTCAATTCATTTTTTTATTTCAGACACACAGTTTTGGTCCATAACAACAAATAAAACATACAAAAAGACAATTGACAATGAAAATATTAAATACCTAAAAACATTAAGTACATAGAAAAATTGAATCTATCTAAATTGAAATTTGTTTTAAAATATTACTTTAAAATTAATTTTGGCCAACAGTCAGTGTTTTTTGTGATGTTTTTTTATTTTATTTTATATATATATATATATATATATATATATATATATATATATATATATATATATATATATATCTGGACAAAAACATCTTTTGAATAGAGGGATGTTCTGTAGTTTGGGGTCTGCGAGGGATTTTTGGAAATTTAAGGGGGCCACGAGTCTAAACTTTGGGAAAGGCCGATCTAAGGTTTATCCATGTCATTTGCAAAAGACGTCTACATTAAACAAACATTACATTATCTACATTAAATAAACCCATGACCTCTCAACAGTATAACTCCCATATTGTACTATAGATTGCTATTGATCATTATTATGTTTCCACAAACTGTTCATATGCAAGATATAATGATACCCAACATACAAGCTTGTTCAATTGCCAAGATGGTAACACTTTTAGGTCATTTGGTCAAAAAAAAAAAAAAAAGTCATATCGCTTGCATCCAGGTTCCATCTCTACATTTATTATCTGTCTGTGTGCTATTCTCCAAATGACTTTAACTCAGAATATTTATCTCGATTAGACTAGTTAAGGTTTAATTTATTTACTTATTGGGCTACATTATTTGACTTATTTCAAGTTTCTGGTTTTCTCATTTAGAGTAAGAAAATTGCACTTAAAATAAGAAAAAAAAAATCTTAAATAATGACGAGTGCATCAATGGGTCAAAAAAATTTTTGTTTTTCAAAAAGCCAGGTGCTCTTCGATGATCAGTGGAGTAAGAACCAGAAAAAGGATCCGAGGCACTCTGACATAATAAAAGTCCTTTATTAAATTCCGACATTCCGCGAAGCATGCCAACGCGTTTCGACCCAACACGGGTCTTCATCAGGGCAGAGAAAAAAAAAAAAGTTTTATTTGAAACAAGTCAAATATGTAGCAAAATAAATCCAAAAAAAAAAAAAAAAAAAAAAGTACAGAAAAACCTAGTCTAATCAAGATTAATGTTCAGAATTCATGTCATTTTAACTAATGTTGAAATTCCATTTTGCTGTGTTTTTTCATTGGTTTGATTGTGGAACCCAATTTAATGTGACCCACATTTTAATTGTTTCTACAATAAAGTTGATGGTACACGTATTTTAAAATATGTTTCACCACTTTAACTTAATCAATATTTAGGCTTTGTAGATGCCACACATATGTTTAACTTATATAACCTATCTGGCATAGGTTTTACACTGGATGTCCTTCCTGACACCACCCTCTCTATCTAGCATAACACTTTTTTTTGGGTGAATTTTAAACCCACACACTGCCTCTTTTTGATCCAAAGATTTGATATCTTGGACAGAATCTGGGTCACACTGCAGAAACCTAATACCAACAAGAAATGTTGCTCAAAACCTGAGTCTCTACCTCTGCATTTACCTGCAGCTTTGTAGACTTATCTTTGACCATCTAAAAATAGACCTGACTATATTTTTTAGAAACCTACCTGGAGTAGACTGCCTCAGAAACAAGAGAGAGGAGTAAATTATGGTTAGATCTAACTGCGGCATTTGACACTGTCGACCACAATATTCTCCTGTCACAGCTTGTGTCTTGTGCAGGCATTAAAGGCACAGTTCTCAAATGGTTTTGGTCATATTTATCTGACTGGTCTTTTTCAGTCATTCTCAGACCTTTAAACTCAAGAAAAGCCCCTCTGGACAGTGGTGTGCCCCAAGGCTCAATTTTAGGCCAAGCACTTTTCCTATTGTACATGCCCCCATTAGGATCAATTAAAAACATATCTCATTTCACTGCTTCACCGATGATATCCAAATTTATCTGCCTTTTAATGTAAAAGACTGGATGTCACTGAACTTTGAAAACTGAAATTATAATATTTGGTGATCCTGATTTGTCTGCTTTTAATCGATTGTCTACTTACTGCTGCCCCTTTGTAAAAAGCCTTGGTGTTTTTATTGATAGCGCTTTTAAACTGGATAGATCAGCTCTGTAGTTCAGACTAGCTTCTTCCAGCTGAGACTTACTTGCCTCCTCGCCAACTGGAAAAAGTAGTGCACGCTTTAATAACATCTCACCTGGACTATTGTAACTCGCTCGAAAAGACGCTGGGATCACATCAGTCCTGTGCTGTCCTCCTTCCTCTGGCTGCCTCTTGCTTTTAGAATCCAGTTTAAAATGGTCATGAGACAGGACTTTAGTGACGTCAGTCTCAGACTCAGACTACAAATAAAACAACAGAATATAGCTAAAACAATAAAAAACAAATAAAAACCAATAAATCGTTAAAAATATTAAACAGTAAGAAATATCCAGCTCAGCTTGTGTTAAAAGCCAGTGCAAAAAAAGTGTGTTTTTAGCAGTGATTTGAAACTTTCAGTGGATGTAGCAGCTCTAATGTTTAGGGGGAGAGGGGTCCACAGTTTGGGGCCTGCTATGGCAAAAGCCATAAGCACTGAGGTCCTCAGACCAGCTGCTGTTAAACTGCCCGAGGTCCAGACTGAGAACCAGAGGAGACCGGGCTTTTGCCATAGCAGGCCCCAACTGTGGACCCCTCTCCCCCTAAACATTAGAGCTGCTACATCCACTGAAAGTTTCAAATCACTGCTAAAAACACACTTTTTTTGCACTGGCTTTTAACACAAGCTGAGCTGGATATTTCTTACTGTTTAATATTTTTAACATTTTATTGGTTTTTATTTGTTTCTTATTGTTTTAGCTATATTCTGTTGTTTTATTTGTAGCTATCATTGTGTTTTTTACTGTATTTTATTAACACTTTACAGCACTTTGGGGCAGTAGTGTCTGTTTTTAAATGTGCTATATAAATAAACTTTGACTTGACTTAGTGAACTGAACACATTGGGCCCCTGCTTACGAGCAAATTTGTACTTAAGCCCTTCTTTTGCAAATTATTCCTTATTAGAATAATATTATTTAAAAGAAAAACAGTGATCAGTGGTCGTGTAGACAAGGGATAAACCTAAAACAGACTTCATACTCACTGCTACAGTGCAGCTCTGAGCAGGGGCCTCAGTCTCTGTCACTGTGTGGCCTGCTGTGTTACTCCTGAACTGTGGCCCCGTGCGCACCCTGCTCCCCCCTCCCCCACTTTTTCTAAGACTTGAGAAATACGCGACAAAACGACCAAAGCTCTCATTAACTTAAGTGAGTTTGTGACTGAAATATGCTTCCACTGACTGTGTCTTAAGCCCTATTTGCATGGGATTAGTATGACCTAGGGACCTCCAGTAATGTGTAATAATCATCAATATCGTCTGTGATTTTTATCCTGTACAAATCTGCCATATCTGTAAAAATGTCTGTAAAAATTCCCTTGAAAATTACCTACCATATTTCGGCCAACACAGAGGTCCTCTGATAATATTAGTCCCGTGTGAATCCCCCACGTCTGTGATTCAGGCTGTTTTTGTTGGCAGATTGTTTCCTAAAGTTCACACAGCGATCCAAAATGTCTTTTACGTCTGCATTTAAACTATATTCATAATAAGATGTCGCTTTTGGTCTTACTCCGAAACTTTTTTTCTCAGAGTAAAAAGTAAAAAAAAAAGAGTAAACAAACTACGGTGAAGACGTGACCCGGAAGCACACTTCCCGTCGTCATGGCAACGTTAGACTAAGTTTTTGGAGCAACATGGGGCTGTTTTGGAAAATTTGGATGCTTTCAGTGCTAAAGTTAGCTCCAGAGACGAATCGCAGTGAATGGATTAATAAAGAGGGGCACCTACTGTTTAAGAAGAGAGAAATCTCGACAGATAATGGATGACATGCGTCGTAGCCTGAGGTAAAGTTTGTTTTTTATCAGGACAGTAAATCAACAAAAGATAGTAGCTTAAGATTAAGTAGCTAGAGCTAGAAACATAAACAAAATCTGGGATTTTTATTAGAAATCTGTGTGATTTTCAATTCATCATATCCGGATAGTCCGTAAACTCGAGTAAATTACAGACATTGTTTATCCTGTGCAAATGCCCGACTAAAAACACTGACGTCGGGGGATAATTCATGAATTACAAAGGTCCAGGGGTAATGCTTATCCTGTGCAAATAGAGCTTTAGTGTTTTTGCACATTTTTAATCGCTGCTGAATCTGTAAAACTTCTGTAGATGTAGCTGTCAGATTGACGCTTCCTGGATCCCTTTGCCGTGAGTCTGAGACTGACGTCACTAAAGTCCTGTCTCATGACCATATATGGAGTTTGGAGGGTGTTTCTTGTCTCAATGCATAGTTAATTCTATGTAAATGCAATGTTAATGAGGAGTGCGGTAAGCGGTGCACTGAGAAAGAATCTGGGAGCTTAAGAATATAATAAATCATAAGTCATAAATCAGACATTGACTTCTCTTAAGCAGTTTGTAGAAGGGGTACTTAAGTAACTTTTCTAAGAGAACATGAGGCCCATTCTTCTGTACCAGGGCCATGCTAACGCCACCTAGCTAACATTTAAAAAGGAAAAACCATAGAGCAAATGTCTCCAACCTTTTTTCCCTTGAGAGCTACTTTTACAAAATTAAAATGGCAGAGAGCTACTTGAGCTTTGTAACATTAATTCTTTCATCTTCTCACTCATCACCGTTAGGTATTGCAGGTACTGGAGCCTATCCCAGTAACTATGGGCCTTAGGCGGGGTACACACAGTGGCCATATAATCACAGGGCTGACACTTTCAACCAAAAGAAAATTTAGTTTGTTTTACTTTAACATTTACCTGAAAATTGACAAAATGTTGGTGTCCACAACTCACATTTTGCATAAAACAAATAAATAAATAAAACAAAATTGCTGCATGTGCTTTTTTTGTGTTTGTATGCAGCAACCGGCATGCTTGCACTGCAGATCTGACACACATATCATTAAAACTTGTGTCTTCTATGACTTTTCTTACACCTTGATTCAGTAACTAATAAAAATGAAAGTTTTTTTTTTTTTTTTTTTTTCATGAAAATAGTAGTTTTTAGCTTTTTAGCTGCGGTCATGCTTGCTGCCAATCTTATATGCTAGGGTTACACAAGTTGCTTCTTTTTCCAAGTGATGCATCAAATTTGACTAATCGTGCTTGGGGAGCTACTTGGAAAGTGGTTGAGAGCTACTGGTCGCTCACAAGACATCTGTTGCAAGAGGGCCATATTTATAAGTAACTAAGGTGCTTTATTACATCTTCTCCTTCTGCCCATTCCCATTAGGGGTCGAGGCTGGCTGGCGCCTATCCCAGCAACTATGGGCCTGTAGTGGGGTACCGTATTTTCCGGACTATATGTCACACTTTTTTTCATAGTCTGGCTAGGGGTGCGACGTATACTCAGGGGCGACTTATATATTAAAATATTTCAGGTGTTGGTTAGAGGGCGCTCTAGGCTTGTGTACCAGCATCTGCTGCACCTGTACCACTGACAATTTAAAATGTAAACATTACCGCTAACAACTTAGGCTATAAAGACAACTGAGAAAGAGCGGAATAATTGGAAATGGAACTGATGCTGAGTCTGACGACAGCCGACAGAGGAGGAAGCGGCGCTTTGTCTACCTCCGGAGTTGGCGGAGTTGTTCAGAAACAACACCGAGGATGAAGAATTTAAAGGATTTAGTGATTAGGAGTGAGATGGTGAGTTTGGTGAACTTGTTATATTATGTTCTTTATGCTATAGTTATGTGAATAACTGTTAATATATTACGTTAACATACGAGACTCCTATTCAGTTCGTTGTTTATGCTTCATGTCGCTGAATAACCATCAATGTGTTACGTTAGCAAACCACACACCTATTCAGCCTGTTGTTCTCTATTCTATTATTACTATAACTTGCCTTTCAACATGAAATGTCTGTTCTTGGTGTCGGATTTTGTAAAATAAATTTCCCCCCAAAAATGTGACTTATAGTCCAGTGCAACTTATATACGCTTTTTTCTTCTTCATTATGCATTTCTTGGCAAGTGCGACTTATGCTCCGCAGCGACTTATAGTCCGGAAAATACGGTACACAGAGACACACACAGACACAACAGACACCTAACACATGCACGTCTTTGGACAGGTCAAGAAAACTGGAAAGAACCCACAGTAACACGGGGAAGACTTGCAGACTCAGAGAAACTGTAGCCGTTGTGTAGTCGTGTGAAATATTCTAATGGTAATCCTGCAAATTAGGTCTTTCACTTTTTTGAAACAAATCAACCTTTTAAAATACTGCACTGAACACTTTTTGTTCAATTTGAGGAAACATTACTGCCATGACTCTGAGGGCCATGGTTCATTTTATACCTATGCTCTATTGAATCGCTTCGCTCAGTAGCTTTTATTTAGACATTTTCAGTATTTTTTGCTTATTAAAAGCTCTATTTCACTTTTATCCGCTGTCCAATATGAGTCAATGGCTGCGGCCCTGATATACACACACCTTGATTAGTGTTAAAACATTATTGTGGCTTCGAGAAACATCAATTATGAAAAGAAACTGCTTGATGAAACTCTTCATTTATTAAGACCGTGGCTGTATTCTGAATGAATGATCATTTCTGGACCAAGATCAAGCTCACCTTTACTTAACCGGAGACTAATATGCACTTAAAGACATTTTTCTTGCTTGCACCAAATGAAAATTTAGTATAATAGCTTTCGGTGACCTATTTCAGAGCTGACTTTTTTTCCTCCACTTGCTCACAGTGAGTTGTCACAGTCAGCGATCCTTCATAGCCCGACGCCGCTGCAGTGACCCAATCCCACGACAAGGAGAGCGGCCTAAAGAACAGCGCAGATGATTGCACCGGACTCGCCGTTCCTCCCACCTTTAACTAATGACTTTCAACGTAATGGCCTTCAACAATTATATATTATAATATATATATATAATATTTTTCATTGACGGTCCGAGCCGGGGCCAGGAGTATTGTACAGGAAGGAGCTGTGAGATGAAGTGAGTGACTGTAAGTGGGCACGACTTCCTGCTGTGTGAAAAGAAATGACATTATCCTATTGAAGGAGCGGATTTCAAAGCTACTAATGGAAGTTACGGCTGTGTAATGAGTGTATAAGTGCATGGCTTTTATGTTGCAAGCGATTGAAAGTCCCATCTTCAAACAGATCTTCACACTTTCACACAAAGGACCACATTTATGTCTCTATTTATGGCAAGGAATCCTTATTCTTGTCTTATAATTTATGTCAATGCATTTTTAAACTAGGTTTTATAACTCTCTCTCTGTCAGCTGCAGTAGTTTGCTTTAACAGTTTATCCCTGATCACATGTATTTAAGAATCATTATCACCTTAATATTTAAGATTTTAAACATTGAAAGGTGATATTATGCTTTTTCAGGCTTTTTAAGTACTTTTGGACACCTTTGCATTAGTATTTCATGTTTTATAACTTGAAATAATGTCTTTTGGGGAGCTGTTACTTTGGCTTTGCAGAGACCACTTGGATTAGGTTTCTGTCGCCCCCTGCTGGGAACGATGGAGACTGGACAGAGCTTTAAATGGCTAATTGGCACAGCTATTAGCAACATGGCGCTAACATATGTTTTATTTGTGTCAAAGTGAGTACTTCCTGGTTTCATGCAAATACTTAGGGCGTTTTCGGTTCTTCAGAAGGGAACGGGCTCAGCATACAAGATTACAGCAGTAGCTCAGTTGGTAGCGACGCTTGCCCACTAACCCAAAGGTTGGCGGTTTAATCCCGTACTAATGCATGCTGTCATTGTGTCCTTGGGCAAGGCACTTCACCCTCCTTGCCTGTATGAATGTATTAGTGTGACTGTGTTTGGTGGTGGTCGGAGGGGCCATAGGCGCAAAATGGCAGCCATGCTTCCATCAGTCTGCCCCAGGGCAGCTGTGGTTACAGAAGTAGCTCACCACCACTGACTGTGGCTGAGAAGTGAATAATTAATGCACCAGTTTATAAAGCGACTTCAAATGTCTAGAAAAGCACTATATAAGATAATAATAATAATAATAATAATAATAATAATAATAATAATAATAATAATAATAATAATAATACTCAAACATGTGAATGAAACAAAATACTACTCTAGGTTTGTTTTTGAGGTGCAAACAACATCATATTTAGCATTATAAGGAACCTTTACAGGGCTCAAGCCTGCAGGGATTTGTATATAGAGTTTGGGAATCACGCCAATACATTTTACTCATATAATGTTAATTTTTATAAATGTAAAATAAACATTTGCATGCTTTTAAAAGTTTCACATGACTTTTGAGTATTTCTGTTGCATGCTTTTAAATAACTTTAGTATTTCAATTGCTGATGATGGATCAAAAATATGTCTGCTGCACAATTCAGTGCAACTGTAAATGACAAGCATTTACTTCACCAAACCATCAATGTTAGGTGTCTATCTCATAAATACAAAGAAAGAAAAAATCAGTGATTCTATTTATAAAGTTATATAAATAACGGCCTATTAACCATGAACTAAGTGCTAATTACCATGCTAGTTAGTGGTTAATTAACTCTTACTTGGTAATTATAATCTATTAATCCCTTACTCTGTGACCATATTCTACAACTAATTAGCAACTAACTAATATTTTCCCCTTAATAAACTCATAATTACTGCTCATTAGTAGGAAGTTGTTGGACATTAGTGATGGGTCGTACTCGAACGAGCCGGCTCTAAGAGTCAATTCTTTGTAATGAACGAGATGAGCCGACTCTCGTTTCTGACAGAGCCGAATCTTAAACCATTCCTACTCTGCTCCGCGGCTCCACGGCAAGCAGCATGTATCTTTTGCAGGGCACGCCGTGCGGCAAATCACGAGCGAGAACAGACTTGGATCGTACCATTATGTAAAAGAAGAAAGGGGGCAGGCTCCGAACGCAGCGAGAATAGTTCAGGTCAGATACACGAAGCAACACAGTGAGACGGAGGATGCATGTGTCAGGAAAAAGTGAAAAAACGAGTGAAACATGAAAGAGGAGCAGCATCTGGCTACATTTCAAAGACATTGGAGATAGCAAAGCTGCGTGCAAAATTTGTAAAATAAAAATATCCTACAAAGCAGGGTCAACAACAAATTTGCCCAGGCATCAAAGAAGCACCCACCCCACCGTGCAGAGGGAGGACAGAGAGCAAGCCACTAACCCTGGAAAAACTGCAAGTGCAAGTCAAACTAAATATATAAAATATATTAACTGAAGTTTTGTATTTTTGAAAGTAAAACTACATAAAAATGAGTTTATGAACACCAACACACAAATGATTCATAATTCCTAAACTAGGCACTAATTAAACAAAGAGCCGTTTGGGAGCTGTAAGAGCCATCTTATATTCTAATTTGGTTTATTTAGCTCTGCTTGTAGTTTAGTTTTTTAGTTAAATATCTTTGGCCAGACTGGTCTCTGATACACTTTGTCCTCTTGTGTGATACCACTGTGTGCTACTGCTAACTGTACTTATGCTGTTGCAACAATGCAATTTCCCCACTGAGGGACTAACAAAGGTTTTCTTATTCTTATTCTTATTCACAGGGAACCGATCCAAAAGAACTGAATCTTTGAAAAGAGCCGGACTGCCCATCACTATTGGACATAAATTATGATCTTAATAAGAGTATATGCGTTATTAAGGACTAGTACCCCAAAAATCGTATTAAGATCATAATTTATGTCCAACAACTTCCTTAATTCCTACTAATGAGCAGCAATTATGAGTTTATGAAGGGGAAAATGTTAGTTAGTTGCTAATTAGTTGTAGAATATGGCCACACAGAATAAGAGACTAAAATGTGTTTTATAATATACTAATTAAAAACTAATGAACCATTAACTAATTATTAATTAATTAAGTATTAACTAATTAGCACCTAGCTTGTGGTTAATAGGTGGACTGTTAAACTAAAATGTTATATAAATAACATATGGCAGCACACAACAAGCTCTTACTATAATTGCTAGCATATCAAGAATAATACGGACAGGAACAGTGTCATTGTTCAGTTCTCATCTTCAGTTTTCAAAATACAAGGTACCCTCAAGGTAAAATTATTTTTAAAAACTTAAAAAAAAACCTTTTAAACTGTGTGTTTCTGAACATCTACGTATTACGACAAGGCTATGCTTTGTATGTTAAATGCACTATTGTCTTTGAGTAAAAAGCAGAAAATACAGTTATTACTGGAAGCTTGTGCTGCAGTTGTCATTGAGCTCCCACAGATAATAAACAGATCTACAACTTCAGGGCACATTGGAAGAAATACATCACTAAATGTTAATGCAACAAAAAGGGCTTTTGAACAGTCAGTGAATACAGCAGTAGATCTATTTTTTCACCAAGTACCTCAGACAATATTTGGCTTTAAAATGACATTTTAATGAACTAAAATGAGGACAAATCTAAGACTAAACCAGGTCTAAACCAAACTAATTCTGGTTAAAACAAAGATTAAAACCAAGTCTAAATCAACCCTAAACCAGGTCTAACCCACAACAAAAGAAGGATGAAACAATGGCTAAACCAGGCCAAAATCAGAACAAACCGGGTCTACACCAGGACTAGATATGGACTAAAACAGGGCTAAACTAGGTCTAAACCAACCAGGTCTAAATCAGTCCTAAACCAGGTCTTAACCAGGGCAAAAGAAGGACTAGACCAGAACTAAACCAGGATAAATCCAAGAATAAACTACGTCAAAAATACAGGACTAACCCAGGCCTAAATCAGAACAATCCGGGTCTAAACAAGGACTAAATAAGGTCTAAACCAGGTTTAAACCAAGACCAAACCAGGTCTAACCCGAGACTAAACCAGGACTAAAACCAGGACTCAAGCCGGGACTAACCCATTTCTAAACCATGACTAAGCCAGGTTTAAACCAAAACAAAACCAGGACCAAATAAGGCCTAAACCAGGACTAAACCAATATTAAAACAAGACTAAACCAGGACTAAAACCAGGACTCAAGCTAGGACTAACCCATCTCTAAACCAGGACTAAACCAGGTTTAAACCAAAACAAAACCAGGACCAAATAAGGTCTAAACAAGGACTAAACTAATACTAAACCAGGTCTAAACAAGGACTAAAACCAGGACTCAAGCTAGGACTAACCTATCTCTAAACCAGGACTAAACCAGGTTTAAACCAACACAAAACCAGGACTAAATAAAGTCTAAGCCAGGACTAAACCAACATTAAAACAGGACTAAACCAGGACTAAAACCTGGACTCAAGCCAGGATTAACCCATCTCTAAACCAGAACTAAACCAGGTTTAAAGCAAAACAAAACTAGGACCAAATAAAGTCTAAACCAGGACTAAACTAACACTAAACCAGGTCTAAACCAGGACTCAAGCTAGGACTAAACCAAGTTTAACCCAGTACAAAAGAAGAAAAAAAAAAAAGCAGGACAAATTCACACAAAAAGCTTCTAAATTAAACTAAACGAGGACTTGAACTGCGAAAGACTTTTGAGTACCACACAAGCAGAAGACGCATGTACCACCAGTTGTACCCATACCATAGTTTGAGAACCACTGCTCTACAGCTTTGCCTAACATCTTAAACACAGTACAGACCTAAGTATTTTAACATATGCCCAGTTCTCAAAATGGATCATCTGTGCAGAATACATGCGGTATACATTTAAGCTGAAATGTGGTGGAAAAGTAAGTTTGTATTCCAGCAGCGTCGGTAGGTGAACACTGTAGTGAGCTCCATGAATGTATTAGGCAGCAGTCGGCATGTTTTATTCATCGGGTATACACCACTTTTTCCCTGCGTCGTGTTGGAGAAATAGCACAAGCTGTAGACAAAATAACTTAACCCTGCAGCCTAATGATGACGCTAGAGCTCATGCTAATTCACAGGCAAAGGCTCTGGTCTGTTGTTAAAAGTAAAACGAAAAATAATGTCAAACTCCGTGGTCGGTGCCCTCAAGTGTCCCGGATTAATGGGCAAAATGAACAAGTCACTAACATAAAAGGGGTGAGAATGGAAATGTTCAGCGGTCAAGAGCGCAGGGCTGGGTGTAAACAAGCCTTAAGGCAGTTTAGGAGAGGTTTGTTGGATAATTCACTGTTTTCAGAAAATGTTTTCATGGGACACTGCAGTTCAAATCACTGAGCAACTGCAACAAAACAAAGTGTTAAAGCATATGGTGTGTTCAGGAGTTTCAAGAGTAGGCCAAGACCTCAGTGTGTTATATAAGAGTGAAAACACAATACACTTAATTCTAAAAAAAATATATTTATATCTCTTACAATTTAAGTATAGCCTGGATTATCTCAGGGGTTCTTAGGGTTCAGAAAAGTCAAATTTAAATGAGATGTTATGCATTTATTCATTATTTAAACCAATCTTGGTCATCTCTATAACAGCAGTATGTTTTACAACCTTTAAAAACATGCAACTAAAATAAAACCTTTCTGCTGTTGCCATGGAGAAACAGGTAAAGAGACCAGTGTTGCAGTCTTGAACACAATCAAAGAAAAAGAGCACTTCACTTCCTTAAACTGTGTATGATACTACAAAATGAAAAAAAAAATAAATAAAATGCTGTGAGGAATCAGTGGAAACAAAGCTGTACACAGGGTTGCCAGATCTCACTGACAGTTTCCAGCCCAAACAGAACTCAAACCCAGCTGAACACAATAAAAACCAGCCCAGATCACAACCACGATGATGTTAAAACTGTTGTATGCAAGAAAGAACACAAAACATTCAGCAGCACTAAAAAAAGTAGCATATTTCCCCAAAAACAGTGCAATCAGACAAACAAAGCCTTCCTGGTCAGGGCGTCATAGAAAGCACAAAAAAATGTATGAAATACCAACATGAAATGTGAGCAACTAAACATGAATCACTCATTTTAAAACAAATGAAGTGATAACATGAGTGGGAGGACTGAGCAGTTTATTTAAATGTGTATTTCTTCTTTGTTTACCATAAAATGACAGCGGTTTTGTTTGTATTTTCTCCAGAACATTTTCTAAAAACCTGCCAAATGTTGTGAAAAGCAGACCAAGACCAAAGACAAATCAGCCCAATGCTATTTTTTTTCCAGCCCAAAGTGTTTAAAAGAAGCCCAATTGAGCAGAAATCAGCCCAATCTGGCAACACTGGCTGTACACAGTTTTTTAGATAAATGAATGAGAGCAGACTGGATCTAGAGGGCTTGTTGATTGTCGAAGCAAGCGTTTTGAGACCTCAGAGCGACCATGCCAGAGAATAGATTATTCAAACAGGCGTGAATCAAGCAAAACACAACTCCAGGTACGTTTATGATGAGGGAACAACACTGACTGCGTTTACATGGCACATCATTCTCCGATTAAGGTCCATATTTAGATTAAGCTCATATGTAAGGTGTTTACATGCGCTACTAGGATTAGCATGTTCTTGTTTAAATGTCAAGAGCATATTCTGATTAAGCTTAAGTTAGAGTTTTAAATGTTGTGTTTATATATGAGATATAAAACATTTAAAGCAGATATTTAAAACATGCTGTGTTGTCTGTATTTAATGAAAGGACTAGAGTAAATCCTGGAGTGTAGCGGTGAAAGGCTGGAGGTAAAGCTAATGCTAACGCTACGCTACACCTTCTGTTTCCTGTTCAGTCCCAGCTTTCTGTGGAGTATATATTCTGTGTTGTGCAACTGTACTGACCCTACATTTAAACAACTCACTATATAACATCACTAGTTTAACTCATGTTAATATAATGTTAAAAATAAACGCAATGTTTGTTTTATGAAGTAAGAGCCTCACGGTGCCTCTAAACCCGGAAACAGCTGTTGTTAATAACCACTGATAACCGCTGGCTTGTTTTGCTGAGAATAACGGCGCTTTGACTGTTTTCTCTTGAATTAAGAAAGTTTTTTATCAGTCACAAAGCCACCTTAACTTCGGACAAATAGGTAAGAACAAGCAATGATCTGATTAAGGTGTTTACATGCAGCAATAATCAGAATAAGATTGGAATACTCCAGGGGCCATATTTACTAAGACGGGTGCTAAACTGCGAGTGCAGTGAGAAAATATGCGGCCGCTATTAATGTGCGTGTTGCGCGTGAATTACTAAGACAAACTGCGTGGCCGGTGACAGCTGCAAACAGATGGGGAGGAGCTATTTAAACGGCATCATTGCGTGTATTGTTTTGCGTCATGGAAGATGCGGAAGTGGAACACAAACGGAAGCAAAAATTTAACTAAGAAGAGCTGAAAGTGCTGGTGAATAATTTTTTCATCCGTCATGGCAAATAGATCTGCACGCGTGGCAAACACTCTAACCCTACGTATTTGTTCATTTCTTCTCCTTCGTCTCACACGAATCACAGCAGCCATATCTGTGCAAAAGATTAGCACGTCCTTCTCCAACGTGCTAAATTTATACGCTATTTTCACACGCAAAGTCATGGTGAGCCTTGATAAATAATATTGCGGGTGGTAAATGAATGAATTTGCATTTTCTCCGCCTTCCATTTTGCGCACTCTGGGAAGAACGCCTCAGTTTACAGATTCATTAGGTCATAGGAGCAAAATCTGCTTTGCGTTCGCTCTGCTCCTGTAAGACGCACATCTCAACTGCGTCTGGGTTTGCTCCAAATTTAGCGCATCTTATTCAGTTAGCGTGCACGCAAACCTTTGATAAATCTGGCCCCAGGTGTCTTATTCTGATTAAGGTCGTTCTAAAATTATCTTTACATGACAGTATCTTATTCGGAGTATGCTCATATTCAGATTATGATTGGAGTATTCTAGTGCATGTAAACATGATCGAAAGCTAAAAAAATCAACCTTAAACCAAACACTTCACCCATATTGCCTCCTCCAGTCCCAGTATGTGACTAGTTTGCTTACAGAAAAAAAATTTGTGGACTCTAGCCTTTAGGCTTTAGTGGCCCCTATAACACAAAAAAGTCTATATCTTGACAAAATTAAAACACATATTTTTTGGCAATGTCTGGGATGGGATACTGCCTGGACTTGGACAGGCAGCCATTCAGAGTTTGATAATTTATATTTTATCATTTAAACTGACACACGGCCCGGTTAATCACTGCAATAACTCACCAAAGAGAAGTACAGATCTGTAGTTTAACTGTCTAATTCAGCTGAAAAATGGCTTCAATTCATTCTACCTCTAGTGACACTTTAGATTATTTCCACTAAAACTATAAAAAGACAGAGAATAGACCTCGACTGTGTTTTCCATATTTAATCAGTGTTAAAGTCAGGCTCTGAACACTATTTAGCATTTCCATTATGCTTTGTCTTACAGCAGCAGATGAGAAAGGCCTCTCGCTAACCCCGCGCTTGCTCATTTGGGATCTAATTACTGTATATCACTTAGTTTAGCAAAATCACCTTCTCGGTTAAAGTTATGTGTGACTTTTTAATTTCCTGAAGTATTGTTGCTGTGAAATCCATAAGAATCCCTGTCTGATTTAACATTTTAATCATGAGCTGCAGGCAAAGGGCAAGACAAACTAGATGCAAGAAATTTACTAGAACGTGTTTTAAAGAAAATGTATTTTTTGTGTTATTTTTCTAAAAAGTATTTGGAATACAAAATATTTTCTGAAATTCATGGGAGAGCTGGTAAGATGATTTTCTCAAAAACACATGGTCCTGGATTTGTAAGAGTAGTAGTTGTAGCAGTAATATTACTAGTAGTAGTCGTGGTAGGAGTTGTAGTAGTTGGAGTAGTAGCAGTGGTATTAGTAATAGTAGTAGGAGGGGCAGCAGTTGTTTTACTAATAGTAGTTGTAGTAGCAGCAATGGGAGCAGTAATAGTAGTAGTAGTAGTAGTAGTAGTAGTAGTAGTTGAGGTAGAAGCAGTGGTAGCAGTAATACTAGTAATACTGGTAGTAGTAATAGTAGTTGTAGTAGCAGTGGTAGTACAAATACTAAGTAGTGGTAGGACTGGCAGTATTTTGAGTAGTAGCAGTGGGACCACAAACACTAGTAGTAGTAGTAGTAGTAGTAGTAGTAGTAGTAGTAGTAGTAGTAGGAGTGGCGTTGAAGTAGTAGCAGCAGTATAATAATAATAGTAGTAGTAGCAGTGTGTTCCTAGTTGTAGTGCTAGTAGTAATAGTTGCAGTAGTAACAGTGATTGTAGTATAGTAGTAGTTGAAGTAGAAGCAGTGGTAGCAGTAATACTAGTAATAGTGGTAGTAGTAATAATAGTAGTAGCAGTGGTAGTACGAATACTAGTAGTGGTAGGACTGGCAGTATTTTGAGTAGTAGTAGTGCTAGTAGTAATTATAATAATAGTAGTAGTAGGAGAGGCAGTAGTTAGAGTAGTAGGAGAGGCAGTAATAATAGTAGTTTTAGTAGTAGCAGTGGGACCACAAACACTAGTAGTAGTAGTAGTAGTAGTAGGAGTGCAGTATAATAATAATAGTAGGAGTGGCAGGAGTTGTAGTGGTAGCAGTAATAGTAGTAGTAGTGGTAGTAGTACGAATACTAGTAGTGGTAGGACTGTATTTTAAGTAGTAGTAGTGCTAGTAGTAATTATAAAAATAGTAGTAGTGGGAGTGGCAGTAGTTTTAGTAGTAGCAGTGGGACCACTAACACTACTAGTAGTAGTAGTAGGAGTGGTGTTGAAGTAGTAGCAGTAGTATTAGTAGTAATAGTAGTAGTGGCAGTGGTTTTAGTAGTAGCAGTGCGTTCCTAGTTGTAGTGTTTGTAGTAATAGTAGTTGCAGTAGTAATAGTAATAGTGATTGTAGTATAGTAGTAGTGGCAGTAGTGGTAGGAGTGGCAGTCGTTGTAGTGGTAGTAGTTGTGGTAGTAGTAATAGTAATAGTAGTGGTAGGAATAGTAGTGGGAGCAATAATGAGCTTTGTAGTAGCAGTTGTAGCAGTAAAAGTAGTAGTAGTAGTAGTTAAAGAAGAAATGGTGGTAGCAGTAATACTAGTAGTAGGAGTGGTACTAGTGGTAGTAGTTGTGGTAGTAGCAGTAGTAGTAACAGTTATAGCAGTAATAGTAATAGTAGTGGCAGCAGTAGTGCTCTTTGTAGTAGCACTTGTAGTATTTTTTCTATGGAAGTAAACAAAACCATTACTTGCACAAAAGAAAACATTACTTTCACTTCTTTTATACTTTTTGTCGATCTCTTTTACTCGTGTAGTATTATATTAAAGTACTTGTACTTTTCCCTGAGTACCACTCTCAGCCCCTGTCCCACCTCTGGCTGCAGAAATGGATTTGTTCTGCTGAAATCATTCTTTGTCTTTCCAGACTTTTATGTTTTTAACAGGAACTTGAGAACATGCTGCGAGAAGAGAGAGAAAAAAAAAAATCTTAATTACATTTTTAGGAAGTGTTTGTCAACAATAAGTCAATTTCTCATTCCATTAGTGGACTAAAGTGGGCGCGCCGTTATTTTGGAGACAGCTGAGGGGCGGCGGTGATGAATGAGGCTCAAGTGCTACTTTGCTTATCGCTCTTTTGTGGGCCCCGACTCTAAAACGCTGTTCTTTTTACCTTTTCTGGCAGCCGAGAGGAGCCACTAAATCCAGTTTAGTCGTTGTCACGCGGCGCATTTGTTCCTTTATCTGCAGCCCTCGCCATCCAACAGCAATGTGTCATGGCCGACATAAATTAGAAGACATTAGCGCAGGCTCGGGGGTTGACTTTCAATTCGTCATGTACAAATATCTCAAAGCGTTATACGTCCCGCGATACGAGACGTGATGGAGAAGGAAAACCATACAGGGGGAATAAGCCCAATGTGTTTTCATGAAATATATAACAAAAGACCTTCATAGAGAGAGAAAGAAAGGCTGTGAACATGACTTGCATTGTTCTGTGGCAATGTACCTTAAAGTCTAATGTTACAGATGACATTAAAGTGTGTGTGTTTTCATTTACATAAACACACACATAAAAGACACTTAACCTTCAGATCCTCTGGGTCATATTTAAAAATATTTTTAAAAAATATATCATTATCCCCTGTCCTCATCATACAGAGCAGTTTGTTCACATAATTCCACATATTTATAAATAAAACGTCATTTTCTATTAAAACTAAAAAACTAAAAAATAAATAAAAAAAATTTTTTGTTTGTGCAGGGATTACCAGACCCCTGATTTTGATACATTTTTACTTTTTGTGCCATTAAAAAAGAAAATTATTGTAAACAAATAACTGTATTTTTAGTACTGACTGTAGTTCAACAAGAACGGTCAGGAGATGTTTTCTGGTGTTAGTCATTTTGATTTTGTGCAATATTAAATACTTTGTTTTTTTTCTCTTTAAAAATATGAAATGTATAATTGTTATCTGTATACCTTAAATTAATGACTCTAATTTTGGTGGATTTTTATGTTAATGTATATTGTATTTATGTTCAATAAATTCATTCATTCATTCAAAATCACACACACACACACAAAAGGCACAAACTCAGGTTCTTCCTCTTAAAGCCCTAAAAGGCCTGGTCTACAGTCAATATTATAAATTATAAAGGAATTATTTTCCATAATGCAATGAGAAAATGGAGGATCTTAGTGGTGATTTATTTTGTGTGTGTGTGTGTGTATTTTTTAGCCTTTGACTAACATTTCTGTATTACAATGGCAGCAGAGTGAAAATAAGTGATTTAAATAAAGTCAGTGGAATCAAAACGGGCTTTAAGAGGAATAATGTGTTTTTTTTTGTTTTTGTTTTTTTGTCCAGACAGTAGAAAGTCTTGTTTTATTTTTTTATTTTTTATTTTTTTAATTGTGACACTGAAATTCTACACTTAATTCATTAATGAACTTTAAATATCATCAGCCTAGCAGAAGAAATGTCAAAATTAGAGCAAAAAAATATATTGAAAAAGCCTACAAAGTTGGCTGGGGCGGCCTGAGGGTAAAAAAACAAAAAACACATTAGTTTATAATAATGAGAGCTTTGATTTATATAGCACTTTTCAAGGTACATTATTCATTCACTCCTCAGTCACACTCAGCGGTGTTAAGCTGCTTCTGTAGCCACAGCTGTCCTGGGGCAGACTGACAGAGACGTGGCTGCCATTCTGTGCATACGGCCTCTCTGACCACCACCAAACACACACTCACACAGTCACACTCAACACATTCATACACCACTGCCACAGAAAATGGAGGCAAGGTGGGTGAAGTGTCTTTAGGGCCATTTCTTTTTTTGTGGGGGCCCCATGCAAGATGCTTTTTGGGGGCTCCTAGTTTGCCAGACTGCAATAGATAGATTCTTAATCTCCTGGAGTGTCGCGGCCCACTTAAAAATCAGACAATCCCCAACAATAAAGCTTATATTCAAAAGTCTGTCAAAAAAACAAAAACAAAACACAACAAAAACACAGACTGATGGCTAAACATTGCTTCAAAGACATATTTTTAAACAAGTATTTAATTGCACTTTAAATCAAACTCAAATGTTTTCTTAGTGTAGAAAACCTCTGGCGGCCCCCCTGCAGTACCTTTGCCGACCACCAGGGGGCCCCGGACCCCACTTTGGGAACCACCGCCCTAGATTATCCACAAACATGCCACAATCTACTACACTTAACAAGCAAAACAGGCTACAGTCATAGAAACCTCTCAAAATAAAATTTAACATTTTGGGTTGAGCCACACAAGAAGCAAGAAAACTGATAAAAAAAAATTAAAAATAGAAAGAAATCAAGGGAGACTGCAACTAACTCAGTTAAGTTAGCACTAATGCACTCGGAGTAATATTGCACAGCCAGAGTTGTTTAAAATAATCAACTACAGTTCTTAATAAAGTCACTTTATAATACTGATGGTCATTTTTAAATTTGTATTTGTATTTATTTGTTTATTTGAGTGGGACAGTGCGCATTAATGAATGGGGCAACAGGTGCCGTAAATACGCCGGACAATGCTAATTTCCACCCGTAGTCCCATGAGAAAAAAAAAAAAAGACACAGACACAAAATACACTTTATACAAAAGCATAAACACACCTAGAAGTACAGTTTACATAGAAAACAGATAATACAGAATGCATTACAACATACAGTGTAGACAATGCACACAAATTAGCAAAACATAGCAACAACAATAAGCAGTGGCACTCTTCTAAACCGAATAAATAAATAATAAGTAATCCTTAACTGTTAAATGGCACGTATCTAAAAAGAATAAAATAATATCTGATAAACGTGACTCTGGCCTCTGTGTAAAAAAAAATTCAGTGAAACTCTGCTGATAATGTTCTTCTGTGGTAAAAGCCTGACTAGACTCACTTGATGTTTTAGTATTTATAGATTATTATTATTATTATTTATACATAATAGTCATACGTGTGATATTTAACATGAATTATCACTATAATGAATAAAACAGAGTGGATTATTGCAGCTCTGTGCCTTACGTGGGGAGGCTGAATGCTGGGTAAGCTAACGTTAGCGATTTTACACTGCAAGGGTTTATTTAAGAGCTTTTTATTTCTGATTACGACGTGACAGAAGTAAAAAAAAAAAGATGTTTCTGACTGGTTTCATTCAGACGTGTTGTGTACAGTTTAAAGGCAGTGGTCCCGCTGTTCTCCTCCGAAACTCAAAAAGCATTCTGGTCTATACTCACCGTCTAGTGACCATCACTGTCCACTACTTTTCAAAATGCATTGTGGGAACTTTTGAGTGCACTATTTTTTATTCATTAGATCAGCCATTCCCAAAGTCAGGACAGGTCAGTGGTCCCTTAAATTTCCGAAAATCCCTCGTGGACCCCCAGCGAATAAAACTTCCCTCTGTTCAAGACTCTACTAAGTTTTTCTCTATATGTTTTTTTTTATGAAAAACATCACAAAAACACTGATTATTGACTAAAGGTTGTTTTAAAGTAATATTTTAAAACAAGTATACAACTGTAATTAATTTCAAATGTTTTTTTATATACTTATTGTTTTTAGGTACTTAATATTTTTGACTTTTTATATTTTTGTATATTTTATTTGTTTATAGGAACCAAAACCATGTGTCTGAAATAATAATAATGAAAAAATAATAATAAATTCAAACTTGAAATTGGGCCCCCCCTGTAGTACCTTCACGGACCCCCAGGGAGCCCCAGACCCCACTTTGGGAACCGCTGCATTAGACATTCGGACACCACTACAGAATGGCGTGACCACTATATAGTGCACTATATAGGGATTAGGAAGGATGTTCGGACACAGCCTGTACGTATGTTAGCAGGGATTGATCCAGCAACCTTCTGCTTAACGGGCGAACTACTGAGCTACTATCACACAAAATCAACCAGAGTTTCTATATCAATGTCTGAGTGCTGGATGTTAACTTTTTTAGAAGGAGTTTTGGCACTGCCTCATGTTTTCTGAGCAAGCAAGCACCCATTCACTCTCAAAGCAACTCACCCTTTCACACACAATACTGCATTTCTCTGATGATTCAAAGGTAACCTAGGCTGTCACAATCATGACTCTGTATCTGTTTTCAGTCTTGTGCTGCAATACTTGACTACAGAGGGAGCGGTTTTTCAGACAGTTCCTATAAAACGAACAAAAGCTTATTCAATATTACAGTAACATACAGGCTAAAAGCTTAAAAAGAAGTCATCTGGTTGTGGTTTGCCTCTGATGAAGACGTTTCATCTAAGCTTTATTAATTCCAGATGACTTGTTGTACACAGCCAATGGAGACAAGATGACTGAAGGGTCTTGCCCAAGGACACAAAGGCGGTATGGACCAGGGAAGCGAGGATCAAACCATAAACCAAACCAGGAATAAACCAAGAACTAAACTTAATCTACACCAGCCTTAAACAATGTCTAAACCCAAACAAAACCAGGACTAAACCAGGTCTAAAGCAAGGAATAAGCCACAACCAGAACTAAATAAGAACCAAATTAGATCTTTACTTGATCTGCACAAAGGAGTAAGCCGTGCTCTACATCAGTTTTTGGTTTTGTGTACCCCAGGACCTGATTGAGTCCTGGTTTGGACCCAGCTTAGTTCTGGTTTTAGTTTTAGTTAGTCTTTGTTTGACCTGGTTTAGTCCTGGTTTAGTCCTGATTTAGTCTTAGTTTTCTTCTGGTTTTAGATATGGTTTAGTCCTGTTTTAGTTTTAGTTTAGTCCTGGTTTAGATTAGTTTCGACCTAGTTTAGTTTGTCCTGGTTTAGTTCTGCTTTTAGACCACACTTTTCCTGATTGAGTTTAGTCCCTGTTTTGTCCTTTAGTGTCACATCCCTTGCTATGTTCCTGGGTTAGTCCTGATTTAGGTTCATTTTCGTCTTTGAAAGCCAAATACAATGTGCTCTCTTAGGGGTCCTGGTACCCCTGGTTGGAAAACCCTGCTTTACACCTCAAAATAAATCCCCATTAATGCTAAAGACT
This sequence comes from Bostrychus sinensis, assembly GCA_020698575.1. Taxonomy (NCBI): domain Eukaryota; kingdom Metazoa; phylum Chordata; class Actinopteri; order Gobiiformes; family Eleotridae; genus Bostrychus; species Bostrychus sinensis. The sequence goes on along the minus strand of CM036246.1, from coordinate 32,417,371 downwards.
TCTCAGTACGAGCAGAAGAAGCCTGTGTACCACCAACAACTGGCCTGTAAATGAAGTATAACACAAGATAATTTAAAAAAAGATATCAATGCTCTTTGTGGACATTCAGCTGTTCAGGCAGACCGATTTCAAACTCCAGCATTTTGTGTAGTTTTTTTTCCCAGGCTATTTTAATAAGCTTGCCAAAAAATGCAGAAGTGGTCCTAATAACCTCAGCTGCTAAAGTCACAAAATATGACTCCAGGATAAGCAAATATTGAAAATTCATGATGCAAAATGGCCCCATTAAGGGTGCACAAGCAGCTCAGCTCTGCCTAACAAAGATCCCGAGTTCAAGATGTCAGTTCGGCTGCAGGCTACAGTGCCATGTGGTGGGGTCGTAATGCCTGACACAAAGGCACTTAAATATAGTTTTTTTTTTTTTTGGGAGGGGGGTATAACTGTCTGTAAATGTGAAAGTGTAGTTGTGTTAATATACTGTGTGCAGAGCCTGCTGTGAATGGAAACTCTCCACAGCTGCTGCCCTCCATAAAGCTCAGTGCCATAAACTTTTCATGGAGTGGTTTTACACCCGCAGGGCCCACAGCTACACACTGTATAGATTCTGTATATATTTTCTATAGCTGGGCACAGAATAGACTTTTTTCAACTTAACAGTGTAGTCTAAATAGGGAAATTGCAAGTTCTAACAACTAACTTTATATGTAAAGTTCTTTTCTTTCAGCATTTTCCTTCTGGGGCCACCTCAAGAAATGATCTGCTTCCAAGCAAGCACATCCAGGCTAATTGAATCACATTTTTAAAAATAAGTCATCTGGATTTTCAAAGTTAAAGACGTTTCTTCCTAAAGCAATCAATTAGTCCGGGCTTGGAAGTGGCACAGACACACTGGCTGGATTACTGTAGATACATTAGCATGGTACTGAATGTCAAAAAAAAAACAAAAGCTTGTTAGTAAGAGGTGGAAAGACTTAGCAAAGCCAGCCATTGGTATTCTTTTTCTATACAATAAAGAAGCTAAGCCAGAAAACTGCCTATTTAGATGGACATACAACCAATTAAAGAAGCAAAGCTATACAGTAAGTGCATATATTCTGCATCATTTGGTCCAACTTGGTCAAAAAATATTAATAAAAGGAGAATGTATTTCCAGTGAGGCTTGGAAATACTTGCTTTTTGAGTTTGATACATACAGGCACAAAGTATATAAGTATATATTGTATCATTTAAACTACTTAATAGCATACAGTGTAAAGATCTCTCTACAAGCTTGAAATCAACCATGGGAAAACAGTTGAACGTTGCAGATATTTTATTAAAGAAGAAAACCCTTGTGAGATTGTGTCCTAAAAAAAAAAAAAAAAAGCATGTGTGTGCTTCTCTTTCAGCAGTGCCCAGTTTGTCTTTTTTTACTGGGTTTTCTTTTATCTGTGTTAACTGTGCATCAGAGAGCGTAGAAAGTGATTTTTGTCCAGTATGCCACATTTTCCTAGCGTATTTGGAACAGGCCCACGACAGCCATGTATCTGTGGCTACTGAGCTAATTTATTAACTCCTCTCTCCTGATTAACAGTGTTTAGTGCTTCCCTTGTCGCCTGTTGGTTCTGCTGAAGTCTGCCTTGTTATTCAGTCTTCAGTGTGTTTTTTTTATTTATTTTAGCAACAGTAAAGTCCTGCTCATATCCAACGTGACCACATTTAAACAAACCCACTTTTTCCACAAGTTTTTGTACAACTGGCTTCTGCTGCTGTCCCTGTTTTATGCCGTGTTTGTTTGGGTTAGTTGTGCACGGCTTATGTCCCACCCATTGTTTCTGTGATTGGTTATCTGCGATTGTTCCGCCCATAGAAATTAAACTTAAGCAAGAGATGTAAGACTAATTTCTTTGTATAGAAAAGGAAAACATTTTCCACAAAGAAACCCCTGACCTGTAGATTCTCAGCTTGTTGCAAACTGAACAACAACAACCAGGCCTCTTACTAAATTAACACAAATGCATTATGTATTTAATCAAGTCTTATCAAACCACTTACTATGGTCAAGCTGCAAAAATAATTACATCTCTTTTCTGCAAGTGACTGGAATTAGAAAAGGAAAGTATGCAATTAATGAACGTCTCGTATTTCGCATGTTTAGCACGCCGCCGAATACCACACTGGCTTCAAAACAACATCTTTATACGTCTTCCACCTTGTAAAGTATCATCTCACTGTGATGTTTTTGTCTTTGCTGCTTGATTTCGCCTCACATCACGATTAATAGGCTGAAGGCACACTTGTCAACTCACCGGGCGCCATAAATTCAATGGCGTCCTCGACTAAATGACCAAAAAAAAAGTCATTAATTGCGCGTGCTTCTCCCGAGCTCCCTACAGGGGATCGGAGATGACAAGTAAATGAAGGGCTGTGACAGTGTGCCGGCGCCTATTTGCCGTGTTGTTGCGCGCCCGATGATGAAAAACTCCTGGATGGGCCCCTAAATTGGAAGAAAAGTAATTCATTTTGCTTTTCTATCTGATAAAGCATCATACTTCATCAAGGTCATCCACTCGGCGTGCAGCGAAATGGATCTGAAGGCAATAATATTTTGGCGGCTGACAAGAAATAAGTCACTCAAAATACGGCTCATACACTATGCAAATGGAAAGAAGTTAGACGGTAATTTGAAGTCTATCTGAGTGGACTGTCAACAGGAAAATTAAAGTCAAATTTGATAACTTCATTGTTGTCAGCGAATGCGTTTTTTTTTTTTTTTTTTTTCCTACCCTCTTCTCAGTGCTGCAGTATGAGGTACGCAGCTCCCAGTGGTGCACATATCTTTCACCCTTGGCCACACTTCCAATCAAACTGAAGCCTTCACGGGTCACGTATCAGAGAAATTACAGGAAATTAAGAAACAAGCGAAAGACAACAGACCAAATGAGGTAACTAACTCTGTACGGATGATGAGATTTCTCCGTGTTGCTGACATCTCAGTAACATCTTCATATCTGTTGTTGCAGGATCATTAGAGAGACTGAAAATTCCACAAGGGTCTGGCTTGTATTTTTAACCCTTTTAAAATTAAGGAATTATAAGTACAATCTGCTATTAGAAGAGAAGTTATCCTTTATCCGTTTATCCCGTGATGTTGGACGAAGGCCTGGCTTGCAGTCTTCGCTCTAATTCATCCCAAAGTTCTGTCAGGTTGAGGTCAGGACTCTGTGCAGGTTCAGTCAAGTTCTTCCACACCAAACTCACTCATCCATGTCTTTATGGACCATGCTTTCTGCTCTGGTGCAGTCATGTTGGAACAGGAAGTGGCCTGTCCCCAAACTGTTCCCACAAAGCCGGGAGCATGGAATTGTCCAAAATCTCTTGGTGCTGAAGCATTCAGAGTTCCTTTCACTAGAACTAACCAAGCCCAGCTCAACATAATCCAAATTCAGTTATTTTGGGTGGGTGAGTGAATACTTTCGGAAGGGCTCACTGAGGATGCCCCGCCCCCCTCTGTCACAAGATCCATGCTACGCCCCTGGGCCTCTCCCTAGGAACAACTATTAGAAAGACGTTTCGGGAATGTTAGCAGCATGGAGAAATTGTACAAGTGTCCATGGGGAAAAAAAAAAATAGTATAAACTTGTCATGCAGAAAATACTGCATTAGCATGGATACAACTTTATTATTTAATTTTTTTTTCGTGCATTTGGGTTTAGATCACTCTTGAACAAGTAAAACCAACGTTTGTATATTCTTATTAATAACTCTCCTTTTCATTGTTTTTTTAGGCAACCCATGGGTTTTAAAGGGTTGCGCCTGTAGCTATTGTACAATACTGATACTGGCCCAATGGGATTGTCAAGCATTATACCAGTATTACAATGGATTACTGTGACAATGTTAACATGTGCTGGTAATTACTAACATGTGCAGCACAAATGAGGAAAGGGAGCAGAATAAATTGGGCCATGATTAAAATCTTTGGATTAATCAATTAAGTGTACGTCAAAATATGAGCTATCATGCCTGTTTAAATGTGTAACGCAAATTAATGCTAATGTATAAATTAGGCTATTATTGGCTTCATTAAAAGGGTTGTAGTGTTGGATCCAACTCTGGGCAGAAACCCGGGAACTCAGTGCCATTCGTCATTTTAGTGCTGACGTGATGTTCTCTGAAGCAGGTGTGAAGCACATGACTGGTCTGAGTTATGCAGAAAACACACTCCAAAACAGCAGAGAGAGGACTTCAGGACAGACAAGAGAGAGTTTGGATAGGTTTTAATTAACATACATTATATATTTAGAAAAGATGTAGTAATGTCTACCAACTGAGCTGCACTGGGGCATGCATTCTTATATCCACGTCCTGTCCAGTTCACAAACAATAAACTCATGTCCTGCTTGCTTATAACAGGCCTATTCTTGGTTGCATTAAAAGGGGTGCTTTCCATTTAATCAATCATTACTATTAATGAATAAATTAGTTGTGGTTTTGGCTGTTTTATTTCCAAACTTGTCAACTTATACATGGCATGAGTATATCTTAGAGAAGACAGAAAAAAATGCCTTATAGGGAACATATTATGCTTCTTTTGTGGAGATGTTACTTTCACTTTGCAGAAAACCCATTGCAAACACCGCAGTTTATACAAAACAGTGGGGGGCTACACCGCAGCTATTTAGCACAGCTATTAGCAACACCACGCTAACAGATAGATAAATGAGTGAACTGCTTTGTAGTGTCGGCAGTTTAAGCGCTGAAATTGTCAGAATGGGTTCAGTGACGATGTATGGGCTTTAGAAACGCACATGAGCACTTTCTGGTTTCATGTAGAGCCGTAAGAGCATTTTCAGATCTTGAGAAGGGTGATTCCTCAGCATACAGGATTACTTAAAATGGGAATGAAACAAAATACGGCTCTGGGTTTGTTTTTGAGGAGCAAACATTATATCGTGTTAAAAAGTTCAGAAAAGTTTATTTAGTGCAGCGCTAGTTGCTGGTAGCAACACCCAAATTATATTATTATTATGGTTCTGCCTAGTTGTTAAAAATAGAATCATAGTGGGCAAGATAAAAGTTTATATTTTATCACAGAACTGCAAAGACTCTGCAAGAAACGTTGCACAGATGCTTCAAACTTCTGTACGATATCAAAATACCACAGACGCACCATAGCAATGCTCCTCCACTCCCTATGGCACATAAAGCAGAGTCAGGGCTCAAAGATGTATCCCCTTTTTCATTAATCCTGTTCGAACCATGAGAATTTCCATATTACTGTGCTCAGCTGCAACGATTTGATCAAAAAGTATTTTACGCTGGATTCGCAGCTTCTGTAACTCAAACAAAATGAACTAATGCCACCCCACGGGACCAGAAAACCGGCATTTCATGTACGAGCAATATCCAATTTTCAAGAATAACTTTGAGCGAATCGAATTATTTAATCATATTTTGAGTGGCAGCGCTATGTTTACGCATGCAGATACTATTTTCACAGTCATTACATGTTACTGGGAGGGTGCTGCGTTGGATGTTTATCACCAAATTTTCGACGTCTCGTGTGAAGAAGACATGTCAAAGTGATCCGTGGTGTTTGAAAGTCCCATGGGGGGTAGAGATGTTTCGTGGTAGAGCTGCTAAAATACCTCCCAGCTTCACAGATACGTCTCCTGGGGAAACGCATGCAAAAATCCTGTCAGCATGTGTTCTACTAGAAAGAAGAAGAAGAAGAAAAAAACGTTACTTCAACTTTTTTTTCCAACAAAATGGCTGAATGCATTAAGCGGAAGTGCTGACAAAAGCTCAAATGTGTTTTTGCTCCTGTCTTGTATTAGAAGCAGCGAAATGTATGCAGCAGTGTTGGAGAGAGAAAAAAAACGCTAGATTCAAATTAATAGTGCCATGTTTTTCACATGTGGCAACACTTCTCATGCAAATCAGTTCTAATGACACGCAGCGGGCTGGTGCAGGGCCATTATCACTGAGCATTAAGACGCATTACTCCCTATTAAGTTCATAACACATGTAACACCACACTGTGTTTTTAGCTGCGTAAACTGCAAGACTCTTGTCTATAAAAAGTGGATTAAGGGAGGACTATGTTTAAGTGGAGTGACTTAGTTGTTGGCAGAAGAATACAGAGGTAAAATCTACTGGCAACAGACAATGAATACAAGTGATCAAAAAGTACACACAGCTTGGTAATGGGTTGCTGTATTTAGTGGAACGACAAAGCAAAAGCAAGTGTTAAGGGTAAAGGCAGTAGTTATTGAGCCTCACAGTCTCGGGAGGAAGGTGCACCCAGGGTCTTTGGTGTTTGGGGTGTTAACAGTTGCTGGGTGGGAAGGGCCTTTTATGATGGAGGTTGCTCATGTCCAGCAGTGTTAATGCTGTTGGATTTAACCATTTATTTCTATTTCAGTCAGCAGCGGAGCACTTTCTTTACCACATAGTAATGAAGGATGACGGTAGGCTCAATTTACACTGAATGCACTGCATGTGAGGTTCGTGTTCTGTACGACCGCCATAAACATTTAAGTCATTTAATACTGTTTGGTGTGACTTGGCCTTCAGAGCCACCGTACACATCGCTATGTAAACAAAACGTCTTCACTGGGAACATGAGGTCATAATCAGAGGCCATTAAACATGACTTTACAAGAAAGTAAACATGTACGCAGCATGCTTACCCATAGTAGAAGCAATAAGCACAAACCTGGCTTTTGTTTACATGTAGCTTTCTGTTTACATGGTTGTTATTACAATGAACTCCAGCGTAAATTTGTTACTCCCCTGTAAATTCTGTGAATACTGTGTTGGAGGTGTACTGCACATGTAACGCATTCAGCCTAAATTAGTCATTACTCCCTGCCACAAACTGAAAATGCAGTTTGTGCGATCTGAGAAAAGCTAATTCCAGTCTACTTCAGTCTCCTCAGAAAATTTGTTTGGCCTTTTTGATTATACTGCCTGTTACCAGTGCATGTGACATCATTTGAGGTTTGTGCACCCACATATTTAAAGATAAATGGCTGCATATATATCTATCAATTTTCTACCTCCATGAACACTTAAAATGCTTTACATCACGGAACCATTCACACATTTACACTCCCAAACACCCACACATTCACACACCAGTGTACCGGGGTTATTGGATGACCTGCTCTATCTCCTGAGCAACTGCCATCTCCAGCCGTTCCTCCGAGTAAGTAGAGGGGGTGTGTCCATTTTCTCTAAAGGTTTTCTGCCCTCTGATGTAGACCAGCTATACACTGACTGCCTTTTTCACCTCCTTCTTGTATCCCAAGTCATTATTGTGTAAGGTTAGTCACACCAGAGCTATATCATCTGGAAACTTACTACTTACGTAACAAGCATTCAAAAATTGTAATGCAAAGTCATGCTTATTGCTAACAAGGACTACATTATAGATCAGGCTTGTGCATGACACTGACATTAAAGCGGAAATTACTAACTTTTATTTACCTTAAACACATAGTTTTGTGAGTCTGTGTGATGGGTAAATGAGTTAGCCTGGTTATACCTTTACAATCTTTTATCAACACCAAGAAAGAAAGTTTAGCCTTGCTTCCAACAGGATTTGGCAAAAGCCTAATCTGCCAACTAGCTCCGTTATTGGCTAAGCTAATGGGGTTTAGCAAGACCCCAGTCGTTGCAGTGATACGATTGGCTATGGGCTATGTACAGAAGCATATGATAGACATTTGTAGCGCCCAATAAACGGCTCTGGACAATTGTAAACCACGCTTCCCCAATGAGAAAATGAATAGGTGGTTCCCTGACTAATCTCACTTGTGATTAGACACGACACTTGACCCGGTGTCACAAAAGTCTCAAAGTCTAGCGAGAAAACGGCACATTGCAGTTAGCAAAACAAGCTAGAGATGGCTTTATTTTTTGATTTTGGTCATGGCAGAGCAGAAATAAAACTGTGAGGGGTCATATAGGAGTCAATTGGACTTGAGAGTATTTACTTAGTAGTACTTTACTTTAGTCTGAAGTGTAGGGGGAACTCTATTGGGAAAAATTACACAAAAACGGCTAAGAAATAAGAAAAGTTTTAAACAATACAAGAATTGATACCTTTTTTTTTTTTTTTTTTAGGAGCATTACTTCACCCACTGTCAAATCTTGAAAAATCCTGGAAAAGAGGGCAGAGACAGAGGAGAACAACTCCTAGGGTGGTGATGATGCATTTTTTTTTTTTTTCCTGGAAACAGTACTGTCTCATATTTGGTCTATTAGGACTTATCAGCAAAGTAGCCACCGTTCAACACAGTATACAAATATATACAGAATACATATCACAACATACAACTACATCAAATATAATACCCAGGTGTACCACTAAGACCCCATTTTATAGATCTTACCAGCTAAAAAAAGGTTTTGGGGCAGCTAGGGCACAGCTAGTTGGGTAGTAAAAACACAGCCCATGCTTAGAAACTCCATCCACAGTAATGCATTCCCCTCTGCCATCATTTGACTAGTCTCATCTCGTCTCTTGAGTATTGCCTCTCAAACAGCTCCACACTTCACACTGCAGCCTCTATCAGCGACTTCTCTGCCAAAGACCTTTATTTGAGTGAGAGAAAAAAAAAAAAGAGCCCCTGTGCTTTTACATGGACGATCTGTGAGCTGTCATCTCTCCGTGATAGATGGACGATCCCAGGCAATGAGCTCATGGCACCGTTCGGCGAGAATGAAGGAATCCAGCGCATTTCACTCAGTCGCAGCCAGTAATTACCCGGAGTTTCAGAGTCGTTAAGGGAAAGGTCAGACCATCGAACGGGAGCAAGGAATAGTCACAGTGGTTTGCTGTAATTGTGATTTGATTTTAATAGCACTTCTATCTTTACAATCCAATCTTCTATTTTTGAGTGCGCTCCAAGATGCACAGAAGCCTCTCCAACTACCTGTATTATATAGATTTAAGACATATGCCACACATTTTGTACTGTTATTCACTGACATTAGGTATACATGTCCACGTACCTATAGGTGAGGACATGCAAAAATCAGATTTCAAGTGCCATAGTCTTAGATCGAATGAGATGCAAAAACACAGAAGCCCTTGGAGAGAACAGACCTCATCCAAGGCACTATTTCTCTATGGTAATGTGGCCAGGGGGATTTTCTAGTTCAAAGGTCAAAAGCTTTATCCGTTAAGACACAAAGCCCTTCTGTCTATAGGAGTAGTATTAATAGAAGGGTTTTGTTTTCTGGACCAGTCAGACAGGGCCTTTCTATCTGGAGTTTGCATGTTTTCCTTGTGGCATCAACCTAAAAATGCTTAAACTTAAAATATGCACGATAGGCTAGTCCCTCAGCTCAGGTACTCCAGACAGGTTGCCCCAGAAGCATTGAAGGATGGGTCAAATGCAGAGATCAAATTTCCATACAGGGACGATAATGTATACCTTAAAAGAGGTATATTATGCCTTTATTCAGATGTTTAAACCAACCTCTAGAACAGCATTTCACATTTTACAACCTTTAAAAACATTATCTGACTTAAAGAAAATGGTTTTAATGAGTACTCTACTGGTGCCATAAAAAATCAGATGAAGAAACCAGCAGAGTGCAGAGTCTTTTGAACATAATCAAAGAAAAAGAGCACTTCAATTCTTTAAACTTTTTGTATGATGACATTTTATTTGATTTATTTTAATAAAGAAATGAGAGCAGACTGGATGGACAGGGCTTGTTGATTGGTCAGTGCTTCCTGGAGAGGGTAGGGGTTTGTGGGAGAGGCGGAGGTTTGTGCAACTAAGCATTTTGAGGCCTCAGAACGGCCGTGCCACAGCATAGAGGGTTACTTAAATATGCGTGTATGAAGCAAAGCACAACTCCAGGTCTGTTTTTGATAAGCGAACATTATAACATAGAAGAAAGTTCAGAAAAGTCAATTTTGCATTATATATTGTATCCCTTTTAATCTTATCACGCTAAATAGACCAGGTTTCTTTCAACCCCTTGTGGCTGGAGTTGGTATCTTTGGCCCTATCTCCCAATGCAACAGAATTTTCAGAGAATTCCTGGACGGACAACAAATAATATCTTATATTATAAGTCTTTCCTTAAACATTTCATTAAAACTCGATGACTACGTTATCTTGCTCATGGATTTACCTACCAACACTGACTAATGGCAGCAAAAACATGACCTACTTGGACAAAAAAGCAACAATATTTTACGTAAAGAGACCCAAAATTTGAGCAATCTTGTAAGATCCAACACTTAAAATCACAACTTCACCAGACAAAGACACAACAAGTCATTTTTTGTTTAGCCTGTGTAATTACCACAGGTGTAAATAAATGAATGTGCTTAGTGTGTGTGAAATGGTTATTAGAGTGTAATGTATTGGCCCATGCGCTGACATTTAAAGATTACCGTGAGCATTGATCTGTCGAGTGGTCCCACAGTTCATGCAAGGATAATGAAGGAAGTCATCAGTCATCCTCCTCCCGGCGCTTCACACGTATCGACCGAGCACATTTAGTTTGCAGAAAATGCATCAAATACCTCATGTGTGGATGTTTTTTCCCCTTGCAAACATTTCATTTCGATATCAATTACATTGCGCCAGCGCTGTGAAAGACAGTGGACTCAGCAGACCGCAGTAATTTTAACATCAGGAATCTTCTTTTCGACAGACAGCGCGCAGCACAGTCGGGAGTAAGACACACGTGAGTGACTGCACCGAAATCAGCATCAGAACATCACCAGCTATCCTGCTGTGTCAGCTTATAATTAGGACTCCACGAAATGCAAGCTTCAACAGCCATTTTCTTTGGAGTAACTCTGAAGCTGCTGTGAAATGGTTCTGCAATCCCTTCCTTTAACAACAATTTCTAATCAGTAGAAACTGCTGCTATTCTGTTTATTTAAAATGGGACTGGCTTCAAGTAATCCTTTGACTGATTGGTTGCATTTCCATTAAATTACATTGAGACCATGTATTTTCAACAGTGACATTGCTCCTTGAAAATGTTGAGTTAAAGCACTGGTATTTAATTAACTTAAAGTATTTTTTTTTGGCATTGAGCCAATACAGTACATGTATAGTAGAAATATATATTTGTTAATGTTTTTAAAAACCATCTATCTCACTCTCTTTTGCAATAATTTGGCACAGATTCCTAAATCACAATTTATTTTGGTGTTTGCACTTTTTTTTTTTCACTAAAGACAAAGAATGTTCCGTGACAACTACATAAAAGACGTTTTAATAATCCTATCGCAAGAAAAAGGGGCAGCAGTAGCTCAGTAGGTAGAGCAGTTCAGCCACTTACCACAAGGTTGGCAGAATTCATTCTTACCAGCAATGGCTACTGCCATTGTGTCCTTGGGCAAAAGACACTTCACCCACCTTGCCTGTATGAAAGTGTTGGCATGATTGCATGTTTGGTGTTGGTCGCAGAGGCTGATGACGAATAATGGCAGCCACATCTTCATCAGTCTGCCCCAGGGAAGCTGTGGCTATAGAAGTAGCTCACCACCAGCGAGTGTGACTGAGGAGTGAATGAATGATGCACCTAAATATAAAGCAAATGTCTAGAAAGTGTCTAGAAAAGTGTTACATAAGACTGATGCATTATTATTATTAAAATTAAAGGATACAGTAAGTCCATCTGGGGGTGCAGCATGTAGATAATTTTGACTGTAACTCAGGAACATCTATTTCCTTTAAGCTTAATCTGCCTTTTTTTCTAAGAACACTTCATCAAAATTAGCTTTGATGATAGAGAAGCAATCATGGACTTTACTGCGACAGGACCAAGACAAGACCAGGGTCAAGAACATGATCATAGTGTAGTCAGCTCCCATTTGCACCACTCATAAGACCTCCATCAAAAACAGCAATCCACAACAAACCACTAGGAGCCAGAATGCACTGTGTGAGGGGCCACAGTATCCAGCCTTTGCTAGTACTACTTCATTTTATGACTGAAAAAAGGAAAGCAGAGCTGTTTGGACAAAAAATATGAGCTTTAAAACTACAAGCTTATGGCTGTGTTACAAGTAAATGGGCGAATGGCACTAGATAGTAATGTACATGTACTATGACTAAAACTACTTCACTGTGTCACCGAATAGTTCCTATGCTGCTGGAAAGTCCCTGCTCTGAAGTAAAAGCTAAAAAGGTTCCAGAAACTAAGTCTGCAGTTCCTGTCATAGGTGAACATGACAAAACAGGATATAATAGTTTCATTCAATTCAACTTGATTGCGGACTAATGGTTCAATAATAAGCATATAAAAAAATACGAAAATAGAAAGGCAGCTGTACCAATGTCTCCACAACCTGGACTGATTCTGTATTGCACTAAATTTGATGTTTGTTATGAACAAAATAATTTCTTTTTCAGATTTTGTATAACCTACAGATAACATTATAAATACATCCTTATAGTTCTGGCATAGTTCCTTATATTTCCTCAAGGAAGTGCAAAAGGTTCCTACAGTGCGAAGGGGCCTTTTAATATTAAAGATATTTTGAGGCTTGGCTTGAGGGGGGACTCCTGCAGGGATTCCTTCTACAATGGAGACCACCAACCTAAAACATGGACAAGATCCTGGCTCAGGAGCTGGAGAAGGGGCCCCTGGTCCGGACAGATCGTCCCAGCAAGGATGCGCAAACGAAGAGGATAAATTTCCAAATAAAGTCTACCTTACCTTACTTTTGTCTCATTTATGACTAATAATACGTCGAGGTCTTGTTTGATGTTGATTTTAAATGTCAAGACATCTATAAGGCAAGAAATGAAAAAAACTAAGAACATACTGAGACGTTTTTAAAGGCCAAGATTGTTGTCGGGACATAATGTTAAACTTTATGAAAAATAGAAGTGGGATACAGCAGGTGAAGCAAACTTAAAAGCCACCGCAGCACCCCCTCTCTCCATATTTAACGTGATTGATGATATCAGTTGCACAAACAGAGGCAATACTTAGTGAGAAATTATTGCTATTGACTCGTGGACCCATCCCGGTGAAATTATACGGCATTAGCTCCTGTGCCACCGATGCCCGAATTTAGCTGAAACGCAGACGACACGATAATTAATGTTTTCCTAAGTGGCCTGCAGAGAAGGCACATATTCTGAGTGTCAAAGTCTGTAGCATACTTTAAGTGCTAATTTATCAAAATATGCCAAAAGACAAATACAAACAAAGCCAGAGTAAACAGCGTGTCCCCTACAAATCACGTCGTCCATTAGTGACAGTGAAAGTCTGCCCGCGGTGACCAGCTATTCAAGTTTTGCCAAATGCGCCATTTCATAAAACGGAATGGACTTGGGAATTTATGAACCTAAAATATGATTGTGCCAAACTCAAACTTAATCAATGGAGTAACTTTGTAAGGCAGCTTATGATAATGCCGTTTTTAACTTTTTGTCTGCTTCGCCTTTTGAAATATTGCAAAGCTTTTGTGGTCGTCAGATTTATTGCAAAGCAGTGCTTATCGCCGAGTAAGAATAAATCAGAAGAGTTGGAGTGCAGTGCAGAGGCAGACAAAAGCTAAACAATGGCGCCAGTGTAAAAAAAAAAAAAAAAAAAAAAAAAAAAAGATATAACTGCCTGCAATACAAGCACTTCGGTGTTTTTAAATCAAGTTAATTCTTTCACTTTGCAGTATTTGCTCGAATGGAAAACACAATATCACAAATGTTAGGCAGTCTTTTATGGAAAATCAGCTGAAATAGCAGAACTTGTAAAATGGGATGTTATTGCTTCTATACACTGTACTTTGCATAAGTTCTTCTTCTTCTTCTTCTTCTTCTTCTTCTTCTTCTTCTTCTTCTTCTTCTGTCTGTTATCCAAAGGCCAAATAAAGCAAACCATTTTTATTTATTTATTTAATTTTTTTTTTTTTTTTGAGGGGGGGCAAGGATGGGAAAAGTACTTTTTACTTAGACAGTTGAAGTAAGTTGAAGATTTAAAGCATGTTTCAGAATTTGCAAATTATTCCATGTCAAATCCTGCTACAGACTCATATACTCTAGATCAGACATGTCCAAAGTGTGGCCCGGGGGCCATTTGTAGCTCAGGTTGAAATTTCCTATGGCCCTCAGCTTCTATGACAAAATGCATTACTTATGGCCCACCAGCGTTTCCATAGCTTTGTCTGTAAATTTGTGCACCTCTTCTAATACTCTCTGCCTTGTATTTTCAAATTAGTTTGTTTGGACTTCTGTTAGGTTGTGTTGTCAGAGAAAATAATTCATAATTATTTGGCTTTTAAAAACAAAATACTTATAAAACAGTGTGCCTTTTATCTATTCTGTATGTGTATTCAGTTTTTAGAAAACATCACGTGGGACTGTCTGCCCTTGAAGATTTGCACATCTTCAAATATGGCCCTCTTTGCAAAAAGTTTGGACACTCCTGCTCTAGATGTATGTCTCTTAAGTCTATCTTTGCAGCTTTAATGCATTAAGTTCAACAGACCAGATTGATCCAGACAGGAAGTGAAGGAGGATCTGCTATATTTCAAAATAAAACACCAGACACTCAATCACATTGCTTTGGTGAACTGGTGAAGCGGGGCCAGACAGCCAAACATGGCTTTTGTTTACATGTAGCTCTTTATATATGTGGTAGTTATTGCGTGAACTCACAAATTCCAGCGTTTCTCTTTCTTAAACTCATGGTTTTGCATGTTCCAGTTTCCCCAGGCTGTGGTCAGATGCTTGCCATACTCGGTGAGGATTGGACGCAGCAACAAAACCTTGCCGCACATGTGACGCATTTGGTGTAAATAAGGAGTAAGCTCTACATCGTGAAGTATCTGATACACCGATATACATTTACTATAGATATTTTATTCTCCATGTGTAACAAACTGACTTTCTGATTTACATATTTTGATGAACATGAGACTATATACATATTAACATGCAAGTTATGCGGTGTTGAAAATGTATCTTCACAACTTGTAATAATTCTTGAGATGAACTTTCAGCTGCACCCCATACATTAGCATGAACATTTAAAGCATAAAATTAACATTTTTAATGGTGAAGCAGTGCTGGGCCTGCTTTGCTTTTTAAATAAGAAGGCTGCAACAATCCATCAAATACTTAGGTTGCTATGATTAGATAAAATGATCACAGGACAGGTGGTTACAACTTCGGGAGTGTGTCCATGTTCCCATATTGCTTTGTTCCTAGATTTTCAACATTTATTTTTCTCAATTAGGCCCCATGTTCCAGCAGCTCTATCTTTCCACATTTCTGATACTATTTTCTAGCAAATAATGCATTTTCAACCTTAACCCTAACCATTCCCCCTAACCTTAAATCTTAGAAATGTGGGAACATAGGGCACGGGAACATTTGACCAAATTTGGAACAAATAAAACTTAAAAATGTGGAAAGTGTTAGCATATGTTGTCATCGGACCCTTACCTGTAGCACCAAAGGCAGGGGAACTGATTATTAATGATGTATCCAAATTTCTCAGTATATTAATGTTCTTTGTAAGCAGACGTAGCTATTGACTGCCATTATTTAATATTCACAAGTGACCAGTCAACCAGAGCTTCAGAATAAATCTTATGTACTAAAGTCTTGTATTTTTTTTACAAATGTCTGTGTGTATGTGTGTTTTCTTCAAATAAAAGAACATAATTGGAGACTTTCACTTTTCAAGTCAATAAATGGCTTCAGACTCAAAGAAATGACTTGTTTTTCACACATTCATATTAAAATAGATCTTTGAGTAGCTGTTAAGTGCTACAGTAGGTACAGGACATGTGTCATTTTCTAATAATGGCCTCTACTCTAATATCAGCCGAGTAACAACAAGTACAACTCCACTTCTTTGGCGTGAAAGGCTTGAAAATATAAAACATGTATTCCTGGACATTCCTATTACTATGGATGTGCTTGTGAATGTGTGTTTAGCGGAGCACACATCATACATGACAGCTTCATTATATTTTGCCTTCAGCCGCAGAAACTAACCAGCGCTCTGCTGTCAGAATATGAGCACCCTCAGGTTCACTTTGTGTGAATTACTCTGTGGTTATTTTCAGTACCTTCACGTGTCCAGTCAAGCACAATACCGAGTAACAATGTCCCCGCAGGCAGACAGGAGAAACATGTAGTCAAGTACAAGATATTTCCAGACACTATTTAAATATCTGTTACAGAGGCAATGATAAAAGCTGTTTAAATCAAGATATTTTGAATAAAAAACACAGATTTTTTATATTTAATAGGTAAAAGGAGACTCTATTTATTCTTGCAGTGATTAAGAGGAACATACTAGGACTAAACCAACACTAAACCAGGTCTAAATCAGAACTAAACCAGGTCTAAACCAGGACTAACCTAGAGATACACCAGCTCTAAACCTGAAATAAAGCCGGACTGAACCCAGTCAAAACCATGTCTAACCAGGACTAAACCACAACTAATCCAGGTATAAACCAGAAATAAATGAGGTCTAAACAAGGACTAAACCAGGACTGAACCAGGTGTAAACCAGAAACGAACTAAGTCTAAACCAGGAATAAACCAGGCCTAAACTAGAACTAAACCAGCTCCAAACCAGGACTAAACCAGAACTGATCCAAGTATAAACCAGAGATCTAAACCGAGACTAAACAAAGTAAAAACCAGGAATGAACCAGGCTTAAACTAAACCCAAGTCCTAACTAGGTTTAACCTAGATCTATAAAAAAAACAAAGCTGGTTCTAAATCAAGCTAAACCGGGACTTTAACTGCCAAAAATACTCCTGAGTACCACCGGAAGAAGTCCACGTACCACCAACGGTACCTCCACCATAGTTTGAGAACCCCTCTATTATTGTTTATATGAAATTAAACATGGGCAAGTCTAATGGCATCAATATAAGTAGTTTAGATCAGTTCATTAATACTGTACTTCAGACGGGACACACCCTGAACAGTGGCCAGTCAGACATGCATAGACAACCATTCACTCATACATTCATTCACCAGGGGCAATTTAGAGTCACCCTTTCACTTCCAACACATGCATGTCTTTGGATGATGGACACATGACTTTCTAGATGCAGTTTGGTGAATTGAAGGGCATTGCAACAGAGTCGGGACAACAGGAAACTGCCAAGAGCCCCAAGTCTGAAGGTCACCCTGCAGATGACTGATTACTTTTTATGATGGGTTGATGTTATATGTGCTTTAAACAATGACTTATTCTTGGGAAAATAAAATGATTGATGAGAACTTAAACCTTTCTCTGCCTCAGGTCTACTACTCTTCTTGTTAACAAAAGAAGTGCCTCTGCTAGAGCTGGGCTTCAGTCGTGTACTTTTACAAACAAGAAAAATATTAGACCTTTTACTTCAAAATGTCAATATGTAGCAGTTCAGAAACCAAGAAAAAAAATACTAATCGTTCAAATAAATCAGGCATTACACTAAACGTTAAGCTCTGAGTTCAGCATTAGGTCAGTTCCACCCTGCAATTATTTTTGACCTCATTAAATATCTTGAGAATGCATTGCCAATATTTACTGTATCTGTTTTTCTGTGTAAGCAGATGTAGGCAGCGCTGAAGTATAGGTTGTTAAAAGTCCTCTGTTCTGCTAAATCGACTTTTTGGAGCTTTTTACCACGTTATAATGTAATAACGCCCTTCAAAAACAGACCTGGCGTAGTAGTTGCATTAGTTTCATTGACTCATGTTTGAGTAATCCTGTACGCTGAGGCCGTCCCCTTCTCAAGAACTGGAAATTCTCATTTTGCTTAAATTGCAGCTCATTTATTAATCTGCTAGCATCATGTTGCTAATAGTCGTGCTAATTAGCCATTTTTATGCTCTGTCCAGTCCCCACCGTTACCAGCAGGGGGCAACAGACACCTAATCCAAGCGAAGTGAAGCAATTTTCATATATATACATTATTTTAAGTCATAAAATGTGAAATACTATTGCAAAGATGTCTATAACAATAATATGGGACCTTTAAGGGGAAAAGCAATACAAACCTACATGGGACTATGTGTAAAAATAATTCTCCCTTGTTGAAAAATCATGAATTAACTGTGATTGTCCACATTTTTGAGTAATGGAAAAAGGCTACAAGTCTATTTCTAAGGCTTTGGGACTCAAATAGCAAACCAAGGGTCAGGCCCATTATCCAAGAGTTGGAGCTGTCTAAAATATTTGTCTAATATTTAAAAAGTGTTTGCTGATCCTAAACATTTAAGTGTGAAAAGTATGCAAAAAATATAAGAAATCCTCACGTTTTGCCCCAAGTTTCCCTTGATAATAAACTCTATCATGTTTTTAAATCTTTTCTCCCACAGACAATTTCTATTTTAATATGTAATTAGGGAATTAAACTCTTTTCCCTTAATAATGAAAAAGTTACAAAAGTGAAATGGGGAATAATTTCCTATCCAGATATTCATTACAATTGCATTTACAACAATAATTAGAAAAGTGACTATTAAAGAGCTAAATTAGCATACAAAAGATTACTAAATTCATTATATAACGATCCCAGGTAGTACCAAAGGGAAAATTAGTCGCTTAACATTGATCTAGGGATAATGGAAAACATATTGAGCTGGAGAAATAGTAATAGTTTGAACTAGTTCCCTGACAGATGATGATTAAAGACAAAGATGTGAGCGCTAATGATCAGAAAGACAAACGACGGAGATGAGCAACCCATCACACAGTTGTCATGTCCCGGGATCAGACGGAGGCGGTGTTGTTGCTAATTTATTATCCGACACATCTGGGGTGATATTTGGGCCTATTATTGGACAACCTTTGGCCAGTCAACTGCCTGACAATTTGATTCATGGCGGCGTCATGTGTAGTCGTAGTAAGATGCTGAGCTAATTATCACATCTGTCAGTTTCCACCAACACGGCGCTCATTAGAGCAGGCCTTCTGCATCTGGAGGTGACGGAGCTAACAGCACAACTTCACATGAGCTTTTTCTCACCGAAAGTCTTCACGGGTTCAGTCGCGAGCATGATTAGAGGTGCAAAAAATTCATCACTGCTCAGACAGACGGAGTTTGCTCTGCTGTTGAGTGGACTAAATGAACTTTCACTTGCAAGGACACACGCCACAACAACAGGGTAGGTTTGAAATATCTATTGGAGAATGGGTTGGATAAGATGAAGGGATGATGAGGGATGCAGGTTGTAGGACAAAGGTTTCGTAGTTAGTGAGGATGTTCAGGCGTGACCTTGCTCCTGATCCTAAGTCAACACAAGAACTTGTATTTAGGGCTGCACAATTTATCGCAAAATTATCATAATATCAGCAAATGCAATATCCCTATCGCCAGAATCTAAATATATCGCAATAACGCTCTGGTCTTCCATCTGACAGAGATTTACACTGAAGAATCATTTTCACCAGAGCCTTAAAAGAACATGTGTTGTGACTAAATAAAAATGTCTGTGAAGACTCTCACTCGTCCAGGGTAAATGCATCACAACAAAAGTTAAAAAGAGAGCTGGTTTATATTCTTCTGGAAGAATATAAACCAGCTCTCTTACCAGTTCATTTTAGAATTGAGAAAGCCTCTTGGATAAGAGGTGAAACGTCTTCAACTTGAAAAATCCAATCCAGATGACTGCTTTTTTAACTTTTGTTGCGAAACTAAATAAAAATGTTAAAAAAGTTCAGTTTTAGTGGTAATTTAATTAATTTAGTCATAGCTTAGCCTTGTTTTATTCCTGGTTTAGTCTGTGTTAAGTTTTGATTTGGTCTTGTTTGTTTTGTTTTGACTAGTAAATACAGGAACTTACTTTTTTTTTTTATTGTAGTGAATTTAACTTACTATGTTTGAAAAGTAGGCTCTATTTTCAAATATCGCAATAATATTGTTATGGCAATTTTCAACATAGTTATTGAATATCACATGTTTTTCTCATATCACGCAGCCCTACGTGTATTGTTTGTTTTTTTTGTTTTTCGTTTTGGAAACAGGGTACAATGACATTTTGAACTGGTCCAAAGGCAAAGTGCAGAAATCTAGTCAGCATCAGCAGATTGTGGTGGAGTTTAGATTTTCTGCCCGAGTCCGACCTGAAATACATGTAATGGTTCGGGTCCGGGTCGGGCTAGGCCTAGGCTGCAACACTGAGCCGTGCATTCTTGTGCATCGAGCGAGTGTCCGTGTGAATAAAAGCGTGTGGCCACTGCATGCTGTTCTGATTGAGAGTGGATAAGTTCACCTGAGTTGAGCGAGGCAGTGGCCGGGGCTGGTTAGATGCTACAGGCTCAAAATGTACTTCCATATTAATGTGCAGTACAGCAATAAAGCCCCAAACTCTTCAGTGAAAGATGGAGAGCTCTGCTGTGTGCCCCATGACTTCAGGGAGCAAAGAGTGAGAGGAGCGAGAGAGTACGCCTTCAGTTCTGGATCTCCCCTGCGTCCCCCTGCAGTTAAACGACCAAAGCAGGCAAGGTTAACACATTTATTTAAGTATAGACACTGTCAATCAAACAACACCAGGAAAACATCAGTTAGAAGGTGCTGGATCTTTTGGGCCCGATCTAAACTCTAGATTGTAGCTTAAAGCTGGGGACACACTACATGATTTTTTTGCCCGATTTTATAACGATTCACAGTTGCAGCGAGTCTTTACCAGTCAACAACAGTTGCAGGGAATCGTAATCACCAGTCGGCCCTGAAATTCGTTAGTGTGTGATGTTCAAAGACTCAAATCGTTAAGTGTGTGCGCCGCAAAAACCTGGCCTGACGTCAGTCGCAAGCAATCAAACATGTTTGAATTTTAAAGCCGACTCTGGACGCACTCCTGTAGTGTGGGCTGTTTACAGATCCATCTGGGAATTCATGGAGTCCAGCGGCCAATGAAAAACAGTTGATGGGACACAGGAAATAGCGTCAGGACGCAGACGAAGAAAAAGGAAGCGGCGGGAAAATATAAGCGGAAATTTGAATCATGGCAAACACCGAAGAAAGTTGAGCGCTACCCAAGCGAAACTGGATACATAGCCATTTTTTCTTTCCCTTTTTCCAAACAGATAGCTACGCACACAACGGCAACAGCGACCCAGGGAGCGTCCATGTTTGTTTACTATTTAGTTCTCGCGTGTTCCCCACAAGCGTTTGGTTGGCGTCAGTTGCAGTTACAGATCTTGTAGTGTGTGAGGCGCAGTCGTTAAATGTGTGAGCCCCAGTCTTTCAGTCATCAGAACTAAATCTGCTGAAACCAGTCGGTTAGTGTGTGCTCCTAGTCTTTTCAGAATCTGTAACGACTGAGAAAATTGTGCAGTGTGTCCCCAGCTTAAGATGAAACCAACAAGACGACATTAAAATGTTTATACAAATAACAGACTGAATCACTGCCAGGAATGAGAGCAGATCCAACGTTTTGCTGACAAACAAGCTCCTGCCCCTGCTTTGTACAGACTGGCCAACCCTTACAAGAACACCCTGATCCACAAACGCTTGAATGTTGGGATGTCCTAAGGAAGTCTCAAGCACTATAAAGCAGGTATAACTCTGGTCCAGTGTTCAATAATCAGACAGAAAACGCCTGGATTTGAGATACAACTATTGGCCAAATTCTTCCCTCCAGTACTTTCATGTAGACCCCTGCAGTTGGAACCCACCCTCCAGTCCTTTTTCTAACAGAGATACCATTACCCCCGGTCTACCAACATCAGTAATCTGAATCAGAAACTAAATGTACATTGTAGATCAGGGGAGCTGTGCTTTCTCTGACGACGCTGTGTCTTGTTCGTTTTGTTCGACGAGGTTGGTGGCTCTGTCCGTATCTTATTCCGAATCTCGGTGTTGCAACATGTTCCTCTTTGAAAAAAAAAAAAGTGTGTTGTTTGTTTGCTTCATGGAGTGACAGAGTTGGAGACTTTCTACTCAAACATTTCCTTGAGCTTTTCGGGGCTGCCTGCTATTCCCACATCAAGAGTGCATTATAAATAACTAAAGACGCGGTTCTTTGGGTGGGCTTTGTAAGGCTTTGGTACAGCCGTCTGAGTGGATGCTGCTAAATAAAAAAAGAAGTGTAGGAGTTTGTTGTTATTTTG